>CM057345.1:152861810-153461810 GCA_030015575.1 Agapanthus africanus | reverse complement strand
TCGGGTTGCGAGTGCTCCTAGTATTAGGACAGTACATCTATTACGCTTATTGGATAGTCTTCTTCCAAACTATAGGTTGGTGCCAAATGGTAGGGAAGGAAGAAAACCATTTAGTCTAAAGGGATGTACAGAAGGTAATGACTAAAGACATATAAAGGGATTTAGAGAGATGGCAAAGAAATATAAGGTTACAGTTGTGAATCTGATAATGGAAGAGGCATTACTAAGAATACCCGGATACCCCTTTGAAACATTTATTTGTTTCGGTTTCACTGTGTATTGTTAAAAGAAAACTGATTTCCCAATTAGCCCTTGCTCCAGGGTATGTATTTACCGTGTTTGATTCTCACATCTGTATGGTTTTACAGATGATGAGTGGGAGTAAGTTATTGGGAATTGGGTGATCATCCTCATTATATCGGGATTCGTTGTAATTGGTGATATTTGATGAAATCGCCTGGGTTATTTGCCGGACGGCAAATATTTGGTTTTGAATATCCGTTGTTATGAACCAATTTCAAATTGATATATCCGGAGAGGCTGAGGTTCGTTGGAAACTATTGAATCCTTTGGTTCTACCAAATCATTAGCTGCAGTTTGTATAGCTGGAGCTCGTTCCAGTTCTACCTCATGACCAATAATTTCTTCACGAGAAATTCCTTTTCACAAAGGTGGCATGCTGAGAAACAAAACATCTTTTGTTCCTCGGTTTGGTAGAAGATATTCCCTTGCGAATACTTGGGATATCCAACAAACTTCCACAGAACTGACTTTGCCTCGAGCTTATCCGGATTTTGCTTTTAGACATAGACCGGACAACCCCAAATCTTAACTTACTTAAGATATGGGCTCTTCCTATTCTATATCACATATGAAGTGGTAGGCAACTGATTTGATTGGAACCCTATTCAATAGGTATGCAGCTTCACAAGTGCATAACTCCCAAAAGGAAATAGGAAACTCTGTAGTACTCATCATAGAGCGCACCATATCAAATAGCGTGCGATTGCTCCGCCCCGATACACCGACGTGCTATGGTGTATACGGAGGAGTAATGCTGAGAGAGAATCTCATTCTTTTTTTAGAATAGTCCAGGAATCCTGTGCTCAAGTATTCTCCTCCCTGATCACATCAAAGGACATAATACTTATACCCATTTTTGGTTCTCTACTTCTAACTTATATTCTGTGATTATCTCAATAGTTTTGGACTTGTGTTTCAACAGGAACATATGTCTGAATCATGAGAGATCATCAGTGAATGTAATGAAGTACAAAGAATCGGTCTTGGCATCTGTAGATAGGGGACCTTCATACATCAGCATGTATCAATCCCAAGAGTTCACTAACTCTTTCTCTGTTTCCAATAAACGGAGCTGTGGTCATCTTATCTCTGTGACATGACCGACAAGTTTTACAAGATGTAAATATAAACTAATTTAAATATGCATCTATATGTAACTTCAGCTAGTCGGGTCGCATTGATATGACATAGTCTACAATGCCTCAAGAAGGATTCGTTCATTTCTGAACTCTTCCTCTTGTGTGTGTTCTATACATTAAGAACTGTGGTTTGATTTAGAACGTCTATGCTTTTAGATAACGTGCTTGAACCAATCAACTTTTGATATAGGAAATGTTCAAAACATTATCCAACAATACAAAATTATATCCTTCTTTACAAATAAAGAGACTGATATGATGTAGTTTATCAGGTTCGGTATCTAATAACATTCGTTCAGAATCAATGTATTTTGGTAATACAGGGTGATAACTACCAACAGACTTGGCTGCAACACTTGCACCGTTTCCATCTCATGAAATTTATCACCCGTTCTCAGTTCTCTACCTATCTGTAGCCCATGTAACAAATTACATATGTGGGATCCTGATCCGGTATCAAATACCCAGGACGTAAAGGATATTGAGAAACAGTTCTGTGTAATGAACATACCCGAAGAAGATGCATCAACATGTACTTTCTTAGTTTAGGCGACACGGGAATTCTGGTAATCCCCTATTTCCTGCTCTGTCTTATAACAATTATAAGTTGGAGCAGGACCAACGTTCCCTAGCGCAGTATAACAAGCGGGTTCGGTCAATACATCCGTATTATTATTTTGATTAAGGCGTGACATAGTCGTAACCAGGAGAGAGAAAAGAAAACACTCAGCATATGCTCTTACAAGATTAGATTGGTTATCAATATATCTAATCAGGATGTCTCCCACTGTTTTAGTCAAATCTTTCTTCAAACCCTAAAAGGAAAGACTAGCCGGGATTAATTACACCCTACAAGTTCGCCAATCTTTCAGCCAGGCCAGTGCCGGTACTTTGAGGGAGGTTCCCCGCGCTTTCGCACGGACCTAATTAAAATAAACCTCGTTTTCCCAGGGGCGTAACCCCATTGACACCTTTCTAGACACCTACTTGATCGGCTAATTATAATGTGTAAAACTCTCCCAGGAGTAACTCTTACTCGCAGCGGGTATCGGGATCCAACTATCTCATAGAAGGTATACAATCTCATTGCAAATTTCAACACTTGAAATTCCCAATAATATTTTGCCCCTAACCTCCTATTGTAAGGTTCCTAGGCACACTCATGAGGTTCTACAACTGATCAACCATGTCCAATTCAAATTTTTTCATGTGCCAAAGAATCCTATACTAGATCGTTAACTAGAGGTAAGGCGAAACATGCAAGTAAACAACTTTATTGCTAAGTGAAAGGGACTACAACCTTTGTAGATCCGGTCCTCCACTTCTCTAGCTCCGTGTTGACGTCCCTCCGCTGCGATCATCGGAATCCCGGACTCTAGCGTCGGTTTCATCGGAGAAATGGGCGGGCTAGGTCGTTGACTTCGATGCCGAAGATGATCTACTTTGAGGCGACTCAAACTCAAGCTTCACCTTCACTAGGTCATGGAACTTGTGAAGATAACACACTCTACTACATGGCAAGTGGTAGAGGATGAAGAAATAGGAAGTGGGTTCACTTTAGAATTGGATTTCTCACTTGATTTCATCACTTGGAATTTTCAAGAAAGCTTTTCTTTTCTTCATGAAGAAGAAGATGAAGAAGAAAGAAAAATGAATTAACTTAAAAAAATAATAAATCAAGTGATGCTTTTCATAATGCAACCATGGATGAAGTAAATACATGCAGAGAATAAACTAGGGTTAGGTGTAATGGTTAGGTTAAGGAAAAAACAAAATGGTTGATAATGCTAAGAAGCTTCATGAAGCTTAAAGCAAAAAACAAAGTTAGCCACCATTTCATTTTTGCCAAAAGGAATAAAGAAAATAAATAAAACAAATTAAAACCTAACCATTAACCTAAAGATGGTTTAAAGCATACACACACCCAAGTTTGCATGTATCATCAAACATGATACAAACTAGTGCACAAAATTATATCATATATACAATGTGCACATTCAAGTGAGAAAAACCATCTAAAGTGAACAAATACTAGTTAATGTAAAGTAAAATATCAAATATATAATTATACATCAAATAATTAAATCAACACTTGATTTAATGATCCGGTCATACTGCATATAACCGACTAATATCAAGTGTATCAATGTATCGAATCAACCTTTGATTCGGTAACCCGGCTATATCTTATATAACCGTTCGATGATACAAATCGCGAGAATAGAATTCAGTATCACATACTGGTATTATTCTCGGTCCCGCACATATCTCATATGCGCTCCTATTTCGTTTCGCTTGAGCCAGGAAACCTCTGTGTAGGACTCTAAAGACTCGTCAATACGCCGGCAGCAGGTGATGATCATATCAAACACCTACAAGCCGCAAGCGGTCTGCTAAACGTAACAGCCACCCGGGTATTGAGCGATCAGAAGATCAACGAGCAAGACCGCTCACACTCCTGTGAATCCAACCAGCAACACTTACCGTACAGTCCGGTCTGTTCGTCTGATATGTCGCATATCTCGCCTAGGGGTGGTAAACGTCAGACCCCAATAGCTTGATAAGTTATGCCGATGTAAGGTCCATAACAAGCATGAAACTACTGATAACTCTTACCAGTAAATCACGGCAATCCTGGCCAGGGATTTCCAGTTATGGCCAGTCGAGCATAGCGCAATATCAACCCCCAATACCGGGAGAGACGAATCCCCTCCTATCGCTCATTGCCTCCATGTGAATCGGGACTGTACCCAAAAACTACCTGTTTGCACGAATCAGTAGAGCCGTGGTAGGGTGGAAATCAAAGCACAGTGGGAGACACACAAGACTCTATGACGATCTCGGGTCAACAGACTAAGCTGTACCAGTGTCACTAGAGAACTGCCATCTGACATGAGGTATAATACCATCTGGGAGTTCTCGGCGAGTCCGTTCAGTGTACCCAGTCTTCACTGAGCACCCGCATACCATCTCTGATGTCAAACACCAATGGATATGGGATCATCCATCGCCCATCACATGGGTCGAGAAGATATACGCTGGTCTACTCTGGAATATCGATGCCCCGTCTCGATATCCCACGACTAGGAACATTGAAGGATGTACTCATGGACTACCCAGGCCCCACTAGTATGATCTACATCATAGTCCTGGAAGTCGAGTACACATCCTAAGGGCTTTATCAACATGTAACAGAGAGACAGAAAGTATACATGTTAAGATAAAGAGCAACCAGATAGCGTACTATCATGTCGAGCAAGAAAGTCCTACCTATATATGTCCCAGCATCCACTACAATATACATCTTATGTACAGTAATGGCCTCTAGGGCATACATATAACTAACAATCTCCCACTTGCACTAGGGCCATCTGTAGCAGTGGTTGCAGTATCACATACTCAACCATCCCATATAAGTCTCTCTCTGGAAAAAAGCCTTTGTGAGTGGATCCGCCGTGTTGTCCTCTAAGTCTACTCTTCTAACCTCGATCACCCTGGAGATCAACTGTCTCCATGATCAGGTGATGCTGCCTCAGAATATGTCTGGGTCACTGATGGGATCGGGGTTCCTGGGCCAAAGCCACACTTCCATTGTCACACAATGGTAGGAACCTAGTTCATCTTGTGAACCAATATACACCCAAACTTCCTCTTTGGTAGTATCTTTAATATCGATGTTACCAGACTTTATCGTCTAGTTTGCCACGGTATCAAGCTTGGAACTCTTCCAACATACCGTCCCTCTACTGAGGGTAAAGACAATGCCTGCGACTGACATTCAGTCGTCCTTATCACCCTGGAACTTTTCCAGTGATTCTCCCCAGGATCGATTGATACGAACTCACTAAACCTAGTGAGAACCCGAACATCCATTTAGATCTATCTCATAGATCCAAAACCTAGGATTTAGGAGGTATCACTTTGATCCTATATGGAGAATCCTTGTGATAAGAGGAGAGTGACCGAGCGTAGCATAGGAAACTCTTTTCCTATTTCGAGTATGTTATCCACGTACTCTACGAGGATCACCACCTTTACTCTCTACTACCTTTTTGTATACACAAGGTTCATCTACCATTTTGATGAAGTCAAACTCTTTGACTATCGCATCAAAACAGACGTTCCAACTCCGCGATACCTGCTTTAATCCTATAAAGCACCTTGCACACATTTTTGCTGCTCCCACTATCTATGAAGCCCTCTGGCTGTGTACTTATAGACGTTCTCTTCTAAATCAATATTTAGAAAAGTAGTCATGGCACCCAACCACCAGATATCGTAGTCATGGTATGTAGCAATGGCAAGTAGGATCTGGATGGACTTAAGCATCGTCCCTGGAAAAGGTTTCATCATTATCCACGCCTGGTCGATGACGAAAACCTTTAACAAGTCTAGCTTTGAAAGTCTCAACTTTTCCATCTACACCAAGTAATCTTCTCAAGATATACTTGCTCCTGATAGGGATTTAACCCTTCAGATATAGCAACCAAAGTCCATACTTTGTTGGTGTACATGGATTCCATCTCAGATCTCTAAGCATCCAGCCATTCTTACAGAGTCCCTACTCTTGATGGCCTGCTCGAAACTAGTTGGGTCATCATCTCATGATGCATTCCTCGCTCCCACTATCATCGAGAAACCGAAGTATCTCTCAGGCGGATGAGGAACCCTACCAGATCGGCGGAGAGGCTGAGGTTCGTCGGGGACTATAGAATCCTTTGGTCCTGTCAAATTAGCTGCAGTTTTGTATAGCTGGAACCTTTCCAGTTCTACAGAACTGACCTTGCCTCGATCTTTTCCGGATTTTGCTTTTGACATAGGTCGGACAATCCCAAATCTTAACTTACTTAAGAGATAGGTTCTTCCCATACCATATCTTATATGGAGTGGTAGGCACTGATTTGATTCGAACCCAATTCAATAGGTATGCAGCTTCTCAAGTGCACAATCCCAAAAGGAAATAGGTAACTCAGTAGTACTCATCATAGAGCACACCATATCTAATATGGTGCGATTGCTCCGCCCCGATACACCGTTGTGCTGTGGTGTATTCAGAGGAGTAACACCGAGAGAGAATCTCATTCTCCTTTAGAATAGTCCAAGAATTCCATGCACAAGTATTCTCCTCCCTGATCTTATCATAGGACATAATACTTATACCCGGTTTTTGGTTCTCTACTTCTAACTTATATTCTGTGAATATCTCAAAAACTTCGGACTTATGTTTCAACAGGAACATATGGCTGAATCTTGAGAGATCATCATAGAATGTAATGAAATACAAAGAACCGGTCCTGGCATGTGTAGACAGGGAACCTTGCATACATCACTATGTATCAGTCCCAAGAGTTTACTAACTCTTTCTCTGTTTCCATTAAACAGAGCTATGGTCATCTAATCTTTGTGACATGACTGGCAAGTTTCACAAGATGTAAATTCAAACTGATTTAAATATGCATCTAAATGTAACTTTAGCCAGTCGGGTCGCATTGATATGACCTAGTCTACAATGCCTCAAGAAAGATCCGTTCATTTCAGAACTCTTCATCTTGTGTGTGTTCTATATACTAGGAACTGTAGTTTGTGTTGGAGATAGTGCCCTCAGAGTCAATTATTGGATCACAGGCATGTGATTGCAATGATTGAGGGAGGACCTGTTCCAGTTGGACAGTCTTACTCAAGATGATAGTATGCTATCTGCTTTATCTTTATCATTGTGTACTGCTTTAGGTGACCTTACGAGTCGCTATTACACGTTGATAGAGCCCCTAGGATTCTTGCTTGACTACCAGCAGTATGATGGCGATCATATACGCGGGAGATGGGGTCTATAAGCACATCCTTAAAAGGTCCCTAGTCGTGGGATTTTCGAGACTGGGCATCGATACTCCATTAGTAGACTAGTGTATACAGTCGAGACCCCGACGAGGGGCGGTGGCCGGTCTCACAAGCCACTGGTGTCAGTTGGTTCACCTAAGATGTATACATGTGCTCATTGGGTTATGAGTACACCGGACAGGACTCGCCGGGAACCTGCTAGTTGGGATTATACCAGACGTCAGATAGCAGTTCCCTGGTGACATGTGTACAGGTTAGTTCATCGACCTGAGATCTTCATTTGTCTCGTGTGAGTTCCCACTGTACTTTGATTACTACCCTACCACGGCTCAAAGGAGCGTGCAAACAGGTTTTAGTTGGGTACAGTCCCGAGCCACATGGAGGCAGTGAGAGGATCTGCAGGGGTTCGTCTCTCCCGGTATTAGGGGTGAGGTCACGCTGTGTCTAGGAGAGCCATTACACAAAGCCCTCGGCCGAGGCAGGAGATTTACTGGTAGGTATTCCAGTAGTATCTCAGGGTGTTCTGGGCTACACTCCGACACGACTTGTACCGCTTTTAGGGGTCTGACTTTTACCAACCCCCTAGGCCCGCCATGCGATGCTCATAGACGAACGGACCGGACTGTATGGATATTGTCACTGACAGGTTGAGTAGGGTGTCAGGATGAGTTCGCTCATCGACGTCCCTTTTGGTCAATAGCTGGTGGCCCGTCACGTATGGCTAATACCTCTGACGTGCTAGTGGTTAAATCCACAGCCATAGTATTGACGAGTCTTTAGAGTCCACCACACACTCAGTTACTCAAGTTTCGGGCGAAATGCTGTAGAGGCCGTATGGAGATATGGCAGGGTTCAATCAGATACGTGCGGTATTGCACGAATCGTGATCGGACGGTTTTTTACTAGCCGGCTTTGGCTTAAGCCGGATCCTAGTATTAGATAGTGTAGTTTTGTCTCTTTGCATTTGTATTCAGTGGGAATACAAATGCGGGCATGTATATGCAGTAGCGGGGTTTTCCTGTAATTTATTACGGGATCAGTTATCTGAAATTGCCAGTTTGCATTCCGTTCCGGCCAGTTTTCCATTGTTCCTTCCCGGCCGGACTTTTCCGATGGAGGGGGTTATTTGCAAGTTTGCAAATAACATTTTGTGGAGGGGTTTCTTGCTTTTGTGGCTTCATCATGAGATGCTTTATACATCATGTCTTTGTGATTAGAGTTGATCTTGATTTGGATTTGACCTTGTTATGATGGTTTTTGGATGTGGTCACCCCTTTACTTTTACTACCATCACCTCCCTTCTTGTGTTGTGATTTCCTCCACCATATTTCCAAAGAGGGGATGGCCGGCCACCTGTGAGGGAGTGAGATGAGTGATTTTCATTGGGTGAGGTGTGGGAAATTATCATTCATCTCATTCTAAGTTTGAAAAGAGACTAGCTTCATTTTTGACATTGCTCCTTTTCATTCTCCTCCTCATTCCTCCATGGAAACTTCACAAACCCCAAAAGAGACAAGTTCTACACTACACCTACAGCAAATCTTGGGCGTGTCGGCTGGCCAACTTCGCGCCCGAGTTGCCTTGGTCTAGAGGTGGGAGCCCGTAAAAGTATTCGGCTACGTGGTGCCCTTTTTCGACGAGGAGGTGACGGACGAGGATTCCGCGGGAGATCGGAGTGGAGACGAAGACCGGAGGACACGGATCGCTCGGTATAGCTTATGCCCCATTCTCTTGATAGCTAGGATTAGGTTGATTGTTACGATCCGGGTTTATTGTCCGCGGTAGCGCCAGTTTAAAGTTAAGAAAATTTTAATTCCGCATTTTGGCCTCGAGTAGACGGCCGGGGCGCTGCCATGGCGCAACATGGTATCAGAGCCACGCCATTAACCTAGTCTAGCTTGCTCTAAAGTGTTTACAAGTTCGATCGAACGGATTTTCCGAAAACCCATTTTCAATTGCACAGTTTTTTGTCGAAATATTTTTGGCTCCAAAAATTTTTCAGTACATTGCAGTGACATGTGCAGGGAATTCTAAGCATTCTGTGAAAATTTGGTCGCGTGATCTCACTATTCCACCGCGGAACCGCGGCCAAACCCACGTATTTGCCGCGGTTCCGCGGCCATTTTTACTATTCATTGGACCAAATTTTTGCAGTGAGCTCCTGGGTTGAAAATGGGGTTTTTGGAATATTCTTTTTGGGCCTAGACTCTCTTTAAGTGCTACAGTAATTCTTGGGGCCCACTTCGATAAATTTGTTCGATCGGATATTTTAAACATGCTAGTTCACAGTATTTACATTATATCTGCAACCGTGAATGTCACTTGATCGGTAAATCCTGTCTAACTGCTATAGCCCGGTTAGACGGATTTGCGAACGTGACATTCACGTTGATGTTCTGTGATTGTGCTGTGTTGCTGCGGATCGGTCGTGGAGGATAGCCTGGTTGCAGTATTAGTACAGTTTTGTTGTATTATGTACATTTGATATTGCGGGGCGAGCATCCGACATGTGGACTGCCGTCACTGCCTGTTTGTATTATTCTTTTGGGGCACGACCAGGTTGCGGTCGATGTACCCGTTGTATATATATTTTACTTTCTGTACTAGGATTACCCCGCGAAGGGGTGCACGGATAGCCGGGTTCTAGAGGACAACGGGCCCGCATCTCATGGCATTGAGACGGAAGGGGCTTTACTCTAGAATTGGCGGGCTATTCGCCGCACTCGTAGGGGGTACAGGTTGACCCAGGAGGGGTGCCCAAGTTACCGGATTCCGTGAAGTGCTGGGTGGTCCATTCACGTTGCTGAAGGGGGCTGCCTCGCTTCAGGTTTTGGCGGGTAACTTGCCGCGCCCGTAGGGGTCTAGGATGTTCATTGCACAGGCTATCCACATGACCAGGGGAACGTCGGGTTTCAGTAGCGGCTCTATGAAACCCGGGGATCCCAGATATCTGTATTGTTCTGTGATGCTGGTTATCTTTCTGTGATGTTGCATTTTATCACGCCTTGAGCGAAAATTATATATTATATATACTAGTAGATGTTGTATATATTTTGCATCCGCGCTAGTCCAGTCCCCGCTCTGTCGTTAGTTAAGTAACCTAACGGATGATGACGGGACCCAGTGGCGAATGCGGATGGCATATACGTACATCATTATTTTCGTTCTTTTGTGGTGTGATCAATTGATGGGACTGTGTTGATTCGGATCAATGCAAGATAAACAAACCTATTCTGATGTTGTTGGAACATTTTTCAAAAGCTGTTATTGCAAGGGCGTTCTCTTTTGTTTTGCATCGTGGTATTCAGTTGGAATATCCTGCTCCTCAGTCGACGAGGCAAGGGCCGAGATCCCTTCACCGGGAGTGACCCCTTGGACAAAAGTTTGCGTCAGGGCAATAACTTCACTATAGCCGATTACTTTTGCTTTGCATCGTGGTATTCAGTTGGAATATCCTGCACCTCATTCTACGGGGAAAGAGCCGAGATCCCTTCACCGGGAGTGACCTCTTTAGTAAAGGTTTTCGTCACTATATTTTTATAAAAAGTTATCCGGTTCCTTCAACGATATCAAGTTCATTATGTTAAAAGTTTTTCGCCAAAAAACAGCCGTAGCCCTCCGTCATTTCTTACGGGTATTGCTTAGTATTCGTGTTGCGTTTGTTGACTCCGTCAAGGCGTAGTGTATGGTAGCTAAGTGGTGCTTGTTTGTTGCATAAATGGGATTGGTTGGGACAGTCGTGCGGACTTGTTGACTCCGTCAAGGGCACGTACGGGTGGGTTTAATGCAATCTAGATAATGACGGGTTGAACTTGACTAGGACTCTTTGATTTGTTGACTCCGTCAAGGTCACTTGGGTCCTGGGGGTAAAAATCACATCGGGAGTTTCTAAAGAAACTGAAACTTGCCAGGCATGCGCATACCTTCTGGAGTATGGTGACGTGAGTGGATTCCGTCACGTTATCATGCGATGATAGTTGGATCCCGATTCCCACTGATGAGTTGGTTTACTCCTCGGGCGATCCCGACTAATTCTTCTTTCAGGTTTGGAGAAGAATTTGACGTTACAGTGGGAGGTTTCCAGATTAGATAAAGTGATAACCATTCTGATCTAGGTTAGAGTGCACGCTGAGTGTTTCTTTTCTCTCTCTCTTTGGCAGCGACCATTGACCCGACCCTATACTATGACTCAGTGACCAAGTTAACCGAACCTTCTTAACACTGGCTTTTGGATTGTCAGAGTTGCAAACCTCATTGCCACTCCTACTTTTACCCTTTTCTCCAGGACACCCCGTATTACTACGAACGTCCACTTCCATTGGACAAAACCATCGTATGGTTATATACGAACTCGAAGGAATTCGAGGATGGTTTCTGGTTCTGGAGAAAACGAATAGGACTATTCAGTTGTCTTTTCCTTTCACCTTCTCTTATTGCGAGTACTCCTTGGTTTAGGAGATAGTACACCTATTACGCAAATTGGATAGTCTTCTTCCACACCATAGGCAGGTGCCGATCAGTAGGGAATGAAGAAAACCAATTAGCCTAAATGGTGTACAGAAGGTATTAAGTTAAGACAAAGCAAGGGATTAGTAAGAGGGCAAAGTAAATTGCGACTGCTATTCACGACCAAACCAAGTATTTCTTTGCCAATCCTAAATCACCTTTGTATTTCTCTAGGACACTCCGTATCACTACGAAGATCCCAAGTTTATTGGATAATCCATCGTATGGTTATATACGAACTCGAAAGGAACTTGTTCCAGTTCGGGGATGGATCCTGGTTCAGGAGAAATAGGAATAAGGTTTACTCGGTTGTCTTTTATCTTCACCTTCTCTCGCATTGCGAGTGCTCCTAGGATTAGGACAGTACACCCATTATGCTTATTGGATAGTCTTCTTCCAAACCATAGGCTGGTGCCGAACGGTAGGGAAGGAAGAAAACCATTTGGCCTAAAGGGGTGTACAGAAGGTAATGACTAAAGACATATAAAGGGATTTGGAGAGGTGGCAAAGAATTATACGGTTATAGTTGTGAATCTGGATAATGGAAGAGGCATTACTAGAAATACCGGGATACCCATCGTAACATTTCAATGTTTCAGTTCCACTGTGTACTGTTAAAAGAAAACTGATTTCCCAATTAGACACTTGCTCCAGGGTATGTATTTACCAGGTATAATTCTCACATCTGTATGGCTTTGTAGATGATGAGTGGGAGTGAGTTATTGGGAATTAGGTGATCGTCTTCATTATATCGGAATTCGTTGTAATTGGTGATATTTGAGGAAATCGCCTGGGCTGTTTGCCGGTCGGCAAATATTTGGTTTTGAATATCCGATGTTATGCACCAATTTCAAATTGATATATCTGTACGTCTATTTTTATAGAGTGAGATATACCTTTCTGAAATTATGTCTATGACATTTACCTATATCAGTGGATGGTTAGGTAAGGAACATTGAACAGCGGTGTAATTCTTCTTAACCATAAGTACAGTTTTCAACCTACGACACACAGTGAATGAGTCACTAGATTCAGGGGACTTATACAGAGTATTGTATATTGTCTAATGTCCATTAGGACAGAGGGGTTGGTCCTCGTACTATATTCTGTTTACTTATGACTTCTCTGGTTCTTAGACAGGTGTTTTGTAGAAACACAGGGTCCAAGTTTTGAGAAGTTATAGATATAAGAATAAAGTAGAGAACCAGGTATTGCAAGTATCGGGATTCTTCAAGGTGATCGAAGATGTAGATACTTGTGGATGGTATTCAGTTGATAGTGATGATTAAGAGAACTTGCTTCTTTTTCAGGTAACTCATAATTGGAAGTACTCCTAAGTTGAGTAACGTTGATCGGCCTCTTTCCATTTAGTTGACATGCACTGGAGACAGCTGCATGATTTGAATCTGGTTCCAATTAAATCAGTGCCTCTGTTTCTATATTGGATATAGAACAGTTCATGTCTTGACATTGTTAAGATACGGGGAGTTGTCCGGCTTATGCTTAAAACCAGACACTGGACAACTCGAGGCACGTTTCTGTAATGGCTGTTTGTGGGTTGACCCGGGCTATGACGAGGGTTGACTTTCTACCATCTGAAAGATCAATAGTGATATTGTTCTTGACTCGCCACAGTTTTAATAAAAATGGATTTTTTCAGAAAACAGTAGTGGGAGTATGGTAGAACTGGAAGTGATTCCAGAACCGCAAACGATTACTGAAGATTTGATAAGAACCTAAAGATTCAATCTGGTTTGACATTCCATTGGCCACACCGCAGATATGGTGGGTAACCTCAGGTACTCGAGAGGTACTTCGGTATGCTCAAGGATGGTGGCAGGGAGGTTCTTGTTTACCCAGACTTGCCATTGCTGTTGTTTCAGACTGTGAGACCCGGCAGGAGGATGAGTATAGCTTCATTCTAAACTGGCTTTAGAAGTGCACGTGTATATTATTCTGCCAGAGGGTTGTCGTAGTCAGTGGGAGCAGCGGAAGCTTTGGTGGACATCAGGCTTATGTCTATTTATAGACTTAAGCAGATATAGCGGAGATAGATCATCTATTTCTGATGTGACAGTCATAGGTTTGACTTCATCAGAATAGGGGATGGATCTGTTAAGAAGGTAGTAGGGTGTGATGTCATGGTATTTGATGACATACACAGAGTAGGAAGTAAAGTTCCTATACTACGATCGATTATACTTTGGTCGTCACACAGTAGTTTCTCCACATAGGACGTGGACATTATATCAGACATTCTGGTTACTAGATCTATGGTTTTAGATCTAGATTTAGGTGGTTTCCCAATCTGGGTACTTTGTCAGCATTCTATGAGTATTTAGAATGGACGACTCCTGGCATGGTAGTGTACCTGCAGGTGATGGAGTCACCCTCTCTAAAGGTGTCTTATAGACTAAAGTGGAGAGGGATGTGCATGATTGGCAGATCACTTGCTTAGGCAATTCAGTCAATTATGAGATGTCAAGTACCACATCAGATGTTGTTCTTGCAGTAGATGCAATAAGTTGATATTAATCCAATCCTGGAGAAACAATCGGAAGCAGTTTTAGAACATAAGTGAATGTTCTAGGGATTTGATAACGGCAGCCTCCTTTAGGAGACGGTTATCATTCCAGGCTTCCAAGGTGACCTGGATGGCAGAGTGGCTATCAGAGTTATAGTTTTCTCTCTGACGAGGGGCAGTATTTTGGACAGGTGGTCCAGGTGGATACTGAGGGAAAGGCATGGCGCATGATACTGATTAAGTTCAGTTGACAATACAGTCTAAGAAGTTTGGATTTGGAGTTCATTTATGAGCTAGGACCCATCAGACATCCAGACACATTCTAAGACAGGTATTGCTCATTTCGGGAGATGGCTTTCTCCGCGAACTAGAGATAAAGAGAGACATAGAAAGAAACATCACAGCGGATCCACTCACTGAGGCTATTCCTCGAACGTAATAGTTTCGCAAACGAGCTTTGTGAGACTGACTAGTAGTGGAGTTGGGTGTTCGGTATCACACGGGCTGTGAGTATGCGACATCGCAATAATTAGCCTTGATGCAAGTGGGAGATTGTTGGAGATAGTGCCCTCAGAGTCAATTATTGGATCACAGGCACGTGATTGCAATGATTGAGGGAGGACTTGTCCCAGTAGGACAGTCTTACTCAAGATGATAGTATGCTATCTGGTTTATCTTTATCATCGTGTACTGCTTTAGGTGACCTTACGAGTCGCTATTACACGTTGATAGAGCCCCTAGGATTCTTGCTTGACTACCAGCAGTATGATGGAGATCATATACGTAGGAGCTGGGGTCTATAAGCACATCCTTAAAAGGTCCCTAGTCGTGGGAGTTTCGAGACTGGGCATCGATACTCCATTAGTAGACTAGTGTATACAGTCGAGACTCCGACGAGGGGCGGTGGCCGGTCTCACAAGCCACTGGTATAAGTTGGTTCACCTAAGATGTATACAGGTGCTCAATGGGTTATGAGTACACCGGACAGGACTCGCCGGGAACCTGCTAGTTGGGATTATACCAGACGTCAGATAGCAGTTCCCTGGTGACATGTGTACAGGTTAGTTCATCGACCTGAGATCTTCATTTGTCTCGTGTGAGTTCCCACTGTACTTTGATTACTAACCTACCACGGCTCAAAGGAGTCGTGCAAACAGGTTTTAGTTGGGTACAGTCCCGAGCCACATGGAGGCAGTGAGCGGATCTGCAGGGGTTCGACTCTCCCGGTATTGGGGGTGAGGTCGCGCTGTGTCTAGG
The DNA here is from genome assembly GCA_030015575.1 of Agapanthus africanus. Taxonomy (NCBI): domain Eukaryota; kingdom Viridiplantae; phylum Streptophyta; class Magnoliopsida; order Asparagales; family Amaryllidaceae; genus Agapanthus; species Agapanthus africanus. Next base: position 153,446,243 of record CM057345.1, on the reverse strand, counting down.
AGAGCCATTACACAAAGCCCTCGGCCGAGGCAGGAGATTTACTGGTAGGTATTCCAGTAGTATCTCAGGGTGTTCTGGGCTACACTCCGACACGACTTGTACCGCTTTTGGGGGTCTGACTTTTACTAACCCCCTAGGCCCGCCATGCGATGCTCATAGACAAACGGACCGGACTGTACGGATATTGTCACTGACAGGCTGAGTAGGGTGTCAGGATGAGTTCGCTCATCGATGTCCCTTTTGGTCAATAGCTGGTGGCCCGTCACGTATTGCTAATACCTCTGACGTGCTAGTGGTTAAATCCACAGCCATAGTATTGACGAGTCTTTAGAGTCCACCACACACTCAGTTACTCAAGTTTCGGGCGAAACGCTGTAGAGGCCGTATGGAGATATGGCAGGGTTCAATCAGATACGTGCGGTATTGCACGAATCGTGATCGGACGGTTTTTTACTAGCCGGCTTTGGCTTAAGCCGGATCCTAGTATTAGATAGTGTAGTTTTGTCTCTTTGCATTTGTATTCAGTGGGAATACAAATGCGGGTATGTATATGCAGTAGCGGGGTTTTCCTGTAATTTATTACGGGATCAGTTTTCTGAAGTTGCCAGTTTGCATTCCGTTCCGGCCAGTTTTCCATTGTTCCTTCCCGGCCGGACTTTTCCGATGGAGGGGGTTATTTGCAAGTTTGCAAATAACATTTTGTGGAGGGGTTTCTTGCTTTTGTGGCTTCATCATGAGATACTTTATACATCATGTCTTTGTGATTAGAGTTGATCTTGATATGGATTTGACCTTGTTATGATAGTTTTTGGATGTGGTCACCCCTTTACTTTTACTACCATCACCTCCCTTCTTGTGTTGTGATTTCCTCCACCATATTTCCAAAGAGGGGATGGCCGGCCACTTGTGAGGGAGTGAGATGAGTGATTTTCATTGGGTGAGGTGTGGGAAATTATCATTCATCTCATTCTAAGTTTGAAAAGAGACTAGCTTCATTTTTGACATTGCTCCTTTTCATTCTCCTCCTCATTCCTCCATGGCAACTTCACAAACCCCAAAAGAGACAAGTTCTACACTACACCTACAGCAAATCTTGGGCGTGTCGGCTGGCCAACTTCGCGCCCGAGTTGCCTCGGTCTAGAGGTGGGAGCCCGTAAAAGTATTCGGCTACGTGGAGCCTTTTTTCGACGAGGAGGTGACGGACGAGGATTCCGCGGGAGATCGGAGTGGAGACGAAGACCGGAGGACACGGATAGCTCGGTATAGCTTCTGCCCCATTCTCTTGATAGCTAGGATTAGGTTGATGGTTACGATCTGGGTTTATTGTCCGCGGTAGCGCCAGTTTAAAGTTAAGAAAATTTTAATTCCGCATTTTGGCCTCGAGTAGACGATCGGACTTCTAACTCCGTCTACGCATCGCCTAAGGCTCTAGCTAGGCTCTGATACCACTGTAGGGTTCCTAGGCACACTAATGAGGTCTCACAAGTGATCAAACATAGCCAATTCTAATTTTTCCTTGTGCCTACAAACCCTAATACGGATCGTTAACTAGATGTATAGGCGATGCAATGCAAATAAACAACTTTAACTTAAAAGGAAAGAGGCTACAACCTTTGTAGATCCGGTTCTCCACCTCCTAGGCTCCGTGATGACGTCCCTCCGCTGTCCATATCGAATCCCGGACTCTAGCATCGGCTTCATCGGAGAAATGGGCGGGCTAGGTCGTCGACTTCGATGCCGAAGATGATCTACGTCGAGGCAACACAAGATCAAGCTCCAACTTCACCAAGCCATGAAACTTGTGAAGAAAACACCCTATACTACTTGGCAAGTGGTAGAGGATGAAGAAATAGGAAGTGGGTTCACTTTAGAATTGGATTTCTCACTCTTTTTCTCAAGTTGCCATTGATGGAGGCAAGCTTTTCTTCTTGTTGATGATGAAGAAGATGAAGAAAGAATATGATAAGTCTTATTTGAAAATAGAAAATAAGTTGATTCTTATCATATAGCAACCATGGTTAAGTGTAGAGAATAAACTAGGGTTAGGTTGAATGGTTAGGGTTAAGCATGAAGACAAAATGGTCACTTAATCAAAGCTTCATGAAGCTTCAACAACAAACAAAGAAAGCCACTATTTCTCTTTATCTTTCAAAAAAGAATAATAAATAAATAAATAGTTAATAAAATTAAAACCCTAACCATTACATAACCATGGTTTAATCATACACTTAACCAAGTTTGCATGTATTATCAAACATGATACAAACAAGTGCACAAAAGTATATCACATATACAACTTGTGTATTTCAAGTGAGAAAATCCATTTAAAGTGAACAAATACTAGTTAATGCAAAGTAATATATCAAATATATAATTATGCATTAAATCATTAAATCAATACTTGATTTAACGATCCGGTCATATCGCATATAACCGGCTAATATCCAATGTATCGGCTTATCGAATCAATCCTTGATTCAATAACTAGGTTATATCACATACAACCATTCGATACATTCATCGCGAGAATAGAATACGGTATCGCATACACGCATTATTCTCGGTCCCGCACATATCTCATATGCACTCCTATTTCGTTTCGCTTGAGCCAGGAAACCACTGTGTAGGACTCTAAAGACTCGTCAATACGCCGGCAGCAGGTGATGATCATATCAAGCACCCACAAGCCGCAAGCGGTCTGCTAAACGTAACGGCCACCCGGGTATTGAGCGATCAGAAGATCGACGAGCAAGCCCGCTCACACTCCTGTGAATCCAAGCAGTAACACTTACCGTACAGTCCGGTCTGTTCGTCTGATATGTCGCATATCTCGCCTAGGGGTGGTAAACGTCAGACCCCAGTAGCTCGATAAGTCATGCCGACGTGAGGTCCATAACAATCGTGAAACTACTGATAACTCTTACCAGTATATCACTGCAACCCTTGCCAGGATTTCCTGTTATGGCCAGTCGAGCATAGCGCAACATCAACCCCCAATACCGGGAGAGACGAATCCCCTCCTATCGCTCATTGCCTCCATGTGAATCGGAACTGTACCCAAAAACCACCTGTTTGCACGGCTCAGTAGAGCTGTGGTAGGGTGGAAATCAAAGCACAGTGGGAGACACACAAGACTCTAGACGATCTTGGGTCAACAGACTAAGCTGTACCAGTGTCACCAGAGAACTGCCATCTGACGTGAGGTATAATACCATCTGGGAGTTCTCGGCGAGTCCGTTCAGTGTACCCAGTCTCCACTGAGCACCCGTATACCATCTCTGATGTCAAACACCAATGGATATGGGATCATCCATCGCCCATCACATGGGTCGAGAAGATATACGCTAGTCTACTCTGGAATATCGATGCCCCGTCTCGATATTCCCACGACTAAGAACATTGAAGGATGTACTCATGGACTACCCAGGCCCCACTAGTATGATCTGCATCACAGTCCTGGAAGTTGAGTACACATCCTAAGGGCTTTATCAACATGTAACAGGGAGACAGAAAGTATACATGTTAAGATAAAGAGCAACCAGATAGCGTACTATCATGTCGAGCAAGAAAGTCCTACCTATATATGTCCCAGCATCCACTACAATATACATCCAATGTACAGTAATGGCCTCTAGGGCATACATATAACTAACAATCTCCCACTTGCACTAGGGCCATCTGTAGCAGTAGTTGTAGTATCTAATACTCAACCATCCCCTAAAAGTCTCTCTTTGGGAAAAGGCCTTCGTGAGTGGATCCGCCGTGTTGTCCTCTGAGTCTACTCTCCTAACCTCGATCATCCTGGAGATCAACTATCTCCATGATCAGGTGATGCTGCCTCAGAATATGTCTGGGTCACTGATGGGATCGGGGTTCCTTGGCCAAAGCCACACTTCCATTTTCATACAATGGTAGGAACCTAGTTCATCTTATGAACCAATATACACCCAAACCGCCTCTTTGGTAGTATCTTTAATAGCGATGTTACCAGCCTTTATCGTCTAGTTTGCCACGGCATCTAGCTTGGAACTCTTCCAACATACCATCCCTTTACTGAGGGTAAAGACAATGCCTGTGACTGACATTTAGTCGTCCTTATCACCCTGGAACCCTTCCAGTGATTCTCCCCAGGATTGATTGATACCATCTCACCACATCTAGTGAGAATCCTAGCATCCAATTACATCTATCTCATAGATGAAAACTCAGGATTTATGAGATATCACTGTGATCCTATTGGAGAATCTTTGTGATAAGCGGAGATTGACCGAGCGTAGTATAGGAAACCCCTTTCCTATCAAGAGTATGTTGTCCACGTACAATACGAGGATGACCACTTTACTCTCTACTACCTTTTTGTACATACAAGGTTCATCTACCATTTTGATGAAGTCAAAATCTTTGACTACCACATCAAAACAGACGTTCCAACTCCACGATGCCTGCTTTATCATGTAAAGCAACTTGAATACGTTTCCGCTGTTCCCACTGTTTACGAAGCCCTCTGGCTGTGTTCTTATAGACGTTCTTTTCTAAATAATTATTTAGAAAAGTAGTCATGGCACCCAACCACCGGATATCGTAGTCATGGTATGTAGCAATGGCAAGTAGGATCTGGATGGACTTAAGCATAGTCCCTGGAAAGAAAGTCTCTGGACGACACACAAGACTCTAGACGATCTTGCTCAGTAGAGCTGTGGTAGGGTGGAAATCAAAGCACAGTGGGAGACACACAAGACTCTAGACGATCTTGGGTCAACAGACTAAGCTGTACCAGTGTCACCAGAGAACTGCCATCTGACGTGAGGTATAATACCATCTGGGAGTTCTCGGCGAGTCCGTCCAGTGTACCCAGTCTCTACTGAGCACCCGTATACCATCTCTGATGTCAAACACCAATGGATATGGGATCATCCATCGCCCATCACATGGGTCGAGAAGATATACGCTAGTCTACTCTGGAATATCGATGCCCCGTCTCGATATTCCCACGACTAGGAACATTGAAGGATGTACTCATGGACTACCCAGGCCCCACTAGTATGATCTGCATCACAGTCCTGGAAGTTGAGTACACATCCTAAGGGCTTTATCAACATGTAACAGAGAGACAGAAAGTATACATGTTAAGATAAAGAGCAACCAGATAGCGTACTATCATGTCGAGCAAGAAAGTCCTACCTATATATGTCCCAGCATCCACTACAATATACATCCAATGTACAGTAATGGCCTCTAGGGCATACATATAACTAACAATCTCCCACTTGCACTAGGGCCATCTGTAGCAGTAGTTGTAGTATCTAATACTCAACCATCCCCTAAAAGTCTCTCTTTGGGAAAAGGCCTTCGTGAGTGGATCCGCCGTGTTGTCCTCTGAGTCTACTCTCCTAACCTCGATCATCCTGGAGATCAACTATCTCCATGATCAGGTGATGCTGCCTCAGAATATGTCTGGGTCACTGATGGGATCGGGGTTCCTTGGCCAAAGCCACACTTCCATTTTCATACAATGGTAGGAACCTAGTTCATCTTATGAACCAATATACACCCAAACCGCCTCTTTGGTAGTATCTTTAATAGCGATGTTACCAGCCTTTATCGTCTAGTTTGCCACGGTATTTAGCTTGGAACTCTTCCAACATACCATCCCTTTACTGAGGGTAAATACAATGCCTGTGACTGACATTTAGTCGTCCTTATCACCCTGGAACCCTTCCAGTGATTCTCCCCAGGATTGATTGATACCATCTCACCACATCTAGTGAGAATCCTAGCATCCAATTACATCTATCTCATAGATGAAAACTCAGGATTTATGAGATATCACTGTGATCCTATTGGAGAATCTTTGTGATAAGCGGAGATTGACCGAGCGTAGTATAGGAAACCCCTTTCCTATCAAGAGTATGTTGTCCACGTACAATACGAGGATGACCACTTTACTCTCTACTACCTTTTTGTACTTACAAGGTTCATCTACCATTTTGATGAAGTCAAAATCTTTGACTACCACATCAAAACAGACGTTCCAACTCCACGATGCCTGCTTTATCATGTAAAGCAACTTGCATACGTTTCCGCTGCTCCCACTGTTTACGAAGCCCTCTGGCTGTGTTCTTATAGACGTTCTTTTCTAAATCATTATTCAGAAAAGTAGTCATGGCACCCAACCACCAGATATCGTAGTCATGGTATGTAGCAATGGCAAGTAGGATCTGGATGGACTTAAGCATAGTCCCTGGAAAAGGTTTCATCATTATCCATGCCTGGTTGATGACGAAAACCTTTAACAAGTCTAGCTTTGAATGTTTCAACTTTTCCATCTACACCAAGTAATCTTCTCAAGATATACTTGCTCCTGATGGGGATTTAACCCTTCAGATATAGCAGCGAAACTCCATACTTTGCTGGTGTACATGGATTCCATGTCAGATCGCTAAGCATCCAGCCATTCTTACAGAGTCCCTACTCTCGATGGCCTGCTCGAAACTAGTTGGGTCATCATCTCATGATGCATTCCTCACTCCCACTGTCATCGAGAAACCAAAGTATCTCTCAGGCAGGTGAGGAACCCTGCTAGATCGGCGGAGAGGCTGAGGTTCGTCGGGAAACATTGAATCCTTTGGTTCTATCAAATCATCAGTTGCAGTTCTGTATAGCTGGAACATTTCCAATTCTACAGAACTGTCCTTGCCTCGAACTTGTCCGGATTTTGCTTTAGACATAGGCTGGACAACCCCAAATCTTAACTTACTTAAGAGATAGGCTCTTCCCATACCATATCTTATATGGAGTGGTAGGCACTGATTTGATTCGAACCTAATTCAATAGGTATGCAGCTTCTCAAGTGCTCAACCCTAAAAGGAAATAGGTAACTCAGTAATACTCATCATAGAGCACACCATATCTAATATTGTGCGATTGCTCCGCCCCGTTACACCGTTGTGCTGTGGTGTATTCAGAGGAGTAATACTGAGAGAGAATCTCATTCTCCTTTAGAATAGTCCAGGAATTCCATGCACAAGTATTCTCCTCCCTGATCTCATCATAGGATATAATACTTATACCCGGTTTTTGGTTCTCTACTTCTAATTTATATTCTGTGAATATCTTAAAAGCTTCGGGCCTATGTTTCAACAGTAACATATGTCTGAATCTTGAGAGATCATCAGAGAACGTAATGAAGTATAAAGAACCGGTCCTGGCATGTGTAGACAGGAGACCTTACACACATCATCATGTATCAGTCCCAAGAGTTTACTAACTCTTTCTCTGTTTCCAGTAAACGGAGCTATGGTCATTTAATCTTTGTGACATGACTGGCAAGTTTCACAAGATGTAAATTCAAACTGATTTAAATATGCATCTAAAATGTAACTTCAGCCAGTCGGGTCACATTGATGTGACCTAGTCTACAATGCCTCAAGAAGGATTCGTTCATTTCTGAACTCTTCCTCTTGTGTGTGTTCTGTATACTAAGAACTGTAGTTTGATTTAGAACGTCAATACTTTTAGATAACGCGCCTGAACCGATCAACTTTTGATATAGGAAATGTTCAAAACATTATCCATCAATACAAAATTATATCCTTCTTTACTAATAAAGAGACCGATATGATTTTGTATATCAGGTTCGGTATCTAATAGCATTTGTTCAGAATCAATGTATTGGTAATACAGGGTGACAGTGACCAACAGACTTGGCTGCAATACTTGCCCCGTTTTCTGTCTCATGAAACTTATCACCCGCTCTCAGTTTTTCTACCTTTTTGTAGCCCTATGTAACAGATTACAGATCTGGGATCCTGATCCGGTATCAAATACCCAGGATGCAGAGGATACTGAGAAACAGTTCTTTATAATGAACACACCCGAAGGAGATGCATCATATGCACTTTCTTCGTTTGGGCGGCATAGGAATTCTGGTATTCCCCTAACTCCTGCTCGGTCTTATAACAATTATAAGTTGGAGCGGGACCAACGTTCCCCAGCTCAGTATAACAAGCGGGTTCGATCAATACATCCATATTATTATCTTGATTAAGGTGTGATATGGTCGCTACCTGGAGAGAGAGAGAAGAAAACACTCTGCGTGCGCTCTTGCAAGATCAGATTGGTTATATATTTTATCTAATCAGGATGGCTCCCACTGTTTTTATCAAATCTTCTTTCAAACCTTAACAGGAAAGACTAGCCAGGATTAATTACACTCTACAAGTTCGCCAATCTTTCAGCCAGGCCAGGTCGGTACTTTGAGGGAGGTTCCCCGTGCTTTCGCACGGACCTAATTACAGTAAACCTCGTTTTCCCAGAGGCGTAATCCCGTTGACACCTTTCTAGACACCTACTTGATCGGCTAATTTCAAAGTGCAAAACTCTCCTAGGAGTAACAATTACTCGCAGTGGGTATCGGGATCCAACTATCACATAGAAGGTATGCAATCTCATTGCAAATTTCAATACTTGAAACTCCCGATAAAGATTTTTACCCCTAGCACTTATGACCTTAATTATGGTCAACAAATCATAAGTACTAGTCAAGTTCTACCCGTCATTTCGTGATTAATTAGACCCACCCACATGACCCTTAACTAAGGTCAACAAAGTCACACGACTGTCCTAACTAATCGCATCATATGCAGTGTAGGAAGACATCACTTAGCTACCGTACACTGTGCCTTGACTATGGTCAACAAACACAGCACGAATACTAAGTACTCTACTTCCTAAAATGACGTAGGGTTGCGAATGGTTTTTAATAAAACCTTTAACGCTTTGAACTTGATCTCGTTGCGGAATCAAATAGTTTTTAAATGGAATGTTTTTGAAGCTTTTCCAGTTTTGCTAAAGGGGTCACTCCCGGTGAAGGGATCGTCGGCCCTTTCCTCTTCGAATGAGGTGCGGGATATATCATATATATCACTATGTAAAGCAGAAACTATAGAAGTAATCAAAAGACAAACCGAGTGTGTAGCATCTGCTAGTTATTGCTAAAGGAGTCACTCCCGGTGAAGGGATCTCGGTCCTTTCCTCATCGAATAAGGTGCAGGATGTTCTACAATGAACACCGCAATGCAAAGCAAGAACTGTAGCTACCTGTTTTATTTTGAAATTCGATTCCACAACATCAATTAGGTTTATTTTCTTTCATTAATCTCATTAATGAATATCCCATCATTTAAGTCCACCTAAACATCACAGATAAATATAACGTACGCTTATGCCATCCGCATTCGCCTTGATGTCCCGTCTGCACCGTTAGGTTAGGTAACTAACGCCAGAGCGAGGCAGGGCTAGCACGGGTGTAAAACATAAGCAACGTCTATATAATATATCATATATACTATATATAATATCTATCTGAACAAATCACATGATCACATCACAGATAACGCAGCAGAAAGAATTATATGAAATATTGGATATACTAGGACGTCCGTGTTTTCAATACGAGCCAGTATAAAACACGGATTCTACGGTCGTGATGAATAGCCAATCCCACACCCCTAGACCCCTACGAGAGCGGCAAGCAACCCTACCAATTCTAGGGTTAGGAGACCCGGACTCGACTCCTCGAGTTGGTCTCCCACTGGACCCTAGAACCCGGTTACTTGTGCTCCCCTCCTTGGGTCTATCCTAATGCGGAAAAGTAAATAATATACAAAGGGTGACAGCTTCCGCAACCTGGAAGTGCCCCAATAAAAGAATATTACATACAAGTTTTTACATGAATGAAAATGAAAAACACTCATCTCACATAAAAAACCCCCGGCTATTCGAACACGACGATCCAATATAACATATCCAGCAACGCATAACATCACATGTTATCAACGTATGTAAACATGCGTATCCCAATTGTCGTTGACATATAGCAATGAAACCGGCGATATCACATATTACACTTACGGTCACAGAAAAGAAAGTGTAAAACTACAACAGTTGGAATCCGCAAACTCTTTAGACATCGCATGCCTAATCAAATGAATTCCTTAGACATCACATGCCTAATAATTATAAACCACGCATTTTAGTCTCATTATCGAAAACTCTTTTCAATATCAAGTCGGGCAATTCAACAAGATTCTCGACATCCTGATCGAATGCTCGTCGCAAACTTTAGTGGATGGCCGCACCCCCGATACCGTCGACGAAGTGCACCAAGGCGGAACACCACTGCCGCGAGCACCAGAACGGATGCTTTCGGCGACGGGGTTCTCCTACAGTCACTTGGTTGGGGCTATGGGGTGAGGCTGTCTATTAAGTTTACCCGGCGAGTATCCGTGTACGCTACGTGATTGCGACGGACTTTTGATCGCATCAAAATTCCGTAGCAACCGATCAAGTGAGACTAAAGTGCCATATTTATAACATTCATTCAGTTATCTCATAACTACTTGTGAATTCCAATTATTGTATCACATTCCAGATAAATAGAAAATGTTAAACTTTCCGATCGAACAATCGAACACCCAAGTTTTCCCAAAACAGCTCAACACATGAAATAAGTTCAAAGACATTCACTTCATGCCTCAGTACCAACGGTCCAGCCGTAGAAGGGTCAAGCCAACGCCTCACATGTGGCACGCCGTACTGCCCCAAACCCTAAGGTTCAAAGGGCAGTTCAAGACGGTCACATAATCGAGTTAAGGTTTGTTGTCTTCTAGAGGGACCATCGCATTACTTGCACTACTTGGAACGTCATTAAACAACGGAAAAATCCAACAATTGGAAATTTCCCAGCAGGGGAAAAAGTGGGTATTTATATCCGGTCGAACTTTTTAACATATTCTAAAATTATCTGGAAAAGCACACAGACAAAATTAGACAATCCGATCGAAACACCGAGTCCCCAATACAACCCAGAAAACTCAACTCTTGAGTCAGATTTAAAAATTCCCAGAAAATACAGCAACAAAATATAAGAATTACTGTGCAGGAAAAATTGTCTGAAGAGACTAAGTGGCCGCGGAATCGCCGCATTAGGCATGCTAATGCCGCGGTTCCGCCGCGCTTTTATCGAATCAGGTGTTCGGGCTTCACAGTAATTCTTAGAAATTCCTGCTTAGTTTTCTGCATATTTTTAATTCTAAAAAATCCCCGATTTCAAAAAATGTACAGAGAGCAACTTTGAATTAGGGTTTCGGTTCGATCGGACTTCTAACTCCGTCTACGCATCGCCTAAGGCTCTAGCTAGGCTCTGATACCACTGTAGGGTTCCTAGGCACACTAATGAGGTCTCACAAGTGATCAAACATGGCCAATTCTAATTTTTCCTTGTGCGTACAAACCCTAATACGGATCGTTAACTAGATGTATAGGCGATGCAATGCAAATAAATAACTTTAACGTAAAAGGAAAGAGGCTACAACCTTTGTAGATCCGGTTCTCCATCTCCTAGGCTCCGTGATGACGTCCCTCCGCTGTCCATATCGAATCCCGGACTCTAGCATCGGCTTCATCGGAGAAATGGGCGGGCTAGGTCGTCGACTTCGATGCCGAAGATGATCTACGTCGAGGCAATACAAGATCAAGCTCCAACTTCACCAAGCCATGAAACTTGTGAAGAAAACACCCTATACTACTTGGCAAGTGGTAGAGGATGAAGAAATAGGAAGTGGGTTCACTTTAGAATTGGATTTCTCACTCTTTTTCTCAAGTTGCCATTGATGGAGGCAAGCTTTTCTTCTTGTTGATGATGAAGAAGATGAAGAAAGAATATGATAAGTCTTATTTGAAAATAGAAAATAAGTTGATTCTTATCATATAGCAACCATGGTTAAGTGTAGAGAATAAACTAGGGTTAGGTTGAATGGTTAGGGTTAAGCATGAAGACAAAATGGTCACTTAATCAAAGCTTCATGAAGCTTCAACAACAAACATAGAAAGCCACCATTTCTCTTTATCTTTCAAAAAAGAATAATAAATAAATAAATAGTTAATAAAATTAAAACCCTAACCATTACATAACCATGGTTTAATCATACACTTAACCAAGTTTGCATGTATCATCAAACATGATACAAAAAAGTGCACAAAAGTATATCACATATACAACTTGTGTATTTCAAGTGAGAAAATCCATTTAAAGTGAACAAATACTAGTTAATGCAAAGTAATATATCAAATATATAATTATGCATTAAATCATTAAATCAATACTTGATTTAACGATCCGGTCATATCGCATATAACCGGCTAATATCCAATGTATCGGCTTATCGAATCAATCCTTGATTCGATAACTAGGTTATATCATATACAACCATTCGATACATTCATCACGAGAATAGAATACGGTATCGCATACACGCATTATTCTTGGTCCCGCACATATCTCATATGCGCTCCTATTTCGTTTCGCTTGAGCCAGGAAACCTCTGTGTAGGACTTTAAAGACTCGTTAATACGCCGGCAGCAGGTGATGATCATATCAAACACCCACAAGCCGCAAGCGGTCTGCTAAACGTAACGGCCACCCGGGTATTGAGCGATCAGAAGATCGACGAGCAAGCCCTCTCACACTCCTGTGAATCCAACCAGTAACACTTACCGTACAGTCCGGTTTGTTCGTCTGATATGTCGCATATCTCGCCTAGGGGTGGTAAACATCAGACCCCAGTAGCTCGATAAGTCATGCCGACGTGAGGTCCATACCAATCATGAAACTACTAATAACTCTTACCAGTATATCACTGCAACCCTGGCCAGGGATTTCCTGTTATGGCCAGTCGAGCATAGCGCAACATCAACCCCCAATACCGGGAGAGAAGAATCCCCTCCTATCGCTCATTGCCTCCATGTGAATCGGGACCGTACCCAAAAACCACCTGTTTGCACGACTCATTAGAGCCGTGGTAGGGTGGAAATCAAAGCACAGTGGGAGACACACAATACTCTATGATGATCTCAGGTCAACAGACTAAGCTGTACCAGTGTCACCAGAGAACTGCCATCTGACGTGAGGTATAATACCATCTGGGAGTTCTCGGCGAGTCCGTTCAGTGTTCCCAGTCTCCACTGAGCACCCGTATACCATCTCTGATGTCAAACACCAATGGATATGGGATCATCCATCGCCCATCACATGGGTCGAGAAGATATACGCTAGTCTACTCTGGAATATCGATTCCCCGTCTCGATATTCCCACGACTAGGAACATTGAAGGATGTACTCATGGACTACCCAGGCCCCACTAGTATGATCTGCATCACAGTCCTGGAAGTCGAGTACACATCCTAAGGGCTTTATCAACATGTAACAGAGAAACAGAAAGTATACATATTAAGATAAAGTGCAACCAGATAGCGTACTATCATGTCGAGCAAGAAAGTCCTACCTATATATGTCCCAGCATCCACTACAATATACATCCAATGTACAGTAATAGCCTCTAGGGCATACATATAACTAACAGAAAACACTCTGCGTGCGCTCTTGCAAGATTAGATTGGTTATTTATTTTATCTAATCAGGATGGCTCCTACTGTTTTTATCAAATCTTTCTTCAAACCTTAAAAGGAAAGACTAGCCGGGACAAATAACACTCTACAAGTTCGCCAATCTTTCAGCCAGGCCAGTGTCGGTACTTTGAGGGAGGTTCCCCATGCTTTCGCACGGACCTAATTAAAGTAAACCTCGTATTCCCAGGGGCATAACCCCGTTGACACCTTTCTAGACACCTACTTGATCGGCTAATTGTAAAGTGCAAAACTCTCCTAGGAGTAACAATTACTCGCAGTGGGTATCAGGATCCAACTATCATATAGAAGGTATGCAATCTCATTGCAAATTTCAACACTTGAAACTCCCGATAGTGGTTTTTACCCCTAGCACCTATGACCTTAACTATGGTCAACAAATCATAAGTACTAGTCAAGTTCTACCCGTCATTTCGTGATTAATTAGACCCACCCACATGACCCTTAACTAAGGTCAATAAAGTCACGCGACTATCCTAACTAATCGCATCATATGCGGTGTAGGAAGACATCACTTAGCTACCGTACACTGTGCCTTGACTATGGTCAACAAACACAGTACGAATACTAAGTACTCTACTTCCTAAAATGACGGAGGGTTGCGGATGGTTTTTATGAAAACCTTTAACGCTTTGAACTTGATCTCGTTGCGGAATCAAATGGTTTTAAAATGGAGTGTTTTTTTAGGCTTTTCTAGTTTTGCTAAAGGGGTCACTCCCGGTGAAGGGATCGTCAGCCCTTTCCTCATCGAATAAGGTGCAGGATATATCATATATACCGCTGTGCAAAGCGAAAACTATAGAAGCCATCAAAAGACAAACCGAGGGTTGTAGCATCTGCTAGTTATTGCTAAAGGGGTCACTCCCGGTGAAGGGATCTCGGCCCTTTTCCTATCGAATAAGGTGCAGGATGTTCTACAAGGAACACCGCGATGCAAAGCAAGAACTGTAGCTACCTGGTTTTTATTTTTGAAATCCGATTCCACAACATCTTTTAGCTTTATTTTCTTTCATTAATCTCGTTAATGAATGTCCCATCATTTTAGTCCACCTAAACATCACAGATAAATATAACGTACGCTTATGCCATCCGCATTCGCCTCGATGTCCCGTCTGCACCGTTAGGTTAGGTAACTAACGCCAGAGCGAGCCAGGGCTAGCGCGGGTGTAAAACATAAGCAACGTCTATATAATATATCATATATACTATATATAATATCTATCTGAACAAATCACATGATCACATCACAGATAACGCAGCAGAAAATATCATATGAAATATTGGATATACTAGGACGTCCGTGTTTTATTTTGAGCCTGAATAAAACACGGATTCCACGTCGTGATGATTAGCCAATCCCATACCCCTAGACCCCTATGAGAGCGGCAAGCAACCCTACCAATTCTAGGGTTAGGAGACCCGGACTCGACTCCTCGAGATGGTCTCCCACTGGACCCTAGAACCCGGTTACTTGTGCTCCCCTCCTTGGGTCTATCCTAATGCGGAAAAATAAATAATATACATCAACGGTGACATCTTCCGCAACCTGGAAGTGCCCCAATAAAAGAATATTACATACAAGTTTTTACATGAATGAAAATGAAAAACACTCATCTCACATAAAACCCCCCCGGCTATTCAAACACGACAATCCAATATAACATATCCAGCAACACATAATATCACATGTCATCAACGTAAGTAAATATGCCCATCCCAATTGTCGTTGACATATAGCAACGAAACCGGCGATATCACATATTACACTTACGGTCACAGAAAAGAAAATGTAAAACTACAACAGTTGGAATCCGCAAACTCTTTAGACATCGCATGCCTAACCAAATGAATTCCTTAGACATCGCATGCCTAACAATTATAAACCCCGCATTTTAGTCTCATTTATCGAAAACTCTTTTCAATATCAAGTCGGGCAATTCAACAAGATTCCCGACATCTTGAACGAATGCTCGTCGCAAACTTTAGTAGACAGCCGCACCCCCGATACCGTCGACGAAGTGCACCAAGCGGAACACCGCTGCCGCGAGCATCCCAACGGATGCTTTCGGCGACGGGGTTCTCCTACAGTAACTTGGTCGGGGCTATGGGGTGTAGCTGTCTATTAAGTTTACCCGGCGAGTATCCGCGTACGCTACGCGATTGCGACGGATTTTTGATCACATCAAAATTCCGCAGCAACCGATCAAGTGAGACTAAAGTGCTATGTTTATAACATTCATCCAGTTATCTCATAACTATTTGTGGATTCCAAATATTGTATCACATTCCAGATAAATAGAAAATGCTAAACTTTCCGATCGAACAATCAAACACCCAAGTTTTCCCGAAACAGCTCAACACATGAAATAAGTTTAAAAACATTCACTTCATGCCACAGTACCAACGGTCTAGCCGTAGAAGGGTCAAGCCAACGCCTCACATGTGGCACTCCGTACTGCCCCAAACCCTAAGGTTCAAAGGGCAGTTCAAGACGGTCACATAATCGAGTTAAGGTTTGTTGTCTTCTAGAGGGTCCATCGCGTTACTTGCACTACTTAGAACGTTCTTAAACAACGGAAAAATCCAACACTTGGAAATTTCCCGGCAGGGGAAAAAGTGGGTATTTATATCCGGTCGAACTTTTTAACATATTCTAAAATTACCCGGAAAAGCACATAGATGAAATTAGACTTCCCGATCGAAACACCGAGTCCCCAATACAACCCAGAAAACTCAACTCTTGAGTAAACATTAAAAATTCCTAGAAAACACGGCAATAAAAGAAAGAAATTACTATGCAAAATTCAAAGAATATTGTGACTGTACGGCCGCGGAACCGCCGCACGAGCCATGCTCGTGCCGCGGTTCCGCGGCGCCTTGATCGATTGAGGCGCACGTTTTGCACAGTATTTCTTAGAAAACCCTGCTGATTTTTCTGCATATTTTTAATTCACAAAATTCCACAGATTTGAAAAATGTACAGAGAAGGGTTTTGGATTAGGGTTTCGGGTTCGATCGGACTTCTAACATCGTCTACACTTCGCCTAAAGCTCTAGCTAGGCTCTGATACCACTGTAGGGTTCCTAGACACACTCATGATGTTCTACAACCGATCAACCATGTCCAATTCAAATTTTTTCATGTGCCAAAGAACCCTATACTAGATCGTTAACTAGAGGTAAGGCGAAACATGCAAGTAAACAACTTTATTGCTAAGTGAAAGGGACTACAACCTTTGTAGATCCGGTCCTCCACTTCTCTAGCTCCGTGTTGACGTCCCTCCGCTGCGATCATCGGAATCCCAGAATCTAGCGTCGGTTTCATCGGAGAAATGGGCTGTAGCGTTTTGAAAATCGTTTCGGTGAAATTTCTGAAAATCGGTAAAATGAGGGGGGTTTTCTGTAAAAAGTCAAAATACAAATATTTTATTATAAAAATTAAATATACATACTCTAGCTATGTAATTGCTATTATTTGGTGTTTATTAAGCCGCTGGTGAAATTTCAAATTTTCTAAAAAAATATTATTTTATTATTATTTTAAGCCGTCACTAATACATTTAATTAGGGAAAATTACAAATTGGAATGAGTTGAAAAAAATTTTGTGCATCATAAAACATTAAATAAAATTTTATCATGTGGTTTTTGGAACGAAATCATTTGCCAAAACGGTTTAGAAATTATTGAAGAAAAAAGGCTTTTTTTAGCGTAAATGGATGTTTGGGGTATCGTATTTATCATTTTTCATCACCCCACACCCGTACCCACACCCACACACCCCCACTTACTCCTCCCCTTAGCCAAATTCAGCAGCCCTCACTTTTTCCCCACTTGGTTTGCAAAGGAAAGAAAAGGAAAAGAAAAGAAAAGAAAAGAAAAGAGTAGAAAATGATATATTTTGAGTTGACTTTGACTTGAAACAACTTTCCCCACCTCACTCTCTCTCCTCACTCACCCACCCCCCCTCAAATCTGGCCGAAACTGATCCATAGAGCAGCAGCCCCCCTCCCCCAAGTTCTCACTCCATTTTTGCTTCAAAAATCCATAAAAAGCTTCAAAATCCATACAATTTCAAAGCTTTTTTCCAAATCCAACACTTACCCATTATTCCTTAGCATTTCAAGCATGGATCCTTGTGAAAAGAGAGCATTTTGGAGTGCCATGGATGCTTGTGGATCTTCTTATGCTTTTGGGTATATTTCTAAACATTTTTGTTGCTTAAATTGTTACTAATTTCTTAAGCAAATTTATTTAAGTGTTATTTGGATATGTGAGTTTAATTGCACGTTTTGGAATTCAAGAAAAGGGTTTGAATGCAAGTTAGGTTATTGTGAATTGGTGTATGGTTGTGATGGGTAGCTTACCATCTTAGAATTTGTAGAAAGTAATTTAGTAGTTAAATTTCATATTGTTGCATGGAAATGTCTAAATTAAGTTTTGTTTTTGCTAACTAGAGTTTTTGAAAAATTATCAAATGCTTAGATTAAAATATAATTAAGTGTTCATGTCATTATAACTATTATAATGAGTGGTTTAATGACTTTGGTTCATGCAAAACGAAGCTTAATTGATGAATTGTGAATTTTGCTTTAAAGGGTGTTAAATTTGATATTTTGCAAACTAGGATTTTGGAAATTATGCAAATTTATGAGTTTAAATTATGGAAATGGTTTTTATGACTTATTTAAGATATTTAATAAATATATTGGCCACTAGATTCATTTAAACATCGTGTTTTGTACAAAAACGGCGAATTGTGCTTGCTAGATTTTCGGAAAAATGACTTTTTGAGTGAAATTGGCGTTTTTGTGAGTTTCAACCTAGTTTATATTAAAATTAGTGTTCGTGAATGTGCAAATGAGTGTATTTGGGTTTTTCTCGATGGTTTGGCGTTTGTACGCCGACGTCGAGGGTTTTTGGGTTGATTTGTGAAAGCAACCATAGGTTTTGACCTATGTGGGATTCGTGCGTCGTTTTGATCATGAGTCGGATTTTAATGAGATATGGTGCGTTATGATATGTAGGTACCCCCATGTGGACTTCGAGCCGACAAGCAAGCGCGTGGCGACGTCGGCACCGGCTAGCGAGGACCAGGTGAGTAGATTTATATCTACGGGGAGAAGTCGGGTGGATGGCGTATAGCACCCCCGCAGTCCGTGGTGGTGTATACGGATGCGTATACACACCAACATTTATTATATGTTATTTAGGATTAATAACGATGCTTAGGATGGATATTGGTGTGTTGGACTATTTTTAGTGTTGCGAACCCTAGGGTAGTGTTGCACTACACATACACACATACATACTTGCATACATTCCTATTGATATGTGCTTATGGGATTCTTTATAGTTATGTGTTCACATGGGTATGGGACTATGTGTTCACATACGAATTGAGGATGATACTTGGGATTGAGCTGAGTCGATGATATTTGATTTGAGGCCGTAAGATCGGTGAAATAGCAGGGTTCGTATCTTAGATACGACATGACGTTGTAGCGGGTCCTTGACGTAGTGTTTCACACACGTCCATGCATACGTAGGCGGTATCAGTATGGTACTAGACGTAGATCAGTACCCCGATCATGATATTTGATAAAGAGGATACCAGGTGAATAGTATGATGAATGTGATATTGACCCGTACCCAGATTGGGATGCCGTACGACGGATTTACGTACGAGCTATATTGATGATTGATCCGCACTCTTGACTTGGGATGCCTGATTATAGATATGGTATCGGATATGATATTATTGAGGCGGGATCACCGACTATACATACACAGGTATGTATATGTATCGACTCAGATGATAGGCGGTTTCCTTACCTGTAGTTCAGCTTGTTAGTTCAGCCGTATAGTTTAGTGTAGTTGTTAGATTAGATTAGACTTCTTACCTATTTCAAAAACTAACGAATCGTGGGCATTTTTAAAGACAGCTCAAGGGAATCTACGGATATTTCAAAAACGACGTATCTTTTCATAAAAACACCGTAGCCCCTATTTTAAAAACCGCATAATTCTGCTTATGCTATTGAAATTACTTGCGTTAAGTTGGTTTTTCCTGCACTCTACTATTTTCTTGGTTTGGATTTCTGGGTTTTCGGTTTACTTAGATTACGTACGCCTCGAGACGTTCGTAGTTTAAGTGCCGGTCATGTTCCGTATTTTCGGGTCGTGACAAAGTTGGTATCAGAGCGTTAGGTTTTACCTTCGGAGCGTAGGATGACCCTTGGTTGATGGAATAGGTGACTAAAGTAGAGTGACGTACCGTTGGTATGCTCCGCGGCATATTTACGATACGCTACTCCACTTATGAAGCCTTAGGATGTACATTTCCTTGTTCAGTATTATATTCCTTCCTGATCTAGCCTCATCGGTACCAGTTTGGTTTTGTTGCTACGGTTACGGGCTGGGAGAGCTACGGCTAGAGTTGCGGTCAGCACAAGCTCGTCACGAACGAGGACTGACCAGGGCGAAATTTCGGCGACACACGATTGCAGAGATGTGTCTTTTTACTGTGTTTCCGCGCCACGAGCGATTGGCGGATCGCCTTTATGAGGTTACTCGGAGGTGCTGATCGACACTAGAGGATTGAGCCAATGATAGAGGCCAGCCAGATTTTGATGACCGTTGGTGTGTTGCTTACTCCTTATGATTGAGGCACCGTTCAGCATGCAGACGAGTGAGCCAGTTGTTACTGCGAGCGACGAGATATCGCCCCATATATTGGAGCTATTGCAGTACAGATTGTACTAAGAGATGATAGAAGGTCGCTAGTCACCCGAGGATGAATGACTAGGACATGTGGTTCGTTCGCCTACCCGATGAGAGGTCATCAGATAGATTGATTCCAGCTAGAGACGACTTCACGCAGAGACATGAGGGTCGACAGTGACGATCGAATGTCGGAAACCTATTATTCCAAGTTTAAAGTAGTCGGAAAGACATGCAGGCAATTCTATGGTCCCTCTAGAAGAATGAAACCCTAACTCGACTTAATGACCGTGTGAAAGCCTTTGAACCTTCGGGTTTGCGACAGTTCTACGGCGCCATTAGTAAGGCTTGGGTTTGCCCTTCTACGGCTGGACCACCGATGCTGTGGTATGTACTCGATACTATTAAACTGTGCCCAAGATGTTGAGCTCTTGGGGGATTATGAGGTTTTGACGACTCGATCGGATGGCTCGACTTAATTCGGATGCTAGGTGGTGAGATGCATTCTTGGGAGACTCCAGATACGAGGATATTCGTTGGAGCTCAGTCCATGCAGCCGCGACGAGACGAGTCCAAAGCAGACGACATTAGAGAAAAGTGGAGTAAGAGGTTCGCACCAGATCTAGATGAGATGACGTTCCACTCAGCCGACATCAGAGATGCGATGCGCATGCCGAGGCATGGTACTTGGACTCACCTTCCAGAAGGAGTTGCGATGAGTATGCAGTCGTTCCAGAGCAAGATGCAGATATAGGAAAGGACGATGACTTCCGGACAGTTGGCAAAGACGAGACATGGAATAGACCGTGAGCAGGATTCCTTCCAGGACACTGCTGCAATGATACTTGCACCCAGGATCAGATGTGTCACATACATTCAGAGAGCCAGAGGCCGACGCCAGTGATATGCTGTCTTACGAGTGGTCGCGATGATTGACCGGGAGATGACAAGAGACGTGCCAGAACTGGATCATCCCCGTTAGCACACCCAACAGGGCCAATGAGCCGATGGACCGAAAGATTGGTAATCCACAGTGAAGACCTTGACCCAGGAGTGGTCATGGTTACGTACACCAGCAGGACAGAGTTCATGATCATCGACGAGACGTCCCACTAGTGACCGCGACAGTTGGCCGAGATTCTTAGAGGATGCGCTTGAGCAGTACTATTCCGCCATTATTGATTCCGATGTTTTGGGTGATTTATTCGTATGATTTAATTTTGATGATTGAGGATTTATGATCTTTGCACAGTGTTGCACTTGATATCGTTTTCGTGCTTTAGTTTCACATATTTGTGATTTTACGGTTTTAGACATTTGAGTTGATTTTGTGCATATGCACGCACACGATTTGGTTCCTGCACTCTGTATAGTTTATATATGCTTGCAGTGCAGTGATACGCCTTTTGTGCACTTAGATGCACTGGACTTCGATTTCGATTGTGATACTCGATATTTGTTTTGTGCACCTTGTGCACCTGATTGATTTTGCGCACGTTCGGTGCTTGATATTGGATTTCATGATTTCGTGCACGATGGATGCACCTGATTTGGACTTTCGCGCATGTTGGGCGTATGTTTTGAAGGGCGATTTTGGTGCACACCAGAGGCACTAAACCGAGAATTTTTTTTCGTGCATGTCAGATGCACCTGATTTTGCTGTCAGGCACACATGTTGCCTACGACAGATGTTTCGTGCACACCCGATGCACTTAGATGTTGTTTCTGTGCGCATGTATGGCACATTCATGGATTTTGACTTCCGTGCGCACCAGACGCACGTAGTATTCATGTGCATATTTTGGGATGATTTCGTATAGAGCAGTACGTTTTTATGATATTGCTATGTGTTTTCATACTAAGCAGGACTAGTCAGAGGACAGTACCTGAATATATTTTGCATGCATTGATAGTTATGGAAGGGATTTCCAAAAAGCGAGCTATAGCCTCAGTATTTACCTACGTGTCTGATATGGCACGAAATGTTTAAAACAAGGAGACCCTTCTAAATTGTTTCCAAAACGGCAGAACGTACATTTCAAACAAAGGTATATATGTATATAGCTATTTTCTTATGATAGATGTCCGCCACTGTGCAGTGTTATACGCGTTGCACAGCGACTTAAGAGATTTGGCATGCATTTCCTTCAGATACTTACAGATATAGATTCGATGTTTACATGTATAGTTTCGAGTTATATCATATTGGTTTGATTTGGATTTGGCATTGATGTCTTCTCCATGACTCCGATGATTGCGGGATGCTTGACGGAGTTTTGATTTGAGTTATATATTTGTTTTATGTATTTACAATTTCGGAGCCCCGACGACTTGATGGTTTTTCTTAGATGTTTTAGTATTTGGGGGAGTTGGAATTTAAATTCGGGGACCGAATTTCTTTAAGGGGGGAAGATTGTAGCGTTTTGAAAATCGTTTCGGTGAAATTTCGGAAAATCGGTAAAATGAGGGGGGTTTTCTGTAAAAAGTCAAAATACAAATATCTTATTATAAAAATTAAATATACATACTCTAGCTATGTAATTGCTATTATTTGGTGTTTATTGAGCCGCTGGTGAAATTTCAAATTTTCTGAAAAAATATTATTTTATTATTATTTTAAGCCGTCACTAATACATTTAATTAGGGAAAATTACAAATTGGAATGAGTTGAAAAAAATTTTGTGCATCATAAAACATTAAATAAAATTTTATCATGTGGTTTTTGGAACGAAATCATTTGCCAAAACGGTTTAGAAATTATTGAAGAAAAAAAGGCTTTTTTTAGCGTAAATGGATGTTTGGGGTATCGTATTTATCATTTTTCATCACCCCACACCCGTACCCACACCCACACACCCCCACTTACTCCTCCCCTTAGCCAAATTCAGCAGCCCTCACTTTTTCCCCACTTGGTTTGCAAAGGAAAGAAAAGGAAAAGAAAAGAAAAGAAAAGAGTAGAAAATGATATATTTTGGGTTGACTTTGACTTGAAACAACTTTCCCCACCTCACTCTCTCTCCTCACTCACCCACCCCCCCTCAAATCTGGCCGAAACTGATCCATAGAGCAGCAGCCCCCCTCCCCCAAGTTCTCACTCCATTTTTGCTTCAAAAATCCATAAAAAGCTTCAAAATCCATACAATTTCAAAGCTTTTTTCCAAATCCAACACTTACCCATTATTCCTTACCATTTCAAGCATGGATCCTTGTGAAAAGAGAGTATTTTGGAGTGCCATGGATGCTTGTGGATCTTCTTATGCTTTTGGGTATATTTCTAAACATTTTTGTTGCTTAAATTGTTACTAATTTCTTAAGCTAATTTATTTAAGTGTTATTTGGATATGTGAGTTTAATTGCACGTTTTGGAATTCAAGAAAAGGGTTTGAATGCAAGTTAGGTTATTGTGAATTGGTGTATGGTTGTGATGGGTAGCTTACCATCTTAGAATTTGTAGAAAGTAATTTAGTAGTTAAATTTCATATTGTTGCATGGAAATGTCTAAATTAAGTTTTGTTTTTGCTAACTAGAGTTTTTGAAAAATTATCAAATGCTTAGATTAAAATATAATTAAGTGTTCATGTCATTATAACTATTATAATGAGTGGTTTAATGACTTTGGTTCATGCAAAACGAAGCTTAATTGATGAATTGTGAATTTTGCTTTAAAGGGTGTTAAATTTGATATTTTGCAAACTAGGATTTTGGAAATTATGCAAATTTATGAGTTTAAATTATGGAAATAGTTTTTATGACTTATTTAAGATATTTAATAAATATATTGGCCGCTACATTCATTTAAACATCGTGTTTTGTACAAAAACGGCGAATTGTGCTTGCTAGATTTTCGGAAAAATGACTTTTTGAGTGAAATTGGCGTTTTTGTGAGTTTCAACCTAGTTTATATTAAAATTAGTGTTCGTGAATGTGCAAATGAGTGTATTTGGGTTTTTCTCGATGGTTTGGCATTTGTACGCCGACGTCGAGGGTTTTTGGGTTGATTTGTGAAAGCAACCATAGGTTTTGACCTATGTGGGATTCGTGCGTCGTTTTGATCATGAGTCGGATTTTAATGAGATATGGTGCGTTATGATATGTAGGTACCCCCATGTGGACTTCGAGCCGACAAGCAAGCGCGTGGCGACGTCGGCACTGGCTAGCGAAGACCAGGTGAGTAGATTTATATCTACGGGGAGAAGTCGGGTGGATGGCGTATAGCACCCCCGCAGTCCGTGGTGGTGTATACGGATGCGTATACACACCAACATTTATTATATGTTATTTAGGATTAATAACGATGCTTAGGATGGATATTGGTGTGTTGGACTATTTTTAGTGTTGCGAACCCTAGGGTAGTGTTGCACTACACATACACACATACATACTTGCATACATTCCTATTGATATGTGCTCATGGGATTCTTTATAGTTATGTGTTCACATGGGTATGGGACTATGTGTTCACATACGGATTGAGGATGATACTTGAGATTGAGCTGAGTCGATGGGATTTGATTTGAGGCCGTGAGATCGGTGATATAGCAGGGTTCGTATCTTAGATACGACATGACGTTGTAGCGGGTCCTTGACGTAGTGTTTCACACACGTCCATGCATACGTAGGCGGTATCAGTATGGTACTAGACGTAGATCAGTACCCCGATCATGATATTTGATAAAAAGGATACCAGGTGAATAGTATGATGAATGTGATATTGACCCGTACCCAGATTGGGATGCCGTACGACGGATTTACGTACGAGCTATATTGATGATTGATCCGCACTCTTGACTTGGGATGCCTGATTATAGATATGGTATCGGATATGATATTATTGAGGCGGGATCACCGACTATAATATACAGGTATGTATATGTATCGACTCAGATGATAGGCGGTTTCCTTACCTGTAGTTCAGCTTGTTAGTTCAGCCGTATAGTTTAGTGTAGTTGTTAGATTAGATTAGACTTCTTACCTATTTCAAAAACTAACGAATCGTGGGCATTTTTAAAGACAGCTCAAGGGAATCTACGGATATTTCAAAAACGACGTATCTTTTCATAAAAACACCGTAGCCCCTATTTTCAAAACCCCATGATTCGTGTTATTTCAAAAGGCACCATTTGTAGGACTTATATTAGATTATTGCAGATTAGTTATCGTTGTGTCTAGTATTCAGCTCCCGCACATTATTGCTGTTCGCTCTGCCTCGCATACTTATTGTGCTGCATATTCCATTATTGATATCATGCTGTTAGGACACCAGCACCATTACCGATGATGCGTATGTACCACGTACACCTACTTGCCGGCTCACACACATCTTCATCGGTAATTGCCATATCACGTACACTTTAGAGAATATATTTGCTTGACTTAGCTTGTTAGCTAGTAGTTTTGACATGATATTAGTGTACTTTCCTTATATGCCATATTAGACATTTCAGTTATTACTTGCTACTTCATGCATATTGTTATTCATTGTTATACCGCACGCATGGATTCTCATGCCTTTATTCACTAGTTTATGTGCTATTGAGGTTTTGGACTCGGATTTCCTTGATATTTCTGGATTTGGGAACCGTGGAGATTTCAAAAAAGAATATGTAATTGTTTTAAAAACCCGGTTACCCTGGATATGATATTTCAGTGCGTCCACCATGTGTTTTCTTGGTGCTGAGAGCGACATGTGAGACCCGAGTTCGAGGAGTGGAGGAACCGTTTCGGGTACATGGTGGACCCGGTAAGGTACCCCGGGGCAAGAAGCTCGTGGTGATGACGATGAGCCTGGCAGGGGGAGACTACCTACCGGTGATATTACCCGACGCGTCGGATATCCGGAGGATACCGTCGTGGTCTTGAGATGGATGGTAGGGGCCGGTCTGGACTGACGGCGCCCTAGATATTGAGATTGAGACATTGATATTTCGAGACAGTGAGATTTATGTTTTGTGTCGATGCTAGACACTGTTGATGCTGATTTCATTTATGATACCTCAGTTTAAAAATACGAAGGAAATCTCACTAATTTATGAAAACAGTTTCTGCATTTACATGTATTCTGTTTCATGCATTCATACCTCATTCATATGATATATTGCTACCTGAGGCACTGACACGGGCACATGAAATTATACCCGGGTTAGATATTACCCTAGCCATTGTTATAGGCTGCCTGTTATACTTATATTTGTGGATATATTATGATCATTGACCTAGGTTGCGTTATTTATGCGATTTCTGTGCGTAGATGTTTTTCTATTCACGAGTTGGCAACTCACCCCTGTTGTGCCCCAGTTTCTTGCAGGTTTGCCGTACAGGTTTCATTACGGCTTGCGGGCTCAGTTTCATTCGGGTGGCTTGCTAGTAGGTGGGTTTTTCTTGTATCGTACCCATCATATTACCTTGTATGATATTATTCAGTTGTATCTAGTAAATTCCATCAACCAAACATGTATCTTTTGAGATAAAGACCAGTGTTGGTTATTCTTTTGACCTTAGAGTCGCTCGTTATATTTCTGGTGGTTTTGAGTTTCCTTTTGAGTTTTGATCCTCGCCGTTGGCGTTGTATATTATATTGTTTGTGTGGTTGTGACCGTCGATTGACGAAGAGCTAGCTCCCGCTTGGGGATGCCCTTTTCTTGATTTCATATACTATTCATGTTGTATCCCGTTTGGGGGCCAGTATTTACAAAGGAGACTCTGCCGAAATTTTCAGTAAATTTTTGATGTTTTAAAAACCGCATAATTCGGCTTATGCTATTGAAATTACTTGCGTTAAGTTGGTTTTTCCTGCACTCTACTATTTTCTTGGTTTGGATTTCTGGGTTTTCGGTTTACTTAGATTACGTACGTCTCGAGACGTTCGTAGTTTAAGTGTCGGTCATGTTCCGTATTTTCGGGTCGTGACATGGGCGGGCTAGGTCGTTGACTTCGATGCCGAAGATGATCTATGTCGAGGCGACTCAAACTCAAGCTCCACCTTCACTAGGTCATGGAACTTGTGAAGATAACACACTCTACTACATGGCAAGTGGTAGATGATGAAGAAATAGGAAGTGTGTTCACTTTAGAATTGGATTTCTCACTTGATTTCATCACTTGAAATTTTCAAGAAAGCTTTTCTTTTCTTCATGAAGAAGAAGATGAAGAAGAAAGAAAAATGAATTAACTTAAAAAAATAATAAATCAAGTGAGGCTTGTCATAATGCAACCATGGATGAAGTAAACACATGTAGAGAATAAACTAGGGTTAGGTGTAATGGTTAGGTTAAGGAAAAAACAAAATGGTTGATAATGCTAAGAAGCTTCATGAAGCTTAAAGCAAAAAACAAAGTTAGCCACCATTTCATTTTTGCCAAAAGAAATAAAGAAAATAAATAAAACAAATTAAAACCTAACCATTAACCTAAAGATGGTTTAAAGCATATACACACCCAAGTTTGCATGTATCATCAAACATGATACAAACTAGTGCACAAAATTATATCATATATACAATGTGCACATTCAAGTGAGAAAAACCATCTAAAGTGAACAAATACTAGTTAATGTAAAGTAATATATCAAATATATAATTATACATCAAATCATTAAATCAACACTTGATTTAATGATCCGGTCATACTGCATATAACCGACTAATATCAAGTGTATCAATGTATCGAATCAACCTTTGATTCGGTAACCCGACTATATCTTATATAACCGTCCGATGATACAAATCGCGAGAATAGAATTCAGTATCACATACTGGTATTATTCTCGGTCCCGCACATATCTCATATGCGCTCCTATTTCATTTCGCTTGAGCCAGGAAACCTCTGTGTAGGACTCTAAAGACTCGTCAATACGTCGGAAGCAGATGATGATCATATCAAACACCCACAAGCCGCAAGCGGTCTGCTAAACGTAACGGCCACTCGGGTATTGAGTGATCAGAAGATCAACGAGCAAGCCCGCTTACACTCCTGTGAATCCAACCAGCAACACTTACCGTACAGTCCGGTCTGTTCGTCTGATATGTCACATATCTCGCTTAGGGGTGGTAAACGTCAAACCCCAATAGCTTGATAAGTCATGCCGATGTAAGGTCCATAACAAGCGTGAAACTACTGATAACTCTTACCAGTAAATCACAGCAACCCTGGCCAGGGATTTCCAATTATGGCCAGTCGAGCATAGCGCAACATCAACCCCCAATACCGGGAGAGACGAATCCCCTCCTATCGTTCATTGCCTCCATGTGAATCGGGACTGTACCCAAAAACCACCTGTTTGCACGACTCAGTAGAGCCGTGGTAGGGTGGAAATCAAAGCACAGTGGGAGACACACAAGACTCTATGACGATCTCGGGTCAACAGACTAAGCTGTACCAGTGTCACCAGAGAACTACCGTCTGACGTGAGGTATAATACCATCTGGGAGTTCTCGGCGAGTCCGTTCAGTGTACCCAGTCTTCACTGAGCACTCGCATACCATCTCTGATGTCAAACACCAATGGATATGGGATCATCCATCGCCCATCACATGGGTCGAGAAGATATACGCTAGTCTACTCTGGAATATCGATGCCCCGTCTCGATATTCCCACGACTAGGAACATTGAAGGATGTACTCATGGACTACCCAGGCCCCACTAGTATGATCTACATCATAGTCCTGGAAGTCGAGTACACATCCTAAGGGCTTTATCAACATGTAACAGAGAGACATAAAGTATACATGTTAAGATAAAGAGCAACCAGATAGCGTACTATCATGTCGAGCAAGAAAGTCCTACCTATATATGTCCCAGCATCCACTACAATATATATCCTATGTACAGTAATGGCCTCTAGGGCATACATATAACTAACACCTATGACCTTGACAAAGGCCAACAAACCATAGGATGCTAGTCAAGTTCAACCCGTCATTTCCTGATTGAATTAAACCCACCCGCACGACCTTTGACAAAGGCCAACAAGGTTGCACGACTACCCTAACTCAATCACATCATATGTTTATACTGATAAGCTGTAATCAGCTACCGCACACTACGCCTTGACAAAGGCCAACAAACGCAGCACGAATACTAAATACTAGTTATCTGAAATGACGGAGGGCTACGACAGGATTTTAAGGTAACCCTTTGCGTAATGAACTTGATATCGTTGTAGAATCGAGTGATTTTAAATGGTATGTTTTTGAGGCCTTTTCTAGTTTTGATAAAGAGGTCACTCCCGGTGAAGGGATCGTCGGCTCTTTCCTCATCGAATAAGGTGCAGGATACTTCATAAATATCACTATGCAAATCAAAAACTATAGAAACAATCAAAAGACAAACCGAGTTTGTAGCATCTGCTAGTTTCGCTAAAGAGCTCACTCCCGGTGATGGGATCTCGGCTCTTTCCTTATCGAATAAGGTGCTGGATGTTCTACAAGGAACACCGCTATGCAAAGCAAGAACTAGAGCTACCAGTTTTTAAACAAGTTTCTACAACATCTTTATGTTTCTTTTAATTCATTAATCTCATTAATGAAGTCCCATTTTATTATGCTTCACAAGCATCACTTTTGAAATGAAATCAGCAATATAACATATATCTCATATATATAATATAAACATTCGTCTCAGGCATTAATATGATCTCATCACAGAACATTGCACCAGAAGAACATATATGAAATATTGGATATACTAGAATGTCCGTGTTTTATGCGAGCCTATATAAAACACGGATTCCACGGTCGCGATGAATAGCCAAACCCACATCCCTAGACCCCTACGAGAGTGGCAAGCAACACTGCCAATTCTAGGGTTAGGAGACCCGGTCTCGACTCCTCGAGATGGTCTCCCACTGGACCCTAGAACCCGGTTACTTGTGCTCCCCGCCTTGGAACTACCCAATGCGGAAAAGTAAATAATATACAATGGTGACATCATCCTCAGCCTGGAAGTGCCCCAATAAAAGAATATTACATACAAATGAATTTTACATGAATGAAAATAAAAAACCCTCATCTCACATAAAACCCCCGACTATTCAGAACACAACGATCCAATATAACATATCACAGCAACATATAATATCACATATCATCAACGTAAGTAAATATGCGTATCCCAATTGTCGTTGATGTATAGCAACGAAACTGGCGATACACCACATACTACGCTTACGGTCACAGAAAAGAAAGTGTAAAACTACAACAGTTGGAATCCGCAACCTCCTTAGACATCTCATGCCTAACCAAATCAATTTCTTAGACATCGCATGCCTAACAATTATAAACCACACATTTTAGTCTCATTATCGAAAACTCTTTTCAATATCAAGTCGGGCAATTCAACAAGATTCTCGACATCCTGATCGAATGCTCGTCTCAAACTTAGAATGGACGACTCCTGGCATGGTAGTGTACCTGCAGGTGATGGAGTCACCCTCTCTAAAGGTGTCTTACAGACTAAAGGGGAGAGGGATGTGCATGATTGGCAGATCACTTGCTTAGGCAATTGAGTCAATCATGAGATGTCAAGTACCACACCAGATGTTGTTTTTGTACTAGTTGCAATAAGTTGATATTGATCCTATCCTGGAGAAACATTCGGAAGCAGTTTTAGAACATAAGTGGATGTTTTAGGGATATGATAACGACAGCCTCTTTTAGGAGATGGTTATCATTCCAGGCTTCCAAGGTGACCTGGATGACAGAGTGACTGTCAGAGTTATAGTTTTCCCTCTGACGATGGGCAGTATTTTGGACAGGTGGTCCAAGCGGATACTGAGGGAGGCATGGCGCAGGATACTGATTATGTTCAGTTGACGATACAGTCAAAGAAGTTTGGATTTGGAGTTCATTTATGAACTAAGTCCTATCAGATATCCAGACATATTCTAAGACGGGTATTGCTCATTTTGGGAGATGGCTTTCTCCGCGAACATGAGATAAAGAGAGACATAGAAAGAAACATCAGGGTGGATCTACTCACTGAGGCTATTCCTCGAACGCAATAGTTTCGCAAACGGGCTTTGTGAAACTGATTAGTAGAGGAGTTGGGTGTTCGGTATCACACAGGCTGTGAGTATGCGACATCGCAATAATTAGCCTTGAGTGCAAGTGGGAGATTGTTGGATATAGTGCCCTCAGAGTCAATTGTGGGATCACATGCACGTGATTGCAATGATTGAGGGAGGACCTATGCCGGTAGGACAGTCTTACTCAAGATGATAGTATGCTATCTGGTTTATCTTTATCATCGTGTACAGCTTTAGGTGAAATTACAGGTCACTATTACACGTTGATAGAGCCCTTAGGATTCTTGCTTGACGGCCAGCAGTATGATGGCGATCATATATGTGGGAGCTGGGGTCTATAAGCACATCCTTAAAGTGGTGCCTAGTCATAGAAGTTTTCGAGACTGGGCATCAATACTCCATTAGTAGACTAGTGTATACAGTCGAGACCCCGACGAGGGGCGGTGGCCGGTCTCATAAGCCATTGGTGTCAGTTGGTTCACCTAAGATGTATACAGGTGCTCATTGGGTTATGAGTACACCGGACAGGACTCGCCGGGAACATGCTAGTTGGTATTATACCTGACGTCAGATAGCAGTTCCCTGGTAATATGTGTACAGGTTAGTTCATCGACCTGAGATCGTCATTTGTCTCGTGTGAGTTCCTACCGTGCTTTGATTACTACCCTACCACAGCTCAAAGGGGTCGTGCAAACAAGTTTTAGTTGGGTACAGTCCCGAGCCACATGGAGGCAGTGAGTGGATCGGTAGGGGTTTCGTCTCTCCCTGTATTGAGGGTGAGATCGCGCTGTGTCTAGGAGAGCCATTACACGAAGTCCTTGGCCAAGGCAGGAGATTTACTGGTAGGTATTCCAGTAGTATCTTAGGGTGTTCTGGGCCACACTCCGACATGACTTGTACCGCTTTTGGGGGTCTGACTTTTACCAACCCCCTAGGCTCGACATGCGATACTCATAGACGAATGGACCAGACTGTATGGATTTGTCACTGACAGGCTCAGTAGGGTGTCAGGATGAGTTCGCTCATCGACATCCCTTTTGGTCAATACCTGGTAGCCCGTTACGTACGGCTAGTACCACTGACGTGCTAGCGGTTAAATCCACAGCCAAAGTATTGACGAGTCTTTAGAGTCCCCCACAGACAGTTTCTCAAGTTTCGGACGAAACGTTGTAGAGGCCATATGATATATGGCAGGGTCCGATCATATACGTGCAGTAGTGCACGGATCATGATCGGGCGGATCATACTAGTAGGCTTTGGTTTAAGCCGGATCCTAGTATTAGATTTGTTGGATTACTTTAGTCTCATCGCATTCGCATTCGGTCGGAATACGGATGCAGGTATGTATATACAGGTGAGGGGTATTCTTGCGATCCGTCACAAGTTTACTTTAGATGTTACCGTATCTTTTTATTGTTGTAAACATTTGGGTTAATGTTTACTTTGGTGGAAATAGTGTGCTTAATTCATGATGAGGTGCATTTAATGTGACATGGACATGCTTAGTGACTCATGGTCTCTTTTTTTATGCTAATGTCACATTAGGATTGATTTATGTGTTGAAATGATAAGAGGAAAGAGAGAGGACAGCCATATGGCTTGGTTTTGCTCTTGTGTTTATCACTTCTTGCTCTCATATTATCATTCCAACACATAAGAAAAAGAAAGGCACTTCTTCTTCTTCTTCCTCTTGTTTCTTGAGCTCACCATTTCCACCAATGGCATCACCTTCAACCTCCATCCATACACTCTCATGTGATGAGAATCAATGGATACTTGAGACAAAGTTATCACACGCATTCTCTACATCGTCTTGGACATGTCGGCTAGCGAACTTCGTGCCCGAGTTGCTTCGGATGAAGCCGGAGCCCGTAAAAAGACTCGAAGATGTGGTGCCTTTCCGATGAGAAGACCGGAGATCGGAGATGCCGCGAGGATCTACGGATGGTGGCTAAAGACCGAAGGACACGGATCGATCGGTATAGCTTTTCTAACCTTTCTCTAGTTGCTAGTTATAGTTTAATGGTTCGATCCGGGATTAAAGTCTGCGATAGCGCCGGTTTCTAGTTTAGAAAGAGTTTTCGTTTCCGCATTTTGGCCTCGGACAGACGGCCGAGGTGCTACCGTAGACTTACAGCATGGTGTGAGTCTCATACACCCATGTTGCATGTGGCATCAAACATGACACAAATAAATGTACATTAATATATATCACATATATACTATATGCACACAAGTGAGAAAAAGAAATGTTTAGTGAGCAAATATTAGTTAATGTAAGTTAATATATCAAATATATAATTATACATTAAATTATCAAATCAACACTTGATTTAATAATCTGGCTATATTACATACAACCGACTAATATCAAATGTAATATCTTATCGAATTAACACTTGATCCGATAACTCGGCTATATCACATATAACCGACCGATATCACATATCGCGAGAATAGAATGCGATATCACATACGCGCATTAATCTCGGTCCCGCACATATCACATATGTGCTCCTACTTCGTTTCGCATGAACCAGGAAACCTCTGTGTAGGACTCTAAAGACTCGTTAATACACCAGCAGTAGGTGATGATCATATCAAACACCCACAAGTCACAAGCGGTCTGCTAAACGTAACGGCCACCCGGGTATTGAGCGATCAGAAGATCAACAAACAATCCTGCTCATACTCTTGCGAATCCAGTCAGTAACATCACCATATTGTCCGGTCTCTTCATCAGATATGTCGCATATCACAGCTTGGGGGTGGTAAAACGTCAGACCCTAATAACCTGATAAGTCATGCCGATGTAAGGTCCATAACGGTTCGAGAAACTACTGATAACACTTACCAGTAGATCTCAGCAATCCTGACCAGGGATTTACTGTTATGGCTAATCGAGCATAGCGCAACATCAACCCCAATACCATAAGAGAAGAATCCCCTCCTATCACTCATTGCATCCATGTGACTCAGGACTATACCCAAAAACCACCGTTTTGCACGATCTCTTGAACGTGGTAAGGTGGAAATCAAAGCACAGTGGGAATCATACAAGACTCTATGATGATCTCGGGTCGACAGACTAACCTGTACCAGTGTCACCAGAGAACTACTATCTGACGATAGGTATAATACCATCTAGGAGTTCTCGGCGAATCTGTCCAGTGTACCCAGTCTCCACTGAGCACCCGTATACCATCTCTGATGTCAAACACCAATGGATAAGGGATCATCCATCGCCCATCATATGGGTCGAGAAGCGTATACGCTAGTCTACTCTGGAATATCGATGCCCCGTCTCGATACTCCCATGACCAGAAACAATTGAAGGATGTACTTACCGACTACCTCTGCCCCACTAGTATAATCTACATCATAATCCTTGTAGTCAAGTACTCATCCTAAGGGCTTTATCAACATGTAATAGAGAGACAATAAGTGTACATGTTAAGATAAAGTGCAACCAAATAGCATACTATCATGTCGAGCAAGAAAGTCCTCCCTATATATGTCCAAGCATCCACTACAATATACATCGTATGTACAACAATGGCCTCTAGGACATACATATAACTAACAGATGTAGGGAGTGAAGATGGATTAGTTTGTCTCTAAATACCCTAGGTTTTTCAACACATGAGACATTTAAGGTTAGAGAAAGAAGAAGGAGAGCTTAACGAAGTGAAAGTGTAGAATGAACATTAGAATGAAGATGGCTCTAGAGTTGTGATAATATCAAGCATCCAATAATGCCTATGCAAAATATCAAGCATGCTTGAATAGTCACATAGTGAGCCACCCTCATGAGTCACCCCATGAGCTATGCTTCATTTAATGTAAATCTCCACCTCATACCTCCACCTCATTTATCTTTTAATCAAAAGATTAAGTACAAAATGAGATGTTTTCTTCTAAAAGTATACTTGAGCAAATTACAAGAATACCCCTCACCGTATATACATACTCGTATCCGTATTCCGAAAAATACGAATACAAAGAGACGATAATAATCCAAGAATATAATACTAGGATCTGGCTTAAACCAAAGCCCACTAGTATTATCCGCCCTAACATCATACGTGCACAAGTACACGTATGTGATCGAAGCCCTGCCGTAAAACCATACGGCCTCTACATCTTTTGCCCGATGCAGGGAAACCCTCTGTGTGGGACTCTAAAATCTCAACAGTACGCTAGCAGTGGGTTTAACCACAAGCACGTCAGTGGTACTAGCTGCACGTAATGGCTACTATCTGTCGATAAGAAAGCCGATGAGCAAACTCATCCGAACTCCTACTGAGCCAATCTGTGACAATCTCCGTACAGTCCGATCTGTTTGTCTAAGAGTATTGAATATCGGGCCTAGGGGCAGTAGCCGTCAGACCCCTAATAGCGCAATAAGTCATGTCGGAGTGTAGCCCAAAACACCCTGAGAAACTACTGGGGTACCTACCAGTAAATCTCGCTAGCCTTGACCAGGGACTTTGTGTAATGGCTTTCCGAACACAGCATGATATCAACCCCCATACCGAGAGAGACGAATCCTATCTGTAGCGTCTTGAAAAGTCGTTTTGGTGTTTTCCTGAAATTCGGTGAAAATTCGGTATTTTTCCGAAAACCGTCTTTCTCGATATTTTGCAGTTTAGGGCTAATTATACTTAAAATGGATAGGTAATTACTTGTTTTTAGTGACTAATGAGTTAATTATGAAATTTTGGTCATTTAAAAATTTTTCCCTATTTTTCAATTTTTTTAATATTATTTTAAGCCGGTAAGAAAATACTTTAAATAAGCGATAAATACAAATTTTTCCGGGCTAATTTTAATCTCTAAAATTATGATAATTATATTCTAGTGATAACATGAATTTTTAGTAATTTATTTTGATTTTTAACCAATTTTTATAAATTGAAACGAAATTATTGATTTTTGGGCTAAAACTTGCAATTTTTGAGTTGTAGGGGGCCTTTTTGCATAAAATTTCTTTTGTAAAACCCCTCTATCTTTTCCCTCAGCCCAAGAACAGCCCAAGTCTTGGCCAAGACCAGAAAATTCTGACCTCTCTCTTTCTTGAGTTGTTTCTTAAGTTATTTGATAGTTTATGGATTTAATTTAAATAAAATGGTTAATATATGATACTTTTGACTTTAGAAACTTGACCAAGACTTTTCCTCACTTGCCCACACCCCCCACCTTACCTCCAACCTGGCCGAAACTGAACCCTCCCCTTCTTCATCTTTTTCCTTTTCATTTTTCTTCAATTTTCTTCAAAAAATTGCAAGAAAATTCAACAAATATCCATAAATCCTTCTCTTTTTCAACACAAAATCCTTATGCTACCTCTTCTCAAGCCTAATATGGTTGAAATCATGTGGAAAGGAGGCATCTTTGGAGGAAACCTTCTTGCTTGATCTAGTGATCAAGAGGTATAAATTTCCATCTTGTTAAATTCCTTGTTTAAGTGCTTATGTGTTATGGGTTAGTGTTAATTTAGTGTAGTTAATCTAGTTTCCTTAGATTTTGTTTGAAAAATGAACTAGGTTTTGAACCATGATAATTTAATTAAGTTGTTATTTTGTTAATCTAGTTGTTAATGACTAATCTATATAGTTACCTTGTTGTTGTAGTTTCAACTTTGCTAAATTAGTTAACTTTTGAAATGTGAAATTGTTATTTTAGGATTTCAAGAAAAGGTTTTTGTATGGAATTGGTATTTGAAACTTGATTAGTGAGTTGTTTAGGGTTTAGAAACCCTTATTTAGTTGATTAAACCTAATTTGTTAACTAGTATTTTGCTAACCTAAATCTAAGAGATGAACTTGCTAATTGGGGTTGATATTAGTGTTAATTAAGTTTTTCAAGTATGGTTTTTGATTTGCAATGGCTATTTATAAAATCAAGAAAAGGTTTTGTTATGTAAATTAGTTTTTTTTTAAGCTTAGTTAATGGTTTAGAAATTGTGTATTGGCTAGCTATTTGGTTAGTTTGGATGTTGGTGTTGGGTGGTGTTGACCTTGTCGCTATATTGTCGATGTTTGCATCAAATTGCAATTTCTGCTTACTAGATTTTTATAGAAGTTATGTGATGTGTTATTTGTGGTATCTTGATGATTTTGTTGGCTTGTCCTACGACTTTTAGGATGAGTGAGTGCGGTTTTTGGGTAGTCGGGTTTTAGTTTTGCCGGGTGACCCAAATCGGCGTTTTTCGGCAGTTTTTGCGATTTTCGCGTGTGTTCCGCGCACTTTGTGCACGTTGTACCTAGCTAGCGAACTTTAGTAGTTTCGTTGGGGTTTTGCGTCGTTCTTGATACGTAACCTTATATTTGGTATTGATGTAAATTCCAGGTTCGGTCGCGGAGACGTCAGACGCGGCGCGAAAGGGAAAGGCGGTGATTGGACACAGCTAGCCAGGAATCCCTGTGAGTAGATTTAACATCTACGGGGGACGATCGTCTGGATGGCGCAAGTCGCCCGATAGATTTAGTAAACTGGAAAATAGTAAAATGGCTAATCACTTGTGACATTAGAATAATAATACTGGCATGATAGTTGCTGCAATTAGGTCAATAGGTTATACCCATATATGCAAACTCAATTGTAGGACACATGCACCATTACCAGGTTTTATATGCAGCACGAGCACTATTCATGTTACACACACACCCTGGTAATTGCCATGCCACCACACTAGATAACCTTTAAATTAAACCTTTTATTAATTGATACTTAAATTGTGTTATTCCCTTAAAATGAAACCCTAGGATTGCTATTCATGTGCATGTACTTCATCATATTCATTGTTCATGCTTAATCCATTTATCACACATCGCAACTTGGTTATTGATATCATACGCATTCATTGTCATTGATATATGCACTTATGAGGATTTTCTTGAGATTTTATGATATTGCTGGATTTCGGGGGAAAGCCGCAAAATTTCCAAACTTATAATATTTTTAAAACATGTAATTGCGGTTTTCTAGTGATGTAAGTGTCGTCCACCATGAGTTTGCTGTGGCTTTGGAAATCCGTGTCGAGGAGTGGAGGAACCGGCACGGGTACATGGTGGGCCCGGTAAGGTACCCCGGGGCAAGAGGAATGTGGTGATGACGTTGAGCCTGGCAGGGGACGGATTACCTACCGGTGACTGTTTGGGACGGCGGATATCCAGAGGATACCGACCGTGGCCACTAGATGATGAGATATTGATATTTGAGATGGGTCAGCCGGACGGCTGAGGCCAGAGGTACATTTATGAGATTTGAGACAGCTTTTGGGTGTCGTTGCTGGACACCGATTTTCGTCGATTCATTGGCATTATGCTGGCATTCTAAAAGAGTTTCAAAAACAAAAAGAGATAAAATATTTCTTATATATATATACCTATTGAGACCTCAGATTTTCATGTTGCATGCATATTATTACACTGATGTTATATACACACCTGCTAGTGCATCCAGTCATACCTGTATTTTAGATGCTAGGATGCTTGTGTGCATGCATACGATAGCCTTTGTAGATGTTATTTATTACTCACGAGTTGGCAACTCACCCCCGTTGTGCCACAGTCTTTTGCAGGTCCGCTCCGTCAGTTCAGTAGCGGCGGGCGCACTTGTCTTTTACCTCTTTTGCCTGAGCTCGAGTTTTGCTCATAGGTGGGTTATGTTATTTTTGTACCACCTTGTATATTCTTGTATCTAGTGTACTCCATCTACTGTTCTACCAGATATTTGTATATTGACCTAGAGATGAGACTGTGAGGTTTGTGGATTTTATGCTGTATTTTGGGGTCGAACTCACTTGAGTCGACATGATGTTTCCTTATGCTTTATTATGCTTTATTATGCTTGTTGTCATTTACATTGCGTGGGATTTGTGACCGCCGTATGGCGAAGAGCTAGCTCCCGCTTGGGGATGCCCTATTTTGTGGATTCATGTATATATTTTGTTGTACCCATTTTTGGGGGTCAGTATTTACAAAGGAGACTCTGCCGAAATTTTCGGGAAAAATTTGTATTGTTTTTAAAAAGTGTTTTACATGACTTATTTGATAACTCGCTTTCAATTGATTGGGTTTTCTTCACTCTTTTGCTTCATTGGTTTTGTTTTCTGGGCTTTGGCTTACTTATTTTACGGACGCCTTTAGACGTTCCGTAAACTTAAGTGCCAGTCACGTTCCGTACCCTGCGGGTCGTGACAAAGTTGGTATCAGAGCGATAGGTTTTACCTTTGTGAGTGTAGGATGACCCTTGGTAGATGGAGTAAGTGACTTAAGCAGGGTAACGTAGCGTACGTATGTCCGCGGCATACTTACGATACGGTACTCCGCCTAAGTGACTTTAGGATATACTTGCTTGAAAAATTCCTTCTTCAATTCCGTGTATCCTATGATCCTATTGCACTGTTCTTACTATCCGTTTTCTTGTGACAGCCACTATGCCGCCGAAGGCTACGAGGGCACAGAGGGCTGCCGCCAGAGACGAGATTCGAGCTGGCTCGTCCGAGACTAGGACTGAGCAGGGTGGTATGCCTACGCCGCTGGGACAGACCGATCTACCTTCCCCAGGCCGTATGGATAGGCTCGAGACGGGTATGGAGGAGTTGCGACAGATGATGGGAGGCATGCAGGAGCTGCGTCAGATGGTAGGATCCCTAGTTGCAGCCAGTCGTACACCGAGGCAGGATGACGTACCTACTACATCACAGACGACCATGATACCTGCTCCTACTACTACCATCGTGTCCATTCCGGTTTCACTACAGGACTTCATGAGGCTGAGACCTCCAGTATTCACCGGCACCGAGACAGCGGAGGACCCACAGACGTTCCTTGATAGTTTAGCCAGGATCTGCCGTTCGCTGAGATGTTCGGATGATCGATGGGTAGAGCTTGCCAGTTTCCGGCTAGAGGGTCTCGCGCAGACATGGTGGGAGTCAGTCTTGAGAGGTCGAGCTGCAGATCTGCCGCCTATGACTTGGGCCGAGTTTACAGCGGTCTTTCTAGCCCGTTTCCTTCCAGAGAGCGTTCGTGACGCCAGAGCTCGCAGTTTCGAGGCCTTAGTCAAGACACCTGGGATGACGGTGTCTGAGTATGACATCCAGTTTACTCAGTTGTCCCGATATGCTCAGTATTTGGTGGATACCGAGGAGAAGATGGTGAAGAGGTTCGTACAGGGACTTGATGCCCAGCTATACCTTGCCATTGGCGCCCAGCACTACGACACTTATTCAGCGGCTATGGATACGGCATTGCGGATGGAGGCACGCATATCACAGACTCCGGCCGTTTCTGGGCCGAAGAGGATGCGCACCGATGTACCATCTCAGAGACAGCGCGCCAGATTCTTTCCGAGAGATAGGCCTGGCAGAGGATTTGGGCGGGGACAGTTATATGGTTCTTATCCCCAGAGGCAGCAGCCGTCACCAGGATGTTTTGGGTGCGGGAGTCTGCATCATCTTGTCAGAGACTGTCCGGTGAGACGACAGGGAGCAGCGACAGTTCCGCACGTGACTCTACCACCATCACCACCCCCTCCTCAGAGAGCCCTACTTCCTACCCCAGGCGATGCTCCACGCCAGTTAGGTGCACCGAGAGGCCGTGGACGCGGCGGTCCTGTTCAGAGAGGACGAGGAGGCAGAGGCCGAGGTCGAGGTCAGCCCGCTATCGGTGGAGGACAGGCCCGAGTTTTTGCTTTGACACCGCAGGATGCGCAGGCATCCAATGCCGTTGTGACAGGTACTTTGCCAGTTTGTTCTTTCGATGCACGGGTGTTATTCGACCCAGGTTCCACACATTCGTACGTATCTACACACTTTGCACCGATGTTGGGCCGTGAGTCGTCGTCGTTAGATCAGCCGCTTGTTGTTGTTACTCCGGTAGGCGAGTCGTTTGTCGCTCGTTTTGTATTTCGTTTGTGTTCCGTTCGTATCGGGGAGAGGGATTCATCAGTTGATTTGATACTCCTCGATACGTTGGACTTTGATGTGCTTCTGGGCATGGATTGGCTAGCCACTTGTTATGCTTCGGTGGACTGCCGTGAGAAGGCAGTCAGTTTTAGCTTTCCGGGAGAGCCAGTCCTTGTTATTCAGGGAGACCGCAGTGTCGCCCTTCCCAGCTTAATTTCTTCTCTTCGCGCTGGTCAGCTCTTGCGGAAGGGATGTCAGGGATTCTTAGCGTTTGTTTGTGATACTCGAGCTACAGAGGTTCCGTTGGACCAGGTCCCGGTAGTTTGTGAGTTCCTTGATGTTTTCCCTGATGAGCTACCTGGGCTACCGCCTGAGCGCGATGTTGAGTTCTGCATTGATTTGATTCCCGGTTCGGGGCCTATTTCTATACCACCGTATCGGATGGCCCCGGCAGAGCTTCGAGAGCTGAAGGAGCAGTTGCAGGATTTGTTGGATAAGGGGCTTATTCGACCGAGTGTTTCTCCGTGGGGTGCTCCGGTCCTGTTTGTCAAGAAGAAGGATGGAAGTTTGCGCTTGTGTGTCGACTACCGCCAGCTGAACAAAGTTACCGTTCGGAACAGATATCCGTTGCCGCGCATTGATGATTTGTTCGACCAACTTCAGGGTGCGGGGTATTTTTCGAGGATCGACTTGCGATCAGGATACCATCAGCTGCGAGTTCGACAGGAGGATATACCGAGGACAGCTTTCCGTACACGCTATGGCCACTACGAGTTTTTGGTGATGTCGTTCGGACTCACCAACGCCCCAGCAGCATTTATGGATTTGATGAACCGTACATTCAGGCCGTATCTTGACTTGTTCATCATCGTGTTTATCGACGATATCTTGGTGTACTCCCGGAGCAGAGAGGAGCACGAGCAGCACTTGCGGATTACATTACAGACTCTGAGGGAGCACCAGCTGTTCGCGAAGTTCTCCAAGTGTGCATTCTGGCTGGACAGCGTCGGATTCTTGGGTCACGTGGTTACGAGAGACGGCAGTTGTGTGGACCCGAAGAAGATTGAGGCTGTTCAGCAGTGGCCCCGACCTACATCGGTTACTGAGATCCGTAGTTTTCTAGGCTTGGCGGGCTACTACAGGCGTTTTGTTCAGGACTTCTCCCGTATAGCTGCACCGTTGACCAGTTTGACCCGGAAGGGAGTTCCTTTCGTTTGGACAGAGGAGTGCGAGCGCAGTTTTCAGCAGCTACGGACATGTTTGACTACGGCGCCGGTATTATCTTTACCTTCGGGATCAGGCGGATTTGTTGTCTACTGTGATGCTTCGCGAGTGGGATTAGGATGCGTTTTGATGCAGCATGGCCGGGTGATCGCTTATGCTTCTCGGCAGTTGAAGAAGCATGAACAGAACTACCCCACTCATGATTTGGAGATGGCTGCAGTGGTCTTTGCACTGAAGATTTGGCGACATTACCTTTACGGCGAGTCATGTCAGATATTCACCGATCACAAGAGCTTAAAGTACATATTTCAGCAGCGAGACCTGAACCTCAGACAGCGTCGTTGGATGGAGTTGGTGAAAGACTACGACTGCGAGATCTTATATCACCCCGGCAAGGCGAATGTGGTGGCAGATGCGTTGAGTAGGAGGCCCGGGGGTAGTTTATCCTTTTTGCGCGCAGTGCAGAGGCAGTCGTCAGCAGATTGGC
The DNA here is from genome assembly GCA_030015575.1 of Agapanthus africanus. Classification (NCBI taxonomy): domain Eukaryota; kingdom Viridiplantae; phylum Streptophyta; class Magnoliopsida; order Asparagales; family Amaryllidaceae; genus Agapanthus; species Agapanthus africanus. Next base: position 153,403,395 of record CM057345.1, on the reverse strand, counting down.
AGATGTTATGCGACAGCCGAGTTGAGTTCGAGTTCACTCAGACAGGGGGACAGCTCGCGCATGTTCGTGCACGCCCACAGTTGCTTGACCGTATATATGAGGCACAGCGTAGTGACGACCGTTGCTCAGAGATCATGGCACAGATGGGACAGGGCAGATTTTCCGAGTTCATGGTTGACGATCAGGGGATTTTACGATATGGATCTAGACTGTGCGTACCAGATGCTGATGGATTGCGGCGCGACATTCTTGAGGAGGCACACCGATCAGTGTATAGTGTCCACCCCGGTTCCACCAAGATGTACCATGATATGAGAGAGACCTACTGGTGGGACGGGATGAAGAGGGACATTGCGGAGTTCGTTTCGAGATGCCTGACTTGTCAGCAAGTCAAGGCTGAGCACCAGAGGCCGCAGGAGAGCTACAGCCGTTACCCATTCCAGAGTGGAAATGGGAGCAGATTTCGATGGACTTCGTTGTGGGTCTACCCAGGACCAGTCGAGGGTACGACTCCATCTGGGTGATCGTGGATAGATTGACGAAAGCGGCTCACTTCCTTCCAGTGAAGACGACTTTCAGCTTCGCTCAGTATGCTCAGCTCTATATTGACGAGATCGTGCGACTACATGGCGTATCGACTTGTATCGTGTCAGATCGAGGCACTCAGTTCACCAGCCGACTTTGGCAGAGACTTCAGGAGGCTTTGGGCACTCGTTTGAGCTTCAGCACAGCGTTTCATCCGCAGACAGACGGACAGTCAGAGCGGACCATTCAGACTCTCGAGGACATGCTCAGAGCGTGCGTTTTAGACTTTGGGGGTAGCTGGGATCGTCATTTGCCTCTAGTGGAGTTCTCCTACAACAACAGCTTCCAGGATACTATTCAGATGGCACCTTTCGAGGCATTGTATGGGAGGAGATGCAGATCGCCCGTTTGTTGGACAGAGCTCAGCGAGAGCAGCATTTTGGGGCCGCAGCTTGTTGAGGAGACGACAGCGAAGATACAGTTGATCCGAGACCGGATGAGAGCGGCTCAGAGCAGGCAGAAATCGTATGCAGACAGGCGCCGTCGCAGATTAGAGTTCGCAGTTGGCGACCATGTTTTTCTGAAGGTCTCACCGATGAAGGGCGTGATGCGTTTTGGGCGAAAGGGGAAGCTTAGCCCTAGATTCGTAGGTCCCTTCGAGATCCTCGAGCGTGTCGGCGCTGTTGCATATCGTTTGGCTCTTCCACCCAGCTTTCCCGATGTTCACCCCGTCTTCCATGTTTCGATGCTCCGCAAGTACCTTCACGACCCTTCGCATGCGATTCAGCACCCGACAGTCCAGCTAGAGCGCGACCTTTCTTTTGCAGAGCAGCCGGTGGCCATCTTGGATCGGCAGGTGAAGAAGTTGAGGTCGAAGATTATACCAACCGTCAAGGTCCTTTGGCGTAGCCCGAGCAGCGAGGAGGTTACCTGGGAGACCGAGGGCGAGATGAGGAAGAAGTATCCCCATCTCTTCGAAGGTACGCGTAGCTATATTTTTAAATTCGGGGACCGAATTTCTTTAAGGGGGGAAGATTGTAGCGTCTTGAAAAGTCGTTTTGGTGTTTTCCTGAAATTCGGTGAAAATTCGGTATTTTTCCGAAAACCGTCTTTCTCGATATTTTGCAGTTTAGGGCTAATTATACTTAAAATGGATAGGTAATTACTTGTTTTTAGTGACTAATGAGTTAATTATGAAATTTTGGTCATTTAAAAATTTTTCCCTATTTTTCAATTTTTTTAATATTATTTTAAGCCGGTAAGAAAATACTTTAAATAAGCGATAAATACAAATTTTTCCGGGCTAATTTTAATCTCTAAAATTATGATAATTATATTCTAGTGATAACATGAATTTTTAGTAATTTATTTTGATTTTTAACCAATTTTTATAAATTGAAACGAAATTATTGATTTTTGGGCTAAAACTTGCAATTTTTGAGTTGTAGGGGGCCTTTTTGCATAAAATTTCTTTTGTAAAACCCCTCTATCTTTTCCCTCAGCCCAAGAACAGCCCAAGTCTTGGCCAAGACCAGAAAATTCTGACCTCTCTCTTTCTTGAGTTGTTTCTTAAGTTATTTGATAGTTTATGGATTTAATTTAAATAAAATGGTTAATATATGATACTTTTGACTTTAGAAACTTGACCAAGACTTTTCCTCACTTGCCCACACCCCCCACCTTACCTCCAACCTGGCCGAAACTGAACCCTCCCCTTCTTCATCTTTTTCCTTTTCATTTTTCTTCAATTTTCTTCAAAAAATTGCAAGAAAATTCAACAAATATCCATAAATCCTTCTCTTTTTCAACACAAAATCCTTATGCTACCTCTTCTCAAGCCTAATATGGTTGAAATCATGTGGAAAGGAGGCATCTTTGGAGGAAACCTTCTTGCTTGATCTAGTGATCAAGAGGTATAAATTTCCATCTTGTTAAATTCCTTGTTTAAGTGCTTATGTGTTATGGGTTAGTGTTAATTTAGTGTAGTTAATCTAGTTTCCTTAGATTTTGTTTGAAAAATGAACTAGGTTTTGAACCATGATAATTTAATTAAGTTGTTATTTTGTTAATCTAGTTGTTAATGACTAATCTATATAGTTACCTTGTTGTTGTAGTTTCAACTTTGCTAAATTAGTTAACTTTTGAAATGTGAAATTGTTATTTTAGGATTTCAAGAAAAGGTTTTTGTATGGAATTGGTATTTGAAACTTGATTAGTGAGTTGTTTAGGGTTTAGAAACCCTTATTTAGTTGATTAAACCTAATTTGTTAACTAGTATTTTGCTAACCTAAATCTAAGAGATGAACTTGCTAATTGGGGTTGATATTAGTGTTAATTAAGTTTTTCAAGTATGGTTTTTGATTTGCAATGGCTATTTATAAAATCAAGAAAAGGTTTTGTTATGTAAATTAGTTTTTTTTTAAGCTTAGTTAATGGTTTAGAAATTGTGTATTGGCTAGCTATTTGGTTAGTTTGGATGTTGGTGTTGGGTGGTGTTGACCTTGTCGCTATATTGTCGATGTTTGCATCAAATTGCAATTTCTGCTTACTAGATTTTTATAGAAGTTATGTGATGTGTTATTTGTGGTATCTTGATGATTTTGTTGGCTTGTCCTACGACTTTTAGGATGAGTGAGTGCGGTTTTTGGGTAGTCGGGTTTTAGTTTTGCCGGGTGACCCAAATCGGCGTTTTTCGGCAGTTTTTGCGATTTTCGCGTGTGTTCCGCGCACTTTGTGCACGTTGTACCTAGCTAGCGAACTTTAGTAGTTTCGTTGGGGTTTTGCGTCGTTCTTGATACGTAACCTTATATTTGGTATTGATGTAAATTCCAGGTTCGGTCGCGGAGACGTCAGACGCGGCGCGAAAGGGAAAGGCGGTGATTGGACACAGCTAGCCAGGAATCCCTGTGAGTAGATTTAACATCTACGGGGGACGATCGTCTGGATGGCGCAAGTCGCCCGATAGATTTAGTAAACTGGAAAATAGTAAAATGGCTAATCACTTGTGACATTAGAATAATAATACTGGCATGATAGTTGCTGCAATTAGGTCAATAGGTTATACCCATATATGCAAACTCAATTGTAGGACACATGCACCATTACCAGGTTTTATATGCAGCACGAGCACTATTCATGTTACACACACACCCTGGTAATTGCCATGCCACCACACTAGATAACCTTTAAATTAAACCTTTTATTAATTGATACTTAAATTGTGTTATTCCCTTAAAATGAAACCCTAGGATTGCTATTCATGTGCATGTACTTCATCATATTCATTGTTCATGCTTAATCCATTTATCACACATCGCAACTTGGTTATTGATATCATACGCATTCATTGTCATTGATATATGCACTTATGAGGATTTTCTTGAGATTTTATGATATTGCTGGATTTCGGGGGAAAGCCGCAAAATTTCCAAACTTATAATATTTTTAAAACATGTAATTGCGGTTTTCTAGTGATGTAAGTGTCGTCCACCATGAGTTTGCTGTGGCTTTGGAAATCCGTGTCGAGGAGTGGAGGAACCGGCACGGGTACATGGTGGGCCCGGTAAGGTACCCCGGGGCAAGAGGAATGTGGTGATGACGTTGAGCCTGGCAGGGGACGGATTACCTACCGGTGACTGTTTGGGACGGCGGATATCCAGAGGATACCGACCGTGGCCACTAGATGATGAGATATTGATATTTGAGATGGGTCAGCCGGACGGCTGAGGCCAGAGGTACATTTATGAGATTTGAGACAGCTTTTGGGTGTCGTTGCTGGACACCGATTTTCGTCGATTCATTGGCATTATGCTGGCATTCTAAAAGAGTTTCAAAAACAAAAAGAGATAAAATATTTCTTATATATATATACCTATTGAGACCTCAGATTTTCATGTTGCATGCATATTATTACACTGATGTTATATACACACCTGCTAGTGCATCCAGTCATACCTGTATTTTAGATGCTAGGATGCTTGTGTGCATGCATACGATAGCCTTTGTAGATGTTATTTATTACTCACGAGTTGGCAACTCACCCCCGTTGTGCCACAGTCTTTTGCAGGTCCGCTCCGTCAGTTCAGTAGCGGCGGGCGCACTTGTCTTTTACCTCTTTTGCCTGAGCTCGAGTTTTGCTCATAGGTGGGTTATGTTATTTTTGTACCACCTTGTATATTCTTGTATCTAGTGTACTCCATCTACTGTTCTACCAGATATTTGTATATTGACCTAGAGATGAGACTGTGAGGTTTGTGGATTTTATGCTGTATTTTGGGGTCGAACTCACTTGAGTCGACATGATGTTTCCTTATGCTTTATTATGCTTTATTATGCTTGTTGTCATTTACATTGCGTGGGATTTGTGACCGCCGTATGGCGAAGAGCTAGCTCCCGCTTGGGGATGCCCTATTTTGTGGATTCATGTATATATTTTGTTGTACCCATTTTTGGGGGTCAGTATTTACAAAGGAGACTCTGCCGAAATTTTCGGGAAAAATTTGTATTGTTTTTAAAAAGTGTTTTACATGACTTATTTGATAACTCGCTTTCAATTGATTGGGTTTTCTTCACTCTTTTGCTTCATTGGTTTTGTTTTCTGGGCTTTGGCTTACTTATTTTACGGACGCCTTTAGACGTTCCGTAAACTTAAGTGCCAGTCACGTTCCGTACCCTGCGGGTCGTGACACTATCTAACCGCTAGTGCCTCCAAGTGCTTTGGGACTGCACCCAACTACTACCTGTTTGCTTGACTCCTTTGAACCGTAGTAGGGTAGTAATCTAAGAACAGTGGGAACACACTCGAGGTGAAGTGGTGATGTCAAGTCAACGGACTATGCTATACTCATGTCACCTTGGAACTGCTACCTGATGATAGGTATAGTACTAACCAGCAGTTCCCCACGAGTCATGTCCAGTATACTCATAACCTAATGAGCACCTGCATACTATCTCCAGTATGACGTACTAATGGCTGTGGGACAGACCATCTCCCCTGCTGGGATGAAAAGCGTATATACTAGTCTACTCTGGAGTATCGATACCCATCTCGATAATCCTACGACTAGGGACCTGTATAAGGATGTGCCTATAGACTACCCAGCCCCTACTAGTATGACTGCAATCATAATGCTGGTAGTCAAGCAAAGATTCTAAGGGCTATACCAATATGTATAAGCAATATACTAAAAGAAACATATGCACATATTGAGGTAGAATCAAACCAAGTAGCATACTACTATATTGAGCAAGACTGTTAATACATCTGTGTATATCCCAAGCTTCCAAAATATAATATACAAACCGGTATGATACAATAATGGCCTCTAGGGCATATATCACTAACAATCTCCTACTTGCACTGAGGCCATGTATTGGCATATCACATACCTATCATCTCGAATAGCCTCTCGAACTGTGTCAGAGGGATGGCCTTTTTGAATGGATCTGCAATGTTGTCCTCTGTATCTACTCTCCGCACCTCGATCTCCCGGTGATCAATGATCACCCTGATCAGGTGGTACCGCCTCAATATGTGTCTGGACTTCTGATGGGACACGGGTTCCTTTGCTAAAACTATAGCCCCGTTGTTGTCACAATACAGCGGTATTGGATCAAAAATGGATGGAACCACCTGAAGTTATGTTAGGAACTTCCTCATCCAGACTGCTACTTTCGCGGCGTCACAAGCAGCGATATGCTTCGCTTCCATCATCGAGTCAACAACGGTGTCCTGCTTGGAGCTCTTTCAACAAACCGCCCTTCTATTGAGGGTAAAGACATAACTCGACATGGACTTAGAGTCATCCTTGTCACTCTTGAAGCTGGAGTCAGCAAAGGCCTCGATCTGGAGGTCTTTTCTGCCATACATCAAGAATATCTCCTTAGTCCTTCTCAGGTACTTAAGAATGTTTTTTACTGCTATCCAGTGGTTCTCCCCTGGGTTTGACTGATACCGGCTTACCACGCTAAGTGCGTAAGCAACATCTGGTCTGGTACACAACATCGCATACATTATAAAGCCTACCGCAGAAGCGTAGGGTATAATCTGTTGGAGATAGTGCCTTCAGAGTCAATTATTAGGTCACAGGTACGTGATTGTAATGATTGAGGGAGGACCTATCCCGGTAGGACAGTCTTACTCGAGATGATAGTATGCTATCTGGTTTACCTTTATCATCGTGTACTGCTTTAGGTGACCTGACACGTCGCTATTACACGTTGATAGAGCCCCTAGGATTCTTGCTTGACCACCAGCAGTATGAGGGCGATCATATAAGTGGGAGCTGGGGTCTATAAGCTTATCCTTAAAAGGACCCTAGTCGTGGGAGTTTCGAGACTGGGCATCGATACTCCATTAGTAGACTAGTGTATACAGTCGAGACCCCGACGAGGGGCGGTGGCCGGTCTCACAAGCCACTGGTGTCAGTTGGATCACCTAAGATGTATACAGGTGCTCATTGGGTTATGAGTACACCGGACAGGACTCGTCGGGAACATGCTAGTTGGTCATATACCAGACGTCAGATGGCAGTTCCCTGGTGACATGTGTGCAGGTTAGTTCATCGACCTGGAGATCGTCATTTGTCTCGTGTGAGTTCCCACTGTACTTTGATTACTACCCTACCACGGCTCAAAGGAGTCGTGCAAACAGGTTTTAGTTGGGTACAGTCCCGAGCCACATGGAGGCAGTGAGCGTATCTTCAGGGGTTCGTCTCTCCCGGTATTGGGGGTGAGGTCGTGCTGTGTCTAGGAGAGCCATTACACAAAGTCCTTGGCCAAGGCAAGGAGATTTACTGGTAGGTATTCCAGTAGTATCTCAGGGTGTTCTGGGCTACACTCCGACACGACTTGTACCGCTTTTGGGGGTCTGACTTTTACCAACCCCCTAGGCCCGCCATGCGATACTCATAGACGAACGGACCGGACTGTACGGATATTGTCACTGAAAGGCTCAGTAGGGTTGTCAGGCTGAGTTCACTCACAGACGTCCCTTTTAGTCAGTACCTGGTAGCCCGTTACGTATTGGCTTATACCTCTGACGTGCTAGTGGTTAAATCCACAACCAAGGTGTTGACGAGTCTTTAGAGTCCCCCACATTCAGTTACTCAGCTTTCGGGCGAAAGGTTGTAGAGGCCGTATGGAGATATGGCAAGGTCCGATCAGATACGTGCGGTATTGCACGGATCAGGATCGGACAGTCTGTACTATAAGCCGTATGGTTATATGGCAGGGTTCGATCAGATACGTGCGGTATTGCACGGATCAGGATCGAACAGATATTACTAGCCGGTTTTGGTATAAGCCGGATCCTAGTATAGTACAGTGTAGATTTTGTCTCATTGCATTTGTATTTCGGTCGAAATACAGATGCGGGTGTGTATGCACAGTATCGGGGTTTTCCTGTAATTTATTACGGGACCAGTTTTCTGGAGTTGCCAGTTTGCTTTCCGTTTCGGCCGATTTCCATTGTTTCCGTTCATTGGCCGAAGATTGGTGGAGGAGAGTTTATTTGCATTGTTGCAAATAGGCATTAGTGGAGGGGGTTCTTTGCATCTTGTTTTATCATGATGGTTTCATGATGGAGCCCATTTTTTGACTTCTAGCTTTATGATGATGGTTTGACCATTGTAGGTTATGATTGGCTTTTGGAGTGTTGGGTTTTGTTCTCTCATCATCTCTTTTCATCATTGCTTCCACCCACCCCCTTGACTTTTCTCTTTCTCTCTCCAATCACACTTGAGAAGGGGGGGGCGGCCATTCCAAAAGAGAGGGGATTCATTTTCTTTGTGTGTGGAATTTTTGGTATCTTGAGTTGAGAAAAATCCCTACAACTCCCTCTCCAAAAAGGTTCACTTCAATCTCTCCACAAATGGCAATTCCACAACCCCAAATGAGACTTCTTCTCTACACATTCTACAGCGAATCTTGGGCACGTCGAGTAGCCGGCTTCGTGCCCGAGTTGCCTCGGCATTGAGGTGGGAGCCCGTAAACGATGTAGGCGATGTGGTGCACTTCCGGCGACGAGGAGGAGACGGGACATTCCGCAGGAGATCGGGACGATGACGAGAAGACCGGAGGACTTGGATCGTCGGTATATCTCTATTCCCTTTCTTGTAGATAGCTAGGACTAGTTAATGGTTCGATCCGGGTAGTAGTGCGCGGCGGTTTGCCAGTTCAAGAAAATTTAAAGTTTATCACCGCTTCCGCTTTTGGCCGTCGGATTGACGGCCGGGGCGCCGCCGTGCACTTACAGTGGTATCAGAGCCTCGCCATTAACTTAGTCTAGCTTGGTGTAGTGTATTTTTCTGTTTCGATCGATCGAATGTTCCAAAACTACATTTTTGTTAGCATCAGTTTTCTGTTGGAAATTTTTGGTGTCGAAAATTTTTTCAGGTTGTAAAATATTGATGTACTGGAAAATCTAAGAACTCTGTAAAATTTCGATGAAGTGAATCCACAGTGGGAGCGCGGAACCGCCGCATATACCCCCATTCCGCCGCTCTTCCGCCGCACACTGTGGAGATCACTTCACCAATTTTTTTCAGAGGCTTTCTGGGCTTAAAATATGGGTTTTGGAATATTAAAATTGGGCCCAGGTTTTCTGTGAGTGCTACAGTTTTGATTGGGGGCCCACTTGTTAATTTTTGATCGATCGGATATTTTAAACACATTTTTCACAGTATTTACATTATATCTGCGACCGTGAATGTCACTTGATCGGTAAATCCGGTCTAACTGCTATAGCCCGGTTAGACGGATTTGCGAACGTGACTTTCACGTTGATGTTCTGTTTTTGCTGTGATGTTGCGGATCGGTCGTGGGGGATAGCCTGGTTGCAATGCTAGTACAGTTGTGGTTGTATTATGTACATTTGATATTGCGGGGCGAGCGTCCGACATGTGGACTGCCGTCACTGCCTGTTTGTATTATTATTTTGGGGCACGACCTGGTTGCGGTCGATGTACCCGGTGTATGTATATTTTACTTTCTGTACTAGGATTGCCCCGCGGAGGGGTGCACGGATAGCCGGGTTCTGGAGGGCAACAAGCCCGCATCTCATGGCATTGAGACGGAGGGGGCTTCACTCTAGGATTGGCGGGCTATTCGCCGCACTCGTAGGGGGTACAGGTTGACCCAGGAGGGGTGCCCAAGTTACCGGATTCCGTGAAGTGCTGGGTGGTCCATTCACGTTGCTGAAGGGGGCTGCCTCGCTTCAGGTTTTGGCGGGTAACTTGCCGCGCCCGTAGGGGTCTAGGATTTCATTGCACAGGCTATCCACACGACCAGGGGAACGTCGGGTTTCAGTAGTGGCTCTGTGAAACCCGGGGATCCCAGATATCTGTATTGTTTCTGTGATGCTGTACATTTCTGTGATGTTGCATTTTATTCACGCCTTGAGCGAAATACTATATATTGGTATATATATTAGTAGATGTTGTATATGTTTTACATCCGCGCTAGTCCAGTCCCCGCTCTGTCGTTAGTTAGCTAACCTAACGGGTAATGACGGGACCTAGTGGCGAATGCGGATGGCATATACGTACATCAGTATATTTTCGTTCTTTGTGGTGTGATCAATTGATGGGACTGCATTGATTCGGATCAATGCAAGTTAAAAACAAACCTAATCTGATGTTGTTGGAACACTTTTCAAAAAGCTGTTATTGCAAGGACGTTTACTTTTGTTTTGCATCGTGGTATTCATTGGAATATCCTGCTCCTCAGTCGACGAGGCAAGGGCCGAGATCCCTTCACCGGGAGTGACCCCTTGGACAGAAGTTTGCGTCAGGGCATTAACTTCACTATAGCCGATTACTTTTGCTTTGCACCGTGGTATTCATTTGGAATATCCTGCACCCCATTCTACGGGGAAAGAGCCGAGATCCCTTCACCGGGAGTGACCTCTTTAGCAACGGTTTTCGTCACTATATTTTCAAAAAGCTATCAGTTCCCTCAACGATATCAAGTTCTTTACGTTAAAGGTTTTCGCCAGAAACCATTCGTAGCCCTCCGTCGTTTCATATGGGTGGTCAATAGTATTCAAGCTGTGTATGTTGGCCAAAGTCAAGGCACAGTGATTGGTAGCTATTGGGTATTCATATGCAGCATAGATAGATGCGTTGGTTTGGGACAGTCGTACTGCCATTTTGGCCAAAGTCAAGGGTAGGTACGGGTGGATTCAAATTAACCTGGAGAATGACGGGTAGAACTTGACATGTGACTTATGATATGTTGGCCAAAGTCAAGGTCATAAGAGCATGGGGCAGAAATCACATCGGGAGTTTCAAAAGAACTGAAACTTGCCAGATATGCGCATACCTTCTGGAGTGTGATAGCGTGAGCGGATTCCGTCACGTTATCATGCAATGATAGTTGGATCCCGATTCCCACTGATGAGTTAGTTTACTCCTCGGGTAACCCCGACTAATTCTTCTTTCAGGTTTGGAGGAGAATTTGAGGTACAGTGGGAGGTTTCCAGATTAGATAAATTGGAAACCATTCTGATCTAGGTTAGAGTGCACGCTGAGTGTTTCTTTTCTCTCTCTCTTTGGCAGCGACCATTGACCCGACCCTAAGACTTTGACTCAGTGACCAAGTTGACCGAACCTTCTTAAACACCGGCTTTTGGATTGTCAGAGTTGCAAACCTCATTGCCACTCCTACTTTTACCCTTTTCTCCAGGACACCCCGTTTTACTACGAACGTCCACTTCCATTGGACAAAACCATCGTATGGTTAGATACGAACTCGAAAGAATTTATTCGAGGATGGTTTCCGGTTCTGGAGAAAACGGATAGGATTATTCAGTTGTCTTTTCCTTTTACCCTCTCTCAGGTTACGAGTACTCCTTGGTTTACGGGTAGTACACCTATTACGCAAATTGGATTGTCTTCTTCCAAACCTTAGGCTGGTGCCGACCGGTAGGGAATGAAGAAAACCAATTAGCATAACGATGGTGTGCAGAAGGTATTAAGTTCAGACAAAGCAAGGGATTAGTAAGAGGGCAAAGTAAATTGCAACATATATTCACGACCAAACCAAATATTTCGTTACCACTCCCACATCACCTTTGTATTTCTCCAGGACACTCCGTATCACTACGAAGATCCACAGTTTATTTGGATACTCCATCGTATGGTTATATACGAACTCGAATGGAACTGGTTCCAGTTCGGGGATGGATTCTGGTTCAGGAGAAATAGGAATAAGGTTTATTCGGTTGTCTTTTATCTTCACCCTCTCTCATTGCGAGTGTTCCTAGGATTGGGACAGTACACCCATTATGCTTATTGGATAGTCTTCTTCCAAACCATAGGCTGGTGCCGAACGGTAGGGAAGGAAGAAAACCATTTGACCTAAAAGGGTGTGCAAAAGGTAAAGACTAAAGACATATGAAGGGATTTGGAGAGGTGGAAAAGAACTATACGGTTACAGTCGTGAATCTGGAAGAGGCATTACTAGAAATACCAGAATACCCCATCGGAACATTTCAATGTTTCAGTTTCACTGTGTAATGTTAAAGGAAAACTGATTTCCCGATTAGATACTTACTCCAGGGTATGTATTTACCAGGTACGATTCTCACATCTGTATGGTTTTACAGATGATGAGTGGGAGTAAGTTATTGGGAATTGGGTGATTATCCTCATTATATCGGGATTCGTTGTAATCAGTGATATTTGAGGAAATCACCTGGGCTGTTTGCCGGTCGGCAAATATTTGGTTTTGAATATCCGCTGTTATGCACCAATTTCAAATTGATATATCTGTACGTCTATTTTCATAGAGTGAGATATACCTTTCTGAAATTATGTCTACGACATTTACCTATATCAGTGGATGGTTAGGTAAGGAGCATTAAACAGCGGTGTAATTCTTCTTAACCATAAGTACAGTTTTCAACCTACGACACACAGTGAAAGAGTTGTTAGACTCGGCGGACTTATACAGAGTATTGTATGTTGTCCAGTGTCCATTAGGACAGAGGGGTTGGTCCTCATACTATATTCTGTTTACTTTTAACTTCTCTAGTTCTTAGACATGTGTTTCGTAGAAACACAGGGTCTAAGTTTTGAGGAGTTATAGGTATTTGAATAGAGTAGAGAACCAGGTGTAGCAAGTATCGGGATTCTTCAAAGTGTTCGAAGATATAGATGCTTGTGTATGGTATTCAGTTGATAGTAATGATAAAGAGATCTTGCTTCTCTTTCAGGTTACTCATAATTGGAAGTATTCCTAAGTTGAGTAACGCTGATCGGCCTCCTTCCATTTAGTTGACATGCGCTGGGGACAGCTGCATGATTTGAATCTGGTTCAATTAAATCAGTGCCTCTGTTTCTATATTGGATATAGAACAGTTCATATCTTAACGATGTTAAGGTACGGGGAGTAGTCCGGTTTATGATTAAAACCAGACACTGGACAACTCAAGGCACGTTTCTGTAATGGCTGTTTGTGGGTTGACCCAGGCTATGACGAGGGTTGACTTTCTACCATCTGGATGAACAATAGCGATATTGTTCTAGACTCGCCACAGTTTTATTAAAGATGGATTTTTTCAGAAAACAGTAGTTGGAGTATGGTAGAACTGGAAGTGATTCCAGAACCACAAACGATTACTGAAGATTTGATAAGGAACCTAAAGATTCAATCTGGATTGACATTCCATTGGCCACTCCGCAGATAAGGTGGGTAACTTCAGGCACCCGAGAGGCACTACGGTAGCCTCAAGGACGGTGACAGGGAAGTTCTTGTTTACCCACAATTGCCATTGCTGTTGTTCCAGGTTACGAGACCCGGCGGGAGGATGAGTATAGCGTCGTTCTAAACCAGTTTTAGAAGTGTACGTCTATATGACTCTGCCAGAGGGTTGTCGTAGTCAGTGGGAGCAGCGGAAGCATTGGTGGACAGGTTGCTTATGTCTATTTATAGACTAGAGCAGATGTAGCGGAGATAGATCATCTATTTCTGACGTGACAGTCATGGGTTTGACTTCATCAGAATAGGGGATGGATCTGTTGAGAAGGTAGTAGGGTGTGATATCCTGGTATTTGGATGATATACACAGAGTAGGAAAAGAAACTCCTACACTACGATCGGTTATACTTTGGTCGTCACACAGTTGTTTCTCCACAAAGGAAATGGATTTTATATCAGACATACTGGTTACTAGATCTATGGTCTTAGATCTAGATTTGGGTGGTTTCCCAATCAGGGTACTTGACAGCATTCTAAGAGTATTTAGGATGGACGACTCCTGGCACGGTAGTGTACCTGCAGGTAATGGAGTCACCCTCTCCAAAGGTGTCTTACAGACTAAAGGGGAGAGGGACGGGCATGATTGGCAGATCACTTGCTCAGGCAATTGAGTCAATCGTGAGATGTCAAGTACCACACCAGATGTTGTTCTTGCACCAGATGCAATAAGTTGACATTAATCCAATCCTGGAGAAACAGTCGGAAGCAGTTTTAGAACATAAGTGGATGTTCTAGGGAGATGATAACGACAGTCTCATTCAGGAGACAGTTATCATTCCAGGCTTCCAAGGTGACATGGACGACAAGGAGGTTGTCAGAGTTATAGTTTTCCTTCTGATGAGGGGCAGTATTTTGGACAGGTGGTCCAAGGCAATACTGAGGGAGGCATGGCGCGCAGGATACTGATTAAGTTCAGTTGACGATACAGTCTAAGAAGTTTGGATTTGGAGTTCATTTATGAGCTAGGTCCCATCAGACATCCAGACATATTCTGAGACAGGTATTGCTCTTTTCGGGAGATGGCTTTCTCCGCGAACTTGAGATATAGAGAGACATAGAAAGAAACAACTAAGCGGATCCACTCACTGAGGCTATTCCTCGAACGCAATAGTTCCGTAAACGAGCTTTGTGAGACTGACTAGTAGAGGAGTTGGATGTTCGGTATCACACGGGCTGTGAGTATGCGACATCGCAATAATTAGCCTTGAGTGCAAGTGGGAGATTGTTGGAGATAGTGCCCTCAGAGTCAATTATTAGGTCACAGGTACGTGATTGTAATGATTGAGGGAGGACCTATCCCGGTAGGACAGTCTTACTCGAGATGATAGTATGCTATCTGGTTTACCTTTATCATCGTGTACTGCTTTAGATGACCTGACACGTCGCTATTACACGTTGATAGAGCCCCTAGGATTCTTGCTTGACCACCAGCAGTATGAGGGCGATCATATAAGTGGGAGCTGGGGTCTATAAGCTTATCCTTAAAAGGTCCCTAGTCGTGGGAGTTTCGAGACTGGGCATCGATACTCCATTAGTAGACTAGTGTATACAGTCGAGACCCCGACGAGGGGCGGTGGCCGGTCTCACAAGCCACTGGTGTCAGTTGGATCACCTAAGATGTATACAGGTGCTCATTGGGTTATGAGTACACCGGACAGGACTCGTCGGGAACATGCTAGTTGGTCATATACCAGACGTCAGATGGCAGTTCCCTGGTGACATGTGTGCAGGTTAGTTCATCGACCTGGAGATCGTCATTTGTCTCGTGTGAGTTCCCACTGTACTTTGATTACTACCCTACCACGGCTCAAAGGAGTCGTGCAAACAGGTTTTAGTTGGGTACAGTCCCGAGCCACATGGAGGCAGTGAGCGTATCTTTAGGGGTTCGTCTCTCCCGGTATTGGGGGTGAGGTCGTGCTGTGTCTAGGAGAGCCATTACACAAAGTCCTTGGCCAAGGCAAGGAGATTTACTGGTAGGTATTCCAGTAGTATCTCAGGGTGTTCTGGGCTACACTCCGACACGACTTGTACCGCTTTTGGGGGTCTGACTTTTACCAACCCCCTAGGCCCGCCATGCGATACTCATAGACGAACGGACCGGACTGTACGGATATTGTCACTGAAAGGCTCAGTAGGGTTGTCAGGCTGAGTTCACTCACAGACGTCCCTTTTAGTCAGTACCTGGTAGCCCGTTACGTATTGGCTTATACCTCTGACGTGCTAGTGGTTAAATCCACAACCAAGGTGTTGACGAGTCTTTAGAGTCCCCCACATTCAGTTACTCAGCTTTCGGGCGAAAGGTTGTAGAGGCCGTATGGAGATATGGCAAGGTCCGATCAGATACGTGCGGTATTGCACGGATCAGGATCAGACAGTCTGTACTATAGGCCGTATGGTTATATGGCAGGGTTCGATCAGATACGTGCGGTATTGCACGGATCAGGATCGAACAGATATTACTAGCCGGTTTTGGTATAAGCCGGATCCTAGTATAGTACAGTGTAGATTTTGTCTCATTGCATTTGTATTTCGGTCGAAATACAGATGCGGGTGTGTATGCACAGTATCGGGGTTTTCCTGTAATTTATTACGGGACCAGTTTTCTGGAGTTGCCAGTTTGCTTTCCGTTTCGGCCGATTTCCATTGTTTCCGTTCATTGGCCGAAGATTGGTGGAGGAGGGTTTATTTGCATTGTTGCAAATAGGCATTAGTGGAGGGGGTTCTTTGCATCTTGTTTTATCATGATGGTTTCATGATGGAGCCCATTTTTTGACTTCTAGCTTTATG
Source organism: Agapanthus africanus (assembly GCA_030015575.1). NCBI lineage: Eukaryota > Viridiplantae > Streptophyta > Magnoliopsida > Asparagales > Amaryllidaceae > Agapanthus > Agapanthus africanus. Next base: position 153,387,324 of record CM057345.1, on the reverse strand, counting down.
ATGATGGCTTGACCATTGTAGGTTATGATTGGCTTTTGGAGTGTTGGGTTTTGTTCTCTCATCATCTCTTTTCATCATTGCTTCCACCCACCCCCTTGACTTTTCTCTTTCTCTCTCCAATCACACTTGAGAAGGGGGGGCCGGCCATTCCAAAAGAGAGGGGATTCATTTTCTTTGTGTGTGGAATTTTTGGTATCTTGAGTTGAGAAAAATCCCTACAACTCCCTCTCCAAAAAGGTTCACTTCAATCTCTCCACAAATGGCAATTCCACAACCCCAAATGAGACTTCTTCTCTACACATTCTACAGCGAATCTTGGGCACGTCGAGTAGCCGGCTTCGTGCCCGAGTTGCCTCGGCATTGAGGTGGGAGCCCGTAAACGATGTAGGCGATGTGGTGCACTTCCGGCGACGAGGAGGAGACGGGACATTCCGCAGGAGATCGGGACGATGACGAGAAGACCGGAGGACTTGGATCGTCGGTATATCTTTATTCCCTTTCTTGTAGATAGCTAGGACTAGTTAATGGTTCGATCCGGGTAGTAGTGCGCGGCGGTTTGCCAGTTCAAGAAAATTTAAAGTTTATCACCGCTTCCGCTTTTGGCCGTCGGATTGACGGCCGGGGCGCCGCCGTGCACTTACATAATCGACATGCGAGTCCTTTCCAAATCAGTCTTGGGAGACATCTTTTTGGAGAGGGTGATTCTGTGACAAGCCGGTAGACTACCGCGCTTTGAATCTTCCATACTATATCTTTTCAGTATGGTGTCGATGTACCTGAATTATGAAAGTCCCAACATTCTCTTAGATCTATCACGATAGATTTGGATCCCCAGAATGTAGGAGGTATCACCCAGGTCTTTCATGGAGAACCTCTTGTTGGGTTACACTAACGCCCTAGCTATCATCCGTGGCCATTTGCGGAACAAAAATTTTCTACGAGTTTTAAAACGGCATTAGATGTAAGTCAATGCCACGCACCCCACGTGTTCGTGGGGAGGTGGAGTTTGCAAAAAACAATTTTTAAGTGATTCGTAACATCGACTAAACTCCAGGATCGATACTAAACCCTAACTAACAAACTAACTCGGAGGTTTAACTACTATGTGAGAATGTTATACCTCAAGTTACAAGTCCTTCTTCTCCTCGCTGTCCTTCTCCTCGTCGTGAGCTCCTCGAAGTGAGAATGGATCGCGCCCCCTCGTCTGTTTCTCCAAGTCGAAGAAGATCCACCCGAGAGTGTCTACCTTGAGCTTTCACCTCCAAGATGAGGTAACTAGGTCACTTGGTATGCTAAACTAAGTAGCCTAAAGTGTGTAGAGAGTGATCAGGGATCTAGTTGTCTCACAAACCCTAGGATTCTCAACTCATGAGACAATTAGGGTTTGAGAGGTTAAAAGATAGCTTGAGGAGAATAAGAGAGAGTAGAGTATCTGTAATGTGATAATGATAAATGAAAATGGCTAATTTTTAGACTTTTAAAGCAAATGAAAATATCTCACACAAATATCTCAAAATATCTAAGTCTTCATATCTCATATGAGTCCAAGAAAGTCAACATGAAGCCATGTTCATATTTCACTAAAATACCACAAAGTATCCCATCTCATTTCCTCCACCTCACTAAAGATTTAATCCAAAAAGAAAAACCCTAATTGAGATGTCCCACTTCTAGAAGTAATCTTGATCAAATTACAAGAATGCCCATCTCATTCGTATATACATACCCGCATTCGTATTCCGAGAAACACGAATACAATGAGACGAAACTAATTTAATAATCAACTACTAGGATCCGGCTTAAACCAAAGCCCACTGTATTGTCCGCCCGAACATCATATGCGCACAAGTACACATATGTGATCGAACCCTATCGTAAAACCATATGACCTCTACATCGTTTCATTCGAAGTAGGGAAACCCTCTGTGTGGGACACTAAAGACTCGACAGTACGCTGGCAGTGGGTTTAACCACAAGCACGACAGTAGTACTAGCTGCACATAATGGCTACCCAGGTATCTGTCGATAAGAAGACCGGCGAGCAAACTCATCCGAACTCCTACTGAGTCTGTCTGTGGCAATCTCCATACAGTCCGGTCTGTTCGTCAAAGAGTATCGCATATCGGGCTTAGGGTGGCGGTAAACGCCAGACCCTTAATAGCGCAATAAGTCATGTCGGAGTGCAGCTCAAAACACCCTAAGAAACTACTGGAGTACCTACCAGTAAATCTCGCTTGCCCTGCCCAGGGACTTTGTGTAATGTCTTTCCGAACACAGCGCGATATCAACCCCCAATACCGGGAGAGTCGAATCCTATCTAATCGCTACTGCCTCCAAGTGCTTTGGGACTGCACCCAACTGCTACCTGTTTGCACGACTCAATAGAGCTGTGGTAGGGTAGTAATCTAAGAACAGTGGGAACATACTTGAGGCGAAGTAGCAGTGTCAAGTCAACAGACTATGCTGTAGTCATGTCACTTGGGAACTGCTACCTGACGATAGGTATAGTACCAACCAGCAGTTCCCCACGAGTCAATCCAGTGTAAATCATAACCCAATGAGCACCTGCATACTATCTCTAGTATGAAGTACTGATGGCTGTGGGACAGACCATCTCCCCTGCTGGGATGAGAAGCGTATACATTAGTCTAACTAAGTATCAAAAGGAGCAATTAGAGAACTTGGGATGCTAATCCAAGAACTCTAGAATGTAGTGTGAGGTTCTAAGTGTTTTACTATCTCTATCTTATCCCTTCTCTTGTTTCTCAACACATGAGAGTGTAGAGAAGAGGTAGATGATGAAGGTGGAAGAACTCAAGAGAAGGAGAGAAGAGTGAATCAAAATAGTAAGCACAAAAGAAATGAGGAAACCATGTGAGAGAAAATAACTCATATTAGTTTTGTATATCATTATCCAAGAATAAAATATGTCAACCATGCTTTAATAATTTCCACAAATGAATTAAAAATTCATTTGTTAACTATTGAGCCATTGTTCTCACCATACCCCCCATACCTTCACTTTACACATCATTTCCATTAAATAGATAAATGTAAAATAAACTAATGAGGTGTCCACCTTCTAGAATGTTATCCGTAATAAAATACGGATTACAGTCTACTGTATATACATACATGTATTCGGATAAAAACACGAATGCTCAAAGAGATAGAATAACACGAAAAACATAATACTAGAGTGTGTATATATATATATATATATTGAAATACATATATGAAAATTATTAAATCAATACCTGATTTAATAATCCGGCTCAAACCCGAGCCGGCTAGTATTATCTACTGTCCGATCGACAGTCCGGGTACAAAGTAATTAATCGATCGGAACCTTGCACGTATCCAATACGGCTAATACATCATTTCGTCTGAACCAGAGAAACCCTCTATGTAGAACTCTAAAGACTCGACAGTACGCCGGCAGTGAGTTATTGGATAAATCCATAACCACAAGCACGTCAACGATACTAGCTGTACGTAACGGCTACCCGGTACCTGTCGAAAAGGAAGGTCGACGAGCAAACTCATCTGGATCCCTACTGAGCCTATCTGTGTCAATCTCCGTACAGTCCGGTCTCTTCGTCTGAAAGTATCGCATATCGGGTCTAGGGGTGGTAAACGTTAGACCCTAATAACCCAGTAATTCATGCCGATGCGGCTCAGGACCAATCCGGGAAACTACTGATCAACCTATCAGTAAATCCCAACTGCCTTAGCCAAGGTCTTATGGTCTTGACCAATCGAACACAGTACGATATCGACTCCCTATACCGGGAGAGACGAATCCCCAACAATCGCTCACTGCCTCCATATGGCTCGGGGTTGTACCCAACCATAACCTGTAGGGTAGTGATCAAAGAACAGTGAGAACTCACATGAGACAAATGATGATCTCAGGTCTAGAGACTAACTTGTACTCATGTCACCTGTGAACTTCCATCTGACGATAGGTATAGTACCATCTAGAAGTTCTTGGCGAGTCCGTCCAGTGTACGCACACCTAGTGAGCACCTGTATACGATCTTAGGTGTGGAAGACCAATGGTTGCGGGACCGTACTATCACCCCCCGTCAGGGTCTAGAAACGTATACACTAGTTTACTCCGGAATGTCGATGCCCGGTCTCGATACTCCCACGACTAGGGACTTTTTAAGGATGTGCGTACCGACTATCCAGCTCCCACAAGTATAATTGCCATCACAACGCAGGTAGTCTAGCAATGATCCTACGGGCTTTATCAACATGTATTAACGATATATAATAGCAAGTAAAACATATGCACATGTTAAGATAAAGAGAAACCAGATAGCATGCTATCATATCGAGCAAGACTGTTCTGTATATATATATGTCCAAGCATCCACATGTATACATATACAATAATGGCCTATAGGGCATACATATCCAACAATCTCCCACTTGCACTAAGGCCATATATATTGGTATATCGAGTACCCAACATCTGCTCTAGGGCCAGTTGTTGGCATATCGAATACCTAACATCTCAAAAAGTCTCTCGAACTGTGCTTGAGGAAAGGCCTTAGTGAATGGATCCGCCGTGTTGTCTTTTGTGTCCACTTTCCGCACCTTGATCTCCCGGCGATTAATGATCTCCCTGATTAGGTGATACCGCCTCAAGATGTGCTTGGATTTCTGATGGGACCGTGGTTACTTTGCTAAAGCCATAGCTCCATTATTGTCGTAATACAAAGGTATTGGGTTCACAATGGACGGAACCACCTGAAGTTCAGTAATGAACTTATTCATCCAGACCGCTTCTTTTGCGGCATCGTTGGTAACAATGTATTCAGCCTCCATCGTCGAGTCTGCGACGGTATCCTGTTTAGAACTCTTCCAACAGACCGCCCCATCGTTGAGGGTATACACAAAACCCGAGATAGACTTTTTGTCATCCTTGTCACTCTGGAAGCTTGAATCGGTAAAAGACTCCACCTGGAGGTCCCCATTACCGAATACTATGAACAGTTCTTTAGTCCTTCTCAGGTACTTAAGATGTTCTTTACTACTATCCAGTGGTTCTCACCTGGGTTAGACTGATATCGGCTCACCACGCTAAGCTCGTAAGCTACATCTGGTCGGGTACATGGAATCGCATACATTATAGATCTTACCACCGAAGCGTAGGGTATAGTGCTCAAGCGAACCCTCTCCTCATCAGTCTTGAGAGACATCTCTTTGGAGAGGGAGATTCCGTGCAATGCGAGTATGTTACCGCGCTTAGAATCTTCCATACTAAATCTCTTTAGTACGGTCTCTATGTACCTGGACTGTGAAAGTCCCAGTAATCTTTTGGATCTATCTCTGTAGATCTTAATCCCCAGAATGTATGAGGCATCACCCAGGTCCTTCATGGAGAACCTTTGTGACAAGAACAACTTGACCTATTGTAGCATAGGAATATCTTTTCCTATCAAAAGAATGCCATATACGTACAAGACTAGGAATACGATAGTTCGTCCTACAATCTTCTTATATATATAAGGCTCATCCTCGTTCTTGATGAAGTCAAATTCCTTGACTGTTTCATCAAAACAAATGTTCCAGCTCCGCGATGCCTGCTTTAATCCATAAATGAATTTAAGCAACTTGCACACCTTCCCGCTACTCCTACTGTCTACGAAACCTTCCGGCTGATCCATATAAACGTACTCTTCAAAACATCCGTTCAGAAAAGCCGTTTTTACGTCCATCTGCCAGATCTCATAGTCATGGAAGGCAGAAATGGCAAGTAGGATCCGAATGGATTTGAGCATTTCCACTGGAGAAAAGATTTCGTCATAGTCCACACCTGGTCTTTGATGAAAACCTTTTGCAGCAAGTCTAGCCTTATAGGTTTCCACCTGCCCATCTACACCAAATTTCCTTTGTAGATACATTTGCATCCAACAGGTTTTACCCCAGGTGGAGCAATATCCAAGGTCCACACTTTATTGGTGTACATGGACTCTATTTCGGCTCGCATGGCATGTTGGATATATGTATGCCCTAGAGGCCATTATATGATAGTGTATGTACCGGTTTGTGTGTGTGTGTATTCAAAGGACAGTGTTGCTCGACATGATAGTATGTATCTGGTTGCTCTTTATCTTGATATGATTGATAAAGCCCTTAGGATATTTGCTTGACTACTGGGATTATGATGTGGATCATACTAGTGGGACATCCGTAATTTATAAGCATATCCTTGAAATGTTCCTAGTTGTGGGTGTATCGAGACAGGGCATCGATATTCCATAGTAGACTAGCGTATACGATTCTTGTCCCATGTGATGGGCGATGGATGATCCCATATCCATCTGGTGTGCTGACACCAAAGATTGTATACGGGTGCTCAGTAGAGACTGGGTACACTAAACGGACTCACCGAGAACTCCTATGTGGTATTATATCTTACATCGGATAGCAGTTCTCAGGTGACACCGGTACAGGTTAGTCTGTAGACCCGAGATCGTCATAGAGCCTTGTGTGTCCTCCCACTGTACTTTGATCTCCACCCTACCACGGCTCTACTGAGTCGTGCAAGCAGGTGGATTTTGGGTACAGTCCCGAGGTACATGGAGGCAATGAGCGATAGGAGGGGTTTTTCGTCTCTCCCGGTATTGGGGGTCGATATTGCTCTATGCTCATTGGCTTTAACAGGAAGTCCCTAGCTAGGGCTGCTGAGATTTACTGATAAGTGTTATCAGTAGTTTCTCGATCTGTTATGAGCCATATACCGGAATGACTTATTGAGTTATTGGGGTCGACGATTCCATCCCCAGACTCGATATGCAGCATATCTGACGAAGAGATCGGACTGTACGGTAAGTGTTGCCAGTTGGCTCGATGGAGTTTTGACAGGTTCGCTTGTTTTTCTTCTGATCGCTCAATACCCGGGTGGCCGTTATGTTTAGCTGACCGCTTGCGGCTTGTGGGTGTTTGATGTGATCATCACCTACTGTTGGTGTATTGACGAGTCCTAGAGTCCCACACAGAAGTTTCCTAGCTCAGGCAAAACTATGTAGTGTGCATATGAGATATGCGCGGAAGCTCGATTAAATGCGTGTATGAGATACCGTATATTAATCGGGCGTTTAATATTGGTCGGGTCGTATGTGATATGACCGGTTTATTAAATCAAGTGTTGATTTAATAATGACTTTTATCTCACTTTTCTTAAACCTTTTTCTTTATGGATGTATGAATATATGTATATACATACACATGATGATGTGTATGCACACATACATACAAGTGTAGAAAGAATGAGTCATTTGTTAGTTTCTTTTTTCTTAAGTTTCCTTAGCACCTCGTTAAAATTTTATTGTGGCATGTGTGATGCTTCCAAACCCTTGATAAGGTGCTATGGAAACCCTACAGTGGTATCAGAGCCAAGCTAGAGTTTTAAAGTAACCTAGACGACGTTAAAAACCTCGAACAAACGAAATACGACGCCCGAAGGGTTCTTGCTGGAAATTTTTCAAAAAGTTGGATTTTTTCACATTAAAAATATTCAGAAAATCATGCAGGGTATTTTATGGCCTACAAGAAGAATGAAGCCCTAACTCGACTAAACGACCGCGGAACCGCGGCCAAAATGGTCATTTTGCGGCGGTTCCGCGGCGCCGTTGGTGAGGCTTGGACTGTGCCTTCTTGTGATGGCCCGTATGTACTTGTTACAGTCTTTGGTATAATTTAAAACTGCTCAGGTGTTGAGCTTTCTGAGAATTCTTTGGGTGATTGATTATTCGATCGAACGTTTTAACTGCGCCTAGTATATGTGAATGAGATACAATAATTGGAATCTACAAATTTGTTTGTTGCGTGTAAATCTAGCATTTCGGTCTCGGGAGTAATCGGAAATCTTGTTGAATTATCCGACTTATTTTTGAAAAGGTGTTTTCATGGGTGAGACCTAAATGCGAGCTTTACATTGTTAGGCATGAAATCTTGGATATATGATATCCCGAGTTTGTGTTGTCTAACGGCAGTTACGATTCCAATTGTTGTAGTTTTTCATTTTATTTCTCTGTGACCGTAAGTGTAGTATATGGTGTATCGCCGTTTTCGTTGCTATACATCAACGACAACCGGGGTACGTATACTTACTTACGTTGATGATATGTGATATTATGTGTTGCTGAGATTTGATGTGCAGGATTGTCATGATTGAATAGCCGGGGGTTTTATGTGAGATGAGAGTTTTCTTTTCATTCATGTAAAATTTAATTGTATGTAATATTCTTTAATTTGGGGCATTTCCGGGTCGAGGATGATGTCACCATTGTTGTATATTATTTACTTTTCCGCATTAGGATAGACCCAAGAAGGGGAGCACAAGTGACCGGGTTCTAGGGTTCAGTGGGAGACCATCTCGAGGAGTCGAGACCGGGTCTCCTAAACTCTAGAATTGGTAGGGTCACTTGCCGCTCTCGTAGGGGTCTAAGGGTGTGGGCTTGGCTATTCATCGCGACCGTAGAATCCGTATTTTCTATTGATGACTAAATACAAAATACGGACCCCCTTGATATCCTATATTATATGTGCTTCTGCTGCTTATATTATGTGATGTGATCACTTGATATATCTGAGATGAATGGAATATTATATATATGATATATAATAGACGTTGCTTATGTTTTGCACCCGCGCTAGCCCCGTCCCGGTATGCCGTTAGTTAAGTAACCTAACGGTGCATAACGGAACATTGTGGCGAATACGGGCGGCATAAGCGTACGTTATATTTTTGTTTCTTTTTTGTGATGGCTTAAGGACTTAAATGATGGGACTACATTAATGAGATTAATGTAAAGATAAATGAACCTAAAAGATGTTGTAGATTTGGATTTAAAATCCACTCGGCTTTTTGTGAAAAAGCAAGTTTTCAAAATGCAGAGCTTAAGCCACTCCTTTTAAATCCATTTGATTCTGCAACGATATCAAGTTCAAAGCGTTAAAAGTTTTCTTAAAAACTATCCTCAACCCTCCGTCATTTTAGGAAGTAGAGTACTTAGTATTCTTGCTACGTATGTTGACTTTAGCCAAGGCGTAGTGTACGGTAGCTAAGTGATGTCTTCCTACACTTCATATGATGAGATTAATTAGGACAAACACATGATTATGTTGACTATAGCCAAGGGTCATGTGGGTGGGTCTAACTAATCATGAAATGACGGGAAGAACTTGACTAGTGCTTATGATATTTTGACTATAGCCAAGGTCATAAGTACTAGGGGTAAAAACCATATCGGGAGTTTCAAGAGTTGAAATTTGCAATGAAATTGCACACCTTCTATGTGATAGTAGGATCCCAATCCCACTGTGAGCAAGAGTTGCTCCCGGGAAAGTTTTGCACTTTACATTTAGCTAACCCATTAGGTGTCAAGAAAGGTGTCAACGGGGCTACGCCTCTAGGAAAACGAGGTTTATTCTAATTAGGTCCATACGACAGCATGGGGAACCTCCCTCAAAGTACCAGCACTGGCCTGGCTGAATGGTTAGCGAAGTTGTAGAATGCAATTAATCCTGGCTAGTTTTCTTTTTAAAAGGTTTTAAAGAAAATTTGATAAAAACATTGGGAGACATCGATTAGATAAGATAATAACCAATCTGATCTTTGCAAGAGCTTTCGCTGATTGTATTCTTCTCTCTCTCTTAATGGCAGATACCTATGACAGGCCTTAAGCTTCTACTAGATAAAAACAAGCTGACCGGACCGAACTACAAAGACTGGCTGAGGAACATTAACATTGCTCTCACATATGATAAAGTATCACATGTCCTCACTGCCAAAGCCCCGCCTACCCCAGGACCTGAATCTTCTACCGCAGATAAAGAAATCCGCAAAACATGGGATATTAACTGTGCTACTGCCAAATACCCCGCGTTTGCATCGATGGACAATTCACATCAAAAGCAACACGAGCAGATGGATGTTCAATCTATCTTTCTCCATACAAAGGAATTGTATGAGGAGCAATCTCGGACATAGAGATACGAGGCATCTCGAAAGTTGTTTCAGATGCGGATGGCTCAAGGCACACTAGTAGGCGATCACGTTTTGAAGATGATAGCTCTTATAGAAGAGCTTGAGGACCTCGGATGGACAATGGATAACGAACAGTATACTGATATTGTTCTACAGTCTCCTCCCTCCACCTTTGCTCCATTCATAGTGAACTTCAACATGCATGACATGGAGAAATCACTACCCGAACTTCTCAATATGTTGAGAAGTGCGGAGCATGCTGAAAGCAAAGTCCCCCTCTATGCTTGTTGGACAATCTTCCTCTTCCATCCCAAAAGCCAAGGCCAAGGGAAAGAATAAGAAGAAATTCACCAAACCGAGAGGAGGAATAAAGAAGGCGAAGGGGAAAAACAAATCCAAAGCCGCGGAGTCGGGGAAGGGAGAATTTTTTCACTGCAAGAAGACGGGGCACAGGAAGCGGAACTGTACTGAGTACCTTGAACTCAAGAAAAAGAAGCATGGTGATGCTTCAGCTTCAGATGTGTTCGTGACTGAAAACTGTTTTTCTATTAACTCTACTTCCTGGGTATTAGATACCGGTTCGGGTTCTCATATTTGCAATTCTCGGCAGGCGTTGAGAAATAGTAGAGTTTTGAAGACAGGTGATCATACTTTCCAAGTTGGAAATGGTTCCAATGTACATGCAGTTTCAGTAGAAGAGTATCACCTAGGGTTGCCCTCAGGTTGTATATTGGTTTTGAACCCATGTTATTTTGTACCAAGTATGCTTTGTAATATTATATCCGTTTCCTTGTTAGACAATGAAGGATATCATTTTGCTGTGCAACACAATGTTATGAACATTAAACTAAATTAAGAGTTGATTGGTTATGGTACACTTAATAACGGGATATACGTCCTTAATCAACACACAGTTTTCAGCATTAAACACACAAGTAAAAGAAAATTTTCAAATATAAATGAAGCTTTTTTTGGCATTGTAGACTTGGTCATAATAATGAAACAAGACTAAACAAGCTTCGTAGAGATGGATATTTAAATCCTTTTGAGTATAAATCTTATGCAACTTGTCAGTCTTGTATCAAAGGTAAAATGTCCAAAACTCCATTTAGTGGACACGGAGAAAGAGCTACTGAGCTCTTGGGCCTCATACATAGTGATGTATGTAGACCATTGTCTACACATGCAAGAGGCGGTTTTTCCTACTTCATAACTTTTATTGATGATTTCTCAAGATTCGGTCATATGTTTTTGATATAGTATAAGTCTGAAGCTTTCGAGAAATTCAAGAAGTACAAACTTGAAGTAGAAAAACAAACAGGAATGAGCATCAAGTTACTTCGATCAGATCGAGGTGGAGAGTACCTTAGTACCAAGTTCCTGAACTTCCTAAAAGAGAATGGGATTCTCTCTCAGCTCACTCCCCCCTACACACCACAGCACAACGGTGTGTCAGAACGGCGAAATCGTACCCTATTAGATATGGTACGATCCATGATGGGTGATTCTTAGTTACCTCTCTCTTTTTAGGGGCATGCATTGGAGACTGCAGCTTTTCTGTTGAACAAAGTTCCAACCAAGACCATGTCTACGCTCCATATGAGATATGGTATGGGAAGAGACCATCTATTAAGCGGGTTAAGATTTGGGGTTGTCCGGCTTTTGTCAAAAAGCAGAATCCGGACAAACTCGAGACACGATCGGTCAAATGTATATTTGTGGGATATCCAAAACATTCGTTTGTATATCTATTCTACCACAAGGAGGAACAAAAGGTGTTTGTTTCTCAACATACCATATTTTTAGAAAATGAGATTTTTCCAAATGATACTGATGGCAATATGGTAGATCTAGAAGAGGTTCTAGAAACACAAGTTACAAATGACGACTTGGTTGAACCTGATGTTGCAACAGAATCTTATGAATCTCAGCCACTCCGTAGATCTGGTAGGACTTCTCGCCCACCGGAGAGATACTACGTTTTTCTCATTGATGGTGATAGAGAAGATTGCATCATAGATGATGATGACCCTGCCAGTTTTCAGCAAGCTATCACGAGTGGTGACTCTGTGTACTGGCTGGATGCAATGAGATCCGAAATGGAGTCTATGTACACCAACAAAGTATGGACTTTGGAGAATGTACCCTCTGGGGTAAAACCCGTAGGGTGCAAATGGATCTTTAAAAGAAAGATCGGTGTAGATGGACAGATGGAGGCCTATAAGATAAGGTTGGTAGCGAAAGGTTTTCATCAAAAACCAGGATTGGACTATGATGAGACTTTCTCTCCGGTAGCCATGCTTAAATCCATTCGGATCCTACTTGCTATTGCTGCTCACTACGACTGTGAAATCTGGTAGATGGACGTTAAAACAGCATTTCTAAATGGTAATTTAGAAGAACGTGTTTATATGGATCAGCTAGAGGGTTTCAATGACAGTGGGAGCAGCGGAAAAGCGTGTAGGTTGCTTAAATCCATTTATGGATTAAAGCAGGCATCACGGAGTTGGAACATCTATTTTGATGATGTTATCAAAGAGTTTGATTTCATCAAAAATCCAGATGAACCTTGTGTTTATAAGAAGACTGTAGGGAAAACTGTCGCATTCCTCGTATTGTACGTGGATGGCATTCTTCTGATAGGAAATGACATTCCTATGCTACAGTCGGTCAAATCATTCTTCTCACTAAGGTTCTCCATGAAGGACCTGGGAGATGCCACATACATTTTGGGCATTCGGATCTATAGGGATAGATCCAAACGGTTATTGGGATTGTCCCAAACCAAGTACATCAACACCATTCTAAAGAGATTTAGTATGGAAGACTCCAAGCGGGGTGCCTTACCCGCTTGCCATGGAGTCACTCTCTCCAAGGACGATTGTCCAAATTCTGATGAAGAGAGAGCTCACATGAGCATTATTCCCTATGCTTCAGCCGTAGGATCAATAATGTATGCAATGTTGTGTACACGCCCTGATGTAGCTTATGCACTGAGTGTAGTAAGCAGGTATGAGTCAAACCCAGGGGAGAATCACTGGACTGCTGTGAAGAACATTCTTAAGTACTTGCGAAGGACTAAAGAATTGTTCTTGGTGTATGGTAACGGGGATCTCCAAATGGAGGCCTTTACCGATTCGAGCTTCCAAAGTGATAAGGATGGCAGCAAGTCTATCTCGGGGTTTGCATTTATCCTCAACGGAGGGACGGTGAGTTGGAAGAGTTCCAAACAGGATACCGTTGCAGACTCTACGATAGAAGCTGAGTACATTGCTGCAATTGATGCTGCCAAAGAAGCGGTCTGGATGAGGAAGTTCATCTCGGAGCTAGGAGCAGTTCCAACCATTATTGATCTAATACCATTGTATTGTGACAATAATGGGGCTGTGACGTTGGCCAAAGAGCCCAGGTCCCATCAGAAATCCAGACACATCCTGAGGCGATATCATTTGATCCGGAAGATAGTAGATCGCCACGAGATCGAGATTAAGAGAGTAGATACGAAGGATAACACTACGGATCCATTCACCAAGGCCCTCCCTCAGCCGCAGCATGAGCGACTTTTTGAGATGTTGGGTATGTGATAGCCAATAACTGGCCTTAGTGTAAGTGGGAGATTGTTGGATATATGTATGCCCTAGAGGCCATTATATGATAGTGTATGTACCAGTTTCTGTGTGTGTGTGTGTGTATATTCAGAGGACAGTCTTGCTCGACATGATAGTATGCTATCTGGTTGCTCTTTATCTTGATATGATTGATAAAGCCCTTAGGATATTTGCGTGACTACTGGCATTATGATGTGGATCATACTAGTGGGACATCCGCAGTTTATAAGCATATCCTTGAAATGTTCTTAGTCGTGGGTGTATCGAGATAGGGCATCGATATTCCAGAGTAGACTAGTGTTAGTGTATATGCCCTAGAGGCCATTACTGTATCATACTAGTTTGTATATTACTTAATGGAAGCTTGGGATATTCACCTTGTATAAACAATCTTGCTCAATATAGTAGTATGCTACTTGGTTTGTTTCTACTTCAATGTGTATATGTGTTTATTTTGCGATATTACCTATACGCATTAGTGGAGCCCTTAGGATCTTTGCTTGATTACCAGCGTTGTGATGGCCGTCACACTAGTGGGGGCTGGGTAATCTATAAGCACATCCTTATACAGGTCCCTAGTCGCAGGACTATCGAGACAGGGCATCGATACTCCGGAGTAGACTAGCGTATGCGCTTCTCATCCCAGTGTGGGAGATGGTCTGTCCCACAGCCATCAGTACGTCGTACTGGAGATAGTATACGGGTGCTCGTTAGGTTACGAGTACACTGGACAGGACTCGTCAGGAACTGACAGGTTGGTATTATACCTATCGTCAGTTATCAGTTCCCAGGTGACATGAGTACAGCTTAGTCCGCTGACTTGACACTGGCACTTCGCCTCAAGTGTGTTCCCACTGCACTTTGATCACTACCCTACCACGGCTCAAAGGAGTCGTGCAAACAGGTAGTGGTTGGGTGCAGTCCCGAAGCACTTGGAGGCAGTGACGGTTAGACAGGATTCGTCTCTCCCGGTATTGGGGGTTGACATCGCGCTGTGTCTAGGAGAGCCATTACACGAGTAGTCCCTGGCCAGGGCAAGCGAGATATACTGGTAGGCTTCCAGTGTTATCTCAGGGTGTTTTGGGCTTCACTCCGACACGACTTGTACCGCTATTGGGGGACTGACGTTTTACCGCCCCCTAGGCCCGACATGCGATGTATCGGACGAACATACCGGACTGTACGGAGAATGTCACATTCAGACTCAGTAGGAGTTCAGATGGGGTTCACCTCGTCAGCCTTCTTGTCGGCATCTACCTGGGGACCGTTACGCACAGCTAGTGCCGCTTGCGGTCTGTGGTTAAACCCACTGCCAGCGTAGTGTCGAGTCTTTAGAGTCCCACACAGAGGGTATTCGCCTCTGGGCAAAACAGAGTAGAGGTCGCATGGTTTTGCGACAGGGTTCGTTCTTGTTAGTGTATATGCCCTAGAGGCCATTACTGTATCATACTAGTATGTATATTACTTGATGGAAGCTTGGGATATTCACAGTTGTACAGACAATCTTGCTCAATATAGTAGTATGCTACTTGGTTTGTCTCTGCTTTAATGTGTACTTGTGTGTTTATTTATTATATCACCTATACGCATTAGTAGAGCCCTTTGGATCTTTGCTTGATTACCGGCGTTGTGATGGCGATCACACTCGTGGGGGCTGGGTAATCTACAAGCACATCCTTATACACGTCCCTAGTCGTGGGAGTATCGAGATAGGGCATCGATACTCCGGAGTAGACTAGCGTATACGCTTCTCATCCCAGCACGGGAGACGGTCTGTCCCACAGCCGTCGGTACGTCGTACTTGAGATAGTATGCGGGTGCTCGTTAGGTTACGAGTACACTGGACAGGACTCGTAGGGAACTGATGGTTGGTATTATACCTATCGTCAGTTATCAGTTCCCAGGTGACATGAGTACAGCTTAGTCCGCTGACTTGACACTGTCACTTCGCCTCGAGTGTGTTCCCACTGTTCTTTGATTACTACCCTACCGCGGCTCTTCTGAGTCGTGCAAACAGGTAGTAGTTGGGAGAAGTCCCGAAGCACTTGGAGGCAGTGACGGTTAGACAGGATTCGTCTCTCCCGGTATTGGGGGTTGACATCGCGCTGTGTCTAGGAGAGCCATTACACAAGTAGTCCCTGGCCAGGGCAAGCGAGATATACTGGTAGGTTCCTGTGCTATCTCAGGGTGTTCTGGGCTTCACTTCGACACGACTTCTACCGCTATTAGGGGTCTGACGCTTGCCGCCCCCCTAGGCCCGACATGCGATGTATCAGACGAACAGACCGGACTGTACGGAGAATGTCACATTCAGACTCAGTAGGAGTTCAGATGGGTTTAACCACGTCAGTCTTCTTATTGGCATCTACTTGGGGACCGTTACGCACAGCTAGTGCCGCTTGCGGTCTGTGGTTAAACCCACTGCCAGCGTAGTGTCGAGTCTTTAGAGTCCCACACAGAGGGTATTCGCCTCTGGGCAAAACAGAGTAGAGGTCGCATGGTTTTGCGACAGGGTTCGTTCTCATCCGCGCACTTGTGCACGTTTGGAGTCCGGACGGATATTGCCAGCGGGCTCTGGTTTGAGCCGGATACTGGTATATGTTTTGGGGTTGCTTTTATCTCTCGGTATTCTTGTTCCTCGGAACGAGAATGCAGGTGTGTATGCACAGTTGTTTGAGGCAGAGGAAGAGGTTTATCATTAGGGTTTCGGAACGGGTGCGTATGCACAGTTGACAGTCGTCTTTTTCCAAACCCTAATGAATTAGTGAGATATCTATTAATAATAGTAATTAAATGAAATTATGTTATGGTTGGTTTTGTTGACTTGTTGACCATGGTTGACTTGTTGACCATGGTTGAATGTTTGACCATCATCATTACTTTGTAAGGATGCTCCTTGATTCTTGCTTACATTTCATTTAATGAAGTATGATAGTGGTCATTCCAAAACTACCATCAACTATTCTCAATTGAATTATTATTATCTAGATAATTCTTTTTCTTTTTGGATATGGTTGCAAAAGGGAAAAGATAGCTCATTCTATCATATTGACTCTCTCTCCTCACTTCATCTTCTTCCTCCTCTTGTTCAAGGAGAGCAAATCTCATGTGTTGAGAATCATCTCCTTGAAGATATAACACCCCAAAGCACACTCTACTCACTCTAAGGTAGAAGGTCTAGCAAGCCGAATACCTTAGTTCTCTCAAGATCGAGAAAGGAGCCCAAGGATGAAGCCCTCAGGTGGATCTATCTTCGGCAAAGAGGAGACGAGGAGGGGAAGCCATTCAAGCTACTACAAAGAGCAAGAAAGAAGAAGAACAACAAGAAGAGAAGGAGTTCAAGTTGAGGTATAACCACTTTGCATAGTAGTTAACTCTTCTTTGCAAGTATGCTAGTTTAGTTTAGCAAAGATCCGGCTTTTACGGTCCATGTTACAAAGTTTAGAAAAAATTTTGTTTTACCGTTTCCGCATCCCCGTAAGTACCGGGAGAGGTAACGTGGACCTAACAGTGGTATCAGAGCCTAACTAAACTTAAACTAGCTTGGTAGTGAAGTGTAACGAAGTTCGGAAACGAAAAATCGCAAAACCGGAAAAACCAAAACCCTAAGTTTCTGTTAAAATTTTTTCTGGTCAAAACATGATTTGTTATACACCTAAATTCGGCTCAGGGTTTTGTGTGAACACCCAAGAAAAACGATCCCTTGATTCATTCAAACCACCGCGGTTCCGCGGCATGAGGTAGGTATTTGCCGCGGAACCGCCGCCGTTTGTTGTCCTCTTGTCATTGTTTTTCGTGCAGTGTGTCTCTGCGTTGGTTTTGGGATTTTTAAGATATATTATATGTGCCCAGTTTTTCCAGAACTGAAATTTACTTTTGGGGTCCTATAATTCCGTATTTTTTCCGAACTTCACTGCACTTTGGCTATGTTGGTTATATCTGTGTTGTTTGCATGTATTGAACGTCGGCTAATCGCTATAAGTCGATTGGTCGGGGTTATACATGATCTGTGTTTGATATTGGATTGTGTATATGAATCTGTTAGACTGTCGCGGGTGAATAGCCGGGGTGGATGTGAGATGAGCTTTTGTTTTTCTTTCATTCATTGTAAATGTAAATTGATGTAATAATATTTTTGTTTGGCCGCACAACCGGGTCGGGGTTGTAGCCGTCATTGTATAATTCTTTTTACTGTTTTTGCTCCTAGGATAGACCCATGGAGGGGTGCACAAACTACCGAGTACTTGGCGGGTGGTTTGCCGCACCCGTAGGGGTCTTGGGTAGGGTTTTGGCTATTCACCGCGACCGTGTAATCCACTTTTCGTTGCAGGCTCGAACGGATTGCGGATTCCTAGTATATCCAATGTATTCATCTGTGATCTGTAATGTCTATCATTGCTTTACTATTTAGGCGTTGCTTATGTTTTACAGCCGCGCTAGCCCAGCCCCCGCTCTGTCGTTAGTTAAGTAACCTAACGGGTGATGACGGGACCCCGTGGCGAATGCGAATGGCATAAGCGTACGTCATATTTTGGTTGTTTTCTGCAATGGTAGGATTTAAATGATGGGACGCATTAAAAGAACTAATGCAAGAAAATAAACCTAAAAGACGTTGTTGGAACAAGTTTTTCAAAAAGCTGTTATTACAAGGACGTTCATCTTTTTGTTTTGCATCGAGGTATTCGGTTATGAATGCCCAGCACCTCAATCGACGAGGCAAGGGCCGAGATCCCCTCATCGGGAGTGACCCCTTGGACAAAAGGTTTGCGTCAGGGTAATAACTTCACCATAGTCGATTATTCTTGCTTTGCATCGAGGTATTCATCTTACGAATGCCCAGCACCTCACTCGACGAGGAAAGAGCCGAGATCCCTTCGCAGGGAGTGACCTCTTTAGCAAAAAGTTTTCGCCACTGTGTTTTTCAAAAGGATGTATCACGTTCCTTCAACGATATCAAGTTCATTACGTTAACGGGTTTTTCGCCAAAAACCCAGCCGTAGCCCTCCGTCGTTTCTTATAAGTTATACTTAGTATTCGTGCTGCGTTTGTTGACTGTGTCAAGGTGCAGTGAACGGTAGCTAAGTGTAGCTTTTTTGTTGGATACAATGTGATTGGTTAGGACATTTGTAGAACCTTGTTGACTGTGTCAAGGGTTATGCAGGTGGGTTTAATGCAATCAAGATAATGACGAGATGAACTTGACTAGGACTTTTTGATTTGTTGACTGTGTCAAGATCACTTGGGTCCTAGGGGCAAAAACCGCATCGGGAGTTTCAAAAGAACTGAAACTTGCAG
Source organism: Agapanthus africanus (assembly GCA_030015575.1). NCBI lineage: Eukaryota > Viridiplantae > Streptophyta > Magnoliopsida > Asparagales > Amaryllidaceae > Agapanthus > Agapanthus africanus. The sequence continues at coordinate 153,368,415 of CM057345.1, read as the reverse complement.
ATTTCGCATACCTTCTGGAGTGTGGTAGCTAGAGTGGATTCCATCTAGGCTATCACACAATGACAGTTGGATCCCGATCCCACTGATGAGTTGGATTACTCTCGGGAAATTACTTTCACTTAACGATCAATGCTATAAACCTAGTAGGTGCTTAGAAAGGTGTTAGCGGGGCTACGCCCCCAGGGAAAAGAGGTTCTTGAATTAAGGAACTTCGCGAAAGCGTTGGAAAACCTCCCTCGAAGTACCGACACTAGCCTGGCTGAAAGGTTAAGCAAGTATTGTGACGTGAATTAAAACCCGGCTAGTTCTTCTTTTAAAAGGGCTTTAAGAAGAATTTGAGTAAACAGTGGGAGACATCTTGGTTAGATAAATTAATAAACCAATCTAATCTTGCAAGAGCATACGCTGAGTGTTCCTTTTCTCTCTCTCCAGGCAGCAACCTTTTCACGCCCTAATCAAGATAATAAAATGTATCGCTTGACCGATCCGAATTCTTATTCGGGACTGCGGAAAGTTGGTTCAGCTCTAACTTGTGACAACAGTCATGAGTATGAGAATGGGAAAGGGGATTGTATGGATTTTCAGGATACCCAGTCGAAGAAGAAGCATGGTTTTGCATCTACTTCAGGTGTTCTTGTAATTGAGAACTGTTTTACGGTCAGCCCTACCTCCTGGGTACTTGATACCGGATCAGGATCTCATATCTGTAATTTATTACAGGGACTAAGAAAAAGTAGGAAAGTTGCACCGGGTGATATGTCGCTCAGAGTAGCGAACGGAGCACAAGTTAATGCGGCAGCCGTCGGTGAATATCACCTAGTATTGCCAAATGGCAAGACTATGATTTTGAACGATTGCTACTATGTACCCTCCATGGTTTGCAACATCATATCAGTTTCTTTACTCGATAAAGATGGATATAACTTTGTTCTTGAAAAGAATATCATGAACATTTACCTTGATAAGGTACTGGTTGCAGAGGGTACACTGTTTAATGGTATCTACGTTCTAAATCAGAATACAGTTCTCAACATACAAAACACACGCAAGAGGAAGAATTCAGATACGAATGAATCCTACTTGTGGCATTGTAGACTTGGTCATATCGGAGAGAAAAGACTGAGTAAGTTGCATAAAGATGGACTCTTGGATACATTCGAGTTTTCATCTTATGAAACTTGTCAGTCTTGTCTCAAAGGGAAGATGACCAAATCTCCGTTCACCGGACATGGAGAAAGAGCAGCAGAGCTCTTGGGACTCATACATAGTGATGTATGTGGTCCGATGTCTATACATGCAAGGGGTGGGTTCTCGTACTTCATCACATTCACTGACGATCTCTCTAGGTTCGGATATGTGTATCTGATGAAACACAAATCTGAAGCTTTTGAGAAATTCAAGGAATTCAGAAACGAAGTAGAGAACCAGACAGGCAAAAGTATCAAGATCCTCCGGTCTGACAGGGGAGGGGAGTACTTAAGCATGGAATTCCTAGATTACTTAAAAGAGAATGGTATTCTCTCTCAGCTTACTCCTCCTTATACACCACAGCACAACGGTGTTTCGGAGCGGAGGAATCGTACCCTATTGGATATGGTTCACTCCATGATGAGTAGTGCTAAGTTACCTCTTTCATTCTGGGGATATGCACTTCAAACTGCAGCACATCTATTGAATCAAGTTCCATCCAAATCCGTGCCTAAGACTCCGTATGAAATATGGAGTGGTAAAAGTTTGTATCTTAAACGTATTAAGATTTGGGGTTGCCCAGCTTATGTCAAAAAGCAGAACCCAGACAAACTTGAGGCACGGGCTGTTTTGTGTAAGTTTGTGGGATACCCAAAAGATTCAAGTGGGTATCTATTCTACCATGCAGAGGAACAGAAGATAATTGTTTCAAGAAATGCCACATTTTTAGAAAAAGAATTTCTTGTTAAAAACATTAGTGGCAGCACGGTAGAACTGGATGAAATTCCAGAAACACAAGCTTTAACAGAAAATTTGGAGGAACCGCTAGATTCAATAACCCCAAACGAACCTCAGCCACTCCGCAGATCTGGTAGGATTTCTCATCCGCCCGAGAGATACTACGGTTTTCTCATTGACGGGGATCGAGAGGATTGCATCTTGGAAGAAGATGACCCTACCAGTTTCAGGCAGGCCATTATCAGTAGGGACTCTGATAAGTGGCAGGAAGCAATGCAATCCGAAATGGAGTCCATGTACGCCAATAAAGTGTGGACCTTGGATATTGCTCCACCTGGGGTAAAACCTGTTGGATGCAAATGGATCTACAAAAGGAAACTTGGTGTAGATGGGCAGGTGGAAACCTATAAAGCTAGACTCGTTGCAAAAGGTTTTCGTCAAAGACCTGGTTTGGACTATGATGAAACTTTTTCTCCGGTGGCTATGCTCAAATCCATTCGGATCCTACTTGCCATTGCTGCCTTCCATGACTATGAAATCTGGCAGATGGATGTTAAAACGGCTTTCCTAAATGGTTGTTTGGAAGAGTGCGTTTACATGGATCAACCAGAAGGTTTCGTAGACAGTGGGAGCAGCGGAAAGGTGTGCAAGTTGCTTAAATCCATTTATGGATTAAAGCAGGCATCGCGGAGCTGGAACATCTGTTTTGATGAGGCAATCAAGGAATTTGATTTCATCAAGAACGAAGATGAACCCTGTGTATATAAGAAGATTGTAGGACGAACTGTCGTATTCCTAGTCTTGTACGTGGACGACATTCTTTTGATAGGAAATGATATTCCTATGCTACAATCGGTCAAGCTATTTTTGTCACAAAGGTTCTCCATGAAGGACCTGGGTGATGCCTCGTACATTCTGGGGATCAAGATCTATAGAGATAGATCCAAGAAACTATTGGGACTTTCGCAGTCCAGGTACATAGAGACCGTACTAAAGAGATTTAGTATGGAGGGTTCCAAGCGCGGTAACATACCCGCATTGCACGGAATTACCCTCTCCAAGAAGATGTCTCCTAAGACTGACGAGGAGAGGGTTCGCATGAGCACTATACCCTACGCTTCGGCGGTAGGATCTATAATGTATGCGATGCTATGTACAAGACCAGATGTAGCTTATGCATTGAGCACGGTAAGCCGGTATCAGTCAGACCCAGGGGAGGACCACTGGACAGCAGTGAAGAACATTCTCAAGTACCTGAGAAGGACTAAGGAGATGTTCCTGGTTTACGGTAATGGAGACCTCAGGGTCGAGTCCTTTACCGATTCAAGCTTCCAGAGTGACAAAGATGACAGCAAGTCTGTCTCGGGTTTTGTGTTTACCCTCAACGGAGGGGCGGTATGTTGGAGGAGTTCCAAGCAGGATACCGTCGCAGACTCGACGATGGAGGCTGAATACATTGCTGCAAGCGATGCCGCAAAAGAGGCGGTCTGGATTAAGAAGTTCATTAGTGAACTTCAGGTGGTTCCGTCCATTGTTGAGCCAATACCTTTGTATTGCGATAACAATGGGGCTATAGCTTTAGCAAAGGAACCAAGGTCCCATCAGAAATCCAGGCACATCTTAAGGCGGTATCACCTGATCAGGGAGATCATTGATCGACAGGAGATCGAGGTGCGGAGAGTGGACACAAAGGACAACACTGCGGACCCATTCACGAAGGCTTTACCCCAGACTCAGTTCGAGCGGCTGATCGAGATGATAGGTCTTCGATACGCCAGTACATGGCCTTAGTGCAAGTGGGAGATTGTTAGTGTATATGCCCTAGAGACCATTACTGTATCATACTAGTATGTATATTACTTGATGGAAGCTTGGGATATTCACAGTTGTACAGACAATCTTGCTCAATATAGTAGTATGCTACTTGGTTTGTCTCTGCTTTAATGTGTACTTGTGTGTTTATTTATTATATCACCTATACGCATTAGTAGAGCCCTTTGGATCTTTGCTTGATTACCGGCGTTGTGATGGCAATCACACTCGTGGGGGCTGGGTAATCTACAAGCACATCCTTATACACGTCCCTAGTCGTGGGAGTATCGAGATAGGGCATCGATACTCCGGAGTAGACTAGCGTATACGCTTCTCATCCCAGCACGGGAGACGGTCTGTCCCACAGCCGTCGGTACGTCGTACTTGAGATAGTATGCGGGTGCTCGTTAGGTTACGAGTACACTGGACAGGACTCGTAGGGAACTGATGGTTGGTATTATACCTATCGTCAGTTATCAGTTCCCAGGTGACATGAGTACAGCTTAGTCCGCTGACTTGACACTGTCACTTCGCCTCGAGTGTGTTCCCACTGTTCTTTGATTACTACCCTACCGCGGCTCTTCTGAGTCGTGCAAACAGGTAGTAGTTGGGAGCAGTCCCGAAGCACTTGGAGGCAGTGACGGTTAGACAGGATTCGTCTCTTCCGGTATTGGGGGTTGACATCGCGCTGTGTCTAGGAGAGCCATTACACAAGTAGTCCCTGGCCAGGGCAAGCGAGATATACTGGTAGGTTCCTGTGCTATCTCAGGGTGTTCTGGGCTTCACTCCGACACGACTTGTACCGCTATTAGGGGTCTGACGCTTGCCGCCCCCCTAGGCCCGACATGCGATGTATCAGACGAACAGACCGGACTGTACGGAGAATGTCACATTCAGACTCAGTAGGAGTTCGGATGGGTTTAACCTCGTCAGTCTTCTTATCGGCATCTACCTGGGGACCGTTACGCACAGCTAGTGCCGCTTGCAGTCTGTGGTTAAACCCACTGCCAGCGTAGTGTCGAGTCTTTAGAGTCCCACACAGAGGGTATTCGCCTCTGGGCAAAACAGAGTAGAGGTCGCATGGTTTTGCGACAGGGTTCGTTCTCATCCGCGCACTTGTGCACGTTTGGAGTCCGGACGGATATTGCCAGCGGGCTCTGGTTTGAGCCGGATACTGGTATATGTTTTGGGGTTGCTTTTATCTCTCGGTATTCTTGTTCCTCGGAACGAGAATGCAGGTGTGTATGCACAGTTGTTTGAGGCAGAGGAAGAGGTTTATCATTAGGGTTTCGGAACGGGTGCGTATGCACAGTTGACAGTCGTCTTTTTCCAAACCCTAATGAATTAGTGAGATATCTATTAATAATAGTAATTAAATGAAATTATGTTATGGTTGGTTTTGTTGACTTGTTGACCATGGTTGACTTGTTGACCATGGTTGAATGTTTGACCATCATCATTACTTTGTAAGGATGCTCCTTGATTCTTGCTTACATTTTATTTAATGAAGTATGATAGTGGTCATTCCAAAACTACCATCAACTATTCTCAATTGAATTATTATTATCTAGATAATTCTTTTTCTTTTTGGATATGGTTGCAAAAGGGAAAAGATAGCTCATTCTATCATATTGACTCTCTCTCCTCACTTCATCTTCTTCCTCCTCTTGTTCAAGGAGAGCAAATCTCATGTGTTGAGAATCATCTCCTTGAAGATATAACACCCCAAAGCACACTCTACTCACTCTAAGGTAGAAGGTCTAGCAAGCCGAATACCTTAGTTCTCTCAAGATCGAGAAAGGAGCCCAATGAAGAAGCCCTCAGGTGGATCTATCTTCGGCAAAGAGGAGACGAGGAGGGGAAGCCATTCAAGCTACTACAAAGAGCAAGAAAGAAGAAGAACAACAAGAAGAGAAGGAGTTCAAGTTGAGGTATAACCACTTTGCATAGTAGTTAACTCTTATTTGCAAGTATGCTAGTTTAGTTTAGCAAAGATCCGGCTTTTACGGTCCATGTTACAAAGTTTAGAAAAAATTTTGTTTTACCGTTTCCGCATCCCCGTAAGTACCGGGAGAGGTAACGTGGACCTAACAGTTCTCATCCGCGCACTTGTGCACGTTTGGAGTCCGGACGGATATTGCCAGCAGGCTCTGGTTTGAGCCAGATACTGGTATATGTTTTGGGGGTTGCTTTTATTTCTCGGTATTCTTGTTCCTCGGAACGAGAATGCAGGTGTGTATGCACAGTTGCTTGAGGCGGAGGATGAGGTATTTCATTAGGGTTTCGGAACGGGTGCGTATGCACAGTTGACAGTCGTCATTTTCCAAACCCTAATAGATTTATGAAATATCAATTAATAATAGTAATTAAATGAAATATTGTTATGGTTGATTTTGTTGACTTGTTGACCATGGTTGACTTGTTGACCATGGTTGAATGTTGACCACTATCATGCTTTGAAAGGATACTCCTTGATTCATGCTTACACTCATTTATTGAAAGTATGATAGTGGTCATTCCAAAACAACCATCAACTATTCTCATTTCAATTATTATTATTAATTTGATAATTCCTTTTCTTTTAGTTATGGTTGCAAAAGAAAAGAGCTCATTCTATCATAATCATTCTCTCTCCTCACTTCATCTTCTTCTTCCTCTAGCCAAAGGAGAATCCTTCTCATGTGTTGAGAATCCCTCTCCTTAAAAGAAAAGCACCCCTTAGACACTCTCTACTCACTCTAGGATCAAGGGTTTAGCAAGCCGGAGATTCTAGTTCACTCAAAGTTCGAGAAAGAGCCCGAAGGTTGAACCCTCAGGTGGATCCATCTTCGACGGAAGAAGGCGACGAGAAGAGAACCATCAACCTCTACAAGGTTTCAAGAAGAAGGAGTTCAAGTTTAGGTATAACCATCTTTCCGAGTAGCTAACTCTCTTTAGCAAGTTTGCTAGTTTAGTTTAGAAAAGATCCCGACTTTGTTAGTCCATGTTGCCCCATGCGCTAAAAATTTGATTTTTATACCGTTTCCGCCTCCCCGTAAGAACCGGGGGTCGCAACGTGGACTTACAGTGGTATCAGAGCCTAACTAAACTTAAACTAGCTTGGTAGTGAAGTGTAACGAAGTTCGGAACCGAAAAAAAAATCCAAAATCCAACTTTTACAAAACCCTAGTTTCTGTTAAAAATTTTTCTGGTCAAAACAAGATTTGTTATACACCTAAAATCGGCTCAGGGTTTTGTGTGAACACCCAAGAAAAACGATCCCCTGATTCCTTCAAACAGCCGCGTTTCCGCGGCATGAGGTAGGTATTTGCCGCGGAACCGCCGCCATGTGGGGTCCTCTCGTGATCGGGTTTCGTGCAGTGTTCTTCTGGTAGGGTTTTGGGATTTTTCAAATATGTTATATGTGCCCAGATTTTCCAGAACAGAAATTTACTTTTGGGGTCCTATAATTCCGTATTTTTTTTTTCCGAACTTCACTGCACTTTGACTATGATGGTTATATCTGTGATGTTTGCATGTATTGAACGTCGGCTAATCGCTATAAGTCGATTAGTCGGGGTTATACATCTCTGTGATCTGTGTTTGATATTGGAATGTGTATATGAATGTGTTGGACTGTCGCGGGTGAATAGCCGGGGTGGATGTGAGATGAGCTTTTGTTTTTCTTTCATTCATTTGTAAATGTAAATTGATGTAATAATATTATTTGTATGGCCGCACAACCGGGTCGGGGTTGTAGCCGTCATTGTATAATTCTTTTTACTATTTTTGCTCCTAGGATAGACCCATGGAGGGGTGCACAAACTACCGGGTACTTGGCGGGTAGTTTGCCGCACCCGTAGGGGTCTTGGGTGGGGTTTTGGCTATTCACCGCGACCGTGTAATCCGCTTTTCGTTGCAGGCTCGAACGGATTGCGGATTCCTAGTATATCCAATGTATTCATCTGTGATCTGTAATGTCTATCATTGCTTTATATTTAGGCGTTGCTTATGTTTTACAGCCGCGCTAGCCCAGCCCCCGCTCTGTCGTTAGTTAAGTAACCTAACGAGTGATGACGGGACCCCGTGGCGAATGCGAATGGCATAAGCGTACGTCATATTTTGGTTGTTTTCTGCAATGGTAGGATTAATTAATGGGACGCATTAAAAGAACTAATGCAAGAATATCACGCATTAAAAGAACTAATGCAAGATAATAAACCAAGTTAAAATCGTTGGAACACTTTCGAAAAACCACTCGGTTCTTTTCAAAACTAACTTTTAAATGCGGAGCTTGAGCCACTCCTTATAAAAGCTATCTCGTTCCATCGATTATATCAAGTTCACTACGTTCACGGTTTTACCAAAACCATTCGTAGCCCTCCGTCGTTTCGCATGAATAGGCAATAGTATTCAAGCTGTGTATTATGGCCAAAGTCAAGGCATAGTGATTGGTAGCTATTGGGTGTTCATGTGTAGCATAGATAGATGCGTTGGTTTGGGACAGTCGTGCTGCCATTTTGGCCAAAGTCAAGGGTATGTACGGATGGATCCAAATTAACCTGGAAAGTGACGGGTAGAACTTGACATGTGACTTATGATATTTTGGCCAAAGTCAAGGTCATAAGAGCATGGGGCAAAAATCCACATCGGGAGTTTCATAAGTACTGAAACTTGCTAGATTTGCATACCATTTGGAGTGTGATGATTATGGTAGGATTCCTTCATTTTCGTCACGCGATGATATTTGGATCCCGATCCTACTGTGAGTATATGCTACTCCTCGGGAAATTTCTCACTAAACGATCAATGCTATAAACCTAGTAGGTGCCTAGAAAGGTGTTAGCGGGGCTACGCCCCCAGGGAAAAGAGGTTCTTAAATTAAGGAACTTCGCGAAAGCGTTGGAAAACCTCCCTCGAAGTACCGACACTGGCCTGGCTGAACGGTTAAGCAAGTATTGTGCGGTGGGATTGATCCCGGCTAATTCTTTCTTTGTGGTTTGAGGAGGGATTCGAGAGACAGTGGGAGCCATCCTGTTTAGACAAATTAAAAACCATTCTAAACTTGCAAGAGCATCGTGCTAAGTGTTTCTTCTCTCCCCCTGCAGCGACCAAATCGAAATGACTGGACTTAAGTTACTTCTAGATAAAAACATACTGACAGGGCCAAACTACAAAGATTGGCTCAGGAATGTCAAAATGGCAATCACTTACGACAAGCTGGGGTATCTTCTTACCACCAAAGCTCCCCCCGTCCCAGGTCCCACCTCCAGCGTCGCGGATAAGGAAATCCGTAAGACTTGGGAGATTGATTGCGCGAAGGCCAGGTGCCTCGTGCTTGCCTCTATGGACAACGATCACCAGAGGAGGCACGAGAATATGGACTTGGAGTCCATATTTCTCCATACAAAAGAACTGTATGGAGAGCAGTCTCGTATCGCAAGATACGAAGTGTCGAAGAAGTTATTTTCAACAAAGTTGGCCGTCGGATCATCGGTAGCGGACCACGTGCTTAAGATGATTGGCTACACTGAGGAGCTCGCGGAACTTGGGACCACGTTGGACAGTGAACTTTATACAGATTTAATTCTCCAGTCCCTTCCATCCACTTACGCCCAGTTTATACTGAACTTCAACTTACAAGAAAAGGAAGTTGAACTTTCAGAACTCCTCAACATGCTGAGGAGCGCAGAGAGCACCCTACAGAAGGGTAGGGAAACACCCGCTTTGTTTGTAGGAGGATCTTCCTCCTCTAGGTCCAAGGCGAAAGCCAAGGGAAAGAGGAAGAAAGCCCCCGCCAAACCAAGAGGCGGTGTTAGTAAAGTGGGTACGAAGGGAAAGGAAAAGGCAACAAAGATTGCGGGGAAGCTTGTTGGTAAAGAGGAATGCTTCTATTGTCACAAGAGTGGACACTGGAAAAAGGATTGCAGGGCTTGGAAGGCCAGGACACAGGAACTGAAGCAGGTTGCGGCTTCAGTTTCAGGTGTGTATGTTATTGAGAACTGTCTTTCTATAAACTCTACTTCCTGGGTATTGGATACCGGATCAGGATCTCATATCTGTAATTCTTTGCAGGCGTTGAGAAACCGTAGGTTTTTGAAGGCAGGTGACATGACCCTCAGAGTTGCGAACGGAGCTAGCATGGATGCTAAAGCCGTGGGGGACTATCACCTGGGAATGTCAGATGGGCATGTTTTGGTTTTGCGTAATTGCTTTTTTGTACCCAACGCAACTTGTAATATCATTTCTGTATCTTTGGTTTCTAAAGAAGGTTATGAATTTGCGTTTGTAAGTAATGTTGTAAACATTCACTTTAATCAAGTTCTGATTGGGTCAGGTACACTGAGCAATGGTATATACGTATTAAACCAACCACAGATTTTCAATGTCCAGAATACACACAAAAGAAAGTCTCCAGATATCAATCAGACTTTCTTATGGCATTGTAGACTGGGTCACATCAATGAGAGAAGGTTGACTAAGTTACATACAGAAGGATATTTGGATCCGTTCGAATATCAATCATATGCCACTTGTCAATCCTGTCTCAAAGGAAAGATGACAAAGACTCCGTTCACTGGACACGGAGTAAGAGCGAGCGAGCTCTTGGGACTCGTACACAGCGATGTGTGCGGTCCAATGTCTACACATGCGCGAAGCGGTTATTCTTACTTCATTACTTTTACGGATGATTTTTCAAGATACGGTTATGTCTTCTTACTGAAACATAAGTCCGAAGCTTTTGAAAAGTTCCAGGAATATAAGAATGAAGTGGAAAAACAGACCGGCAAAAGTATCAAGATTCTAAGATCGGATCGAGGTGGAGAATACTTAAGTGCCGAGTTCCTGAATTACTTAAAAGAGAATGGAATTCTCTCTCAGCTTACTCCTCCATACACTTCGCAACACAACGGTGTATCGGAGAGACGGAACCGAACCCTATTGGATATGGTACGGTCCATGATGAGTAACGCTGAGTTACCGCGATCATTCTGGGGGTATGCGCTAGAATCAGCTGCGTACCTTTTGAACCGAGTTCCTACTAAGACTGTGCCTACTACACCATATGAGATGTGGTGTGGGAAGAGACCCCATCTCAGTCACATTAAGACTTGGGGAAGTCCAGCTTTTGTTAAAAAGCAGCATGCGGACAAGCTCGGGGCGCGCTCAGTACTGTGTAAGTTTGTGGGATATCCAAAGAATTCCAAGGGATATCTCTTCTACTACGAGGAGGAACAAAAAGTTCTTGTTTCTCGTCATGCCCACTTTCTAGAACACCAGTTCTTAGAAAAAGAATCAAGTGGGAGCGCAGTAGAACTGGAAGAAATTCCAGAACCACAGACTATTACTGAAAGCTTAGTGGAACCAGAGAGTTCAAATGAACAGGACATTCCTACGCCGCTCCGCAGGAGTAGTAGGCAGTCTCATCCGCCCGAGAGATACTACGGTTTTCTCATAGACGGGGATAGAGAGGATTGCATCATAGATTATGATGAGCCTACTAGCTTCCAGCAGGCCGTTCAGAGCGTTGACTCAGTAAAATGGCTGGATGCAATGCGGACCGAAATGGAGTCCATGTACACCAACAAAGTATGGACGTTGGACATTGCTCCAGACGGGGTAAAACCCGTAGGATGCAAGTGGATCTTCAAAAGGAAGATTGGTGTAGATGGACAGGTTGAGACCTATAAAGCAAGACTTGTAGCAAAGGGTTTCCGTCAAAGACCTGGCTTGGACTATGACGAAACCTTTTCTCCAGTGGCTATGCTGAAATCCATTCGGATCCTTCTTGCCATTGCTGCCTTCCACGATTATGAGATTTGGCAGATGGACGTAAAAACCACTTTTCTAAATGGAAATTTAGAGGAGTGTGTCTATATGGATCAGCCAGAGGGTTTCATTCAGAGTGGGAGCAGCGGAAAGGTGTGCAAGTTGCTTAAGTCCATCTATGGACTAAAGCAGGCATCGCGGAGTTGGAACATCTGTTTTGATGAGACGGTCAAGGAATTTGGCTTTATCAAAAATCCAGATGAACCATGCATCTATAGTAGATTTGTAGCGAGAACTGTAGTATTCCTCGTTTTATACGTGGATGACATTCTCTTAATAGGAAATGACATTCCTATGCTACAATCTGTCAAGGGGTTCTTGTCACAAAGCTTCTCCATGAAAGACCTGGGTGATGCCTCATACATCCTGGGGATCCGGATCCATCGTGATAGATCCAAGAGGATATTAGGACTTTCACAGTCCAGGTACATCGACACCGTACTGAAAAGATTCAGTATGGAAGATTCCAAGCGCGGTAACCTACCGGCTTGTCACGGGATCACCCTCTCTAAAGAGATGTCTCCCAAGACTGATTTGGAGAGGGATCGCATGTCTATTATACCCTACGCTTCTGCGGTAGGCTCTATAATGTATGCGATGTTGTGTACCAGACCGGATGTAGCTTATGCACTGAGTGTAGTAAGCCGGTATCAGTCAAACCCTGGGGAGAAACACTGGATAGCAGTAAAGAACATTCTCAAGTACCTGAGAAGGACTAAGGAGATGTTCTTGGTGTATGGCGGAAAAGACCTCCAGATCGAGGCCTTTGCTGACTCCAGCTTCCAGAGTGACAAGGATGATTCCAAGTCCATATCGGGTTTTGTCTTTACCCTCAATGGAGGGGCAGTGTGTTGGAAGAGTTCCAAACAGGAAACCGTTGCAGACTCGACGATGGAAGCGGAATACATCGCTGCATCTGATGCCGCAAAAGAAGCTATCTGGATAAGGAAGTTCTTGAAAGAACTTCAGGTGGTTCCGTCCATTGTTGACCCAATACCTCTGTATTGCGACAACAACGGGGCTATAGCTTTAGCAAAGGAACCCAGGTCCCATCAGAGATCCAGGCACATCTTGAGACGGTATCACCTGATCAGGGAGATCGTGGATCGCAAGGAGATCGAGGTTCGGAGGGTTGCTTCAGAAGAAAACACTGCAGATCCATTCACCAAGGCCCTACCCCAGACTCAGTTCGAGCGGCTGATCGAGATGATAGGTCTTCGATACGCCAGTACATGGCCTTAGTGCAAGTGGGAGATTGTTAGTGTATATGCCCTAGAGGCCATTACTGTATCATACTAGTTTGTATATTACTTAATGGAAGCTTGGGATATTCACCTTGTATAAACAATCTTGCTCAATATAGTAGTATGCTACTTGGTTTGTTTCTACTTCAATGTGTACATGTGTTTATTTTGCGATATCACCTATACGCATTAGTGGAGCCCTTAGGATCTTTGCTTGATTACCAGCGTTGTGATGGCCGTCACACTAGTGGGGGCTGGGTAATCTATAAGCACATCCTTATTCAGGTCCCTAGTCGCAGGACTATCAAGACAGGGCATCGATACTCCGGAGTAGACTAGCGTATGCGCTTCTCATCCCAGTGTGGGAGATGGTCTGTCCCACAGCCATCAGTACGTCGTACTGGAGATAGTATACGGGTGCTCGTTAGGTTACGAGTACACTGGACAGGACTCGTCGGGAACTGACAGGTTGGTATTATACCTATCGTCAGTTATCAGTTCCCAGGTGACATGAGTACAGCTTAGTCCGCTGACTTGACACTGGCACTTCGCCTCAAGTGTGTTCCCACTGCACTTTGATCACTACCCTACCACGGCTCAAAGGAGTCGTGCAAACAGGTAGTGGTTGGGTGCAGTCCTGAAGCACTTGGAGGCAGTGACGGTTAGACAGGATTCGTCTCTCCCGGTATTGGGGGTTGACATCGCGCTGTGTCTAGGAGAGCCATTACACGAGTAGTCCCTGGCCAGGGCAAGCGAGATATACTGGTAGGCTTCCAGTGTTATCTCAGGGTGTTTTGGGCTTCACTCCGACACGACTTGTACCGCTATTGGGGGACTGACGTTTTACCGCCCCCTAGGCCTGACATGCGATGTATCAGACGAACAGACCGGACTGTACGGAGAATGTCACATTCAGACTCAGTAGGAGTTCAGATGGGGTTCACCTCGTCAGCCTTCTTGTCGGCATCTACCTGGGGACCGTTACGCATAGCCAGTGCCGCTTGCGGTCTGTGGTTAAACCCACTGCCAGCGTAGTGTCGAGTCTTCAGAGTCCGACACAGAGGGTATTCGCCTCTGGGCAAAATAGAGTAGAGGTCGCATGGTTTTGCGACAGGGTTCGTTCTCATCCGCGCACTTGTGCACGTTTGGAGTCCGGACGGATATTGCCAGCAGGCTCTGGTTTGAGCCAGATACTGGTATATGTTTTGGGGGTTTCTTTTATTTCTCGGTATTCTTGTTCCTCGGAACGAGAATGCAGGTGTGTATGCACAGTTGCTTGAGGCGGAGGATGAGGTATTTCATTAGGGTTTCGGAACGGGTGCGTATGCACAGTTGACAGTCGTCATTTTCCAAACCCTAATAGATTTATGAAATATCAATTAATAATAGTAATTAAATGAAATATTGTTATGGTTGATTTTTTTGACTTGTTGACCATGGTTGAATGTTGACCACCATCATGCTTTGAAAGGATACTCCTTGATTCATGCTTACACTCATTTATTGAAAGTATGATAGTGGTCATTCCAAAACAACCATCAACTATTCTCATTTCAATTATTATTATTAATTTGATAATTCCTTTTCTTTTAGTTATGGTTGCAAAAGAAAAGAGCTCATTCTATCATAATCATTCTCTCTCCTCACTTCATCTTCTTCTTCCTCTAGCCAAAGGAGAATCCTTCTCATGTGTTGAGAATCCCTCTCCTTAAAAGAAAAGCACCCCTTAGACACTCTCTACTCACTCTAGGATCAAGGGTTTAGCAAGCCGGAGATTCTAGTTCACTCAAAGTTCGAGAAAGAGCCCGAAGGTTGAACCCTCAGGTGGATCCATCTTCGACGGAAGAAGGCGACGAGAAGAGAACCATCAACCTCTACAAGGTTTCAAGAAGAAGGAGTTCAAGTTTAGGTATAACCATCTTTCCGAGTAGCTAACTCTCTTTAGCAAGTTTGCTAGTTTAGTTTAGAAAAGATCCCGACTTTGTTAGTCCATGTTGCCCATGCGCTAAAAATTTGATTTTTATACCGTTTCCGCCTCCCCGTAAGAACCGGGGGTCGCAACGTGGACTTACAACTAGCGTATACGATTCTTGTCCCATGTGATGGGCGATGGATGATCCCATATCCATCTGGTGTGCTGACACCAAAGATTGTATACGGGTGCTCAGTAGAGACTGGGTACACTGAACGGACTCACCGAGAACTCCTATGTAGTATTATATCTTACGTCGGATAGCAGTTCTCAGGTGACACTGGTACATGTTAGTCTGTAGACCCGAGATCGTCATAGAGCCTTGTGTGTCCTCCCACTGTACTTTGATCTCTACCCTACCACGGCTCTACTGAGTCATGCAAGCAGGTGGATTTTGGGTACAGTCCCGAGGCATATGGAGGCAATGAGCGATAGGAGGTGTTTTTCATCTCTCCCGGTATTGGGGGTCGATGTTGCACTATGCTCGATTGGCTATAACAGGAAGTCCCTGGTCAGGGCTGCTGTGATTTACTGATAAGTGTTATCAGTAGTTTCTCGATCTGTTATGAGCCATATACCGGCATGACTTATTGAGTTATTGGGGTCGACGATTCCATCCCCAGACTCGATATGCGGCATATTTGATGAAGAGATCGGACTGTACGGTAAGTGTTGCCAGTTGGCTCGATGGAGTTTTGACAGGTTCGCTTGTTTTTCTTCTGATCGCTCAATACCCGGGTGGCCGTGACGTTTAGCTGACTGCTTGCGGCTTGTGGGTGTTTGATGTGATCATCACCTACTGCCGGTGTATTGACGAGTCCTAGAGTCCCACACAAAAGTTTCCTAGCTCAGACAAAACGATGTGGTGTGCATATGAGATATGCATGGAAGCTCGATTAAATGCGTGTATGAGATACCGTATATTAATCGAGCGTTTACTATTGGTCGGGTCGTATGTGATATGATCGGTTTATTAAATCAAGTGTTGATTTAATAATGACTTTTAGCTCACTTTTCTTAAACCTTTTCTTTATGGATGTATGCATATATGTATATACATACACATGATGATGTGTATGCACACATACATACATACAAGTGTATCATGGTTGATGATACATTGAAGATGGCAATGCAAGACTCACATAGTTCAAATTAATATGTGTATTTTTGTTTTGAGATAAAAGAAAAAGGAAAATAACAAATGACTCATTCTTTCTGTACTCTTCTAGGGTTGACCATTGACTTAACCCTAGGTTTATTTCCTTTGTTCATTTAACTCATCACAAAATATCTAGATATTTCTTTTAACCATGGTTGGATATGAGAGTGTCTCACATATATTTCCTTTTGTTTTTATTTTAAAACATAACAATTATCATTATCTTGAGAAAAGCTTTGCCATCTTCATCTTCCTCCTTCTTCAAGCTCTCTTGAGTTTCTTTGAGTATGAGGAAAAGAAAAAAGAAAGGGTTTTTAAGTGAGATAAAAAACCACACAATCATTCTATACTAGTTTAGAGTGTTAGCATCACTTCCTCATTGATCAAGTGAAGCAAGAAGCTTTGAGCAAAGGGACTTCGGATGGACCGTCGTGGACTTGGAAGCATTTAAGTGAGCCGTTCCAAACTCTAGGAGATCCAAGGAGTCACTCAAGGAGGTCTACAAAGTTTGTAGTCTCTCCACTTAGTGATAGCTTATTTATTATATGAGATACCATTAGTTGTTACCCTAAATTTCTAGTTCGATTCCTAGTTAAGTTTGCTTAGCACCTCGTTAAAATTTTATTGTGGCATGTGTGATGCTTCCAAACCCTTGATAAGGTGCTATGGAAACCCTACATGGCATCCAGCCATTTTTCATAGTCCTTACTGATAATGGAATGCCTGAAACTAGTAGAACCATCTTCTTCCAAGATGTAATCCTCTCGATCCCCATCTATGAGAAAACTATAGTATCTCTCGGGGGATGAGAAATCCTACTAGATCTGCGGAGTGGTTGAGGTTCGTCTGGGGTTATTGAATCTTGACGTTCCACAAAATTTATAGTTTGAGTTTGTGGTTCCTGAATTTCTCCCAGTTCTGCCGTGCTCCCACTTATTTCTTTTGCAAGAAATTTCCATTCTAAAACTTGGCGTATTGAGCAACAAACACTTTCTGTTTCTCGGTGTGGTAGAACAGATATCCATAACCATTCTTTGGATATCCTACAAACTTACATAAAACTGACCGTGCCTCTAGTTTATCCGGATTATGCTTTTTAACGTAAGCCAGACAACCCCATATCTTAAATCTTTTAAGATATGGCATCTTACCATTCCATATCTTGAATGGTGTCTTAGGCACGGATTTGGATGGAACATCATTCAATAGATATGCCGCTGTCAAAAGCGCATGTCTCCAAAATGAAAGAGGCAACTCGGCGTTACTCATCATGGAGCGAACCATGTCCAAAAGGGTACGATTCCTCCGCTCCAATACACCGTTGTGCTGTGGCGTATACGAAGGATTAAGCTGAAAGAGAATTCCATTCTCTTTTAGATATTTAAGGAATTCCGTGTTTAAGTACTCCCCTCCTCTATCAGATCGGAGGATCTTAATACTTTTGCTAGTCTGGTTCTCTATTTCGTTTCTGAATTCTTTGAATTTCTTAAAAGCTTCAGATTTTTGTTTCATGAGATACACATATCCGACCTAGAGAGATCGTCAGTGAATGTGATGAAGTACGAGAACCCATCCCTGATATGTTTAGACATTGGTCTACATACATCACTGTGTATGAGTCCCAAAAGCTCTACTGCTCTTTCTCCGTGTCTGGTGAACGGAGATTTGGTCATTTTTCATTTAAGACAAGACTGACAAGTTTCATAAGATGATAATTCGAACATATTTAAAAATCTATCTTTATGCAACTTACTTAGTCTTTTCTCTCCGATATGACCAAGTATACAATGCCACAAGTAGGATTCGTTCACTTTTGAACTCTTCCTCTTGCGTGTATTTTGTACATTGAGAACTATATTTTGATTAAGAACATAGATACCATTACGCAGTGTACTTTCTGCAACCAATACCTGATTAAGGTAAATGTTCATGATATTTCTATCAAGACCAAAGTTATATCCATCTTTATCAAGTAAAGAAACTGATATGATATTGCAAACCATGAAAGGTATATTGTAGAAATTGTTCAAAATCATAGTATTGCCATTTGGCAATGCTAGGTGATATTCACCGGCGGCAGAAGCATCAACTTGTGCTCCGTTCCTTACTTTGAGAGACATATCACCAGGTCCAACCATCCTACTTTTTCTCAGTCCCTGCAATAAATTACAGATATGAGATCCTAATCTGGTATCTAGTATACATGATATAGGACTGACCGAAAAACAGTTCTCAACAACAAAAACACCTGAAGAAGACGCAATAGTATATTTCTTCTTCGATGGGGTCATCAAGAAATACATGCAATCCTCTTTCTTTTGCTCATACTCATGACTGCTGTCATAAGTTAAAGCCGAACCGACGTTTCCCATCCCCGAATAAGAATTCGGATCGGTCAAGTGATACATTTTATTATCATGATTAGAGCGTGAATTGGTTGCTACGTGGAGAGAGAGAAAAGAAACACTCAGCGTGTGCTCTTGCAAGATTAGATTGTTTATTAGTTTATCTAATCAGGATGGCTCCCACAGTTTCCTCAAATTCTCCTTCAAACCTATAAAAGGAGAACTAGATGGGAATAATCACACTTTACAATACTTGCTTAACCTTTCGGACATGATATGAAAGGTTACACTAGCGCCCTAGCCAACTTCCGTGGCTAAATGCGGAGCAAAAATTTTCTACGAATCAAAACTTGGCGCTAGAATAATCTTAAACCGGATCTACCATAAACCCAACAAGCAAAAAGAGAAGCTATCTACTATGGAAAGAGTTATACCATGAGGCTCGAGTCCTTCGGGTCTTCACTCCTCTCCTTTAGCATGCTCCTAGTGGCCTCCATGATCGAGCTTGATCGTCGGCCCCTTATGTCGAAGATGATCCACCTGAGAGTTTCTACTTTGGGCTCCTACCTTTAAACCAAGGTAACTAGGTCACTTGGTTTGTTAATCTAAGTGACCTAGGTAATATAGAAAGTGATGATAGAGTGTTTTGTCTCAAGAGCCCTTAGTTTCTCAACACATGAGACTATAAGGGCTTGAGGTAGAAGAAGAAAGACTTGGAGGTCATGAGAGAGTTGAAGAGAGCAACCATGGGAAAAAAAACTCTAGTGGGCTCAAGTGAATAATGGCTAATTATATTTTCTACTAATAATTCAAGCATGACAAAGAAAATAATAAACTAATATTTCCATCACAAAATATCTAGATATTTTCTACAAAATATCTAGATGCCACCTTGCATCAATGGTAAACCCTAACTCACTAAGTGAGTTAACAAACTAGCCATGGTTCACTTGAAGAATAGTCAACCCTTCATACCTCCACTTCATTAACCATTTAACCAAATGGTTAAAACAAATACTAGGGTTTCTTCTTCCAATAGCACTATCGTAACAAATTACAAGAATACTCCTCACCGTATATACATACCCATATCCGTATTCTGAAAAATACGAATACAAAGAGACAAAAAATAATCCATCAATATAATATTAGGATCCGGTTTAAACCAAAGCCCGCTAGTATTATCCGCTCGAACATCATACATGCACGAGTGCATGCACGTGATCGAACCCTTGCCGTAAAACCATAAGGCCTCTACATCGTTTCGCCTGAAATAAGGAAACCCTCTGTGTGGGACTCTAAATACTCGACGGTACGCTGGCAGAGGGTTTAACCACAAGCACGTCAGCGGCACTAGCTGTATGTAACGGCTATCCAGGTACTTGCCAAAAAGGAAAGCCGATGAGCAAACTCATCTGGATCCTTGCTGAGCCTATCCGTAACAATATCCGTACAATCCGGACTCTTCGTCTAAGAGTATCGCATACCAGGTCTAGGGGGTGGTAAACGTCAGACCCTAATAACCCAATAAGTCATGTTGATGTGGCTCAGGATCAATCCGGGAAACTACTGATCAACCTACCAGTAAATCCCAACTGTCTTGGTTAAGGTCTTATGGTCCTGACCAATCGAAAACACAGTGCGACATCAACTCCCAATACCGAGAAAGAAAAATCCCCAACAATTGCTCACTGCCTCCATATAACTCGGGACTGTAGCCAATCAAAACCTGTTTGCACGACTCAGTAGAGCCGTGGTAGGGTAGTGATCAAAGCACGGTGAGAACTTACACGAGACAAATGACGATCTCAGGTCCGAAGACTAACCCGTAAACATGTCACCTGAGAACTTCCATCTGACGATAGGTATAGTACCATCTGGAAGTTCTTCACGATTCCGTCTAGTGTACTCACATCCAGTGAGCACCTACATACGATCTTAGGTGCATCCGACCAATGGCTGCGGGACCAACCATTGCCCCTTGTCGGGGCTAGAAGCGTATACACTAGTCTACTCATGTGTATCAATACCCAGTCTCGATACGCACGCGACTAAGGAGCATTTAAGGATGTGCTTATGGACTTTTGGGTTACGGCAGCGCCCCGGCTATCAAATCGTGGCCATATGCGGAACAAAAACTTTTCAAAACTTGACACGCTACCATGACCCGATACCTGGATCTACTATTAACCCTACACTAGCTAAATGTAAAAAAAAGGAGTTAGATGGTTATACCGATCGATCCGTGTCTTTCGGTCTTTAGCCATCACCCTCAGCTCCTCGCGGCATCTCCGATCTCGCTCGATCTCCGGTCTTCTCGTCGAAGTGGCACCACGTCAATGAATCTTTATACGGGCTCCCGCTTTGAACTGAAGTAACTCGGACATGAAGTTTGCTAGCCGACATGTCCAAGGTTGAAATAGAGAGAGTGGAATACTTTGTCTCAAGGCACCCAATAGATTGGGTGAAGGTAAATAAAGTTGCCAAGTGGATGAGTGATGAAATGTGCAAAAGGGAATTTAGCTTGGAAAAGTTTCCTCACCCTTAAGAATTATGCTCGGCCACAACCTGCACATGTTGTGCTCGGCCAACACAACAACAATGATAAATTCTTTCTGGCCAAAGAAAAGGGGAGTGATCAAAAAGCAATAAAGATGGTGACCACAACAACACCAAAATCCATCTCACCACCAAAACAATTTAATAAAGACCATGCCTCATAAATGAAACCTACTCCAAGCCATGCCCTCCATGCTCACATGTTTCCAGCACACTCTTTCCAAGCCAACTCACCAAAGACAAAAACCCAAGCTCAAATTGATAATTTCGGCCATGGTACATGAAGCAAGGAAATGGTGGTCAAAAAAGAATGCACACATATAAACCATTAATTAAATATTAAAAAATAATGTTTACTCGAGGGAAGAAAAAATTGGCAACTTCAAAATTAATCCCGTAACGAATTACAGGATTACCCCACAACTGTATATACATACCCGCATTTGTATTCCAACCGAATACGAATGCAATGAGACAAAATTATTCCAACACAATATAATACTAGGATCCGGCTTAAACCAAAGCCCACTAGTAATATCTGTCCGAACCATGACACGTGCACAATTGTACGTGCATGTTCGAACCCTACCATAAAACCATACGGCCTCTACAACGTTTCTCCCTAACATGGGAAACTGTCTGTGGGGGACTTTAATGACTCATTAATACGCTGGCTGTGGATTTAACCACAAGCACGTCAGTGGCACTAGCTGTACTTAATGGCTGCCGAGGTATTGAGCGAAAGGGAAGCCGATGAGCGAACTCATCCAGGAACCCTACTGGGCCTAACAGTGACAATATACGTACAATTCGGTCTGTTCGTCTAAGAGTATCGCATATCGGGTCTAGGGGGTGGATAAAGTCAGACCCCTAATAACATGATAATTCGTGTCGGTATAAAGCCCATCACCACTTGAGAAACTACTGATCAGAATCAATAATTTTCGATTACCTTGGCCAAGGATTTCTGGTGATGGTCACCCGTGCACTGTGCGACATCAACCCCCAATACCGGGAGAGACGAATCCCCGATGATCCTCTCACTGCCTCCATGTGGCTCGGGACTATACCCAACTAAAACCTATTTGCACGATTCCTTTGAGCCGTGGTAGGGTAGTAATCAAAGCACAGTGGGAACTCACACGAGACAAATGACAATCTCAGATCGACAGACTAACCTGTACATATGTCACCTGGGAACTGCTATCTGACAATAGGTATAATACCAACTAGCAGGTTCCCGGCGAGTCCGTCCAGTATACTCATAACCCAATGAGCACCTGTATACTATCTTAGGTGAACAAACTAACACCAATGGCTTGTGAGACTTGGCCACCACCCCTCGTCGGGGTCTCGATCAGCATACACTAGTCTACTCTGGAGTATCGATTTCCTGTCTGGAAACTCCCTCGACTAGGGACCATTTAAGGATGTGCTTATAGACCCTAGCTCCCATGTATATGATCGCCATCATACTGCTGGAAGTCAAGCAAGAATCATATGGGCTCTATCAACATGTAATAGTGATAATAAAGACAAATCAGATAGCATACTATCATCTCGAGTAAGACGGTTCTACCGGTATAGGTCCTCCCTCAATCATCATAATCACCTAATTATGATTACGATAATTGCCTTGAGGGCACTATAGCCAACAATTTCCCACTTGCACTTAAGGCTAATTATTGCGATGTCGCATACTCACAGCCCGTGTGATACCGAACATCCTGTAAGTCGATGTACAACACCCCAATACTTGTGGGGAGGCGGAATTTTCAAAAACGAACTTGTTTAGTGAACAAACATCGACTAACCGCATGAATCGAAGCTAAACGATAACTAACCAAACACATAGTTGTTCTAAACTACTATGCTTAGGGATTATACCTATCGAACCAAGTCCTTCGGCTTTACGATCTCCTCGTCCTCCTCGGCCTTCTCGATGCAGTAGATGATCCACCCGAGAGCAAAACTCCAAGCTTAGCCTCTAAACTTGAGGCAACTAACCTTCTTGGATTGCTAATCAAAGAAGATAGATGAGATAGAGTGAGGGTTATGGATTGTTTAGTCTAACTAATCCTTGTTCTCAACACATGAGAGGTGAGGATTAGGGTTTGAAGAGAGTGAGCTTGAGGAGAGAGAATGTGAATGATATTATCAAGTGAGAATAGTAAGTTATCATAATATATATGAAACTTTAAAATTCATCAATAAAAGAAAAACAAATGATGAATAATCAAGTTTCATAAATATCTAATGGTGATTCATAACCATGACTCATTAATCATTTATTGTGCATTAATGATATGGATGAATCACTCTCATGACTCACCAAACTCATTCAATGCATATGACACCTAAACCTCCTTAGTCACCATCTTCTAGAAGCTTCTCGCACAATTACGAGAATGCCCCTCCTTTCCGCAAAAATACGGAAAAACTTTAGACTGTATAAATCCAATAACCGGATACCAGTAACTGGCTTAAACCAAAGCCGACTGGTAAAAACTGTCCGAAAGTCGTACGTGCGTAAACACACGTATGCGTCCGAACCCTTTGTCGTAAAACCATACGACCTCTATATCGTTTCGCCTGGAGTAGGAAACTCTCTGTGTGGGACTCTAGAGACTCGACTACTACGCTGGCAGTGGGTTTAACCACAGACCGCAAGCGGCACTAGCTGTACGTAACGGTCCCCAGGTAGTTGTCGATAAGAAGGCCGATGAGGAAACCCATCCGAACTCCTACTGAGCCTGCTGTGACAATCTCCATACAGTCCGGTCCGTTCGTCTTAGACTATCGCATATCGGGCCTAGGGGGGCGGCAAGCGTCAGTCCCCTAATAGCGGTATAAGTCGTGTCGGAGCGAAGCCCATTACACCCTGAGAAACTACTGGAACCTACCAGCAAATCTCGCTTGCCCTGGCCAGGGACTTTGCGTAATGGCTCTCTGACACAGCGCGATATCAACTCCCAATACCGGGAGAGACGAATCTTGTCTAACCGCCACTGCCTCCAAGTGCTCGGGACTGCACCCAACTGCTACCTGTTTGCACGACTCCTTTGAGCCGTGGTAGGGTAGCAATCTAAGAACAGTGGGACACACTCGAGGCGAAGTAGCAGTGTCAAGTCTGCGGACTATGCTGTACTCATGTCACCTGGGAACTGTTCACTGACGACTGGTATAAAACCAACCAACAGTTCCCTGTGAGTCCTGTCCGGTGTACCCGTAACCTAACGAGCACCTGCATACTATCTCCAGTACGACGTACTGACGGCTGTGGGACAGACCATCTCCCCAACTGGGATGAGAAGCGTACACACTAGTCTACTCCGGAGTATCGATGCTCTGTCTCGATAATCCAACGACCAGGGACCTGAATAAGGATGTGCTTGTAGACTACCCAGCCCCCACTAGTGTGACTGCCATCACAACGCTGGTAGACAAGCAAGATCCTAAGAGCTCTATCAATACGTGCACTCACATATTAAGATAGAAAAACCAAGTAGCATACTACCATGTTTAGCAAGACTGTTATATACATGTGAATATCCCAAGCTTCCATTAAGTAATATACAAACTAGTATGATACAGTAATGGCCTTCTAGGGCATAAACACTAACAATCTCCCACTTGCACTAGGGCCATGTACTGGCGTATCGTAGACCAATGATCTCGAGTAGCCTTTCGAACTGAATCTGGGGTAGGGCCTTCGTGAATGGATCAGCAATGTTCTCTTCAGAAGCAACTCTCCGAACCTCGATCTCCTGACGATCAATGATCTCCCTGATCAGGTGATACCGCCTTAAGATGTGTCTGGACTTCTGATGGGACCTTGGTTCCTTCGCTAAAGCTATAGCTCCGTTGTTGTCGCAATACAGAGGTATTGGATCAACTATGGTAGGACCCACCTGAAGTTCTGTTAGGAACTTCTTCATCCAGACCGCTTCTTTTGTAGCATCGCAAGCAGCTATATACTCCGCTTCCATCGTCGAGTCAGCAACGGTGTCCTGCTTGGAGCTCTTCCAGCACACCGTCCCTCCATTGAGGGTAAAGACATAACCCGACATGGACTTGGAATCGTCCTTATCACTCTGGAAGCCGGAATCAGCAAAGGCCTCTAACCTGAGGTCTTTTCCGCCGTAAACCAAAAACATCTCCTTAGTCCTTCTCAGGTACTTGAGAATGTTCTTTATTGCTATCCAGTGCTTCTCCCCTGGGTCTGACTGATACCGGCTTACCACGCTCAGTGCGTAAGCTACATCTGGTCTGGTACACAACATCGCATACATTATAGAGCCTACCGCAGAAGCGTAGGGTATAATAGACATGCGTTCCCTTTCCAAATCAGTCTTGGGAGACATCTCTTTGGAGAGGGTGATTCCATGACAAGCCGGTAGATTACCGCGCTTAGAATCTTCCATACTGAATCTTTTCAGTACAGTGTCGATATACCTGGACTGCGAAAGTCCCAACATCCTCTTGGATCTATCACGATAGATCCGGATCCCCAGAATGTAAGAGGCATCACCCAGGTCTTTCATGGAGAACCTTTGTGACAAGAATCCTTTGACAGATTGTAGCATAAGAATGTCATTTCCTATCAATAGAATGTCATCCACGTACAAGACGAGGAATACGACACTTCTGGCTACAACTTTACTATATATACACGGTTCATCTGGATTTTTGATAAAGTCATATTCTTTGACTGTCTCATCAAAACAGATGTTCCAACTCCGCGATGCCTGCTTTAGTCCATAAATGGACTTAAGCAGCTTGCATACTTTCCCGCTGCTCCCACTCTGATTGAAACCCTTTGGCTGATCCATATAGACGCTCTCTTCTAAATTTCCATTCAGAAAAGCCGTCTTTACGTCCATCTGCCAGATTTCATAATCATGGAAGGCAGCAATAGCAAGAAGGACCCGAATGGATTTGAGCATAGCCACTGGAGAAAAAGTTTCGTCATAGTCCAAACCAGGTCTTTGACGAAAACCCTTTGCAACAAGTCTAGCCTTATAGGTTTCCACCTGTCCATCTACACCAATCTTTTTCTTGAAGATCCATTTGCATCCTATGGGTTTTACCCCATCTGGAGCAAAGTCCAAAGTCCATACTTTGTTGGTGTACATGGACTCCATTTCGGTCCGCATTGCATCTAGCCATCGTACCGAGTCGCCGCTCTGGATGGCCTGCTGGAAGTCAGTAGGTTCATCATCATTTATGATGTAATCCTCTCTATCCCCATTTATGAGAAAACCGTAGTATCTCTCAGGCGGATGAGACGGCCTACTACTCCTGCGGAGGGGTGCGGGAATGTTCTGTTCTTCTTGAACTTCTGGTTCTACCAAACTTTCAGTACCAGCTTGTGGTTCTGGAATTTCTTCCAGTTCTACTGCGCTCCCACTCTTCTGATTTTCTAAAAATTCAGTTTCTAAGAAGTGGGCATGACGAGAAACAAAAACCATTTGTTCCTCTGCGTAATAGAAATAATATCCCTTGGAGTTATTTGGATATCCCACAAGCTTACACTGTACTGAGCGTGCCTCGAGCTTGTCCGAATGCTGCTTTTTTACAAAAGCTGGACACCCCAATGTCCTAAAATGTTTTAGACAGGGTTTCTTCCCACTCCACATCTGATATGGTGTGGTAGGCACAGTCTTGGTTGGAACCTGGTTCAAAAGATATGCCGCTGATTCTAGCGCATAACCCCAGAAAGATCGCGGTAACTCAGCATTACTCATCATGGATCGTACCATATCCAATAGGGTTCGATTCCGTCTCTCCGATACACCGTTGTGCTGTGGAGTGTATGGAGGAGTAAGCTGAGAGAGAATTCCTTTCTCTTTTAGGTAACCTAGGAACTCGGCACTTAAGTATTCTCCACCTCGATCAGATCTCAGTGTCTTAATACTTTTGCCTGTTTGGTTTTTCGCTTCACTCTTGTATTCCTTGAATTTCTCAAAGGCCTCGGATTTATGCTTCATTAAGAAGACATGTCCAAACCTAGAAAAATCATCTGTAAAACTAATGAAGTAGGAATAACCACCTCTCGCATGTGTAGACATTGGACCACATACATCGCTGTGTATGAGTCCTAAGAGCTCGCTCGCTCTTACTCCTTGTCCAGTAAATGGAGTCTTTGTCATCTTTCCTTTGAGACAAGATTGACAAGTGTCATAGGTTTGATATTCGAACGAGTCCAAATATCCTTCTCTATGCAACTTAGTCAACCTTCTCTCATTGATGTGACCTAGTCTACAATGCCATAAGAAAGCTTTATTTAAATCTGGAGACTTTCTTTTTAGTGTGTTCTGGACATTGAAAATTTGGAGTTGGTTTAAAACATATATACCGTTATTTAGGGTACCGGACCCAATCAAACCATGATTAAGGTGGATGTTGACAACATCTCTTACAAACGTGAAATCATAACTTTTATTTGATAACAAGGAAACTGATATGATATTACACGTTAAGCTTGGTACAAAATAACAGTTATGTAAAACCAAAATGTGTCCACTCGTCAATCCTAGGTGATAATCCCCGACGGACGCAGCTCCCATGCTAGCTCCGTTAGCAACCTTT
Organism: Agapanthus africanus; assembly: GCA_030015575.1. Classification (NCBI taxonomy): domain Eukaryota; kingdom Viridiplantae; phylum Streptophyta; class Magnoliopsida; order Asparagales; family Amaryllidaceae; genus Agapanthus; species Agapanthus africanus. The sequence goes on along the minus strand of CM057345.1, from coordinate 153,340,995 downwards.
AGGGTCATATCACCTTCCTTCAGCACTCTACGGTTTCTCAGTGCCTGCAATGAATTGCAAATATGAGATCCTGATCCGGTATCCAATACCCAGGAAGTAGAGTTGATCGACAGACAATTCTCAATTACAAACACACCTGAAGTCGAAGCCACAGCTTGCTTCGGTTCCTGGTTCTTGGCGTTCCACGCCTTGCAATCCTTCTTCCAGTGCCCTTTCCTGTGACAATGGAAGCACTCATCCTGGCCCACTACCGGTACCGCAAACTTTTTCTTTCCCTTCCCTCCCACCTTACTAACACCTCCTCTAGGTCTGGGGACGGCCTTCTTCTTCCTTCCTTTGGCCCTAGCCTTGGACCCGGAAGAAGATGCACCGCCAACAAACATAGCGGGTGTTTCCCTTGCTTTCTGCAAGGTGCCCTCTGCACTCCTTAACATGTTCAGGAGTTCCGCAAGTTCAACTTCTTTTCCTTGAAGGTTGAAGTTCAGGATAAACTGGGCGTAGGTGGGAGGAAGGGACTGGAGAATAAGGTCTGTATACAGCTCATTATCCAAAGTCGTCCCAAGGTCTGCGAGCTCTTCAATATAGCCGATCATCTTTAGGATATGTTCTCCTACCGATGACCCGACAGCCAACCTCGCTCGAAACAAGTTCTTAGAGGTCTCGTATCTTGCTATACGAGATTGCTCTCCATAAAGTTCCTTTGTATGGAGAAATATGCCATCTAGGGTCATATCCTCGTGCCTCCTCTGATGTTCATTGTTCATTGAGGCAAGCACGATGCACTTAGCTTTCGCGCAATCTAAATCCCAGGTTTTGCGGATTTCCTTATCCGCATTGCTGGATTTGGGACCAGGGACAGCAGGTGCCGTAGCGGTGAGGATGTACCCCAATTTGTCATAGGTCAAAACCATTTTGACATTCCGCAGCCAATCTTTATAGTTTGGCCCTGTCAGTATATTTTTCTCTAAAAGTAACTTAAGTCCAGTCATTTTCAGGGTCGCTGCAATTAGGAGAGAAAGAAGAAAACTCTTTAGCATGATGCTCTTGCAAGTTTAGAGTGGTTTTTAGTTTATCTAAACTGGATGGCTCCCACTGTTTCTCGAATCCTTCCTCAAACCATAAAAGAAGAATCAGCCAGGACTATTCTCACCGTACAATACTTGCTTAACCGTTCAGCCAGGCCAGTGTCGATACTTCGAGGGAGGTTTTCCAACGCTTTCGCGAAGTTCCTTAATTAAATAACCTCTTTTCTCTGGGGGCGTAACCCCGCTGACACTTTTCTGGACACCTACTTGGTTTATAGCATTGATCGTTAAGTGACGAATATCCTGATAAGTAGCATATACTCACAGTAGGATCGGGATCCAAATATCATCGTATGATAATGTTGAAGGAATCCTACCAACATTCATCAAACTCCAAATGGTATGCATCTCTTTGCAAATTTCAGTTTCTTTAGAAATTCCCGATATATATTTTTGCCCCATGTTCTTATGATCTTGACTAAGGGACAACAAATCATAAGTCACATGTCAAGTTCTGCCCATCATTATCCTGTTGATTTGAACCCATCCGTATATACTCTTGACTAAGGGCCAAACAAAGTAATACGAGTGTCCCAAACCAACTCATCTATCTATGCAACAAATGAATACCCCAGCAGCTACCAATCACTATGTCTTGACTAAGGGCCAAACAAACATAGCTTGAATACTACTGACCATTCATAAGAAATGACGGAGGGCTACGACTGGTTTTGGCGAAACCGTGAACGTAGTGAACTTGATATAACCGAAGGAACCTGATAGCTTTTTAAAAGGAGTGGTTAAAGCTCCGCATTTAAAAATATCTGTTTTTAAAATTAACCGAGTGGTTTCTTTTAAATTGTTCCAACGATTTAAACTTTGGTTTTTTTTTCTTTGCATTATAGATAATGCGTCCCATCATTAACCTATCATTGCAGAAAACAATGAAAATACAACGTCCTCTTATGCCATCCGCATTCGCCACGGGGTCCCGTCATCACCCGTTAGGTTACTTAACTAACGACAGAGCGGGGGCTGGGCTAGCGCGGGTGTAAAACATAAGTGACGTCTAAATAGCTATCATATATATAGATATTTTACATTCGTCTGACGCAATGATATACATTCCAGATCACAGATGAACTTAATTGGATTTGCAAGCAATCCGTGTTTGTTTTGAGCCTGCAACAAAATATGGATTACACAGTTGTGATGAATAGCCATTACCCCACCCACGACCCCTACGGGTGCGGCAAACTACCCGCCCGGCAGTTTGTGCACCCCACCTTGGGTCTGTCCTAGGAGCAAAAACAGTAAAATGAAATAATACAACGGTGGCTACAACCGCAACCTGGATGTGCCCCGCAAAATAATATTACAACAAATTACATTTACATCAAATGAATTAAATAATAACCCATCACATAACCCCGGCTATACATCACAACAGTCCAATACAGTTCATATGCACAAACAGATAAAATCCATTTCAGAAATGTGCAACCCCCTGCCAACTGACATACTAGCAGTTAGGGGAGGTTTACGAACACATTATACAATCACAGATATAATCCAACAAGCAAATACTGTATAATTTCGATCGATTAAACACTTTTAATCTTGCTCCAATACTGCTCTGTAAACTTGAAACCTGAGCAAAATTCAAAAATACCAGAGAATCCCAAATATCACAGAGAACCACCACAAGAAAAATGGCTCCCTGAATCGTCAACTCGGCGGCGGAAGCGCGGCGCTATCTGTGCTAGCCGCCGCGGTTCCGCGGCGCCGTAGACGAATTAGAGGACCAAATTTTTTGTGTGTTCTACTACTGTCATTTTAAGCTTTCTGAACATCCCTGAAAAATTTTTGGACTTCATTTATAAATCGACAGAAACATGATTTTTCGGGATTTTCCGGTTTCGTTTTTTCCGTTCGAAATTCATACAAATTTGCAAAAAAGTTATTTATTGTTTAGCGAGGCTCTGATACCACTGTAAGTCGATGTACAACACCCCAATACTTGTGGGGAGGCAGAATTTTCAAAAACGAACTTGTTTAGTGAACAAACATCGACTAACCGCATGAATCGAAGCTAAACGATAACTAACCAAACACATAGTTGTTCTAAACTACTATGCTTAGGGATTATACCTATCGAACAAGTCCTTCGGCTTTACTATCTCCTCGTCCTCCTCGGCCTTCTCGATGCAGTAGATGATCCACCCGAGAGCAAAACTCCAAGCTTAGCCTCTAAACTTGAGGCAACTAACCTTCTTGGATTGCTAATCAAAGAAGATAGATGAGATAGAGTGAGGGTTATGGATTGTTTAGTCTAACTAATCCTTGTTCTCAACACATGAGAGGTGAGGATTAGGGTTTGAAGAGAGTGAGCTTGAGGAGAGAGAATGTGAATGATATTATCAAGTGAGAATAGTAAGTTATCATAATATATATGAAACTTTAAAATTCATCAATAAAAGAAAAACAAATGATGAATAATCAAGTTTCATAAATATCTAATGGTGATTCATAACCATGACTCATTAATCATTTATTGTGCATTAATGATATGGATGAATCACTCTCATGACTCACTAAACTCATTCAATGCATATGACACCTAAACCTCCTTAGTCACCATCTTCTAGAAGCTTCTCGCACAATTACGAGAACGCCCCTCCTTTCCGCAAAAATACGGAAAAACTTTAGACTGTATAAATCCAATAACCGGATACCAGTAACTGGCTTAAACCAAACCCGACTGGTAAAAACTGTCCGAAAGTCGTACGTGCGTAAACACACGTATGCGTCCGAACCCTTTGTCGTAAAACCATACGACCTCTATATCGTTTCGCCTGGAGTAGGAAACTCTCTGTGTGGGACTCTAGAGGCTCGACTACTACGCTGGCAGTGGGTTTAACCACAGACCGCAAGCGGCACTAGCTGTACGTAACGGTCCCCAGGTAGTTGTCGATAAGAAGGCCGATGAGGAAACCCATCCGAACTCCTACTGAGCCTGCTGTGACAATCTTCATACAGTCCGGTCCGTTCGTCTTAGACTATCGCATATCGGGCCTAGGGGGACGGCAAGCGTCAGTCCCCTAATAGCGGTATAAGTCGTGTCGGAGCGAAGCCCATTACACCCTGAGAAACTACTGGAACCTACCAGCAAATCTCGCTTGCCCTGGCCAGGGACTTTGCGTAATGGCTCTCTGACACAGCGCGATATCAACTCCCAATACCGGGAGAGACGAATCCTGTCTAACCGCCACTGCCTCCAAGTGCTCGGGACTGCACCCAACTGCTACCTGTTTGCACGACTCCTTTGAGCCGTGGTAGGGTAGCAATCTAAGAACAGTGGGACACACTCGAGGCGAAGTAGCAGTGTCAAGTCTGCGGACTATGCTGTACTCATGTCACCTGGGAACTGTTCACTGACGAATGGTATAAAACCAACCAACAGTTCCCTGTGAGTCCTGTCCGGTGTACCCGTAACCTAACGAGCACCTGCATACTATCTCCAGTACGACGTACTGACGGCTGTGGGACAGACCATCTCCCCAACTGGGATGAGAAGCGTACACACTAGTCTACTCTGGAGTATCGATGCTCTGTCTCGATAATCCAACGACCAGGGACCTGAATAAGGATGTGCTTGTAGACTACCCAGCCCCCACTAGTGTGACTGCCATCACAACGCTGGTAGACAAGCAAGATCCTAAGAGCTCTATCAATACGTACACTCACATATTAAGATAGAAAAACCAAGTAGCATACTACCATGTTTAGCAAGACTGTTATATACATGTGAATATCCCAAGCTTCCATTAAGTAATATACAAACTAGTATGATACAGTAATGGCCTTCTAGGGCATAAACACTAACACATCCAACTCCTCTACTAATCAGTTTCACAAAGCTCGTTTGCAAAACTATTGCTTTCGAGAAATAGCCTCAGTGAGTGGATCCGCCGTGATGTTTCTTTCTATATCTCTCTTTATCTCAAGTTTGCGGAGAAAGCCATCTCCCGAAATGAGCAATACCTGTCTTAGAATATGTCTGGATATCTGATAGGACCCAGTTCACAAATGAACTCCAAATCCAGCAAACATCCTAGACTGTATCGTCAACTAAATTTAATCAGTATCCGGCACCATGTCTCCGACAGTATCCACTTGGACCACCTGTCCAAACATGTAACACCCTAGTTCATTTATACCAGTTCTAGTTCAAGTATTTCTTTATTTATGGTATTTTCCTGATTTATAGTGTTTTGGGTGCGAATAGTGTGTTTGACATCTGTATTGCATCTGACCTGACCCGCATGCTTGAAACCAGTCTTGATTCACGTTTATGATTTATCCTGACCTGTTACGTGGACTCGTGCACTTCCATATTTACATACTGCATATTGGCATTGATCTGGCATCTGTATTTTTTAAATATAACATTTAAAGTCACACGTATATTTTTCGTATTTTGAAACTGAAATTTTAGACCCGACCCGTGCGTGTTTTGGACTAAATTCGTATTTACCAGAAAATCCAATTTTATTTAATATAATATCTTTATTTTAATCGACAGCTTAAATTTTTTTTAAATAACTAACAAAAATCATTTTCAATTAAAATCCAAACCACTTTAACAACTTTCTCTCTCTCCCTCTGACCCCACCACTCAGTCTCTCTCCTCTCTCTTTCTTTTTCTCTTTCTCTCTCTCTCTCTCACGTTGTCTCTCTCTCTCTCACCTTTCTCTCTCACCTCGTGCCCTCTCTCTCTCTTCTCTCGGAGGTACTGTTCACTTCTCGAGTGTGGTCACCGCCCGCGCGCTATCATCACCTCCCTCCTTCTTTCTCTCCCTCTCCTCTTTATTTAACCCCGAGCCCCTCCTCAAGAACCCACAACTCATCTAAACCCTGACCCTAAAACACCTCTGCCTCCTCTAACCCGACTTCGTCACCTCCTCCATTTCCATTCTCTCCTCCTCCTCGTCATCTTCTTCCTCCTTCCCAAGCACCAAGATCCCTACACCCGAGCCCCAGCCTGCACCAACACCCGAGCCCAAACCCTAACTCCTCAAAGCCAAACCCTAGCCTTGTCGCCAGAGCTCCGTTGATCTTGTCGCCACCATCTCATCTCCCTGACCCCAATGCACAACCCACGATCGCCGGAGTTGCGTCGACGCTGCCGATCCGACGATCCAGTGAACGTACCTTGCCTGCATGATCACCCTCTTTCCTTTCCTGGCCCCATCCTGCGTGCCGCGTGTGCGTTGCGATGATTTACCGACGTCGGACGTGCCGTGCGTATCCGTCGTGTGATCCGATCGAGGCAAGCTTATCTTGCTACATGCTATACTATAATATAATGCACCCAATTGAATAATAACATTTCATATTGCTTAGTTGTACATCCCACAGTACCATTTTACCGTTATACGACGTCCGTGTGCATCCATATCATTATTTACATATCTAGTCGCATGCTAATTCATCTTGCTACATGCTAGTTATAATATTCTACATCCATATGAGTAAAATATTACCCGTTTATCAAATTATACATCCATATTAAAGTTTTACCGTTTTCGGATACCCGTTTGCATCCATATCATTTAAAATATATATAACTGCATCTATAGATCATATTAATTCATGTTATTATTGTAGTTACACCCCATGCTTAGTAATATGCATCCCACTTAGTCTTGGAACTGTAAATATAACCCTAATCGATAATTGTGCATCCATATCATTAATTATATATCTATTTGCATTCCAAGTCACGTTATTTCATATTACTGCTACATTAACACCCCATGCTTGATAATGTGCATCCTACATAGTCATGATGTAACCCCTGATAAATATTTATGCATCTATGCTTTTATCGGGCACCCGTACTTGCTACAGTTTTATTATGAGCATCCGCTTGATAGATGTGCACTACCTGACATGACCTGATATACCACTACTTGACTTGATATCTGATCCTGTTACTAATGCCGACAATCTTGACCTGTTGTCCCTACGGACATATCTTATTGTCTATTTAGACAAACATGTACCTGCTTGATCCTGTGTTGGCATTAGCTCCAGATTTTCAATACCTGACTTGAACACATAACCTTGGGGGTATGGGGAAATCAAAAGTGTAACTGAAGTGTAGCTAAAAAGGGTATTACTTGATCCGTGGTCCCTGTGGATAACAGGACAGAATCATTCGTGATTCTTACTTGATCCATGGTCCCGGGGGATAACGGGACAGAGTCATTCATGACTCCCACTACCTAATCCATGGTCCCGAGGAATAACGCGACATATTTTTTGAGTTACATAGAGGATTATATTAATTGATTTCAAACAAACTTTAGAATAGATAACCCAGTAGCATAGTTTAGATTGATCATTGCACGTCACATATATTGATACACTTCACTGTTCTATATCCGTGTTTACTTATTACATTCATGTTACTGTTTATGATTCATGCCTGCATATCTCGTGTATCCTGTTCAGTTATTATTGATTGATATCATGACGCACTGACGTCTGGGTTTTGCATGGCCCAGATCCTCTATCTCTGTCGCAGGCAGTTCAGGAGTATTTTGACCAATAAGTCGAGCAGTGAAGATCATGTTAGTAGCTAGTTAGTTTAGTTTTATTTCGTATTTTCATACCTGATGTGAGCCCGTATTTTGGGATGTACTTTCCAGATTGTTTTATTTATTGGATTTATTGCTTCCGCATATTATTTCTTGACTCGTTATTTCTGGCTCATGGACATGTACTAGATAGTTTCTTTTATTTTTCCTGTTCTTGATATCTATAGACAGCCGTAATGTGACTGTGGAGGGATGTTTCCTAGCCACAGGTAGCATGGTTGGCTCTGTCACGTGCTGATCTTAGCGCACTCTGGGAAGCGGGGCGTGACAAGGTTTGTTTGGTATCAGAGAGACAGGTTTTAGGTTAAGCGGGTTTGATTCTTTTGTAGTTGGGTATTGGACCCAATACACGAATCAGAAAAGCCGTAATTAGGAACATGTCCTGCCATTTTGTTATCGTGATTCTTGAATCATATCTTTCTCTTGATCCTTGTCTTGACGATATGCAAACAACTTTGCATCTCGACTTGAAACCTTCTAGTTCCCTATTGTTTCTTTCTATTCTGATACTAGGATTTGGGCGACTTGAACGGAGTTATGTGATTGTACCCATGAACTGCAGCATGGTAACAATGCGGTACTCTATTTAAGTAACTTGGAGTCCTGGTCTTGATTCATTTCCTTGTTCTATGGTCGTTTTATTACCTTGGTTCTCTCAGTTTCATTGCTTACCAGTTCATGTTTTGCAGATTTCTTGGTGATCGATACTGGCAGTTATGGTGTTGTCTTGGGAATGGATTTTCTCAGCACTTTCCTCGCTCACATTGATTGTAGGGCAAAGAAAGTGATTTTCCAGATTCCTGGATATCCGGAGTTTGTTTTGCTGGAGGAAGCAGTTCTGTCGGGCCAGTCAAGTTTAGGGCTAGGCCGACAAACAATGTTCTTTCGACGATGGAAGTTGATAAGAAGGAAGCGCCAACTGTAGTTCGAGAGTTCATGGACTTGTTCGAGGACATCTCGGGTTTACCACCAAAACGAGATGTGGAGTTCGCGATCGATCTTGTTCCTGGTGCAGCGCCAATCTCAAAGGCGTACTATCCGATGGCACCAGTGGAGTTGGAAGAAGTAAAGAAGTAGGTTACCGAATTACTTGAGAAGGGTTGGATTCGCAGCAGCGATTCACCTTGGGGAGCTCCAGTTCTTCTAGTAAAGAAGAAAGATGGCACAAGGAGGATGTGCATCGATTATCAAGAATTAAACCGAGTGACTATTAAGAACAAGTACCTGATCCCTCGCATTGGCGAATTATTCGAGCAACTTAGTGGCTCGAGGGTATTCTCGAAGCTGGATTTGTGATCTGGATATCATCAGGTCCGAGTTAAATCAGAAGATATTTGCAAGACTGCGTTCCGAACACAGTATGGACATTACAAGTATTTAGTGATGCCATTCGGAGTCACGAATGCACCGGCGATATTTATGGACTTGATGAACCGAATCTTTTCACCGTTCTTGGACCAGTTTATAGTGGTCTTGATTGATGATATTCTGGTCTACTCGAGGAGCATAGAAGAGCATGCAGAACACTTGAAGATCGCATTGCAGACGTTGAGGCAAGAAAAATTATATGCAAAGATGAGCAAGTGCGAGTTTGGCTTGAAGAAGTGAAGTTTTTGGGGCGTGTCGTATCCGGAAATGGAATCGCCGTTGATCCCGAGAAGATTGCAGAAGTTCGAGATTGGCCGATTCCGAAGAACGTATCAGAGATCAGAAGCTTTCTTGGACTTGCCGGGTATTACAGAAGGTTCGTGGAGAATTTTGCGTTTGGCTGAGCCTTTGACCAAGCTTACGCGAAAGGAAGTACCGTTCGTATGGACGGATAGATGTGCGTCATTTTTTGAGGCGTTGAAGCAAAAGTTGATAACCGCTCCTATTTTGACAGTACCAGATGGTTCCGGAGGATTGGTGATTCACAGCGACGCATCTTGGAAATGTTTGGGATGTGTTTTAATGCAGCATGGGAAAGTTATATCTTACGCATCAATACAGTTGAAGATCCATAAGAAAAATTACCCAACTCATGATTTGGAGCTTGCAGCAGTGATTTTCGCTTTGAAGATTTGGAGACACTATTTATTGGGTGAAAGGGTCGAAGTATTCACCGATCATAAAAGCCTAAACTATGTGTTCACGCAGAAAGAGCTTAACATGAGGCAGCGTAGATGGTTGGAGCTGATGGCTGACTATGATCTAGATCTTAAGTACCATCCGGGAAAGGATAATGTGGTGCCGGATGCGCTTAGTCGGTTGCCAGTAATTAGGATGTTGACTGCACAGAAAGTGCTTATTGAAGACTTTCGGAGATTCGAGTTGGAGATTGTGCTACCGCATTTTTTCGGGACAATTGATGCAGCTTCAAGTACAGTCGTCATTGATCGATAATATTAAAGCAGCGCAATCGCAGGACCCAAGATTGCAAAAGTTTCGAGAACAGGTTGAAGCGGGACTTCGTACGGACTTGTTAATTCATGAAGATGGTTCGTTGCGATATGGTAACCGTTTGTGTGTACCAAAAGGAGATTTTCGCGAAGAAGTTATGAAGGAGGCGCACAGTTCCGCATATTCCGTACATCCAGGAGGCATGAAGATGTACCGCGATCTAAGACAATATTTCTGGTGGGAAGGCATGAAAAGGGAGATTGCTCGCTTTGTAGGGAAGTGCTTGGTGTGTCAGCAAGTTAAGGCTGAACATCAAAGGGTCGCTGGTTTATTGCAACCACTTCTGATTCCTCAATGGAAGTGGGAACATATAACCATGGATTTCGTGACAGCTCTACCGCGGAGTCCAAAGGGAAACAATGCAGTTTGGGTGATTGTTGATCGATTGACCAAGGCAGCTCATTTCATACCGTTTCGAGTTGGTCAGTCAACAGAAGCGTTGGCAGAACGGTACATGCAGGAGATTGTGAGATTGCATGGAGTACCTGTAAACATCGTGTCCGACCGTGACACCCGATTCTTATCACACTTCTGAAGGAGTTTACAGGAAAGTTTAGGGACGTGATTGAAGTTTAACACCTCTTATCATCCTCAGACAGATGGCCAGTCGGAGAGAACGTTCCAAACTCTTGAAGACATGTTGAGAGCTTGCATGTTAGACTTCAAGGGTTCGTGGGAGAATCATCTACACTTGGTGGAGTTTTCTTACAACAACAGCTTTCAGGCAACTATTTAGATGGCTCCATTCGAAGCATTGTATGGTCGCAAGTGTCGTTCACCCATTTGTTGGGACGATGTTAGAGAACGAAGATTGTTGGGACTGGATTTGATCGTGCAAACAGTAGAGAAGGTTAATACTATCCGGAATCACATGAAGGCAGCATAAGATCGGCACAAGAGTTGGGCCGACACATCGAGAAGACCTCTAGAGTTTGTTGTTGGTGATCTGGTGTTCTTGAAGATATCACCGACTAGTGGAGTGATTCGTTTTGGGAGTCGAAGCAAGCTTAGTCCTCGATTTGTGGGGCCTTTCGAGATTATGGAGCGTGTTAGAGAAGTGGCTTATCGATTGTCTTTACCACAATCTTTGGCAAATATTCATGACGTGTTTCATGTATCTCAACTCCGTAAGTATGTTCGAGATGAAACACACATGCTGGATCATTCGGAGCTGACTGTAAGAGAGGATTTAACCTTTGAGGAACGACCTATATCGATTGTTGATCGAAGAGAAAAGGTCTTTAAGAACAAGGTTATCCCTCTTATACTTGTTTCTTGTGGAAATCGCTCGCACGGAGAATCGACTTCGGAACGAGAAGACGAGATTCGACAGAAGTTTCCAAACCTATTCTTGTAGATTCTTGATTGTTTATTTTCTCTTGTTCCTGGAATTTCGAGGACGAAATTCTTTTTGTAGTTGGGTATAATGTAACACCCTAGTTCATTTATACCAGTTCTAGTTCAAGTATTTCTTTATTTATGGTATTTTCCTGATTCATAGTGTTTTGGGTGCGAATAATGTGTTTGACATCTGTATTGCATCTGACCCGACCCGCATGCTTGAAATCAGTCTTGATTCATGTTTATGATTTATTCTGACATGTTACGTGGACTCGTGCACTTTTATATTTACATACAGCATATTGGCATTGATCTGGCATCTGCATTTTTTAAATATAACATTTAAAGTCATACATATATTTTTCGTATTTTGAATCTGAAATTTTAGACCCGACCCAGGCGTGTTTTGGACTAAATTTGTATTTACCAGAAAATCCAATTTTATTTAATATAATATCTTTATTTTAATTGACAGCTTAAAAAAAATTTAAATAACTAACAAAAATCATTTTCAATTAAAATCCAAATGACTTTAACAACTCTCTCTCTCCCTCTGACCCCACCACTCAGTCTCTCTCCTCTCTCTTTCTCTTTCTCTTTCTCTCTCTCTTTTCTCTCTCTCACGTTGTCTCTCTCTCCCCCTTTCTCTCTCCTCTCGCGTCCTCTCTCTCCTCTTGGAGGTACTGTTCACATCTCGAGTGTGGTCACCGCCCGCGCGCTATCGTCACCTCCCTCCTTCTTTCTCTCCCTTTCCTCTCTATTTAACCCCGAGCCCCTCCTTAAGAACCCACAACTCATCAAAACCCTAACCCTAAAACTCCTCTGCCTCATCTAACCCGACCTCGTTACCACCTCTATTTCTATTCTCTCCTCCTCCTCGTCATCTTCTTCCTCTCCTTCCTCCTTCCCGAGCACCAAGATCCTTGCACCCGAGCCCCAGCCTGCACCAACACCCGAGCCCAAACCCTAACTCCTCAAAGCCAAACCCTGGCCTTGTCGCCGGAGCTCCGTTGATCTCGTCGCCACCATCTCATCTCCCTGACCCCAGTGCACAACCAACGATCGCCGGAGTTGCGTCGACGCTGCCGATCCGACGATCCAGTGAACGTACCTTACCTGCGTGACCACCCTCTTGCCTTGCCTGGACCCATCCCGCATGCCGCGTGTGCGTTGCGACGATTTACCGACGTCGGGCATGCCGTGCGTATCCGTTGTGTGATCCGATCGAGGCAAACTTATCTTGCTACATGCTATACTACTATATAATGCACCTAATTGAATAATAACATTTCATATTGCTTAGTTGTACATCTCACATTACCATTTTACCATTTTACTATTATACGACGTCCGTGTGCATCCATATCATTATTTACATATCTAGTCGCATGCTAATTCATCTTGCTACATGCTAGTTATAATATTATGCATCCATATGAGTAAAATATTACCCGTTTATCACATTATACATCCATATTAAAGTTTTACCATTTTCGGATACCCGTTTGCATCCATATCATTTTAAATATATATAACTGCATCTATAGATCATATTAATTCATATTATTATTGTAGTAACACCCCATGCTTAATAATGTTCATCCCATTTAGTCTTGGAACTGTAAATATAACCCTAATCGATAATTTGTTGGATACAGTGCCCTCAAAGTCAATTATTGGATCGCAGGCACGTGATTGCAATGATTGAGGGATGACCTATGCCGGTAGGACAATCTTACTCAAGATGATAGTATGCTATCTGGTTTATCTGTATTATCGTGTACATGCTTTAGGTGACCTTACAGATCACTATTGCACGTTGATAGAGCCCTTAGGATTCTTGCTTGACTACCAGCAGTATGATGGCGATCTTATACGTGAGAGTTGGGTAGTCTATAAGCACATCCTTAAAAGGTCCCTAGTCGAGGGAGTTTCGAGACAGGGCATCGATACTCCAAAGTAGACTAGTGTATACGGATCGAGACCCCGACGAGGGGCGGTGGCTGGTCTCACAGGTCATTGGTGTCAGTTGGTTCACCTAAGACGTATACAGGTGCTCATTGGGTTATGAGTACACCAGATAGGACTCTCCGGGATCATGCTAGTTGGTTTTATACCTAGCGTCAGATAGCAGTTCCCTGGTGACATGTGTACAGGTTAGTTCATCGACCTGAGATCGTCATTTGTCTCATGTGAGTTCCTACTATGCTTTGATTACTACCCTACCACGGCTCAAAGGAGTCGTGCAAACAGGTTTTAGTTGGGTACAGTCCCGAGCTACATGGAGGCAGTGAGCGGATCGGCAGGGGTTTCGTCTCTCCCGGTATTGGGGGTGAGATCGCGCTATGTCTAGGAGAGCCATTACACGAAGTCCTTGGCCAAGGCAGGAGATTTTCTGGTAGGTATTCCAGTAGAATCTCAGGGTGTTCTGGGCTACACTCCGACACGACTTGTACCGCTTTTGGGGGTCTGACTTTTACCAACCCCCTAGGCCCGACATGCGATGCTCATAGACAAATGGACCGGACTGTACGGATATTGTCATCGACAAGCTCAGTAGGATGTCTGGATGAGTTCGCTTATTAGCCTCCCTTTTGGTCAATACCTGGTAGCCTGTTACGTACAGCTAGTACCACTGACGTGCTAGTGGTTAAATCCTGTAACCCTTCGAAAATCGTTTAGACAGTTTTTCGGAAATCGGCTAATTTTTCGGCTTTTTCCGTAAAAAGTCAAATTAGGTATTTTTCATTGTAGACCTAATTATACAAAATTTAGATAAGATATTACTATAATTTTGTCACTAAAATGTCACTTATAATTTTCTAGTTAAATAAAAAAAAATTCGTAATTAATTATTTTTTTAATTATTTTAAGCCTTTTTAAATGCATTAAATTAGGGATAAATACAAATTTAATTAGGTAAATTTCATAATTAGGAATCTTTATAAGTGAAATTTTAGTGACAAAATTATAGTAATAAGAGTGCGCGTGCAGCAGATGCCAATGGTAATGGTGTTCGTGTCCTACGAAGTGATATCGCATAAGTATAGATGAATGTCCATGCAATTTAATATACTGTACGCTATAAGGGTATGCAGTGTACATGAATGGATAAGCTAGCTAACAAAATAAATCTTGCAAAAAGTAGGGTAATCCTAACTAGGGGGGCGCCTCGCGCCATTCAGACGATTCCCCCATAGATGAATACATCTACTCACCTGAAATCCCCGCTAATCCGATCCGACCACCGCCTTGCCTTTACGTGCCGTGTCCGATGTTTCCTCGACCGATCCTATATTTGCAAAACACCAAGCATAAGATTACAAAACCTAAAACGATGTAAGTCACAATATACAATTATCGACGCTCTCGAATTAAACATAACATACACTCGGTGCGCGGGAAAACGCACGAAAATCGCTAAAACCTTAACTAAACTCGTCATTTCGGTGCAACCGCCAAAGCTAAAACCCAACTAGACAAAACTACGCATTCGCACAACCTACAAGTCATATTAGATGCTAATAATATCATCATGATATCGCAAATAAATCGCTTCCTAATTTCGTAGAAAACCTAGTAAGCATTCACGGACAAATTTCGATGCAAACCTCGCGAATTAACGATTTAGCGATCGCAACAACGCATAAACGTTCGATCCAACCTACTAGATGGCCACAACACTAACTTAAACACACTTATCATAATTCAAACCCTAATTACAACACCAATCCTATTCTTGAATTTTTAAAACAAACCATTGCAATGAAATTGATACTTTAAACTTCTAAAATAGCTTATTTAAACTACAAATTTAACAACTAGATTAAAATTATACCTCCCAAGTGTTGATCCTCTTTCACTTAGCCACCATAGATGTCTTCTTTCTCCTTGTTTTAAACAACTTAGGGTTTGGAAAGAGGTGGAATAGGATTTAGGTTTCAATTTTGTGAAGAAATTGTGAATTTTTGTCGATTTCGGTGGATTTTTAATGGAAATTTGAAGCAAGAAATGGGGGAAATGAGGGGTTTCCAGCAGGTGAGCTCGGCCTGGAGCAAGGGAGAGAGGTTGTGGGAGTTTTGTGGAAGTTTCTAGATCAATAAAACATCATATGTTATCATTTAATGCTTTCACATCAATATTTTCACAAAAAGCCTCATTTTAATTCATTTTTTCATAAAATTTCCAACCCTAAAACCAAAAATTTGCAAGCCATGATACAATTTTATTAACACCATATTTTAGCTTATAAAGATTCCTAATTATGAAATTTACCTAATTAAATTTGTATTTATCCCTAATTTAATGCATTTAAAAAGGCTTAAAATAATTAAAAAAATAATTAATTACGAAAAAAATGTTAAATAATTTTTTTTTCGTAATTAATTATTTTTAAAATTATTTTAAGCCTTTTTAAATGCATTAAATTAGGGATAAATACAAATTTAATTAGGTAAATTTCATAATTAGGAATCTTTATAAGTGACATTTTAGTGACAAAATTATAGTAATATCTTATCTAAATTTTGTATAATTAGGTCTACAATGAAAAATACCTAATTCGACTTTTTATGGAAAAAGCCGAAAAATTAGCCGATTTCCGAAAAACTGCCTAAACGATTTTCGAAGGGTTACAATCTTCCCCCCTTAAAGAAATTCGGTCCCCGAATTTAGAATTTAACTACGCGTACCTTCAAAAAGATGGGGATATCTCTTGCTGCTACTACGGAGACTATCCCTGTTTCACTACAGGAGTTCATGAGATTGAGACCTCCAGCTTTTACCGGTACTGATGCGACAGAGGACCCACAGGTATTTCTTGATAGGATGGCTCGGATTTGCCTTTCGTTGAGGTGTTCTGAGGATAGACTGGTGGAGTTTGCGAGTTTTCGTCTGGAGGGTCTTGCCCAGACATGGTACGATTCAGTAGAGAGAGGCCGAGCTGCAGGTCTGCCTTCTATGACCTGGGATGAGTTTACATCTGCATTTCTTGCCCGTTTTCTTCCGGAGAGTGTCCGAGATGCTCGAGCCCGTAGTTTTGAGTCTTTACGCAAGACTCCTGGGATGACAGTGTTGGAGTATGATATACAGTTTACTCAGTTGTCTCAATCTCATGAACTCCTGTAGTGAAACAGGGATAGTCTCCGTAGTAGCAGCAGGAGTGACCATCTGTGCAGCAGGTACGATCGTGGTCTGTGCGGTGGAAGGAACGTCCTCGGATCTCTGTGCCCGGCTGGATTCAACTAAAGATCCCATCATCTGCCGCAACTCTTGCATGCCGGCCTCTAATCTGGCAATACGATCTGGATAAGGCGGATCAGTATGACCCTGAGGGGTAGGCGTATCATCCCGCTCGATCCTCGCCTCAGACGGGCCCGCCCGAATCTCATCCCTAGCGGCAGCCCGCTGAGCTCTCGTAGTCTTTGGTGGCATCGAAGCTAGAATAATAAACAGGACTGATAAGATCATTGCAATTGAATCAAGGAATGCAAGGAATCAAGAAAGGAAATACAAGCAGTTATGTCCTAAGGTCACCTAGGCAGAGTACCGTATCGTAAGTATGCCGCGGATCATACCCACGGTACGCCACTCTGCTTAAGTCACCTACTCCATCTACCAAGGTCGTCCTACACTCAGAAAGGTAAAACCTACGCTCTGATACCAACTTTGTCACGACCCGAAAGTACGGAACGCGACTGGCACTTAGATTACGAGACGTCTAAAGGCGTACCGTAACCTAAGTCAGCCAAAGCCCAGAAGAATCTAAACCAAAATCAAAAGAGAGTGAAGGAAAACCTTTAATGAAAATGGTTTTTAAAATCATTTAAGTTGCATAGAATCCCTTTTTAAAAACATCATAAATTTCTGAAAATTTCGGCAGAGTCTCCCATGTATTTTCTATCCCCCAAAATGGGTACAACAAGATAATAAACCTGTAATCATAAAAATGGCATCCCCAAGCTGGAGCTAGCTCTTCGCCCAAGGCGGATCACAACCACATGCAATATAATAACCATATCAAGAAAAGAGTATAAAAGAAACGCAAAATATCAGAAAACACATCGCCGGCTCAAGTGAGCTCGACCCAAAAGAAACCACAAAATACAAATCTCTCAGTCTCATCACTAGGTCACATATACAATATAAAGTGGTAGATGGAGTATACTAGATATAATGATAAAGCAAAAAGAAATAAAGTGTGCTCGCAACCCACCTACAGGCGATGTCGCGAGTCTGAGCAAAAGGAACTGATGATAAGATAGCCCGCCGCTACAAGACTGACGGGTCCGACCTGCAAGACACTGTGGCACAACGGGGGTGAGTTGCCAGCTCGTGAGTAGAATATAACATCTAGTAAGGCAATCGTAAGAATGCACGCAATGCACCACAACATGCATGTCCATATGTGATATAATATCTCTAGTATGCATGCACAGGTATGCAATGTCATTATTAAGGCTTTAAGTGTTTTAAATGCTAAGGGTATTGAATTCTTAACTTTAGAACATGAATATCTGTATAATAGCTAAATACTATAAAGAAATCATCTGAAAACCCGTGTCAAGCATCGACACCCAATAGGAATCATATCTGTCTCAATATCGGGCTCCGTCAGTCCGGATCGGCCCATATCATAAATCTCACGACAACGGTCGGTATCCTCCGGATATCCGCCGCGCCAGACATCACCGGTAGGTAGTCTTCCCCTGCCAGGCTCATCGTCTACAACTCGATCTTCTTGCCCCGGGGTACCATACCGGGCCCACCATGTACCCGAGACGGTTCATCCACTCCTCGAATCGGGTCTCGAAATCCAACAGAAAACATGAAAACTCATGGTGGACGACACATACATCACGATAAAACCGCAACTTTGTTTTAAAAATGATAAATATAAGCTTTTGTTAAGTTCTTGCGGTTTTCCCCAAAAATCCAGAAATCGCAGCAATACTGAAATCCTCAAGAAAATCATAATGTTCGCATGTTATATATGATAAATGTCTATGATCTCAATGTATATGATGTGAGTTTTGGCTAGAAATCTATGTAGATATGATGGTAATGCGAGGTATATGCATGCTATGCAATTCCATATATCATGTATGAATGCAAATGGCGTTACTAAGTTAAACAGGTTCTATAGTGCACGTGGCATGGCAATTACCACAGGCTCTGTAGGGTGTCTGGATGAGTTCGCTTATCAGCCTCCCTTTTGGTCAATACCTGGTAGCCCGTTACGTACAGCTAGTACCACTGACGTGCTAGTGGTTAAATCCACAGCCAAAGTATTGACGAGTCTTTAGAGTCCCCTACAGACAGTTTCTTAAGTTTCGGGCGAAACGTTGTAGAGGCCGTATGGTATTATGACAGGGTTCGATCATATACGTGCAGTCATGCACGGATAATGATCGGACGGATCATACTAGTGGGCTTTGGTTTAAGCCGGATCCTAGTATTAGATTTGTTGGATTATTTTAGTCTCATCGTATTCGCATTCAGTCGAAATGCGGATGCAGGTATGTATATAAAGGTGAGGGGTATCCTTGTGATCCGTCACGAGTTTACTTTAGATGTTGCCGTATCTTTTTGTTGGATTAAACATTTGGGTTAATGTTTACTTTGGTGGAAATTGTGAGCTTAATTCATGATGAGGTGCATTAAATATGACATGGACAAGGGTGGTGACTCATGGTTTTATTCTTTGAGCCATGTCATCTTTAGTGATTGATTAGAGTGTTGAAATGAGAGATAGAGAGAGAAAAGGCAGCCATGTATATAGGTGAGCTCTGGTGATTATCTATGAGAGCTCTCATTTTTTCATCTCTACACAATAATATAAAATGTCTCTTCTTCTTCTTCTTCCTCTAGCTCACCATTTCCACCAATGGCATCATCTTCAACCTCCATCCATACACTCTCATGTGTTGAGAATCAATGGATGCTTGAGACAAAGTGATCACACACATTCTCTACATCGCCTTGGACACGTCGGCTAGCAAACTTCGTGTCTGAGTTGCTTCGGACGAAGCGGGAGCCCATAAAAAGACTCATTTATGTGGTGCCCTTTCCGATGAGGAGACCGGAGATCGGAGATGCCGCGAGGAGCTTGGGATGGTGGCCAAAGACCGAAGGACACGGATCGATCGGTATAGCCTTTCTAACCCTTCTCAAGTTAGCTAGTTATAGGTTAATGGTTCGATCCGGGAGAAAGTATAAGTTAGCGCCGATTTCAAGTTTAAGAAAAGTTTTTGTTTCCGCATTTGTCCTCGGATAGACGGCCGGGACGCTACCGTAAACTTACATAATTATGCATCCATATCATTAATTATATATCTATTTAGATTCCAAGTCACGTTATTTCATATTACTGCTACATCAACACCCCATGCTTGATAATGTGCATCCTACATAGTCATGATGTAACCCCTGATAAATATTTGTGTATCTATGCTTTTATCGTGCATCCGTAGTTGCTACAGTTTTATTATGAGCATCCGCTTGATACCTGTGCACTACCTGCCATGACCTGATATACCACTACTTGACTTGATACTTGATCCTGTTACTAATGCCGACAATCTTGACATGTTGTCCCTACGGACATATCTTGTTGTCTATTTAGACAAACATGTACATTCTTGATCCTGTGTTGGGATTAGCTCCAGATTTTCAATACCTGACTTGAACACATAACCTTGGGGGTATGGGGAAATCAAAAGTGTAACTGAAGTGTAGCTAAAAAAGGTATTACTTGATCCGTGGTCCCGGGGGATAACGGGACAGAATCATTCGTGATTCTTACTTGATCCGTGGTCCCGGGGGATAACAGGACAGAGTCATTCGTGACTCCCACTACCTGATCCGTGGTCCTGGGGGATAACGGGGCATATTCTTTGAGTTACATGGAGGATTATATTAATTGATTTCAAACAAACTTTAGAATAGATAGCCCAGTAGCACAGTTTAGATTGATCACTGCACGTCACATATATTGATACATTTCACTGTTCTATATCCGTATTTACTTATTACATTCATGTTACTGTTTATGATTCATGCCTGCATATCTCGTGTATCCTGTTCAGTTATTATTGATTGATATCATGACGCACTGACGTCTGGGTTTTTCATGGCCCAGATCCTCTATCTCTGTTGCAGGAAGTTCAGGAGTATTTTGACCAACAAGCCGAGCAGTGAAGATCATGTTAATAGCTAGTTAGTTTAGTTTTATTTCGTATTTTCATACTTGATGTGAGACCGTATTTTGGGACGTACTTTCTAGATTGTTTTATTTATTGGATTTATTGCTTCCGCATATTATTTCTTGACTCGTTATTTCTGGCTCATGGATATGTACTAGATAGTTTCTTTTATTTTTCCTATTCCAAATATCTATAGACAGCCGTAATGTGACTGTGGAGGGATGTTTCCTAGCCACAGGTAGCATGGTTGGCTCTGTCACGTGCCGATCTTAGCGCACTCTGGGAAGCGGGGCGTGACAAAACTACTGCCCCTCGTCAGAGAGAAAACTATAACTCTGACAGTCATTCTGTCATCCAGTTCATATTGGAAGCCTGGAATGATAATCGTCTCCCAAAGGAGGCTGTCGTTATCATATCCCTAGAACATTTACCTATGTTCTGTAAGCTGCTTCCGAACGTTTCTCCAGGATTGGATTAATATATCAACTTATTGCATCTAGTGCAAAAACAACATCTAGTGTGGTACTTGACATCTCATGATTGACTCAATTGCCTAAGCAAGTGATATGCCAATCATGCATACCCCGCTCCCCTTTAGGTCTGTAAGACACCTTTAGAGAGGGTGACTCCATCACCTGCAGGTACACCACCATGCCAGGAGTCGTCCATTCTAAATATCTTTAGAATACTGTCTAAGTACCCAAATTTCCTTGCATGTTGAACCTCCTTTCCTTGCATGTTGAAGTTAAGGATAAACTGGGCGTAAGTGGAAGGAAGGGACTAAGGAATCAAATCAGTATAGAGTTCATTCTCCAACGTGGTCCCAAGGTCCGCGAGCTCCTCCATGTAGCCAATCATCTTATGCACGTGTTCCGCTACCGATGATCCGACGGCCAACCTTGCCGAAAACAACTTCTTCGACACTTCGTATCTTGCGATACGAGACTGCTCTCCATACAGTTCTTTTGTATGAAGAAATATGGACTCTAGGTCCATATTCTCGTGCCTCCTCTGATGTTCGTTGTCCATCGAGGCTAGTACGAGGCATCTGGCCTTCGCGCAATCTATTTCCCAGGTCTTGTAGATTTCCCTATCTACGACACTGGTTTTGGGACCTGGGACAGGGGGAGCTTTGGTGGTAAGGACATACCCCAACTTGTCATAAGTGATTTCCATCTTGACATTCCTGAGCCAATCTTTGTAGTTTGGCCCTGTCAATATGTTTTTATCTAGTAATAACTTAAGTCCGGTCATGTTGAATGGTCGCTGCAATTAGGAGAGAGAAAAGAAACACTTTAGCATGATGCTCTTGCAAGTTTAGAGTGGTTTTTAGTTTGTCTAAACTGGATGGCTCCCACTGTCTCTCGAATCCCTTCTCAAACCGTAAAGAAAGGATTAGTCAGGATCAATCTCACCGTACAATACTTGCTTAACCGTTCAGCCAGGCCAGTGTCGGTACTTCGAGGGAGGTTTTCCAACGCTTTCGCGAAGTTTCTTAATTAAGTAACCTCTTTTCCCTGTGGGCGTAGCCCCGCTAACACCTTTCTAGACACCTACTAAGTTTATAGCATTGATCGTTAAGTGAGAGTTTTCCCGAGGAGTAGCATATACTCACAGTAGGATCGGGATCCAAATATCATCGCGTGATAAAACCGAAGGAATCTTACCAGAATTATCACACTCAAAATGGTATGCAGCGCTAGCAAGTTTCAGTACTTATGAAACTCCCGATGTGGATTTCTGCCCCATGCTCTTATGACCTTGACTTTGGCCAAAATATCATAAGTCACATGTCAAGTTCTACCCGTCATTCTCCTGGTTAATTTGGACCCACCCGTACCTACCCTTGACTTTGGCCAAAATGGCAGCACGACTGTTCCAAACCAACGCATCTATCTATGCTGCACATGAATACCCAATAGCTACCAATCACTATGCCTTGACTTTGGCCAAAATACATAGCTTGAATACTTTTTGACCATTCATGTGGAATGACGGAGGGCTACGAATGGTTTTGGCGAAACCGTGAACGTAGTGAACTTGATATAATCGATGGAACGAGATAGTTTTAAAAGGAGTGGTTCAAGCTCCGCGTTTAAAAGTTTAGTTTTGAAAAGAACCGAGTGGTTTTCAAAGTGTTCTAATCGACTTTTACTTGGTTTATTTTCTTGCATTAGTTCTTTTAATGCGTCCCATCATTTAATCCTACCATTGCAGAAAACAATCAAAATATGACGTACGCTTATGCCATTCGCATTCGCCACGGGGCCCCGTCATCACCCATTAGGTTACTTAACTAACGACAGAGCGGGGGTTGGGCTAGCGCGGCTGTAAAACATAAGCAACGCCTAAATAGTTATCATATATAAATATATAGCAATGATAGACATTACAGATTACAGATGAATACATTGGATATACTAGGAATCCGCAATCCGTTCGAGCCTGCAACGAAAAGCGGATTACACGGTCGCGGTGAATAGCCAATACCCCACCCAAGACCCCTACGGGTGCGGCAAACTACCCTCCAAGTACCCGAAGCGAAGCAACCTCCCTCACCACTGTGAGTAGGCCACTCGGAACTTCGAGATACCCGGTAGTTTGTGCACCCCCTCCATGGGTCTATCCTAGGAGCAAAAACAGTAAAAAGAATTATACAATGACGGCTACAACCCCGACCCGGTTGTGCGGCCATACAAATAATATTATTACATCAATTTACATATTACAATGAATGAAAGAAAAAGCAACACTTATCTCACATCTACCCCGGCTATTCATCCGCGACAATCCAACCCATTCATATACACATACCATCATCAATCACAGATCACAGATATGTATAACCCCGACTAATCGACATATAGCGATTAGCCGACGTTCAATACATATAAACATCACAGATATAACCTTTTAGTCAAAGTGTATTGAAGTTCGGAAAAAAATACGGATTTATAGGCCCCCAAAAGCAAATTTCTATTCTGGAAAACCTGGGCACATATAAACCATCTTAAAAATCCTAAAACCAAGCCAGAAATACACTGCACCAAACTCGACCCAGTGAAGAGCCAAGACGGCCGCAGTTGCGCGGCAATAGCTTGCTATTGCCGCGGAACCGCGGCTCTTTGGTCGAATCACTGGATCATTTTTGGTGGCTTTCTTCACAAAACCCTGAGATGATTTTTGGAGTATAATTTATTTTGTTTTGAACAGAAAAAAAATTAACAGAAACTTAGGGTTTTGAATACTCGGTTTTTCGATTTTTCCGATTCGAACTTCGATACACTCTACTACCTAGCTAGTTTATGTTTAGTTAGGCTCTGATACCACTGTAAGTCCACGTTGCCCACCCCGGTGCTTGCGGGGAGACGGAAAACGGAATAAAAATCGAATTTTTATGAGCTTAGGCAACATGGACTAGACTATGAAGGATCTTTGCTAAACAAAAACAAGCTAAAGCTAACAAGAAACTAGCTAAGTGCTAGAAAGGTTATACCTTGGGCTTTATGTCCTTCTCTCCTTGCTCCTTGGAGTGGTGGAAGGAGGTCACCTTTGTCGCCTTTTCACGTCGAAAAAAGATCCACCCGAAAGCCTCGACCTTTGGCTTCAACTCCAAGTTAGAAGTAACTAGGGTGCAAGAAGTGCTAATCCTTGAACCCTAGATGAGAGTAGAGATTATCAAGAAGAGGTTTTTCTCAAGCTCAAGTGTTTCTCAACACATGAGAGGGGAGAGCTTGAGGGAGAGGAAGAACAAGAGAGAGAAAGTAAATCATAGAATGAGAGAAAAATAAACCATTCTCACATATATGTGTGAATTATTGTAATTAGATAATTAGATAGATAATTGTCATGGTTAATCAAGACATGACCATTATCATTTCATTTTTAATGCAAATTGCAAGGATCAAAGAGTATCTTCCAAATGAAATGATGATGGTCAAAGTGTCAACCAAGGTCAACAAGTCAAGGAGGTCAAATGGTCAACAACCATAACCATGCACAATTATTTAAACTAATATCAATTAACCATAATACACACATAAGCATAGGGTTAATAAAATGACAATAGTCATTAACCCTAATCAAAGTCCTCTCCCTCTGTCTCAAGCAACTGTGCATACGCACCCGTATTCGTGATCCGAGGAACACGAATACAAAGAGAAAAACCAATCCCAAATCATATATTATGATCCGGCTTAAACCAAAGCCCGCTAGTATAAGCTGTCCGGACAGCAAACGTGCACAAGTGCACGGATGTGAACGAACCCTGTCGCAAAACCATGCGACCTCTACTCATTTTGCCTAAAGGCGAATAGCTCTCTGTGTGGGACTCTAAAGACTCGACACTACGCTGGCAGTGGGTTTAACCACAGACCGCAAGCGGCACTAGCTGTACGTAACGGTCCCCAGGTAGATGTCGATAAGAAGACTGACGAGGTGAACCCCATCTGAACTCCTACTGAGCCTGTATGTGATAGTCTCCGTACAGTCCGGTCTGTTCATCTGATACATCTCATGGCGGGCCTAGGGGGCGGTGCGTCAGTCCCCTAATAGCGGTACAAGTCGTGTCGGAGTGTAGCCCAGAACACCCTGAGATAACACTGGAAACCTACCAGTATATCTCGCTTGCCCTGGCCAGGGACTACTCGTGTAATGGCTCTCCTGTACACAGTGTGATGTCAACCCCCAATACCGGGAGAGACGAATCCTGTCTAACCGTCACTGCCTCCAAGCGCTTCGGGACTGCACCCAAAAACTACCTGTTTGTGCAGTGGGAACACACTCGAGGCGAAGTGACAGTGTCAAGTCAGTGGACTAAGCTGTACTCATGTCACCTGGGAACTGATAACTGACGATAGGTATAATACCAACCAACAGTTCCCGACGAGTCCTGTCCAGTGTACTCGTAACCTAACGAGCACCCGCATACTATCTCAAGTACGACGTACTGATGGCTGTGGGACAGACCGTCTCCCACGCTGGGATGAGAAGCGCATACGCTAGTCTACTCCGGAGTATCGATGCCCTGTCTCGATAGTCCAACGACTAAGGACCTGTATAAGGATGTGCTTATAGATCACCCAGCTCCCACGAGTGTGAGCGCCATCACAACGCTGGTAATCAAGCAAAGATCCTAAGGGCTCTACTAATATGTATATCAGCGATATGCTAAAAGAAACACATGCACATATTAAAGCAGAGACAAACCAAGTAGCATACTACCATTTCGAGCAAGATTGTATATACAACTGTGAATATCCCAAGCTTCCATCAAGTAATATACAAACTAGTATGATACAGTAATGGCCTCTAGGGCATATACACTAACAATCTCCCACTTGCACTAAGGCCATGTACTGGCGTATCGAAGACCTATCATCTCGATCAGCCGCTCGAACTGAGTCTGGGGCAAGGCCTTGGTGAATGGATCTGCTGTGTTATCTTCTGAAACAACCCTCCGAACCTCGATCTCCTGGCGATCCACGATCTCCCTGATCAGGTGATACCGCCTCAAGATGTTTCTGGATTTCTGATGGGACCTGGGTTCATTCGCTAAAGCTATAGCCCCGTTGTTGTCGCAATACAGAGGTATTGGGTCAACAATGGACGGAACCACCTGAAGTTCTCTCAAGAACTTCCTCATCCAGACAGGTTCTTTTGCGGCATCAGATGCAGCGATGTATTCCGCTTCCATAGTCGAGTCAGCAACGGTTTCCTGTTTGGAGCTCTTCCAACACACCGCCCCTCCATTGAGGGTAAAGACAAAACCCGACATGGACTTGGAATCATCCTTGTCACTCTGGAAGCTGGAGTCAGCAAAGGCCTCAATCTGGAGGTCTTTTCCGCCATACACCAAGAACATCTCCTTAGTCCTTCTCAGGTACTTAAGAATGTTCTTTACTGCTATCCAATGTTTCTCCCCAGGGTTTGACTGATACCTGCTTACCACACTCAGTGCATAAGCCACATCCGGTCTGGTACACAACATTGCATACATTATAGAGCCTACCGCAGAAGCGTAGGGTATAATAGACATGCGATCCCTCTCCAAATTAGTCTTGGGAGACATCTCTTTGGAGAGGGTGATCCCGTGACAAGCCGATAGATTATCGTGCTTGGAATCTTCCATACTGAATCTCTTCAGTATGGTGTCGATGTACCTGGACTGTGAAAGTCCTAATATCCTCTTGGATCTGTCACGGTAGATCCGGATACCCAGAATGTATGAGGCATCACCCAGGTTTTTCATGGAGAACCTGTGTGACAAGAACCCCTTGACAGATTGTAGCATAGGAATATAATTTCCTATTAAGAGAATGTCATCCACGTATAAAACGAGGAATACTACAGTTCTCGCTACAAATCTACAATAGATGCATGGTTCATCTGGATTTTTGATAAAGCCAAATTCTTTGACCGTCTCATCAAAACAGATGTTCCAACTCCGCGATGCCTGCTTTAGTCCATAAATGGACTTAAGCAACTTGCACACATTTCCGCTGCTCCCACTCTGAATGAAACCATCTGGCTGGTCCATATAGACACACTCCTCTAAATGTCCATTTAGAAAAGCTGTCTTTACGTCCATCTGCCAAATCTCATAATCGTGGAAGGCAGCAATGGCAAGAAGGATCCGAATGGATTTCAGCATAGCTACTGGAGAAAAGGTTTCGTCATAGTCCAAACCAGGTCGCTGACGAAAACCCTTTGCTACCAGTCTAGCTTTATAGGTCTCAACCTGTCCATCTACACCAATCTTCCTTTTGAAGATCCACTTGCATCCTACGGGTTTTACCCCATCTGGAGCAATGTCCAACGTCCATACGTTGTTGGTGTACATGGACTCCATTTCGGTCCGCATTGCATCCAGCCATTTTACCGAGTCGACGCTCTGAATGGCTTGCTGGAAGCTAGTAGGCTCATCATAATCTATGATGCAATCTTCTCTATCCCCGTCAATGAGAAAACCGTAGTATCTCTCGGGCGGATGAGACTGCCTACTACTCCTGCGGAGTGGCGTGGGAATGTCCTGATCTTTCGAACCCTCTGGTTCTACTAAGCTTTCAGTAATAGCTCGTGGTTTTGGAATTTCTTCCAGTTCTATTGCGCTCCCACTTAATTCTTTTTCTATGAACTGGTGTTCTAGAAAGTGGGCATGGCGAGAAACAAACACCTTTTGTTCCTCTTCGCAATAGAAGAAATATCCTTTGGAGTTCTTTGGATATCCCACAAACTTGCACTGTACTGAGCGTGCCTCGAGCTTGTCCGCATGCTGCTTTTTTACAAAAGCTGGACATCCCCATGTCTTAATGTGATTAAGATAGGGTCTCTTCCCACACCACATCTGATATGGTGTAGTAGGCACAGTCTTAGTTGGAACTCGGTTCAAAAGGTATGCAGCTGATTCTAGCGCATATCCCCAGAACGATCGCGGCAACTCAGCGTTACTCATCATGGACTGTACCATATCCAATAGGGTTCGGTTCCGTCTCTCCGATACACCGTTATGTTGCGGAGTGTATGGAGGAGTAAGCTGAGAGAGAATTCCATTCTCTTTTAAGTAACCCAGGAACTCGGCACTCAAGTATTCACCACCTCGATCAGATCTCAGTGCCTTGATACTTTTGCCTATTTGTTTTTCTACTTCATTCTTATATTCCTGGAATTTTTCAAAAGCCTCGGATTTATGTTTCATTAAGAAGAAATAACCGTACCTTGAAAAGTCATCCGTAAAAGTAATGAAGTAAGAATAACTGCTTCGCGCATGTGTAGACATTGGACCGCACACGTCGTTGTGTACGAGTCCCAAGAGCTCGCTCGCTCTTACTCCGTATCCAGTGAACGGAGTCTTTGTCATCTTTCCTTTGAGACAGGATTGATAAGTTGCATACGATTGATATTCGAACGGATCCAAATATCCTTCTGTATGTAACTTAGTCAACCTTCTCTCACTGATGTGACCCAGTCTACAATGCCATAAGAAAGTTTTATTGATTTCTGGAGACTTTCTTTTGTGTGTATTCTGGACATTGAAAATCTGTGGTTGGTTTAATACGTATATACCGTTGTTCAATGTACCCGACCCAATCAAAACTTGATTAAGGTGAATGTTCACTACATTACTTACAAATGCAAATTCATAACCTTCTTTAGATAATAAAGATACAGAAAAGATATTACAGGTTGCATTTGGTACATAATAACAACTACACAAAACCAAAAAGTGTCCATCCGATAATCCCAGGTGATAGTCCCAGTTCATATCAGATTTTTGCATTTTCATACCGCCCAATTTTTATCACATTGCATATCGGTAGGTACTCTTGAGCCGTGTTTGCTAGTCAATTGCAGGATACAGGTTCTCGGCTCTAAATGGTGAAATTCATGGGAATACACGACAAAATCCGGGTTCCTGCCATTCACAGATAAAACACGGATCTCCGCTCTTTATCCGTCTGTTGCCACACACCAGTTTAAGAGACAAAATGGCAAATCATTGTCATTTTCATGCACAAGGCTCTATGGCAACACAAGATCCAATAAATCTACGCGGAGCTCAAGAAAATCATGGCAAAAAGATCCACATCCAATCACCTTTTGGTCTACTAAAATTCTGGAAGAAATGTGGAAGGATTATCAGAAAAAACATATGCCAAACTACAGACAACATCAGACCAGGGGGGCCCACAAAATACGAGGAGCCAAATCCTCTATTAGGCCGCGGAACCGCGGCCTAATCATGCTTAGGCTGCGGAACCGCGGCCGTACGGCCTTGTCGGCTGAAGACATTTCAGGGGCAGTTTGGTATTTTTATGAAGGCTCAGAATTTTGCCCTAGGATTTCAGTTGCCTGCCTATAAATAGCCCAGAACCTTGTGAAGCCAAGGGGTGCATAATCATGTATTTTTTAGGGTTTAGAATACTTGTTCTTCTTCCTCTCCTCATCTCTTCTCCATTGAAAAAACTTGTAGTGAGCTTTTGTGAGTGAAGAATGATGAATAAAGAAGTTCCTTTTGTTATTTTACTTGTCGTGCTCTTTTTATGTTAATCGCTTGTAATCGTTAATTGATAAGTAGTTGTTGTTATTTATTGTTGTTTCTTTCTTTCTCTTTTTCTTTATCCTTAAAACAACCATGATGCTTACGCTTGATCCTTGCCAAGGTGAGGTCGCAAATAGCTAGTTGTTATCTTCTAATCTCTTTCTTTCTATCTTCCTCTTTGTTTTGTTTTCTTTTCATTATGATGTGTGAGTAGTTTCCATACTTGTTAGGGTAGGATAAGGGAAGTTTGAGAGAAGGAAATCTCTCTCACTCTTTCCTTGCCCAACATCTTAAATCGACTCCCGTTAATTGAACCACAATCCGCTCCCTACGGCACCCTATCCTACATGATAGCGGTGATTCCGTAGTGAGACCGGTTGTGGTTGAATTAACCGGAGGTTATGGCTAAGAGCCAAGAACGGACGGACAAGCACCAAAAGGAAGAACTTAAGCGTTGGAAAGCCTAGCTTATACTCGCAAGTTCCTTCCTAGTCGTGCTAATCCCCGTTGTTGCCGATTACCGTAACACCGATATTAAGAGTGGCAACGAAAGAAGTGAGCGACTCCTAACTCAAATTAACCTAATCCTAACCCTAACAAGCTCTCTTTACATATTATTTTAACACTTAGATATTCATAAACAAATCTGGAAAACTGGACTTAACTCGTTAAAGCACATAGAAAAAGATTCCCATCTCCCTGCGGACGACCCGTACTCAACCGGCTAGCTACAAGCGAAACCGTTTTGATTGCGGTAATTAACTAAACTTGAACACGCGGAATCTTTACTAATCAAATGGCGCCGCTGCCGGGGAGACGGTAGTTTATTTCTTTGTGTAATTTCGGGTTAATTTGTGAATATAAATATAACCGAAAAACAAAACAAAAAAAATATACATTGTAAGAAAAAACCATTCTGTTATTTTTGATTAGTTTTTGTGCAAGTGTGCAGGATAATACGAAGTTCGAGCGCAGTGCCATAGAAGTGGATATACGAAGTTCGAGTTCAGTGCCAAAGACGTGGGAAGATAGACCCATATTTCGCGGCTACACCGCGACGGATCAAAACGAAGCAAACAGTCTACTGTAAAAATCTGGAGCAGATACAGTGATCAAATCAAGATTCAGCAAATCCAGACAAGCAGAGGACTCCCAGGCCAGCACACAGAAAAAATTGGAAGCCCAATCTCTCTGTTCAGCCGCGGAACCGCGGCCTAAGCACGCGTTTGGCCGCGGAACCGCGGCCATTTGGAGCCTTCAGGCTGCCATTTTTTCTGTGAGTCTTTCTCTTCTTCCCCCTACTCCTCTGAACTCCAATAAACTATGTTTTCTGCAGCATTCTTTGCGCAAATTCTCTTCCCCCTTCCAATAAACTGTTCTTGTGCAGGATTCTTTGCGCCGCGCTAAAAATAAAAATTGTTTGCAGTTGATTTGTTATCGCTTTGCATTCATTAATACGGACTTAAGGGGCTTGAAACCAATTCAGATTGGGTGGGGATTTCATCACCCTTTCCAGGACCCCAGAAATCACAAAAAGAATATGCATTGACCATTGTTAAATTAAAAAATACTAGACTCAGCCCTAAGGACTTCGCGCTCAATAGGACAGAGGACTAATTACAGGCATCGGCAGTTTATCCTATCCTGACTTTGCGGTGTCTAGGCAAGTGTGACGAAGGCAAGTGGTTATTTAATTAAGGAACTTCGCGAAAGCGTTGGACAACCTCCCACTTACCTGGCACTTATCTGGCCGCAATTGGCGGAGAAGAGGCGGTTTGAGGTCCTGTTTCTAGTTCTTTGGAACAGTTAGGAGCTGTCTAGCTGACCTAGGTGACCCTAGATCTAGGTGTGATTGTGCATATCTTGTTTGTGATTGCTTAAAGCCGTAAATCCGTACATATTTCTGTAAAGCTCTTTCTAAAAATAAAATAAAAAAAAGGAAAAAAATCAAAAACTTTTATAAAAACTTGCCCTTTGTCGCCAAAAATCCATTTTTCACCCACCACCCATCGCCTTTCTCCATTGACGTTTTCTTACCCTCACCTTCTCCGCTTTGACTATACTAAACTCGTTTAGTGTATGTCCGGTTGGACTCGGGACACTAGCGCCCGCCTAGTCCGCGTTACGTTAGTCGCTACCGACTACGCGATCGACTCAGACGTCGAAACTCCGTCCACTCCTCTTTCACCTTTACCTTTGCCGGCCAACTCCGACGTTGACCGGAATTCTGTTCATACATCTTCACCTTCACCTTCACCAACCTCTTCTTCCGCGATGTCAGGATTTAATCCGAACATATCTTTGACTACCCCTGGATTAGCTCCACCTCCTACGGAGACCAATAACCCACCACCACCGCCTGTTGTAGCGCCGCAGCGAATCGCGCTCCAGGATCGTTTCTATCCCACCCGTTCTGCACTTCCCACCTGCCTTTCTCTTCCACCGGCCAATGGGGATAATTTTGAAATTAAGCCCCACTTCATCAACATGCTTCCACGATTTCATGGGCTTGAATCTGAAGATGCCTATATCTTCATCAATAAATTTCAAAACGTTTGTGCCATGATGAAAACTACCCAACTGTCGGATGATGCTATACGCCTACGGGTCATTCCGTTCACTTTATGCGATCTTGCTGAAAAATGGCTGTATTGTTAGTTGTATGTATGCCCTAGAGGCCAGTATTGTACAGATTATGTATATTATATTGGATGCTTGGACATATATAGAGATGACTTTCTTGCTCGACATGATAGTATGCTATCTGGTTACTCTTTATCTTAACATGTACACTAGTCTCTTTATACTGTCTTATAGTTACTGTTGGAGAAAGTGCCCTCAGAGTCAATTATTGGATCACAGGCACGTGATTGCAATGATTGAGGGGAGGACCTGTCCCAGTAGGACAGTCTTACTCGAGATGATAGTATGCTATCTGGTTCACCTTTATCATCGTGTACTGCTTTAGGTGACCTTACGAGTCGCTATTGCACGTTGATAAAGCCCCTAGGATTCTTGCTTGACTTCCAGCAGTATGAGGGCGATCATATAAGTGGGAGCTGGGGTCTATAAGCACATCCTTAAATGGTCCCTAGTCGAGGGAGTTTCGAGACAGGGCATCGATTCTCCACAGTAGACTAGTGTATACAGTCGAGACCCCGACGAGGGGCGGTGGCCGGTCTCACAAGCCACTGGTGTCAGTTGGTTCACCTAAGATGTATACAGGTGCTCATTGGGTTATGAGTACACCGGACAGGACTCGCCGGGAACCTGCTAGTTGGGATATACCAGACGTCAGATAGCAGTTCCCAGGTGACATGTGTACAGGTTAGTTCATCGACCTGGGATCGTCATTTGTCTCGTGTGAGTTCCCACTGTACTTTGATTACTACCCTACCACGGCTCAAAGGAGTCGTGCAAACAGGTTTTAGTTGGGTACAGTCCCGAGCCACATGGAGGCAGTGAGTGGATCTGCAGGGGTTCGTCTCTCCCGGTATTGGGGGTGAGGTCGTGCTGTGTCTAGGAGAGCCAGAACATGAAAAGTCCTTGGCCAAGGCAGGAGATTTTCTGGTAGGTATTCCAGTAGTATCTCAGGGTGTTCTGGGCTACACTCCGACACGACTTGTACCGCTTTTGGGGGTCTGACTTTTACCAACCCCCTAGGCCCGCCATGCGATGCTCATAGACGAACGGACCGGACTGTACGGATATTGTCACTGACAGGCTCAGTAGGGTGTCAGGATGAGTTCGCTCATCGACGTCCCTTTTGGTCAATAGCTGGTGGCCCGTCACGTATGGCTAATACCTCTGACGTGCTGGTGGTTAAATCCACAGCCATAGTATTGACGAGTCTTTAGAGTCCACCACACAGACAGTTACTCAAGTTTCGGGCGAAACGCTGTAGAGGCCGTATGGAGATATGGCAGGGTTCGATCAGATACGTGCGGTATTGCACGGATCGTGATCGGACGGTTTTTACTAGCCGGCTTTGGCTTAAGCCGGATCCTAGTTTTTGATAGTGTAGTTTTGTCTCTTTGCATTTGTGTTCAGCGGGAATACAAATGCGGGCATGTATTTGCAGTTGCGGGGTTTTCCTGTAATTTATTACGGGATCAGTTTTCTGAAGTTGCCAGTTTGCATTCCGTTCCGGCCGGTTTTCTCTTTTTCCTTCACGGCCGGACTTTCCGTTGGAGGGGGTTAATTGCAGTTGGCAATTAACTTATTTGATGAGGGCTTTATTGCATTTGTGCCATTATCATCATGATATTCCATTTTGGTCATTCACTTGCATTTATGAGAAAGGGATTGAATTGGATATGGATTAGATTATGGTTGTGACCATTTTGATATTTGTTTATTCTTTTTTTGATTTTTCCTTCACCTTGGATGGGGCCGGCCACTGTTAAGGGTTGGAGTGAGGTTTATTTTTTTGGATGGGTTAATTCCTTCATGTTATTTTCGTGGGCCCCCCATTAGTGTGTGTGTGTGTGTGCTGTGAAGAATAAATTTCCTTATGCATGGTTTAAATTAATGCACTCCACCCACATCATTTCCAGTGAAGACAAATCCTGTTTTTGGCCGAGCTCTTTTCTAGCATGCTTCCCACTTCATTTTCCAGAGAGCAAAATTCTTGCTTTGGCCGAGCTCCTCTTTTCCATAGCAAGCTCCAATTTCTCATCAAGCTTCCATGAAAACTCTTGTGCAAAATTCCTCCAACATGGCAACCTCTTAAACCCCAAAGAGATAAGTTTCTACACTATTCTATAGCAAGCCTTGGACGCGTCGGCTAGCCAACTTCGCGCCCGAGTTGCCTCGGTCAAGAGGTGGGAGCCCGTAAAAGATTCCGGCCACGTGGTGCCCTTTCCGACGAGGAGGAGATGGACGGAGATCCGCGGGAGATCGGAGTGGAGATGAAGACCGAAGGACTCGGATCAGTCGTTATATTTCTCTACCCGTATTTTAGTTTGCTAGCTAGCTAGGTTAATGGCCCGATCCGGGTAAAAAGTCCGCGGTGGTGCCGTTTTGCAAAGTTCGCAAAGTTTTTGTTTTCCGCGTTTCCGGCGTCGGGTCGACGGCCGGGGCGCCCCCGCGGGCTTACAATGGTATCAGAGCCAGGCCATTAACCTTCCCTAGCTTGCTCTAGCGCGTTTAAAACTCGATCGAACAAAAACCCGAAAACCGTATTTTTTGTGCACATGTGTTCTCTGTTAAAATTTTTTGAGCTCCTAAAATTTTTCTGGTGATTGCAGAGACATGTACAACAAATTATAAGAATTCTGCGAAAATACGATCCACTGATTCCTCACTTCGACCGCGGAAGCGCGGCCAAACCTCTGTTTTGGCCGCGCTTGCGCGGCGGAAAAGGGGAATCGTGGCACCATATTTTCCCAGTAAGCTTTAGACTTGGAAATAGGGGTTTTGGGATATTTTCTTTGGGCCCAGATTTTCTGTAAGTGCTACAGTAGTGTGTGGGGCCCACTTTGATAAATTTGTTCGATCGGATATTTTAAACATGCTAGTTCACAGTTTTTACATTATATCTGCGACCGTGAATGTCACTTGATCGGTAAATCCCGTCTAACTGCTATAGCCTGGTTAGACGGATTTGCGAACGTGACTTTCACGTTGATGTTCTGTGATTGTACTGTGTTGTTGCGGATCGGTCGTGGGGGATAGCCTGGTTGCAGTGGTAGTACAGTTTTGTTTTATATGTACATTTGATATTGCGGGGCGAGCGTCCGACATGTGGACTGCCGTCACTGCCTGTTTGTATTATTTTTTTGGGGCACGACCTGGTTGTGGTCGATGTACCCGTTGTATGTATATTTTACTTTCTGTACTAGGATTACCCCGCGGAGGGGTGCACGGGTAGCCGGGTTCTGGAGGGCAACAAGCCCGCATCTCATGGCATTGAGACGGAGGGGGCTTCACTCTAGGATTGGCGGGCTATTCGCCGCACTCGTAGGGGGTATAGGGTTGACCCAGGAGGGATGCCCAAGTTACCGGATTCCGTGAAGTGCTGGGTGGTCCATTCACGTCGTTGAAGGGGGCTGCCTCGCTTCAGATTTTGGCGGGTGACTTGCCGCGCCCGTAGGGGTCTAGGATTTCATTGCACAGGCTATCCACACGACCAGGGGAACGTCGGATTTCAGCGGCTCTGTGAAACCCGGGGATCCCAGATATCTGTATTGATCTGTGTTGCTATACATTTCTGTGCTGCATTATTTATCACGCCTTGAGCGAAAATTATATATTGGTATATATATATTTATAGATGTTGTATATGTTTTTCATCCGCGCTAGTCCAGTCCCCGCTCTGTCGTTAGTTAGCTAACCTAACGGGTGATGACGGGACCCAGTGGCGAATGCGGATGGCATATACGTACGTCAGTATATTTTCGTTCTTTATGGTGTGATCAATTGATGGGACTGCATTGATTCGGATCAATGCAAGTTAAACAAACCTAATCTGATGTTGTTGGAACACTTTTTCAAAAGCTGTTATTGCAAGGGCGTTCTCTTTTGTTTTGCACAGAGGTATTCATTTGGAATATCCTGCTCCTCAGTCGACGAGGCAAGGGCCGAGATCCCTTCACCGGGAGTGACCCCTTGGACAGAAGTTTGCGTCAGGGCATTAACTTCATTATAGCCGATTACTTTTGCTTTGCACCGTGGTATTCAGTTGGAATATCCTGCACCTCATTCTACGGGGAAAGAGCCGAGATCCCTTCACCGGGAGTGACCTCTTTAGCAAAGGTTGTCGTCACTATATTTTTATAAAGCTATCAGTTCCTTCAACGATATCAAGTTCATTACGTTAAAGGTTTTCGCCAGAAACCATTCGTAGCCCTCCGTCATTTCATATGGATGGTCAATAGTATTCAAGCTGTGTATGTTGGCCAAAGTCAAGGCACAGTGTTTGGTAGCTGTTGGGTATTCATATGCAGCATAGATAGATGCGTTGGTTTGGGACAGTCGTACTGCCATTTTGGCCAAAGTCAAGGGTATGTACGGGTGGGTTCAAATTAACCAGGAAAATGACGGGTAGAACTTGACATGTGACTTATGATATGTTGGCCAAAGTCAAGGTCATAAGAGCATGGGGCAGAAATCCACATCGGGAGTTTCAAAAGTACTGAAACTTGCCAGATATGCGCATACCTCCTGGAGTGTGATAGCGTGAGCGGATTCCGTCACGTTATCATGCGATGAGAGTTGGATCCCGATTCCCACTGATGAGTTGGTTTACTCCTCGGGTGATCCCGGCTAATTCTTCTTTCAGGTTTGGGGAAGAATTTGACGTTACAGTGGGAGGTTTCCAGATTAGATAAAGTGGTAACCATTCTGATCTAGGTTAGAGTGCACGCTGAGTGTTTCTTTTCTCTCTCTCTGGCAGCGACCATTGACCCGACCCTAGACTATGACTCAGTGACCAAGTTGACCGAACCTACTTAACACTGGCTTTTGGATTGTCAGAGTTGCAGACCTCTT
Source organism: Agapanthus africanus (assembly GCA_030015575.1). Lineage (NCBI taxonomy): Eukaryota > Viridiplantae > Streptophyta > Magnoliopsida > Asparagales > Amaryllidaceae > Agapanthus > Agapanthus africanus. The sequence continues at coordinate 153,303,791 of CM057345.1, read as the reverse complement.
TGCCACTCCTACTTTTACCCTTTTCTCCGGGACACCCCGTATTACTACGAACGTCCACTTCCATTGGACAAAACCATCGTATGGTTATATACGAACTCGAAGGACTTCGAGGATGGTTTCTGGTTCTGGAGAAAAAGGAATAAAGTACATTCAGTTGTCTTTTCTTTTCACCTTCTCTCAGGTTGCGAGTACTCCTTGGTTTAGGAGTAGTACACCTATTACGCAAATCGGATAGTCTTCTTCCAGACCCTAGGCTGGTGCCGACCGGTAGGGAATGAAGAAAGCCAATTAGCCTAAACGGTGTACAGAAGGTATTAAGCTCAGACAAAGCAAGGGATTAGTAAGAGGGCAAAGTAAATTGCGACTGCTATTCACGACCAAACCATGTACTTCTTTGTCAATCCTAAATCACCTATGAATTAAGTACATTCGGTTGTCTTTTATCCTCACCTTCTCTCGCATTGCGAGTGCTCCTAGGACTAGGACAGTACACCCATTATGCTTATTGGATAGTCTTCTTCCAAACCATAGGCTGGTGCCAAACGGTAGGGAACGAAGAAAACCATTTGGCCTAAAGGGGTGTACAGAAGGTAATGACTAAAGACATATAAAGGGATTTAGAGAGGTGGCAAAGAATTATACGGTTACAGTTGTGAATCTGGACAATGGAAGAGGCATTACTAGGAATACCAGGAAACCCCATCGAAACATTTCAATGTTTCAGTTTCACTGTGCACTGTTAAAAGAAAACTGATTTCCCGATTAGACACTTACTCCAGGGTATGTGTTTACCAGGTTGGATTCTCACATCTGTATGGTTTTACAGACGATGAGTGGGAGTAAGTTATTGGGAATTAGGTGACCATCCTCATTATATCGGGATTCATGATATTTGAGGAAGCCACCTGGGTTGTTTGCCGGTCGGCAAATATTTGGTTTTGAATATCCGTTGTTGTGCACCAATTTCAAATTGATATATCTGTACGTCTATTTTTATAGAGTGAGATATACTTTTTGAAATTATGTCTATGACATTTACCTATATCTGTGGATGGTTAGGTAAGGAGCATTGAACAGCGGTGTAATTCTTCTTAACCAAAAGTACAGTTTTCAACCTACGACACACAGTGAATGAGTCACCAGACTCAGGGGACTTATACAGAGTATTGTATATTGTCCAGTGTTCATGAGGACAGAGGGGTTGGTCCTCGTACTATATTCTGTTTACTTTTAACTTCTCTAGTTCTTAGACATGTGTTTTGTAGAAACACAGGGTCTAAGTTTTGAGGAGTTATAGGTATAAGAGTAAAGTAGAGAACCAGGTGTTGCAAGTATCGGGATTCTTCAAGGTGATCGAAGATGTAGATACTTGTGAATGGTATTCAGTTGATAGTAATGATTAAGAGAACTAACTTCTCTTTCAGGTTACTCATAATTGGAAGTACTCCTAAGTTGAGTAACGCTGATCGGCCTCTCTTCCATATAGTTGACATGCACTGGAGACAGCTGCATGATTTGAATCTGGTTCAATTAAATCAGTGCCTCTGTTTCTTGGATATAGAACAGTTCATATCTTGATATTGTTAAGATACGGGGAGTTGTCCGGCTTATGCTTAAAACCAGACTCTGGACAACTCAAGGCACGTTTCAGTAGTGGCTGTTTGTGGGTTGACCCGGGCTATGACGAGGGTTGATTTTCTACCATCTGGAAGATCAATAGTGATATTGTTCTTGACTCGCCACAGTTTTATCAAAAATGGATTTTTTCAGAAAACAGTAGTGGGAGTATGGTAGAACTGGAAGTGATTCCAGAACCACAAACGATTACTGAAGATTTCATAAGAACCTAAAGATTCAATCTGGTTTGACATTCCATTGGCCACTCCGCAGATAAGGTGGGTAACCTCAGGCACCCGAGAGGTACTTCGGTATGCTCAAGAACGGTGGCAGGGAGGTTCTTGTTTACCCAGACTTGCCATTGCTGTTGTTCCAGGCTACGAGACCCGGCGGGAGGATGAGTATAGCATCGTTCTAAACTGGCTTTAGAAGTGCACGTCTATATGACTCTGCCAGAGGGTTGTCGTAGTCAGTGGGAGCAGCGGAAGCATTGGTGGACATCAGGCTTATGTCTATTTATAGACTAAAGCAGATATAGCGGAGATAGATCATCTATTTCTGATATGACAGTCATAGGTTTGACTTCATCAGAATAGGGGATGGATCTGTTGAGAAGGTAGTAGGGTGTGATGTCCTGGTATTTGATGACATACACAGAGTAGGAAGTGATATTCCTATACTACGATCGGTTATACTTTGGTCGTCACACAGTAGTTTCTCCACATAGAATTTGGATATTATATCAGACAATCTGGTTACTAGATCTATGGTTTTAGATCTAGATTTGGGTGGTTTCCCAATCTGGGTACTTTGACCGCATTCTATGAGTATTTAGAATGGACGACTCCTGGCACGGTAGTGTACCAGCAGGTAATGGAGTCACCCTCTCTAAAGGTGTCTTACAGACTAAAGGGGAGAGGGATATGCATGATTGGCAGATCACTTGCTTAGGCAATTGAGTCAATCATGAGATGTCAAGTACCACACCAGATGTTGTTCTTGCAGTAGGTGCAATAAGTTGATATTGATCCAATCCTGGAGAAACAGTCGGAAGCAGTTTTAGAACATAAGTGAATGTTCTAGGGATATGGTAACAGTAGTCTTCTTCAAGAGACAGTTATCATTCCAGGCTTCAAAGGTGACATGGATGGCAGAGTGGCTGTCAGAGTTATAGTTTTCCCGCTGACGAGGGGCAGTATTTTGGACAGATGGTCCAAGTGGATACTGAGGGAAGGCATGGCGCAGGACACTGATTAAGTTCAGTTGTCGATACAGTCTAAGAAGTTTGGATTTGGAGTTCATTTATGAGCTAGGTCCCATCAGACATTCAGACATTCTAAGACAGGTATTGCTCATTTCGGGAGATGGCTTTCTCCGCGAACTTGAGATATTGAGAGAGACATAGAAAGAAACATCTAGGCGGATCCACTCACTGAGGCTATTCCTCGAACGCAATAGTTTCGCAAACGAGCTTTGTGAGACTGACTAGTAGAGGAGTTGGGTGTTCGGTATCACACGGGCTGTGAGTATGCGACATCGCAATAATTAGCCTTGAGTGCAAGTGGGAGATTGTTGGAGAAAGTGCCCTCAGAGTCAATTATTGGATCACAGGCACGTGATTGCAATGATTGAGGGGAGGACCTGTCCCAGTAGGACAGTCTTACTCGAGATGATAGTATGCTATCTGGTTCACCTTTATCATCGTGTACTGCTTTAGGTGACCTTACGAGTCGCTATTGCACGTTGATAAAGCCCCTAGGATTCTTGCTTGACTTCCAGCAGTATGAGGGCGATCATATAAGTGGGAGCTGGGGTCTATAAGCACATCCTTAAATGGTCCCTAGTCGAGGGAGTTTCGAGACAGGGCATCGATTCTCCACAGTAGACTAGTGTATACAGTCGAGACCCCGACGAGGGGCGGTGGCCGGTCTCACAAGCCACTGGTGTCAGTTGGTTCACCTAAGATGTATACAGGTGCTCATTGGGTTATGAGTACACCGGACAGGACTCGCCGGGAACCTGCTAGTTGGGATATACCAGACGTCAGATAGCAGTTCCCAGGTGATATGTGTACAGGTTAGTTCATCGACCTGGGATCGTCATTTGTCTCGTGTGAGTTCCCACTGTACTTTGATTACTACCCTACCACGGCTCAAAGGAGTCGTGCAAACAGGTTTTAGTTGGGTACAGTCCCGAGCCACATGGAGGCAGTGAGCGGATCTGCAGGGGTTCGTCTCTCCCGGTATTGGGGGTGAGGTCGTGCTGTGTCTAGGAGAGCCAGAACATGAAAAGTCCTTGGCCAAGGCAGGAGATTTTCTGGTAGGTATTCCAGTAGTATCTCAGGGTGTTCTGGGCTACACTCCGACACGACTTGTACCGCTTTTGGGGGTCTGACTTTTACCAACCCCCTAGGCCCGCCATGCGATGCTCATAGACGAACGGACCGGACTGTAGGGATATTGTCACTGACAGGCTCAGTAGGGTGTCAGGATGAGTTCGCTCATCGACGTCCCTTTTGGTCAATAGCTGGTGGCCCGTCACGTATGGCTAATACCTCTGACGTGCTGGTGGTTAAATCCACAGCCATAGTATTGACGAGTCTTTAGAGTCCACCACACAGACAGTTACTCAAGTTTCGGGCGAAACGCTGTAGAGGCCGTATGGAGATATGGCAGGGTTCGATCAGATACGTGCGGTATTGCACGGATCGTGATCGGACGGTTTTTACTAGCCGGCTTTGGCTTAAGCCGGATCCTAGTTTTTGATAGTGTAGTTTTGTCTCTTTGCATTTGTGTTCAGCGGGAATACAAATGCGGGCATGTATTTACAGTTGCGGGGTTTTCCTGTAATTTATTACGGGATCAGTTTTCTGAAGTTGCCAGTTTGCATTCCGTTCCGGCCGGTTTTCTCTTTTTCCTTCACGGCCGGACTTTCCGTTGGAGGGGGTTAATTGCAGTTGGCAATTAACTTATTTGATGAGGGCTTTATTGCATTTGTGCCATTATCATCATGATATTCCATTTTGGTCATTCACTTGCATTTATGAGAAAGGGATTGAATTGGATATGGATTAGATTATGGTTGTGACCATTTTGATATTTGTTTATTCTTTTTTTGATTTTTCCTTCACCTTGGATGGGGCCGGCCACTGTTAAGGGTTGGAGTGAGGTTTATTTTTTTGGATGGGTTAATTCCTTCATGTTATTTTCGTGGGCCCCCCATTAGTGTGTATGTGTGTGTGCTGTGAAGAATAAATTTCCTTATGCATGGTTTAAATTAATGCACTCCACCCACATCATTTCCAGTGAAGACAAATCCTGTTTTTGGCCGAGCTCTTTTCTAGCATGCTTCCCACTTCATTTTCCAGAGAGCAAAATTCTTGCTTTGGCCGAGCTCCTCTTTTCCATAGCAAGCTCCAATTTCTCATCAAGCTTCCATGAAAACTCTTGTGCAAAATTCCTCCAACATGGCAACCTCTTAAACCCTAAAGAGATAAGTTTCTACACTATTCTATAGCAAGCCTTGGACGCGTCGGCTAGCCAACTTCGCGCCCGAGTTGCCTCGGTCAAGAGATGGGAGCCCGTAAAAGATTCCGGCCACGTGGTGCCCTTTCCGACGAGGAGGAGATGGACGGAGATCCGCGGGAGATCGGAGTGGAGATGAAGACCGAAGGACTCGGATCAGTCGGTATATTTCTCTACCCGTATTTTAGTTTGCTAGCTAGTTAGGTTAATGGCCCGATCCGGGTAAAAAGTCCGCGGTGGTGCCGTTTTGCAAAGTTCGCAAAGTTTTTGTTTTCCGCGTTTTCGGCGTCGGGTCGACGGCCGGGGTGCCCCCGCGGGCTTACAGTTACATGTTGGTAAAGCCCTTAGGATTTGTACTTGACTACCTGGACTATGATGCAGATCATACTAGTGGGGACATGGTAGTCCATAAGTACATCCTTTAAGGTCCCTAGTCGTAGGTGTATCGAGACGGGGCATCGATATACCAGAGTAGACTAGCGTATACGCTTCTCGACCTATGTGATGGGCGATGGATGATCCCATATCCATTGGTGTTTGACATCAGAGATGGTATACGGGTGCTCAGTGGAGACTGGGTACACTGGACGGACTCGCCGAGAACTCCCAGATGGTATTATACCTCACGTCAGATGGCAGTTCTCAGGTGACACTTGCGCAGGTTAGTCTGTAGACCCGAGATCGTCATAGAGTCTTGTGTGATTCCCACTGTGCTTTGATCTCCACCTTACCACGTCCATGAGGGCGTGCAAAACGGTGGTCTTTGGGTACAGTCCCGAGTCACATGGAGGCAATGAGCGATAGGAGGGGTTTCGTCTCTCCCGGTATTGGGAGTTGATGTTGCGCTGTGCTCGATTGGCCGTAGCAGGGAAGTCCCTGGCCAGGGCTGATCAGAGATTTGCTGGTAAGTGTTACCAGTAGTTTCTCGACCCGTTACGAGCCTCACATCGGCACGACTTATCGGGTTATTGGGGTCTGACGTTTACCACCCCTAGACTTGATATGCGACATATCAGACGAAGAGACCGGACTGTATGGTAAGTGTTACTGGTCGGATTCGCAGGAGTGTGAGCGGGCTAGCTCGTCGATCTTCTAATCGCTCAATACCCGGGTGGCCGTTACGTTTAGCAGACCGCTTGCGGCTTGTGGGTGCTTGATATGATCATCATCTGCTACCGGCGTATTGACGAGTCTTTAGAGTCCTACACAGAGCTTTCCTGGCTCAAGCGAAACAAAATAGGAGCGCATATGAGATATGTGCAGGACCGAGAATAATGCGTGTATGTGATACCGCATTTCATTCTCGCGATTTATGTTTCGAATGGTTATATTCGATATGACCTAGTTATCGAATCATTGATTCGATAAATCGATGCATTGAATACTAGTCGGTTATGTGCGACATGACCGGATCATTGAATCAAGTGTTGATTTAATGATTTAATGTATAATTATATATTTGATATATTACTTTACATTAACTAGTATTGGTTCACTTTAAACGGATTTTTCTCACTTGATGCACATTGTATATGTGATATGCTTTCGTGCACTTTTTTGTATCATGTTTGATGATACTTGATTCATTATGTTAAGTGTATAGAATTAATCCATGGTTAATTTGATAATTAGGGTTTTGCATATTCATTTATTTATTTATTTGTTTATTTATTTATTTGAAATGGATTATGATGAGAATGGTGGCTCCTTTTGTTTTAAGTTGAAGCTTCATGAAGCTTTGACTTTGCTAACCATCCCTATCTTCATGCTTAACCCTAACCCATCCAAGTGACCATGGTTAATTCTCTACACTTAACCCTAGTTCAAGTTATGATAAGTATTTGATTTAAATTTATTTTTATCACAAGACTTATCATATTCTTTTCTTGAGCTCATCTTCTTCTTCTTCTTCAAGCTTGCTACAACAATGGCAACTTGAGATCTAGTGAGATAAATCCAATTCTAAAGTGAACCCACCTCCTATTTCTTCACCCTCTACCTCTTGCCAAGTTGTTTTGGGTGTTTACTTCACAAGTTTCACAAGTTTGTGAAGTCGGAGCTTGAGTTTGTGCAACCTCGACGTAGATCGTCTTTGACACAAAGCCGACGACATATTCCGCTTGTTTTCCTGATGAAGCCGATGATCGAGTCGAGGATTCATGATGGACAGCGAGGACATGACCACGTGGAGCTAAGGAGGCGGAAATCCGGATCTACAAAGGTTGTAGCATCTCAACTTTAGTTAAATAGTTAACTAGTTTTCCGTTTCGCCTAAACATCTAGTTTAAGATCCGTAGTCTAGGGTTTCTCGGCACAAAAAATTTTAAATTGGCATGTTCGATGCCTTGTGAGACCTTACTAGAGTGCCTAGGAACCTTTCACTGGTATCAGAGCCTAGCTAGAGCCTTAGGCGAAGCGTAGACGGAATTTGAAGTCCGAACGACCCAAAACCGAAACCCAAAATATGCTCTCTGTACTTTTTTGAAAACAGTGGATTTTTCCAAATTAAAAATTGCTAAAAAATTCAGCAGGAAAAAATAAGAATTACGGTGCAAAAAGTTTCTGGTGAACAGTGTTTTTCGCGGCGGATCAGCGGCAGAAGCATGGCTTCTGCGGCTGATCAGCGGCCAATTGGTGACGTCAGCCCACTTTGTTTGCACAGTAACTCCTGATAAATTCTGCTGAGTTTTATGGGAATTTTTAATATTGATTCAAGAGTTGAATTTTCTACAATTGTTTTGGGGATTCGGTGTTTCTATCGGGGTATCAAATTTTGTCTATTTGGCTTTCCGGATAAATTTTAGAATATGTTAAAAAGTTCGACCGGATATAAATACCCAATTTTTCCCCTGTCGGGAAATTTCCAAGTGTTGGATTTTTCCGTTGTTTAACGACGTTCTAAGTAGTGCAAGTAACTCGATGGTCCCTCTAGAAGACAACAAACCTTAACTCGATTATGTGACCGTCTTGAACTGCCCTTTGAACCTTCGGGTTTGGGGCAGTACGGTGTGCCACATGTGAGGCGTTGGCTTGACCCTTCTACGGCTGGACCGTTGGTACTGAGGTACGAACTGAATGTTGTTAGACTTATTTCATGTGTTGATCGGTGTCGGGAAAACTTGGGTGTTCGAATGTTCGATCGGAAAGTTTGATATATTCTATTTATCCGGAATTGGATACAATAATTGGAATTCACAAACAGTTATGTGATAACTGAATGATTGTTATAAATCTAGCAGTTTAGTCCCATACGATATTGAAAAGAGTTTTCGATAATGAGACTAAAATGCGGGGTTTGTAACTGTTAGGCATGTGATGTCTAAAGAGGTTGCGGATTCCAATTGTTGTAGTTTTACACTTTCTTTTCTGTGACCGTAAGTGTAGTATGTTCATATCGCCGGTTTCGTTGCTATACGTCAACGACAATTGGGGTATGCATACTTACTTACGTTGATGACATTTGATGTTATGTGTTGCTGGATATGTTATATTGGATCGTCGTGTTCGAATAGCCGGGGTTTTTTATGTGAGATGAGTGTTTTTCATTTTCATTCATGTAAAAACTTGTATGTAATATTCTTTTATTTGGGGCACTTCCAGGTAGCGGAAGCTGTCACCCTTTGTATATTATTTACTTTTCCGCATTAGGATAGACCCAAGGAGGGGAGCACAAGTAACCGGGTTCTGGGGTCCAGTGGGAGACCAACTCGAGGAGTCGAGTCCGGGTCTCCTAACCCTAGAATTGGCAGGGTTGCTTGCCGCTCTCGTAGGGGTCTAGGGGTGTGGGATTGGCTATTCATCACGACCGTGGAATCCGTGTTTTATACTGGCTCGTATTGAAAACACGGACGTCCTAGTATATCCAATATTTCATATGTTTATTCTGCTGCGATATCTGTGTTGTAACTTTGTGATGGATATAGTATATAGTATATCTGATATATTATATAGATGTTACTTATGTTTTACACCCGCGCTAGCCCTGCCCTGCTCTGTCGTTAGTTACCTAACCTAACGGTGCACGAGGGGACATCGAGGCGAATGCGGATGGCATAAGTGTACGTCATATCTATCTGTGATGTTTAGGTATTTAAATGATGGGACTTCATTAATGTGATTAATGAAAGATAAGAAACCTAAGATGTTGTAGAATCGAATTTTAAAATAAAACAGGTAGCTACAGTTTTTTGCTTTGCACAGCGGTATATATGATATACCCCGCACCTTATTCGATGAGGAAAGGACCGAGATCCCTTCACCGGGAGTGACTCCTTTAGCAATAACTGGCAGATGCTACACATTCGGTTTGCTTTTGACTGCTTTTGTGTTTTTGCTTTGCACAGCGATATATATGATATATCCCGCACCTCATTCGACGAGGAAAGGACCGAGATCCCTTCACCGGGAGTGACTCCTTTAGCAAAACTGGAAAAGCCTCAAAATCACTCCATTTTAAAACTTCATTTGATTCTACAACGATATCAAGTTCATTACGCTCATGGTTTTCAGAAAAACCTGGCGTAGCCCTCCGTCATTTCAGATGAGTAGTAGTTAGTATTCGTGCTACGTTTGTTGGCCTGCGTCAAGGCGTAGTGTGCGGTAGCTAACTAGTATTTATCTGCTTATGCATATGATGCAGATTGGATTAGGGTAGTCGTGCGACTTTGTTGGCCCGCGTCAAGGGTCGTACGGGTGGGTTTAATTCAATCAGGAAATGACGGGTTGAACTTGACTAGCGCACTATGGTTTGTTGGCCTGCGTCAAGGTCATAGCACGCTAGGGGCAAAAGCATTATCGGGAATTTCAAGTGTTGAAATTTGCAATGAGATTGCATACCTTCTATGAGATAGTTGGATCCCGATACCCACTGCGAGTAAGAGTTACTCCTGGGAGAGTTTTACACATTGCAAGTAGCTGATCAAGTAGGTGTCTAAAAAGGTGTCAACGGGGTTACGCCTCTGGGAAAACGAGGTTTACAGTAATTAGGTTCGTGCGAAAGCACGGGGGACCTCCCTCAAAGTACCGACACTGGCCTGGCTGAAAGATTGGCGAACTTGTAGTGTGTAATTAATCCCGGCTAGTCTTTCCTTTTAGGGTTTGGAGGAAGATTTGATAAAAAGCAGTAGGAGCCATCCTGATTAGATAAGATAATAACCAATCTGATCTTGCACGAGCTTACGCTAAAGTGTTTTCTTCTCTCTCTCTCCAGGTAGCGACCATTTCATGCCTTAATCAAGATAATAATATGGATGTATTAACCGAACCCGCATGTTATACTGTGCTGGGGAACGTTGGTTCCGTTCATTCTTATAAGAGTTATAGAAATGAACAGGATATAGGGGAATTACAGGATTCCCATGCCACCCGAATGAAGAAAGTACATGCTGATGCATTTTCTTCGGGTGTGTTCGTTACAGAGAACTGTTTCTCCATTTGCTCTACGTCCTGGGTATTGGATACCGGGTCAGGATCCCATATATGTAATCAGTTACATGGGCTTAGGAAAGATAGAGAACTTGGAGAAGGTGATAAAGACATTAGAGTTGGAAATGGTGCAATTGTTGCAGCTAAGACTGTCGGAGAATATCACCTTGTATTACCAACTGGTAATACATTGGTTCTGAACGAATGCTATTACATGCCGAACCTGATATGCAACATTATATCGGTTTCTTTATTAAGTAAAGAGGGATATAATTTTGTATTACAGGACAATGTTATGAACATTTTCCATAACCAAAAGTTGGTTGGATCAGGCACGTTGTGCAATGGCATTTATGTTCTAAATCAATCAACAGTTCTGAGCATAACAAACACACACAAGAGGAAGAGTTCTGAACTCAACGAATCCTTCTTGTGGCATTGTAGACTGGGTCACATCAATGCGACACGACTAGCTAAGTTGCATAAGGATGGATATTTAAATCCGTTTGAATTTTCATCCTATGACACTTGCCAGTCATGTCTCAAAGGCAAGATGACCAAGACTCCGTTTACGGGACACGGAGAAAGAGTTACCGAACTCTTAGGACTAATACATAGTGATGTATGCGGTCCCATGTCTACACATGCCAGGGATGGTTCTTCATACTTCATTACATTCACTGACGATCTCTCTAGGTTCGGGTATGTGTTCCTGATGAAACACAAATCAGAAGCTTTTGAGAAATTTAGGGAATATAAACAAGAAGTTGAGAACCAAACCGGAAAAAGTATTAAAATCCTACGATCTGATCGAGGAGGAGAATACTTGAGCAATGAATTCCTGGACTTCCTAAAAGAGAATGGGATTCTCTCTCAGCTGACTCCTCCATATACACCACAGCACAACGGTGTATCAGAACGAAGGAACCGCACCCTATTAGATATGGTGCGCTCTATGATGAGCACAGCTGAGTTACCTATTTCCTTCTGGAGATATGCACTGGAAACAGCTGCAGACCTATTGAATATGGTTCCCACCAAAACCGTGCCGACCACTCCATATGAGATATGGAAAGGAAAGAGACCATATCTTAATTATGTTAAGATATGGGGTTGTCCGGCCTATGTAAAAACGCAAAATCCGGACAAACTCGCGGCAAGGTCCATTCTGTGTAAGTTTATTGGATATCCCAAACATTCGCGAGGGTATATCTTCTACCACCCTGAGGAACAAAGAGTGTTTGTTTCTCGGCATGCCACCTTTTTAGAAAAGGAATTTCTTGAAAAAGAGATTAGTGGTCATGAGGTAGAACTGGAAGAGGTTCCAGCTGCACAAGCTACAACAGAAGATCTGGTGGAACCAGAGGATTCCATAGTTCCCGATGAACCCCAGCCACTCCGCCGATCTAGTAGGGTTCCTCGCCAACCTGAGAGATACTACGGTTTTCTCATGGACGGTGGGAGCGAGGATTGCATCATGGAGGATGATGACCCAACTAGCTTCGAGCAGGCCATCACGAGTGGGGACTCAGTGAAATGGCTGGATGCTATGCGGTCCGAGATGGATTCCATGTACACCAACAAAGTATGGACTTTGGAAGTTGCTCCTGAAGGGGTAAAACCCATTGGGAGCAAGTGGATCTTTAAGAAGAAACTTGGTGTAGATGGGAAAGTGGAGACTTTCAAAGCTAGACTTGTAGCAAAGGGTTTTCGTCAAAGACCAGGTGTGGACTATGACGAGACCTTTTCTCCTGTGGCTATGCTTAAATCCATCCGAATCATGCTTGCCATTGCTGCCTTTCATGACTACGAAATCTGGCAAATGGATGTTAAGACCGCCTTTCTAAATGGTGATTTAGAAGAGTGCGTGTACATGACTCAGCCAGAGGGCTTCGTAGACAGTGGGAGCAGCGGGAAGGTGTGCAAGCTGCTTAAATCCATTTATGGATTAAAGCAAGCATCGCGGAGTTGGAACATCTGCTTTGACGTCGTTATCAAAGAGTTTGATTTCGTCAAAAATCCAGATGAACCTTGTATCTACAAGAAGGTGGCAGAGAGTAAGGTTGTCTTCCTCGTATTGTACGTGGACGACATACTCTTGATAGGAAATGATGTTCCTATGCTGCAATCGGTCAAGCTCTTCTTATCACAAAGATTCTCAATAAAAGATCTTGGTGATGCCTCATGCATATTGGGGATTAGGATCTATAGAGATAGATCCAAACGGATTTTAGGATTGTCCCAATCCAGGTACATTGACACCATACTAAAGAGGTTTAGTATGGAAGAGTCCAAGCGTGGGAACTTACCCACGATCTCTGGAGTCACTCTCTCCAAAGAGATGTCTCCCAAGACTGATTTGGAGAGAGCTCGCATGCAAGGGATACCCTATGCATCGGCAGTAGGCTCTATCATGTATGCGATGCTATGTACCAGATCCGATGTAGCATACTCACTAAGTGTAGTGAGCAGGTATCAAGCTGATCCTGGAGAGAGTCACTGGACAGCTGTGAAGAGCATTCTCAAGTACTTGCGAATGACTAGAGATATGTTCTTGGTGTATGGTAACGGAGAACTCCAAGTGGAGTCCTTTACCGATTCGAGCTTCCAGAGTGATAAGGACGACTCTAAGTCATAGTTGGGCTTTGTCTTTACCCTTTACGGAGGGGCGGTTAGCTGGAAGAGTTCCAAGCAGGAAACCGTGGCAGACTCGACGATGGAGGCTGAATACATCGCTGCCAACGATGCTGCCAAAGAGGCTGTCTGGATCAAGAAGTTCATTACTGAACTTGGAGTGGTTCCATCCATTGAGCATCCAATACCTTTGTATTGCGATAACAATGGAGCGGTGGCTTTGGCCAAGGAACCCAGGTCCCATCAGCGATCCAGGCATATTCTGAGGCGGTATCACCTGATCCGAGAGATAGTTGATCGCCGGGAGATCGAGGTCAGGAGAGTTGACACGAAGAACAACACGGCGGATCCACTCACGAAGGCCATTCCCCAGATACAGTTTGAGAGACTCTTCGGGATGCTCGGTATGAGATACTACAGCAGCTGGCCCTAGTGCAAGTGGGAGATTGTTAGTTGTATGTATGCCCTAGAGGCCAGTATTGTACAGATTATGTATATTATATTGGATGCTTGGACATATATAGAGATGACTTTCTTGCTCGACATGATAGTATGCTATCTGGTTACTCTTTATCTTAACATGTACACTAGTCTCTTTATACTGTCTTATAGTTACATGTTGGTAAAGCCCTTAGGATTTGTACTTGACTACCTGGACTATGATGCAGATCATACTAGTGGGGACATGGTAGTCCATAAGTACATCCTTCAAGGTCCCTAGTCGTAGGTGTATCGTGACGGGGCATCGATATACCAGAGTAGACTAGCGTATACGCTTCTCGACCTATGTGATGGGCGATGGATGATCCCATATCCATTGGTGTTTGACATCAGAGATGGTATACGGGTGCTCAGTGGAGACTGGGTACACTGGACGGACTCGCCGAGAACTCCCAGATGGTATTATACCTCACGTCAGATGGCAGTTCTCAGGTGACACTTGTGCAGGTTAGTCTGTAGACCCGAGATCGTCATAGAGTCTTGTGTGATTCCCACTGTGCTTTGATCTCCATCTTACCACGTCCATGAGGGCGTGCAAAACGGTGGTCTTTGGGTACAGTCCCGAGTCACATGGAGGCAATGAGCGATAGGAGGGGTTTCGTCTCTCCCGGTATTGGGAGTTGATGTTGCGCTGTGCTCGATTGGCCGTAGCAGGGAAGTCCCTGGCCAGGGCTGATCAGAGATTTGCTGGTAAGTGTTACCAGTAGTTTCTCGACCCGTTACGAGCCTCACATCGGCACGACTTATCGGGTTATTGGGGTCTGACGTTTACCACCCCTAGACTTGATATGCGACATATCAGACGAAGAGACCGGACTGTATGGTAAGTGTTACTGGTCGGATTCGCAGGAGTGTGAGCGGGCTAGCTCGTCGATCTTCTGATCGCTCAATACCCGGGTGGCCGTTACGTTTAGCAGACCGCTTGCGGCTTGTGGGTGCTTGATATGATCATCATCTGCTACCGGCGTATTGACGAGTCTTTAGAGTCCTACACAGAGGTTTCCTGGCTCAAGCGAAACGAAATAGGAGCGCATATGAGATATGTGCAGGATCGAGAATAATGCGTGTATGTGATACCGCATTTCATTCTCGCGATATATGTTTCGAATGGTTATATTCGATATGACCTAGTTATCGAATCATTGATTCGATAAATCGATGCATTGAATACTAGTCGGTTATGTGCGACATGACCGGATCATTGAATCAAGTGTTGATTTAATGATTTAATGTATAATTATATATTTGATATATTACTTTACATTAACTAGTATTGGTTCACTTTAAACGGATTTTTCTCACTTGATGCACATTGTATATGTGATATGCTTTCGTGCACTTTTTTGTATCATGTTTGATGATACTTGATCATTATGTTAAGTGTATAGAATTAATCCATGGTTAATTTGATAATTAGGGTTTTGCATATTCATTTATTTATTTATTTGTTTATTTATTTATTTGAAATGGATTATGATGAGAATGGTGGCTCTTTTTG
Organism: Agapanthus africanus; assembly: GCA_030015575.1. NCBI lineage: Eukaryota > Viridiplantae > Streptophyta > Magnoliopsida > Asparagales > Amaryllidaceae > Agapanthus > Agapanthus africanus. The sequence continues at coordinate 153,288,593 of CM057345.1, read as the reverse complement.
TTTTAAGTTGAAGCTTCATGAAGCTTTGACTTTGCTAACCATCCTTATCTTCATGCTTAACCCTAACCCATCCAAGTGACCATGGTTAATTCTCTACAATTAACCCTAGTTCAAGTTATGATAAGTATTTGATTTAAATTTATTTTTATCACAAGACTTATCATATTCTTTTCTTGAGCTCATCTTCTTCTTCTTCTTCAAGCTTGCTACAACAATGGCAACTTGAGATCTAGTGAGATAAATCCAATTCTAAAGTGAACCCACCTCCTATTTCTTCACCCTCTACCTCTTGCCAAGTTGTTTTGGGTGTTTACTTCACAAGTTTCACAAGTTTGTGAAGTCGGAGCTTGAGTTTGTGCAACCTCGACGTAGATCGTCTTTGACACAAAGCCGACGATATATTCCGCTTGTTTTCCTGATGAAGCCGATGATCGAGTCGAGGATTCATGATGGACAGCGAGGACATGACCACGTGGAGCTAAGGAGGCGGAAATCCGGATCTACAAAGGTTGTAGCATCTCAACTTTAGTTAAATAGTTAACTAGTTTTCCGTTTCGCCTAAACATCTAGTTTAAGATCCGTAGTCTAGGGTTTCTCGGCACAAAAAATTTTAAATTGGCATGTTCGATGCCTTGTGAGACCTTACTAGAGTGCCTAGGAACCTTTCATGTATAGCACCGCTTCCCATTCCATAACCAGTTGGGACGAGTTTGTAAAAGCGTTTCTAAAGAAATTTTATCCGAATCATAAAACCGCAAGGATTCGCAATGAAATCAACCAATTCTCTCAGCTTCCTTCTGAACCCTTCTGGAAGTGCTTTGACCGGTACAAAGACCTTCTTGTTCAGTGTCCTCACCACGGTATAGAGAAATGGCAACTTTGCCAAACCTTATACGAGGGCCTGAACCCAGCAACGAAGCAGTTGTTGGAAACCATCTGTCAGGGCCACTTCCTATCGAAATCTGACAAGGAAGCGTGGCAATTCTTTGACGACCTTGCGGAGCAAACGCTACAATGGGAGAGCACCAGACCGACTTCTTCTTCTTCTACCTCCACTTCTACCGGTCTGTCTAGGGTAGGAATTCACCAACTTGACATCTCTATTGCAATGAAAGCTGAAATGGCTGCGATAACGAGAAAGCTTGAAGCGATAGAGAGCAAATTCTCTTCTCCTGCTCCTACCCCTGTTCTCCCCCTTCACACCATTTGCGCTTGTTGTTCCGATCCTTCTCACTTAACCGAAGAGTGTCCTTACAATCCACCATCGCAAGGACAGGATCAGGTTAATGCTGCATTCCAGCAAAGACCGAGGAATGATCCATACTTTTCCACATACAATCCCAGTTGGAGGAACCACCCCAATTTCGCCTGGAATCAGAATCAGCAACAATTCCAAGGCAACAATTTCCAAAGGCCCCCTCCGCCGCAACAACAAGCGCAACAACAAACTCAACATCAATGTCAGCAGCCCTTCCAACCCCAACCTTTTCAAAATCAGACGAACAACTTTGCACCCAACAATTCTTTTCCACCAAACAACTTTGTTCCGTCAAACAACAATAAGGTTTCCTCGCTCGAACGAAGTCTGGAGGCGTTCGTTAAACAATCGACACAATCCACCGCCAACATCCAGTCTTCCATTCAGTCCCTAGTGCAACACACTGTAGGGTTCCTAGGCACTCAAAAGAGGTCTCACAAGGCATCAACCATGCCAATTTCAAAATTTACGGTGCCGAGAAACCCTAGACTACGGATCGTTAACTAGAAATCTAGGCGACCAAAGCAACTAGTTTACAACTAAACTAAAAGAACGGAAATACAACCTTTGTAGATCCATTTCTCCACCTTCATAGCTCCATGATGAAGTCCTTTCCGCTGTCCAAATCGAACCATGACTCTAGCATCGGCTTCAACGGAGAAAAAGCGGGCTAGGTCATCGACGACGATGCCGAAGATGATCTACGTCGAGGCATCACTAGATCAAGCTCCACCTTCACCAAGCCATGAAAACTTGTGAAGGAAACACCCTATACTACTTGGCAAGAGGTAGAGGATGAAGAAATAGGAAGTGGGTTCACTTTAGAATTGGATTTCTCACTCATTTTCATCAATCACCATTGATGGAATCAAGGTTCTTCATCTTGAAGAAGAAGAAGAAGAAGATGATAATATTATGATAAGTATGAATAAAATAGAAAAGAAAAATCAATTCTTATCATATACAAACCATGGTTTAGTGTAGAGATTTTACTAAGGTTAGATGGATTGGTTAGGGTTAAGCATGAGACAAAATGGTCACTTAGTCAAAGCTTCATGAAGCTTCATGATGCAAACAAAGAAAGCCACCATTTTCTCTTTATGCCATTTATATTCCAAAAGGAATAAATAAATAAATAAATGAATAAGAAAAGAAAACCCTAACCATTCATATAACCATGGTTTAATCTTTACACAAACCCAAGTAAACATGTATCATCAAACATGATACAATCAAGTGCACAAAAGTATATCATATATACAACTTGTGAACTTCAAGTGAGAAAATCCTTTTAAAGTGAACCAATACTAGTTAATGCAAAGTAATATATCAAATATATAATTATGCATTAAATCATTAAATCAACACTTGATTTAACGATCCGGTCATATTGCATATAACCGACTAATATGCAATGTATCGACTTATCGAATCAATCCTTGATTCGATAACTAGGTTATATCGCATACAACCAATCAATACATTCATCGCGAGAATAGAATACGGTATCACATACACGCATTATTCTCGGTCCCGCACATATCTCATATGCGCTCCTATTTCGTTTCGCTTGAGCCAGGAAACCTCTGTGTAGGACTCTAAAGACTCGTCAATACGCCGGCAGCAGATGATGATCATATCAAACACCCACAAGCCGCAAGCGGTCTGCTAAACGTAACGGCCACCCGGATATTAAGCGATCAGAAGATCGACGAGCAAGCCCGCTCACACTCCTGTGAATCCAACCAGTAACACTTACCGTACAGTCCGGTCTGATCGTCTGATATGTCGCATATCTCACTTAGGGGTGGTAAACGTCAGACCCCAATAGCTCGATAAGTCGTGTCGATATGAGGTCTATAACAGTTCGAGAAACTACTGGTAACACTTACCAGTAAATCTCAGCAACCCTGGCCAGGGATTTCCGGTTATAGCCAATCGAACACAGCGCAACATCAACTCCCTATACCGGGAGAGACGAATCCCCTCCTATCGCTCATTGCCTCCATGTGACTCGGGACTGTACCCAAAAACTACCGTTTTGCACGCCCTCTTGGACGTGGTAAGATGAAATCAAAGCACAGTGGAAACCACACAAGACTCTATGACAATCTCGGGTCAACAGACTACTCTGTACCAGTGTCACCAGAGAACTGCCATCTGACGTAAGGTATAATACCATCTGGGAGTTCTCGGCGAGTCCGTCCAGTGTACCCAGTCTCTACTGAGCACCCGTATATCATCTCTGATGTCAAACACCAATGGATATGGGATCATCCATCGCCCATCTGTATGGGTCGAGAAGGTATACGCTAGTCTACTCTGGTATATCGATGCCCCGTCTCGATACACCCACGACTAGGGACCTTGAAGGATGTACTTATGGACTACCTGTCCCCACTAGTATGATCCGCATCATAGTCCAGGTAGTCAAGTACACACCCTAAGGGCTTTACTAACATGTATCAGAGAGACAATCAGCGTACACGTTAAGGTAAAGATCAACCAGATAGCATACTATCATGTCGAGCAAGAAAGTCCTCCCTATATATGTCCAAGCACCCACTACAATATACATCCTATGTACAGTAATGGCCTCTAGGGCATACATATAACTAACACACACTGCCGCTCACGGGCAAAGCATCAAGACCATCGAGGCCCAGATTGCACAGCTGAATGCGGCCTTAAGCAAGCGAGAGAAGGGGAAGCTCCCGTCCCAGCCACTCCCAAATCCCGGTCACCCACAGAATGTACATGTTGCTCTTGAACAACAGAACCATAATGTGAGTGCCGTGACCACATTGAGATCGGGAAGGATGCTGCAAAACAACATTGGCACACGGATCAACGATGACACCCCGGCCGCCGCTTCTTCTTCTTCTTCTTCTCATGCTTCTTCGTCTTTTGAGCCTATTCTCCATTCTTCAAAAGGCTCTCCTTCTTCTTCTTCTTCTTCTGCTCTGAACGGACCCGCTTCTCACTCAACGAAAACACCTGTTCTGAGATCCGTTCCAACTCCACAATCTCCTCCACAAGCATTAGACTCAACCAATTTTAAAAACGTCCCATTTCCAAACCGGTTGAGGTCTAATAAACAAAATCCTCAAATGGAGAAGATTCTGGAGTTATTTAAGCAGGTTAACATTAACATTCCTCTTTTAGATGCCGTCCAACAAGTCCCATCCTATGCGAAAATCTTAAAGGACTTGTGCACGAAAAAGAGGAAGTCTCAGGTACCAAAGAAAGTTTTCTTGGCTAGTGCTGTGAGTGATGCTCTTACCCAATCTTTACCACAAAAACGGAAGGACCCTGGCTGTCCTACGATTTCTATTACCATTGGGGATAAGAACATCAACCGCGCACTATTAGATCTTGGTGCCAGTGTTAACCTGCTTCCGTACTCAGTATACGAGCAATTAGGCGTAGGAGAGCTGAAACCCACATACTGTACTCTCCAAATGGCCGACCGATCGATCACCCATCCTAGGGGTGAGCTAGAGGATGTGTTAATCAAAGTCGGGGACTTCATATTCCCCGTTGACTTCATTGTATTAGACACACAGCCTGTAGCTAACCCCCGGAATCAAATTCCGGTGATACTCGGTCGCCCATTCCTTGCAACCTCAAATGCTGTGATCAATTGTCGTAATGGTTCGATGAACCTCTCTTTTGGAAACATGACAATTGAACTCAACATTTTTAGGTTGGGAAATCAGCCCTCCGAACCTAATACTCATATACTGGACGTCTGCTCGATCCAGGAGATCACCCCTGAAGAGTGTGAATTCGAGGAGTTTCTGTTCGAACACGATAACCTTGACGCCACTAGTGCGTTCCTCCTCGAACCTGCTGCTGTTTCTGCGCCCGACAACGACTACGAGTGTTTCACGTTTTTGAACGATCTTAGCCGCTCGCAACCCGAGTTTGAATCCTTCGAATTTCCGGATGAGTTACCTGAACCATCCGACTCGGTCGCTTACACTCGTTTTGAACCTTAGCTGGAGTCCTTTCAGTTCGAGACCTCTGCACCAATCTTGCCTTCAATCGTTTCTCCTCCCACGCTCGAACTCAAGCCTTTGCCGTCTCACCTTAAGTACGCTTACTTGGGTGAGAACGAGACCCTATCTGTCATCATCTCGGCTTTTCTAGCTCCAGAGCAAGAGAAAGCCCTTCTAGCGGTCTTGCACAGCAACAGGCAAGCTTTTGGCTGGTCCATGGCGGACATCAAGGGGATTAGTCTCTTGATCGTTGAACATCACATTCATCTGATGGATGATGCCAAACCAGCCCGGGATCCACAAAGACGTCTCAATCCAGTCATGAAAGAGGCTGTGAAGAAGGATATCGTAAAATGTCTGGATAGTAGTATCATTTACCCTATCTCTGATAGCCAGTGGGTTAGCCCCATTCACATTGTCCCCAAGAAATCAGGTATAACGGTCATCACTAACAAGGCGAATGAGTTAATCCTTACTCGGACCCAAACTAGGTGGCGAGTATGCATCGATTACAGAAAACTCAACGCCGCAACGCGGAAGGACCACTTTCCGCTACCTTTCATTGACCAAATGCTTGAACGATTGGCCGGACACGAGTACTACTGCTTTCTTGATGGCTACTCTGGCTATAATCAAATTCCCATCGCCGAAAAAGACCAGGACAAGACCACTTTCACTTGTCCTTTCGGCACGTTTGCATATCGTCGCATGCCCTTTGGGTTATGCAATGCGCCCGCTACCTTCCAGCGGTGTATGATGGGAATCTTCTCATACATGGTGGAAAAATTTCTGGAGATCTTCATGGACGATTTCTCCATCTTCGGCGATTCCTTCAATGAGTGTTTGCTGCATCTTGACGCTGTCCTTACCCGATGTAAGGACAAGAATCTCACATTGAATTGGGAGAAGTGCCACTTCATGGTGCGCGAAGGTATTGTCTTAGGACATATCATCTCGCAAAATGGTATAGAGGTTGACAAAGCAAAGATTGAGGTCATTTCCAATCTCCCTCCTCCCCGATGCGTCAGAGATATCCGAGCCTTCCTTGGCCATGCCGGTTTCTATAGACGGTTCATCAAGGACTTTAGCAAGATTGCTAGGCCCTTGACTCTTTTACTGGCCAAGGACACGCCATTCGACTTCAACTCGAGCTGTGTGACTGCGTTCGAGTCATTAAAAAGCTCACTCACTTCTGCTCCCGTTCTTTCTTCACCTGACTGGACGCACCCATTTGAGATTATGTGCGATGCATCCGACTTTGCCATTGGTGTTGTCCTTGGACAACACATCAACAAGATGCCGCACGTCATCTATTATGCGAGCCGAACCCTGAACGACGCCCAACTCAATTATACAACAACTGAGAAGGAATTCTTGGCTGTTGTATTTGCTTTAGAAAAGTTCAGGCCCTACCTCATCGGCTCTCCAGTCATTGTCTACACAGACCATTCTGCTCTGCGCCATCTTTTTGCGAAGAAAGATGCAAAATCTCGGCTAATACGTTGGATCCTCTTGCTTCAAGAGTTTGACCTTGTCATTAAGGACAAACGAGGATGTGAAAACGTAGTTGCCGACCATCTCTCACGACTTCCTTCTTCGCCTTCGCTTCCAATTCCGATCAATGACGTTTTCCCGGATGAACAGCTCTTGACAGTATCTTGCGAACCCTGGTTCGCAGATATTGTGAACTATTTGGCCACGGGATTACTACCGACTGAATGGTCAAGTCAGGACAGACTTCGCTTCTTATCCCAAGTAAAACACTTTTACTGGGACGAACCCTATCTGTTCAAGTACTGTCCCGACCAGATTATTCGTCGGTGTGTCCCTGACGAGGAATTCAAGAGTGTGCTGTCATTTTGCCACGATCAAGCATGTGGCGGGCATTTTGGCCCCAGAAAGACAGCTGAGAAGATCTTGCAATGTGGTTTCTACTAGCCACAACTCTTCAAAGACGCTCATGACTATTGCAAGACTTGCTCCCGGTGCCAACACTTGGGCCGGATATCCCGGAGGAACGAGATGCCGCTCCAACCAATCTTGGTTGTGGAGATTTTCGATGTTTGGGGGATAGATTTCATGGGGCCGTTTCCCAGCTCTTTCGGGAACTTGTACATCCTTCTCGCTGTTGATTACGTCTCTAAGTGGGTCGAGGCTGTGCCCAGCCGGACTAACGACAACAAGGTTGTCGTTAGGTTTCTTAAAGAAAACATTTTCTCCCGGTTTGGGCACCCCCGAGCGATCATTAGCGACAATGGAAGTCATTTCTGCAATAAGACTTTCGAGGCCTTGATGCGGAAATATTCCATTAATCATAAGCTATCTATGCCCTACCACCCCCAAACCTGCGGGCAGGCCGAAGTTTCAAATCGGCAAATCAAGCAGATACTGGAGAAGACGGTTTCCAAGAACCGTAAGGATTGGTCGCTGAAACTCACTGATGCCCTTTGGGCATTTCGAACCGCTTATAAGACCGACCTTGGCATGTCTCCCTATTGGCTTGTATACGGAAAAGCCTGCCACCTACCTGTCGAAATAGAGCATCGCGCATTTTGGGCAATAAAGGAGCTGAATCTGTCTCTCGAAGATGCGGGCAGCAATCGGAAGCTGCAGTTGAACGAATTAAGCGAGCTTAGGGATGAGGCTTACGATAACGCGGTTGTCGTTAAGAATCGAACGAAGGTGTTTCACGATAAACACCTTTTGCGTAAAACTTTCGTACCTGGTCAGCAGGTACTGCTTTACGACACCCGACTTCACTTCCATCCAGGAAAGCTCAGATCTCGCTGGAAAGGGCCGTATTTTGTGCGGAATATGTATCCGCATGGCGCTGTGGAGTTGGAAAATCCAAAGGACGGTTCATTTTTCAAAGTGAACGGACACCGACTTAAACCGTACCTTAGCGCCGAACCATCAGAGGAGCTCCTGTTCTTACAGGAGCCGGTTTACCCTAGAGGCCAGTATTGTACAGATGATGTATATTATATTGGATGCTTGGACATATATAGAGATGACTTTCTTGCTCGATATGATAGTATGCTATCCGGTTACTCTTTATCTTAACATGTGCACTTGTCTCTTTAAACTGTCTTAAAGTTACATGTTGGTAAAGCCCTTAGGATGTGTACTTGACTACCTGGACTATGATGCAGATCATACTAGTGGGGACATGGTATTCCATAAGTACATCCTTCAAGGTCCCTAGTCGTGGGTGTATCGAGACGGGGCATCGATATACCAGTGTAGACTAGCGTATACACTTCTCGACCCATGAGATGGGCGATGGATGATCCCATATCCATTGGTGTTTGACATCAGAGATGGTATACGGGTGCTCAGTGGAGACTGGGTACACTGGACGGACTCGCCGAGAACTCCCAGATGGTATTATACCTCACGTCAGATGGCAGTTCTCAGGTGACACTTGTACAGGTTAGTCTGTAGACCCGAGATCGTCATAGAGTCTTGTGTGATTCCCACTGTGCTTTGATCTCCACCTTACCACGTCCATGAGGGCGTGCAAAACGGTGGTCTTTGGGTAGAGTCCCGAGTCACATGGAGGCAATGAGCGATAGGAGGGGTTTCGTCTCTCCCGGTATTGGGGGTTGATGTTGCGCTGTGCTCGATTGGCCGTAACAGGGAAGTCCCTGGCCAGGGCTGATCAGAGATTTGCTGGTAAGTGTTACCAGTAGTTTCTCGACCCGTTATGAGCCTCACATCGGCACGACTTATCGGTTATTGGGGTCTGACGTTTACCACCCCTAGACTTGATATACGACGTATCAGACGAACAGACCGGACTGTACGGTAAGTGTTACTGGTTGGATTCACAGGAGTGTGAGCGGGCTAGCTCGTCGATCTTCTGATCGCTCAATACCCGGATGGCCGTTACGTTTAGCAGACCGCTTGCGTCTTGTGGGTGCTTGATATGATCATCATCTGCTACCGGCGTATTGACGAGTCTTTAGAGTCCTACACAGAGGTTTCCTGGCTCAAGCGAAACGAAATAGGAGCGCATATGAGATATGTGCAGGAGCGAGAATAATGCGTGTATGTGATACCGCATTTCATTCTCGCGATAAATGTTTCGATTGGTTATATTCGATATGACCTAGTTATCGAATCATTGATTCGATAAATCGATACATTGAATACTAGTCGGTTATGTGCGACATGACCGGATCATTGAATCAAATATTGATTTAATGATTTAATGTATAATTATATATTTGATATATTGCTTTGCATTAACTAGTATTGGATCACTTTATATGGATTTTCTCACTTGATGTGCAAGTTGTATATGTGATATACTTTTGTGCACATATTTGTATCATGTTTGATGATGCTTGATCATTTGGTTAAGTGTGAAGAATTAAACCATGGTTAAATGATAATTAGGGTTTTTCCTTATCATTTATTTATTTATTTCATTGGATAATTGAAAATAAAATAGTTTGTTTTTGTCATGAAGCTTGTTGAAGCTTCATGAAGCTTTGACCAAGGAGACCATTTTGTCTTCATGCTTAACCCTAACCCATCCACTTACCATGGTTTATTCTCTACACTTAACCCTAGTTAGATTATGATAAGTATGAATTTTCTTTTCATTAAAAAGAACTTATCATGAAACTAGCTTCATCTTCTCTTTCTTCTTCAAGAGAGAAACCTTGATGCCATCAATGGCAACTTGAGTTCTAGTGAGAGAAATCCAATTCTAAAGTGAACCCACCTCCTATTTCTTCACCCTCTACCTCTTGCCAAGTTGGTTTGGGTGTTTTCTTCACAAGTTTCACAACTTTATGAAGTCGGAGCTTGAACTTGTGATGCCTCGACGTAGATCGTCTTTGACACGAAGCCGACGACCTAGCTCGCACGTTTCTCCGATGAAGCCGACGATTGAGTTCGGGATTCATGATGGACAGCGAGAGGACACCTACGTGGAGCTAAGGAAGTGGAGAACCGGATCTACAAAGGTTGTAGCATCTAACTTTTAGTTAAGTAGTTAACAGATTATCTTTTCGCCTAAACTTCTAGTCAACGATCCGTATTAGGGTTTCTCGGCACCCATAATTTTTGAAATTGGCATGGTTGATGCCTTGTGAGACTTCATTAGAGTGCCTAGGAACCCTACAGTGGTATCAGAGCCTAACTAGAGCCTTAGGCGAAGTCTAGACGGAGTTTGAAGTCCGAACGAACCGAAACCCTAACTCACAAAATGCTCTCTGTACATTTTCTAAAATCTGGGATTTTTCCAAATTAAAAATATGCAGAAAAATCAGCAGGTGATTCTAAGAGTTACTGTGAAATTCGACAGCCCAAATCCACCAAGTCGCCGCGGTTCCGCGGCATGAGCATGGCTCATGCGGCGGTTCCGCGGCCGTACGGCCTCATTAAACAAAGAATTCTGCACAGTAATTCTTAGTTTCCAGTGCTGGTTTTCCTGGGAATTTTTAAAATTTATTCAAGAGTTGCATTTTCTGGGGTTGTTTTGGAGCTTCGATAGTTCGATCGGATTATCAAATTTCGTCTATGTGTATTTCCGGATAAGTTTTAGAATATGTTAAAAAGTTCGACCGGATATAAATACCCAATTTTTCCCCTGTCGGGAAATTTCCAAGTGTTGGATTTTTCCGTAGTTTAACGACGTTCTAAGTAGTGCAAGTAACGCGATGGACCCTCTAGAAGACAACAAACCTTAACTCGATTATGTGACCGTCTTGAACTGCCCTTTGAACCTTCGGGTTTGGGGCAGTACGGCGTGCCACATGTGAGGCGTTGGCTTGACCCTTCTACGGCTGGACCGTTGCTACTGAGGCACGAACAGAATTTTTGTAGACTTGTTTTCATGTGTTGAGCTGTATCGGGAAAACTTGGGTATTCGACTGTTCGATCGGAAAGTTTAACATTTTCTGTTTATCTGGAATGTGATACAATAATTGGAATTCACAAACAGTTATGAGATAACTAAATGAAAGTTATAAATCTAGCGGTTTAGTTTCACTTGATTTTGAAAAGAGTTTTCGATAATGAGTCTAAAATGCGGGGTTTATAACTGTTAGGCATGTGATGTCTAAGCATTTCATTTGATTAGGCATGTGATGTCTAAAGAGGTTGCGGATTCCAACTGTTGTAGTTTTACACTTTCTTTTCTGTGACCGTAAGTGTAGTATGTTCATATCGCCGGTTTCGTTGCTATACGTCAACGACAATTGGGGTATGCATACTTACTTACGTTGATGACATGTGATGTTATGTGTTGCTGGATATGTTATATTGGATCGTCGTGTTTGAATAGCCGGGGGTTTTTATGTGAGATGAGTGTTTTTCATTTTCATTCATGTAAAAACTTGTATGTAATATTCTTTTATTTGGGGCACTTCCAGGTAGCGGAAGTCGTCACCTTTTGTATATTATTTACTTTTCCGCATTAGGATAGACCCAAGGAGGGGAGCACAAGTAACCGGGTTCTGGGGTTCAGTGGGAGACCAACTCGAGGAGTCGAGTCCGGGTCTCCTAACCCTGGAATTGGTAGGGTTGCTTGCCGCTCTCGTAGGGGTCTACGGGTGTGGGATTGGCCATTCATCACGACCGTGGAATCCGTGTTTTATACTGGCTCGTATTGAAAACACGGACGTCCTAGTATATCCAATATTTCATATGTTTCTTTTGCTGCGATATCTGTGATGTGATCATGTGATGTTCTGTGATGGATACAGTATATAGTATATATGATATATTATATAGACGTTACTTATGTTTTACACCCGCACAAGCCCTGCCCTGCTCTGCCGTTAGTTACCTAACCTAACGGTGCACGAGGGGACATCGAGGCGAATGCGGATGGCATAAGTGTATGTCGTATTTATCTGTGATGTTTAGGTACTTAAATGATGGGACTTCATTAATGTGATTAATGAAAGAAAGAAACCTAAGATGTTGTAGAATCAAATTTTAAATAAAACGGGTAGCTACAGTTCTTGCTTTGCACAGCGGTATATGTGATATATCCTGCACCTTATTCGATGAGGAAAGGACCGAGATCCCTTCACCGGGAGTGACTCCTTTAGCAATAACTGGCAGATGCTACACACTCGGTTTGGTTATTGATTGCTTTTAAGAGTTTTTGCTTTGCACAGTGATATATATGATATATCCCGCACCTCATTCGACGAGGAAAGGACCGAGATCCCTTCACCGGGAGTGACTCCTTTAGCAAAACTAGAAAAGCCTCAAAATTACTCCATTTCAAAACTTCATTTTGATTCTACAACGATATCAAGTTCATTACGCAATAGGTTTTCAGAAAAACCTGTCGTAGCCCTCCGTCATTTCAGATGAGTAGTAGTTAGTATTCGTGCTTCGTTTGTTGGCCTGCGTCAAGGCGTAGTGTGCGGTAGCTAACTAGTATTTATCTGCTTATGCATATGATGCAGATTGGATTAGGGTAGTCGTGCGACTTTGTTGGCCTGCGTCAAGGGTCGTACGGGTGGGTTTAATTCAATCAGGAAATGACGGGTTGAACTTGACTAGCGCACTATGGTTTGTTGGCCTGCGTCAAGGTCATAGGACGCTAGGGGCAAATTATTATCAGGAATTTCAAGTGTTGAAATTTGCAATGAAATTGCAAACCTTCTATGAGATAGTTGGATCCCGATACCCACTGCGAGTAAGAGTTACTCCTGGGAGAATTTTGCACATTGCAATTAGCCGATCAAGTAGGTGTCTAGAAAGGTGTCAACGAGGTTACGCCTCTGGGAAAACTAGGTTTACATTAATTAGGTTCGTGTGAAAGCACGGGGGACCTCCCTCAAAATACCGACACTGGCCTGGCTGAAAGATTGGCGAACTTGTAGTGTGTAATTAATCCCGGCTAGTCTTTCCTTTTAGGGTTTGAAGGAAGATTTGATAAAAAGCAGTGGGAGCCATCCTGATTAGATAAGATAATAACCAATCTGATCTTGCACGAGCATACGCTAAAGTGTTTTCTTCTCTCTCTCTCCAGGTAGCGACCATTTCATGCCCTAATGAAGATAATAATATGGATGTATTGACCGAACCCGCATGTTATACTGTGCTGGGGAACGTTGGTTCCGTTCTTTCTTATAAGAGTTATAGGAATGAACAGGATATAGGGGAATACCAGGATTCCCATGCCACCCAAATGAAGAAAGTACATGTTGATGCATTTTCTTCGGGTGTGTTCGTTACAGAGAACTGTTTCTCCATTTGCTCTACGTCCTGGGTATTAAATACCGGGTCAGGATCCCATATATGTAATCAGTTACATGGGCTAAGGAAAGGTAAAGAACTTGGAGAAGGTGATAAAGACATTAGAGTTGGAAATGGTGCAATTGTTGCAGCTAAGACTGTCGGGGAATATCACCTTGTACTACCAACTGGTAATACATTGGTTCTGAACGAATGCTATTACATGCCGAACCTGATATGCAACATTATATCGGTTTCTTTGTTGAGTAAAGAGGGATATAATTTTGTATTACAGGACAATGTTATGAACATTTTCCGTAACCAAAAGTTGGTTGGATCAGGCACGTTGTGCAATGGCATTTATGTTCTAAATCAATCAACAGTTCTGAGCATAACAAACACACACAAGAGGAAGAGTTCAGAACTGAACGAATCCTTCTTGTGGCATTGTAGACTGGGTCACATCAATGCGACACGACTGGCTAAGTTGCATAAGGATGGATATTTAAATCCGTTTGAATTTTCATCTTATGACACTTGCCAGTCATGTCTCAAAGGCAAGATGACCAAAACTCCGTTTACGGGACACGGAGAAAGAGTTACCGAACTCTTAGGACTTATACATAGTGATGTATGCGGTCCCATGTCTACATATGCCAGGGATGGTTTTTCATACTTCATTACATTCACTGACGATCTCTCTAGGTTCGGGTATGTGTTCCTGATGAAACACAAATCAGAAGCTTTTGAGAAATTTAGGGAATATAAACAAGAAGTTGAGAACCAAACCGGAAAAAGTATTAAAATCCTACGATCTGATCGAGGAGGAGAATACTTAAGCAATGAATTCCTGGACTTCCTAAAAGAGAATGGGATTCTCTCTCAGCTGACTCCTCCATATACACCACAGCACAACGGTGTATCAGAACGGAGGAACCGCACCCTATTAGATATGGTGCGCTCTATGATGAGCACAGCTGAGTTACCTATTTCCATCTGGGGATATGCACTGGAAACAGCTGCAGACCTATTGAATATGGTTCCCACCAAAACCGTGCCGACCACTCCATATGAGATATGGAAAGGAAAGAGACCATATCTTAATTATGTTAAGATATGGGGTTGTCCGGCCTATGTAAAAACGCAAAATCCGGACAAACTCGCAGCAACTTCCATTCTGTGTAAGTTTATTGGATATCCCAAACATTCGCGCGGGTATATCTTCTACCACACAGAGGAACAAAAGGTGTTTGTTTCTCGACATGCCACCTTTTTAGAAAAGGAATTTCTTGAAAAGGAGATTAGTGGCAAGGAGGTAGAACTGGAAGAGGTTCCAGCAATACAGACTACAACAGAAGATTTGGTTGAACCAGAGGATTCAGTAGCTCCCGATGAACCTCAGCCTCTCCGCCGATCTAGTAGGGTTCCTCGCCCACCTGAGAGATACTACGGTTTTCTCATGGATGGAGGGAGCGAGGATTGCATCATGGATGATGATGACCCAACTAGCTTCGAGCAGGCCATCACGAGTAGGGACTCAGTGAAATGGCTGGATGCTATGCGGTCCGAGATGGAATCCATGTACACCAACAAAGTATGGACTTTGGACGTTGCTCCTGAAGGGGTAAAACCCATTGGGAGCAAGTGGATCTTCAAGAAGAAACTTGGTGTAGATGGGAAAGTGGAGACTTTCAAAGCTAGACTTGTAGCAAAGGGTTTTCGTCAAAGACCAGGTGTGGACTATGACGAGACCTTTTCTCCAGTGGCTATGCTTAAATCCATCCGGATCATGCTTGCCATCGCTGCATATCATGATTACGAAATATGGCAAATGGATGTTAAGACCGCCTTTCTAAATGGTGATTTAGAAGAGTGCGTGTACATGACTCAGCCAGAGGGCTTCGTAGACAGTGGGAGCAGCGGGAAGGTGTGCAAGCTGCTTAAATCCATTTATGGATTAAAGCAAGCATCGCGGAGTTGGAACATCTGCTTTGACGTCGTTATCAAAGAGTTTGATTTCGTCAAAAATCCAGATGAACCTTGTATTTACAAGAAGGTGGCAGAGAGTAAGGTTGTCTTCCTCGTATTGTACGTGGACGACATACTCTTGATAGGAAATGATATTCCTATGCTGCAATCGGTCAATCTCTTCTCATCACAAAGATTCTCGATGAAAGATCTTGGTGATGCCTCCTGCATATTGGGAATTAGGATCTATAGAGATAGATCCAAAAGGATTTTGGGATTGTCCCAATCCAGGTACATTGACACCATACTAAAGAGGTTTAGTATGGAAGAATCCAAGCGTGGGAACTTGCCCACGATCTCTGGAGTCACTCTCTCCAAAGAGATGTCTCCCAAGACTGATTTAGAGAGAGCTCGCATGCAAGGGATACCCTATGCTTCGGCTGTAGGCTCTATCATGTATGCGATGCTATGTACCAGACCCGATGTAGTATACTCACTAAGTGTAGTGAGTAGGTATCAAGCTGATCCTGGAAAGAATCACTGGACAGCTGTGAAGAGCATTCTCAAGTACTTGCGAAGGACTAAAGAGATGCTCTTGGTGTATGGCAACGGAGAACTCCAAGTGGAGTCCTTTAACGATTCGAGCTTTCAGAGTGATAAGGACGACTCTAAGTCGCAGTCGGGCTTTGTCTTTACCCTTTACGGAGGGGCGGTTAGCTGGAAGAGTTCCAAGCAGGAAACCGTGGCAGACTCGACGATGGAGGCTGAATACATCGCTGCCAACGATGCTGCCAAAGAGGCTGTCTGGATCAAGAAGTTCATTGCTGAACTTGGAGTGGTTCCATCCATTGAGCATCCAATACCTTTGTATTGCGATAACAATAGAGCGGTGGCTTTGGCCAAGGAACCCAGGTCCCATCAGCGATCCAGGCATATTCTGAGGCGGTATCACCTGATCCGGGAGATAGTTGATTGCCGGGAGATCGAGGTCAGGAGGGTTGACACGAAGAACAACACGGCGGATCCACTCACGAAGGCCATTCCCCAGATACAGTTTGAGAGACTCTTCGGGATGCTCGGTATGCGATACTACAGCAGCTGGCCCTAGTGCAAGTGGGAGATTGTTAGTTGTATGTATGCCCTAGAGGCCAGTATTGTACAGATGATGTATATTATATTGGATGCTTGGACATATATAGAGATGACTTTCTTGCTCGATATGATAGTATGATATCTGGTTACTCTTTATCTTAACATGTGCACTTGTCTCTTTAAACTGTCTTAAAGTTACATGTTGGTAAAGCCCTTAGGATGTGTACTTGACTACCTGGACTATGATGCAGATCATACTAGTGGGGACATGGTATTCCATAAGTACATCCTTCAAGGTCCCTAGTCGTGGGTGTATCGAGACGGGGTATCGATATACCAGTGTAGACTAGCGTATACGCTTCTCGACCCATGAGTTGGGCGATGGATGATCCCATATCCATTGGTGTTTGACATCAGAGATGGTATACGGGTGCTCAGTGGAGACTGGGTACACTGGACGGACTCGCCGAGAACTCCCAGATGGTATTATACCTCACGTCAGATGGCAGTTCTTAGGTGACACTTGTACAGGTTAGTCTGTAGACCCGAGATCGTCATAGAGTCTTGTGTGATTCCCACTGTGCTTTGATCTCCACCTTACCACGTCCATGAAGGCGTGCAAAACGGTGGTCTTTGGGTAGAGTCCCGAGTCACATGGAGGCAATGAGCGATAGGAGGGGTTTCGTCTCTCCCGGTATTGGGGGTTGATGTTGCGCTGTGCTCGATTGGCCGTAACAGGGAAGTCCCTGGCCAGGGCTGATCAGAGATTTGCTGGTAAGTGTTACCAGTAGTTTCTCGACCCGTTATGAGCCTCACATCGGCACGACTTATCGGTTATTGGGGTCTGACGTTTACCACCCCTAGACTTGATATGCGACGTATCAGACGAACAGACCGGACTGTACGGTAAGTGTTACTGGTTGGATTCACAGGAGTGTGAGCGGGCTAGCTCGTCGATCTTCTGATTGCTCAATACCCGGATGGCCGTTACGTTTAGCAGACCGCTTGCGTCTTGTGGGTGCTTGATATGATCATCATCTGCTACCGGCGTATTGACGAGTCTTTAGAGTCCTACACAAAGGTTTCCTGGCTCAAGCGAAACGAAATAGGAGCGCATATGAGATATGTGCGGGAGCGAGAATAATGCGTGTATGTGATACCGCATTTCATTCTTGCGATAAATGTTTCGATTGGTTATATTCGATATGACCTAGTTATCGAATCATTGATTCGATAAATCGATACATTGAATACTAGTCGGTTATGTGCGACATGACCGGATCATTGAATCAAATATTGATTTAATGATTTAATGTATAATTATATATTTGATATATTGCTTTGCATTAACTAGTATTGGATCACTTTATATGGATTTTCTCACTTGATGTGCAAGTTGTATATGTGATATACTTTTGTGCACATATTTGTATCATGTTTGATGATGCTTGATCATTTGGTTAAGTGTGAAGAATTAAACCATGGTTAAATGATATTAGGGTTTTGCCTTATCATTTATTTATTCATTTCTTTATTTATTTCATTGGATAATTGAAAATAAAATGGTTTGTTTTTGTCATGAAGCTTGTTGAAGCTTCATGAAGCTTTGACCAAGGAGACCATTTTGTCTTCATGCTTAACCCTAACCCATCCACTTACCATGGTTTATTCTCTACACTTAACCCTAGTTAGATTATGATAAGTATGAATTTTCTTTTCATTAAAAAGAACTTATCATAAAACTAGCTTCATCTTCTCCTTCTTCTTCAAGAGAGAAACCTTGATGCCATCAATGGCAACATGAGTTCTAGTGAGAGAAATCCAATTCTAAAGTGAACCCACCTCCTATTTCTTCACCCTCTACCTCTTGCCAAGTTGTTTTGGGTGTTTTCTTCACAAGTTTCATAACTTTATGAAGTCGGAGCTTGAACTTGTGATGCCTCGACGTAGATCGTCTTTGACACGAAGCCGACGACCTAGCTCGCACGTTTCTCCGATGAAGCCGACGATTGAGTTCGGGATTCATGATGGACAGCGAGAGGACACCCACGTGGAGCTAAGGAAGTGGAGAACCAGATCTACAAAGGTTGTAGCATCTAACTTTTAGTTAAGTAGTTAACTAGATTATCTTTTCGCCTAAACTTCTAGTCAACGATCCGTATTAGGGTTTCTCGGCACCCATAATTTTTGAAATTGGCATGGTTGATGCCTTGTGAGACTTCATTAGAGTGCCTAGGAACCCTACAGTGGTATCAGAGCCTAACTAGAGCCTTAGGCGAAGTCTAGACGGAGTTTGAAGTCCGAACGAACCGAAACCCTAACTCACAAAATGCTCTCTGTACATTTTCTAAAATCTGGGATTTTTCCAAATTAAAAATATGCAGAAAAATCAGCAGGTGATTCTAAGAGTTACTGTGAAATTCGACAGCCCAAATCCACCAAGTCGCCGCGGTTCCGCGGCCGTACGGCCTCATTAAACAAAGAATTCTGCACAGTAATTCTTAGTTTTCAGTGCTGGTTTTCCTGGGAATTTTTAAAATTTATTCAAGAGTTGCATTTTCTGGGGTTGTTTTGGAGCTTCGATAGTTCGATCGGATTATCAAATTTCGTCTATGTGTATTTCCGGATAATTTTTAGAATATGTTAAAAAGTTCGACCGGATATAAATACCCAATTTTTCCCCTGTCGGGAAATTTCCAAGTGTTGGATTTTTCCGTAGTTTAACGACGTTCTAAGTAGTGCAAGTAACGCGATGGACCCTCTAGAAGACAACAAACCTTAACTCGATTATGTGACCGTCTTGAATTGCCCTTTGAACCTTCGGGTTTGGGGCAGTACGGCGTGCCACATGTGAGGCGTTGGCTTGACCCTTCTACGGCTGGACCATTGCTACTGAGGCACGAACAGAATGTTTTTAGACTTGTTTTCATGTGTTGAGCTGTATCGGGAAAACTTGGGTATTCGACTGTTCGATCGGAAAGTTTAACATTTTCTGTTTATCTGGAATGTGATACAATAATTGGAATTCACAAACAGTTATGAGATAACTGAATGAAAGATAACTGAATGTGATACAATAATTGGAATTCACAAACAGTTATGAGACAACACAGCATAACACAGAACATCAACGTGAATGTCACGTTCGCAAACCCGTCTAAAAGAGCTATGCGATTAGACAAGATTTACCGATCAAATGACATTCACGGTCGCAGATAGAAATGTAATGTACTGTAAACTTTAAACAATGTTATAATATATCGAGCTCGAAATAATCCCGAATAGCCCCCAAACAAGTAGATAACTCCATATCAAAACTGGGCTAAACAAACAATACCACCAAACCAAGATTCCAGAGACCAGACAACACCCAAAAAATCAAACCCAGAAGCCACCAAACGGCCGGCGAGCTCAGATTTTGCCCCAAAGGGCTCGGCCAAAATCTGAGGTCCTGGGGTCATTTTTGGGGTGTAGGCTTGTGGTCATGTCAGTAGTCTTCTGCACTTGCTTAAATAATTTTAGAAGACACTTTTTAAAACGACAGAAACTGGAATACAGTTTGGTGTGAATCGGGTTTGTTTTGATTTCGATAGATTGACATTGTCTAAACAAACTAGTAAAGGTTAATGGTGTGGCTCTGATACTATGTTGGGATACGGCAGCGCCCCGACCTTCTTTCCAAGGCCAAATGCGAGAAAAAAACTTTTCAAAACTTGGCGCTACCATAACCAAATACCCGGATCTACCATTAACTCTACACTAGCTAAATGTAAAAAAAGGAGTTAGATGGTTATACTGATCGATCCGTGCCCTTCGGTCTTTAGTCATCATCCTCAGCTCCTCGCGGCATCTCCGATCTCACTCGATCTCCGATCTCCTCGTCGAAGTGGCACCACGTCAACGAATCTTTATACGGGCTTCCACTTTGAAATGAAGCAACTCGAACATGAAGTTTGCTAGCCAACAAGTCCAAGGTTGAAGTAGAGAGAATGTGGAATACTTTGTCTCAAGGCACCCAATGGATTGGATGAAGGTAAATGAAGTTGCCAAGTGGATGAGTGATGAAATGTGCAAAAAGGAATTTAGCTTGGAAAAGTTTCCTCACCCTTAAGAATTGTGCTCGGCCACAACCTGCACATGTTGTGCTCGGCCAACAAAACAACAATCATGGATAAATTCTTTCTGGCCAAAGAAAAGGGGGGTGATCAAAAAGCATTGAAGATGGTGACCACAACAACACCAAAATCCATCTCCCCACCAAAACAATTCAATAAAGACCATGCCTCATAAATGAAACCCACTCCAAGCCATGCCCTCCATGATCACATGTTGCCAGCACACTCTTTCCTAGCCAACTCACCAAAGACAAAAGCCCAAGCTCAAATTGATAATTTCGGCCATGGTACATGAAGCAAGGAAATGGTGGCCAAAAAGAATGCACACATGTAAACCATTAATTAAACATTAAAAAATAATGTTTAATCGAGGGAAGAAAAAATTGGCAACTTCAAAAGTAATCCCGTAACGAATTACAGGATTACCCCACAGCTATATATACATACCCGCATTTGTATTCTGACCAAATACGAATGCAATGAGACAAAATTATTCCAACACAATATAATACTAGGATCCGGCTTAAACCAACGCCCACTAGTAATATCTGTCCGAACTATGACACGTGCACAAGTGCACGTGCATGTTCGAACCCTGCTATAAAACCATACGGCCTCTACAACGTTTCGCCCGAACATAGGAAACTGTCTGTGGGGGACTCTAATGACTCATCAATACGCTGGCTGTGGATTTAACCACAAGCACGTCAATGGCACTAGCTGTGCGTAACGGCTGCCGAGGTATTGAGCGAAAGAGAAGCCGATGAGCGAACTCATCCAGGAACCCTACTGAGCTTAACAGTGACAATATCCGTACAGTCCAGTCTGTTCGTCTAAGAGTATCGCATATCGGGTCTCGGGGGTGGATAAAGTCAGACCCCTAATAACGCGATAATTCATGCCGCTATGAAGCCCATCACCACTTGAGAAACTACTGATCCGAATCAGTAATTCTCGATTACCTTGGCCAAGGATTTCTGGTGATGGTCACCCGTGCACTGTACGACATCAACCCCCAGTACCGGGAGAAACGAATCCCCGACGATCCGCTCACTGCCTCCATGCGGCTCGGGACTGTACCCAACTAAAACCTGTTTGCACGACTCCTTTGAGCCGTGGTAGGGTAGTAATCAAAGAATAGTGGGAACTCACACGAGACAAATGACGATCTCAGGTCGACAGACTAACCTATTCATATGTCACCTGGGAACTGCTATCTGAAAATAGGTATAATACCAACTAGCAGGTTCCCGGCAAATCCGTCCACTGTACTCATAACTCATTGAGCACCTGTATACTATCTTAGGTGAACAAACTAACACCAATGGCTTGTGAGACCTGGCCACCGCCCCTCGTCGGGGTCTCGATCAGCATACACTAGTCTAATTTGGAGTATCGATGCCCTGTCTCGAAACTCCCTCGACTAGGGACCATTTAAGGATATGCTTATAGACCCCAGCTCCCACGTATATGATCGCCATCATACTGCTGGCAGTCAACCAAGAATCTTATGGGCTCTATCAAGATGTAATAGTCATGATAAAGACAAATCAGATAGCATACTATCATCTCGAGTAAGATGGTTCTACCGGTATAGGTCCTCCTTCAATCATCATAATCACCTAATTATGATTACGATAATTTCCTTGAAGGTACTATAACCAACATGGACTGCCCTGCTCCCACAAGTATGATCGCCATCACAACGCAGGTAGACAAGCAAAATTCTACGGGCTTTATCAACATGTAACCGCAATATGTAATAACATGTATAACATATACTATGTTAAGATAAAGACAAACCATAATAATATACTACTGTATTGAGTCTTTATTAATATGTGCAAGCTGGATAAACCATCAATAGAAATAAACACACATATCCTGACAAAGACATCTCAAATAATATACTATATAACTGAGCAAGAATGTCCTGTACATACATATCCCTAGCATCCACATGTATGCATATACAATAATGGCCTCTAGGGCATACATATCCAACAGGATAGTGTCGGTACTTCAAGAGAGGTTTTCCAACGCTTTCGCGAAGTTCTTTAATTATATAACCTCTTTTCCCTGGAGGCGTAGCCCCGCTAACACCGTTCTAGACACCTACTTGGTTTATAGTATTGATTGTTAAGTGAAATAATCTCCCAAGAGTAATCCTACTCATCAGTGGGATCGGGATCCAACTATCATTATGTGATCAACTAGATGGAAGTCACTCTAGTCACCACACTCCAGAAGGTATGCAACACTAGCAAGTTTCCTGTATATTTAAAACTCCCGATGTGGTTTTTGCCCCTAACGGCTTATGACCTTGACTAGGTCAACATATCATAAACCGCTAGTCAAGTTCAACCCTTCATTATCCTGGATTAATTTAAACCCACCCGTATATACCCTTGACGAGGTCAAAATGTTTATAGTGCTGTCCTAAATAATCGTAATACCTGCAACAAATAAGCACCACTCAGCTACCGAACACCGTGTCTTGACTAGGTCAAAACACGCAGCACGAATACTAAGTAACACTCGTAAGAAATGACGGAGGGCTACGGCTGGGTTTCTGGCAAAAAAACCCTTTAACGTAATGAACTTGATATCGTTGAAGGAGCTGAACAGTTTTGAAAAGGAGTGGTTTAGGCTCTGCTTTTGAAAACTTATGGTTTTGAAAAAAACGAGTAATCTACAGTATAAGCTCTTGCTCAAGAGGTCACTCCCTGCGAAGGGACCTTGGCTCTTGCCTCGTAGAATGAGATGCTGGATATTCATGATCGAATAACACTATGAAAAGCGAAAGAATATAGCTATAGTTTTTCGAAATTTGTTCCAACAATATCTTTTAGGTTTCTTATCTTGCATTAATCAAAATTAATGCGGTCCCATCATTTAACACCTATCACACCAGAAAAGAACGAAAATAAAATGTACGTATATGCCATCCGAATTCGCCATGGGGCCCCATCATACACTGTTAGGTTACTTAACTACCGGAAAAGCGGGGGCTGGACTAGCGCGGGTGCAAAACATATACAACATCTACTAGTATATATATAAATATATATAACATTCGTCCCAGGCATGATATTGTTAGTGATGTATGCCCTAGAGGCCATTATTGTATCATACTAGTTTGTATATTATTTAATGGAAGCTTGGGATATTCACAGTTGTATTAACAGTCTTGATCAAAATGGTAGTATGCTACTTGGTTTGTTTCTACTTCAATATGTGCATGTGTTTCTTTTAGCATAGCGCTTATACATATTAGTAGAGCCCTTAGGATCTTTGCTTGATTACCAGTGTTGTGATGGCAGTCACACTAGTGGGGGCTGGGTAATTTACAAGCACATCCTTATACAGGTCCCTAGTCGTAGGATTATCGAGATGGGGCATCTATACTATGGAGTAGACTAGTGTATACGCTTCTCATCCCAGCAGGGGAGATGGTATGTTCCACAGCCATTAGTACGTCGTACTGGAGATAGTATGCAGGTGCTCATTAGGTTATGAGTACACTGGACAGGACTCTTCGGGAACTGTTGGTCGGTATTATACCTATTGTCGGGTAGCAGTTCCCAGGTGACATGAGTACATCTTAGTCCGTTGACTTGACACTACTACTTCGCCTCGAGTGTGTTCCCACTGTACTTTGATCACTATCCTACCACGGCTCAATGGAGTCGTGCAAACAGGTAGTAGTTAGATGCAGTCCCAAAGCACTAGAAGGCAGTGGCGGTTAGATAGGATTTGTCTCTCCCGGTATTGGGGGTTGATATCGTGCTGTGTTCGGAGAGCCATTACACAAAGTCCCTGGCCAGGGCAAGCGAGATTTACTGGTAGGTATTCCAGTAATTTCTCAGGGTGTTTTGGGCTTCACTCTGGCACTACTTATTGCGCTATTAGGGGTCTGACGATTACCGCTCCCTAGGCCCGATATGCGATACTCTTAGATGAACAGATCGGACTGTACAGAGATTGTCACATTCAGGTTCAGTATGAGTTCGCATGGGTTTTCCTCATCGGCCTTCTTATCGACATCTTCCTGGGGACCGTTACGTGCAGCTAGTACCGCTTGCGGCCTATAGTTAAACCCACTACCAGCGTAGTGTCGAGTCTTTAGAGTCCCACACAGAGAGTTTCCCTGCATTGGGAAAAAGGTGTAGAGGCCGTATGGTTTTACGGCAGGGCTTCGATCACTTACGTACACTTGTACGCGTATGATGTTCGGGCTTATAATACTAATGGGCTTTAGTTTAAGCCGGATCCTAGTATTATATTGATGGATCAGTTTCGTCTCTTTGTATTCGTGTTTCTCGGAACACGAATGCGAGTATGTATATACGGATGAGAGGGGCATAGAAGGAGACACCTCATTAGGGTTTTGACCATTTATTTGATTAAAACAATTATGAGGTGGAGAAAAGTATTCGTTATTTTTGTAAATGATAATTGAGGCTTGGCTACTTGTTTTGACTATTTGATTTTGTTTGACTATTTGACTTGGTTTGACCACTTGACTTGGTTTGACTCTTTGACTAGATATTTCTTGTGAGATATTTTGTGGCACTAGATATTTTGGATGAGATATCTTTTCATGCCATGCTTGTAGTCAAGTCAAAGTAGCCATCTCATTTTATCATATCATTTATCAAAATTCTTTCTCTTTCCACAAGCTAGCTCTCTTCTTCTTCCTCACATCAAAACCCTAAAAGCTCTCTTGTGTTGAGAATCCTAGGGTTTCAAGAGATAAATAAATCTATCTTCATACTCTACATCACCTAGGCCATCAAGTTTAGCAAGTTTGTTGCCTTAATTACCTCGGTTTTGAAGTGGAGCTCGGACTATAGACTCTCGGGTGGATCGTCTCTGACTCGAGGAGGCCGTCGAAGAATCTACGATCCGGATCAATCCTTAGAACCTATGACGACGAGGAGGACAGCGGAGAAGACTCGAAGGACTTGTATCATGAGGTATAACATTCTTTCCAAGTAGTTAAATCTCACGTTGTTTGCTAGCTTGGGTTTATGGACGATCCTTGGTTCTAGTCGGTGTTGCGAAGCCCGTAAATATCTTTTTTGGCAAATACTTGTAGGGGTCCTAGGCACTCTTACAAGGGTTAATAAGGCATCAACCATGCCCGAATAAAATTTTAGACGTGCCGAAACAACCCAAAGCCGGGATCTTTGCTAGATTATTAGGGTTTCACATGCAAGTAAACATCTTTACTACTAAAAGTGAGGGATTACAACCTTTGTAGTCCGCTCCTTCGCTTCATAAGCTCCGAGTAGAAGTCCCTTCGCCACGATCCATGATCTCCCGGAGTCAAGAGAGGCTTCACAACTCGAACGATCCATGCTAGCTTGTAGTCCTCTTTTTCTCCGATGATCTACCTTGAAGATTCTATAACTCAAGCTCTCTCCCTAATGAGGTGGACACTCTAATCTAATTGGCTCGATTAGATGAGGATGATGGAGTAGGAATATTGCTCTCTTGTGTTTTCAAATTCTCACTTTTATTCTCCACAAAATGAAAAACTAGAAAGCTTTCTCAAAGCTTAAGGTTGAAGAAGAAGAAGAATGAATGGATAATTCCATTTGTGATGAACAATGAATTATTGTAGTGGTTACAAATCTAACCTAGGGTTAAGCATGAAGGAGTTAACCCTTGTAGAGAATTAACTTGAGTTAATGGTTTGGATTGGGTTAACATAATATCTTCACAAAATATCAAGCCAAAACAAAGTCAAAGCTTCATGAAGCTTCATGGAAGCTTCATGCAAAAGCTAACCCTAATCCAAACCCTAACTAAGTTTAAACCCTAAACCATTGTTAAATTTGTAACCCTAACATGTTACAATATTATATATCATATATACAATATATTTTGTAACAAAACAAAATAATACAATTAACATATATCGCATATATATTAATGTATTATCCCGTCAGAAAATGAATCAATAAAGCGAGCTTATATTAGTTAACGTAACTTAATATATCACATATATAATTATACATTAAATTATCGAATCAACACTTGATCCGATAACCCGGCTATATTACATATAACCGACTAATATAACATGTATCTTTTCATCGAATCAACATTTGATCCGATGACCCGGTTATACTACATATACCCGGCCGATATCTCATATCGCGAGAATAGAATACGGTATCACATATCGTATTATTCTCAGTCCCGCACATATCACATATGTGCTCCTACTCCTTTTTGCCTGAGCCAGGAAACCTCTGTGTAGGACTCTAAAGAATCGTCAATACGCCGACAGTAGGTGATGATCATATCAAACACTCACAAGCTGCAAGCAGTCAGCTAAACGTAACAGCCACCCAGGTATTGAGCGATCAGAAGATCAACAAACGAGCCTGTACATTCTCCTGTGAATCCAATCAGTAACACTCCCGTACACTCTGGTCTCTTCGTATGATATGTTGCATATCTAGTCTAGGGGTGGTATACGTCAGACCCCAGTAACCGATAAGTCGTGTCGATATAAGGCTCATAACAGGTCGAGAAACTACTGATAACTCTTACCAGCAGCACTCCATATCAGCCCTGGCCAGGGACTTCCAGTTATAGCCAATCGAACACAGCACAACATCAACTCCCAATATCGGGAGAGACGAAACCCCTCCTATCGCTCATTGTCTCCATGTCATTCGGGACTGTACCCAAAAGCCACCATTTTGCACGCCCTCTTGGACGTGGTAAGGTGGAAATCAAAGCATAGTGGGAATGACACAAGACTCTATGACGATCTCGGGTCTACAGACTAACATGTACCAGTGTCACCGGAGAACTGCTATCTGATGATAGGTATAATACCATTTAGGAGTTCTCGGCGAGTCCGTTGAGTGTACCCAGTCTCCACTGAGCACCCGTACACCATTTTGGATGTCAAACACCGATGGATATGGGATCATCCATCACCCATCATATGGGTCAAGATGCGTATACGCTAGTCTACTCTGGTATATCGATGCCCTGTCTCGACACACCCTCGACTAGGAATAGTTATAGGATGTACTCTTTGACTACCCTGGCCCTACTAGTGTGATCTCATCACAGTCCCAGTAGTCGGGTACATATCCTAAGGGTTTTATCAACATGTGAGAGTAAGACAGTAAACTAATACAAGTCAACATGTTAAGACAAAGTGAAACCAAATAGCATACTATCATGACGAGCAAGAAAGTCCTCTCTATATATATCCAAGCATCCATTATAATATACATCATATGTACAACAATGGCCTCTAGGGCATATATATAACTAACAATCTCCCACTTGCACTAGGGCCAGGTGTTGTAGTATCTCATACCCAACATCCCGAATAATCTCTCAAACTGTATCTGGGAAATGTGGATCTGCAGTGTTGTCCTTCGTGTCAACTCTCCTGACCTCGATCTCGCGGCGATCAACTTTCTCCTGGATCAGGTGATACCGCCTCAGAATATGTCTGGATTTCTGATGGGGCCTGGGTTCCTTGGCCAAAGCCACAGCTCCATTCTTATCACAATACAAAGGTATTGGATGCTCAATGGAAGGAACCACTCCAAGTTCAGTGATGAACTTCTTCATCCAGACAGCCTCTTTAGCAGTATCGTTGGCAGTGATGTATTCATCCTCCATCGTCGAGTCTGCCACGGTTTCTTGCTTGGAACTCTTCCAACAAACTACCCCTCCATTTAGGGTAAAGACAAATCCCGATTGCGACTTAGAGATGTCCTTATCACTTTGGAAGCTTGAATCGGTAAAGGACTCCACCTGGAGTTCTCCGTTACCATACACCAAGAACATCTCCTTAGTTCTTCTCAAGTACTTGAGAATGTTCTTCATAGCTGTCCAGTGATTCTCTCCTGGATCTGCTTGATACCTACTCACTACACTTAGTGAGTATGCCACATGGGGTCTGGTACATAGCATCGCGTACATGATAGAGCCTACTGCCGAGACATAGGGTATCCCTTGCATGCAAGCTCTCTCCAAATCAGTCTTAGGAGACATCTCTTTGGAGAGAGTGAGTCCAGATATCATGGGTTGGTTCCCACGCTTGGATTCTTCCATACTAAACCTCTTTAGTATGGTGTCAATGTACCTGGATTGGGACAATCCCAGTATCCTCTTGGATCTATCTCTATAGATCCTTATCCCCAAAATGCAGGAGGCATCACCTAGATCTTTCATTAAGAATCTATGTAATAAGAAGAGCTTGGCTGAGTGCAGCATAGGAACATCGTTTTCTATCAAGAGTATGTCATCCACGTACAATACGTGGAAGACAACCTTACTCTCTGCAACCTTTTTGTAAATACAAGGTTCATCTATGTTCTTGATGAAGTCAAACTCTTTGACTACCACATCAAAACAGATGTTCCAACTCTGCGATGCCTGCTTTAACCCGTAGATGGATTTAAGCAGCTTGCACACCTTTCCGCTGCTCCCACTATCTATGAAGCCCTCTGGCTGAGTCATGTACACGCACTCCTCTAAATCACCATTTAGAAGGGCGGTCTTAACATCCATTTGCAAGATTTCGTAGTCATGGTATGCAGCAATGGAAAGTAAGATCCGGATGGACTTAAGCATAGCCACTGGAGAAAAGGTTTCGTCATAATCCACGTCTGGTCGTTGACGAAAACCCTTTGCAACAAGTCTAGCTTTAAAAGTCTCAACTTTTCCATCTACACCAAATTTCTTCTTAAAGATCCACTTGCTCCCAATGGGTTTTACCCCTTCAGGAGCAACTTCCAAAGTCTATACTTTGTTGGTGTACATGGATTCCATCTCAGATCGCATTGCATCCAGCCATTTCACAGAGTCCCCATTTGTGATGGCCTGCTCGAAGCTAGTTGGGTCATCATTTTCCATGATGCAATCCTCACTTCCACCATCTATGAGAAAACCGTAGTATCTCTCAGGTGGATGAGGAACCCTACTAGATCGGCGGAGAGGCTGGGGTTCGTCGGGTACTACTGAATCTTCTGGTTCTACTAAATCTTCAGTTATAGTTTGTGGTGCTGGAACTTCTTCCAGCTCTACCTTCTTGCCACTCATTTCTTTTGCAAGAAATTCCTTTTCTAAAAAGGTGGCATGTTGAGAAACAAACACCTTTTGTTCCTCGCTATGGTAGAATAGATATCCATGTGAATGTTTAAGATATCCCACAAACTTACAAAGAACTGACCGTGCCTCGAGCTTGTCCGGATGTTGTGTTTTCACATATGCCGAACAACCCTATATCTTAACTCGTTTAAGACATGGTCTCTTTCCACTCCATATCTCATATGGTGTGGTAGGTACAGATTTAGATGGAACTTGATTCAATAGGTATGCAGCTGTCTCCAGTGCATGTCCCCAGAAGGAAATAGGTAACTCAGCAGTGCTCATCATAGAGCGCACCATATCTAATAGAGTGCGATTCCTGCGCTCCGATACACCGTTGTACTGTGGTGTATAAGGAGGAGTAAGCTGAGAGAGAATCCCATTCTCTTTTAGATAGTCCAGAAACTCATAGCTCAAGTATTCTTCTCCTCGATCAGATCGTAGGATCTTAATACTTTTGCCCGTTTGGTTCTCTACTTCGTTCTTATATTCTCTGAATTTCTTAAAAGCTTCAGACTTATATTTCATCAGGAACACATGTCCGTATCTTGAGAGATCGTCAGTGAATGTAATGAAGTAGGAAGAACCGTTCCAGGCGTGTGTAGACATGGAACCGCATACATCACTATGTACCAGTTCTAAGAGTTCTGTAACTCTTTCTCCGTGTCCACTAAACGGAGTCTTGGTCATTTTTCCTTTGAGACATGAATGGCAAGTATCATAAGATGATAATTCGAACGAATTCAAACATCCATCCTTATGTAACTTAGCTAGCCGTGTCGCATTGATATGACCAAGTCTACAATGCCATAAGAAGGATTCGTTCATTTCTGAAATCTTCCTCTTGTGTGTGTTTTGTACATTAAGGACTGTAGTTTGATTGAGAACGTATATGCCATTAAATAACAAACCTGATCCAATCAACTTTTGATTCAGGAATATGTTCATAACATTATCCTGTACTACAAAATTATATCCTTTTTTGCTCAATAAAGAAACTGATATAAGATTGCATATCAGGGTCGGAATGTAATAGCATTCATTCAGAATCAATGTATTACCATTTGGTAACACAAGGTGATATTCACCAACTGCTTTGGCTGCAACATTTGCACCATTCCCTACTCTTACGGAATGATCACCCTCTCCCAGTTCCCTACCTTTACGTAGCCCATGTAACATATTACATATATGAGATCCCGATCCGGTATCTAATACCCAGGACGTAGAGTGAACTGAGAAACAGTTCTCGATAACTAACACACCTGAAGAAGATGCATCAACATGCTTATTCTTCGATTGGGCGGCGTGAGAATCCAGATATTCTCCTATTCCCTGTTCAGTCTTATAACTCTTATAAGAAAGAACGGGACCAACGATCCCCTGCTCAGTATAATAAGCGGGTTCAGTCAATACATCCATATTATTATCTTGATTAAGGCCTGACAGGGTCGCTACCTAGAGAGAGAGAAGAAAACACTTTAGCGTATGCTCTTACAAGATTAGATTGGTTATTATCTTATCTAATCAGGATGTCTCCCACTGTTTTTATCAAATCTTCCTTCAAACCCTAAAAGGTAAGATTAGCCGGGATTAATTACACTTTACAAGTTCGCCAATCTTTCAGTCAGGCCAGTGTCGGTACTTGAAGGAGGTTCCCCGTGCTTTCGCACGGACCTAATTAAAGTAAACCTCATTTTTCCATAGGCATAACCCCGTTAACACCTTTCTAGACACCTACTTGATCGGCTAATTGTCCTGTGTAAGACTCTCCCAGGAGTAACTCTTACTCGCAGTGGGTATCGGGATCCAACTATCTCATAGGAGGTATGCAATCTCATTGCAAATTTCAACACTTGAAATTCCCGATAATATTTGTACCCCTAACCCCCTATGACCTTGACAAAGGCCAACAAACCATAGGAAGGTAGTCAAGTTCAACCCGTCATTTCTTGATTGAAATAAACCCACCCGTACGACCCTTGACAAAGGCCAACAAGGTCGCACGAATACCCTAATCCAATCACATCATATATTTAAACAGATAAGTACCAGTCAGCTACCGTACAGTACGCCTTGACAAAGGCCAACAAACGCAGCACGAATACTAAATAGTCTTTATCTGAAATGACGGAGGGCTACGCAGGTTTTTCAGAAAACCATGAGCGTAATGAACTTGATATCGTTGTAGAAACAAGTGATTTTTGAAAAGGAGTGTTTTTTAGGCTTTTCTAGTTTCGCTAAAGAGGTCACTCCCGGTGAAGGGATCTCGGCTCTTTCCCCATCGAATAAGGTGCATGGTATATCATATATACCGCTATGTAAAGCAAAAATTATATAAGCTGTCAAAAACTAAACCGTGAGTTTGTAGCATCTGCCAGTTTCGCTAAAGAGGTCACTCCCGGTGAAGGGATCTCGGCTCTTTCCTCATCGAATAAGGTGCAAGGTATATCATATATACCGCTATGCAAAGCAAAATTGTAGCTACCCTTTTTATAAAGTTTTGATTCTACATCTTTTAGGTTTCTTTTCTTTTTATTAATCTCATTAATAAATCCCATCAGCTTATGCTTCCTAAGTATCACAGAAGAAACGAAAGCAGTAATATTTATATATCAGCATATATATATAGTATAAGCATTCGTCTCAGGCAGTAATATGATCTCATCATAGAACATTGCAGCAGAAAAACATATATGAAATGTTGGATATACTAGGATGTCCGTGTTTTTGATACGAGCCGGTATAAAACACGGATTCCACGGTCGCAATGAATAACCAAACCCACATCCCTAGACCCCTACGAGAGCGGCAAGCAACACTGCCAATTCTAGGGTTAGGAGACCCGGTCTCGACTCCTCGAGATGGCCTCCCACTGGACCCTAGAACCCGGTTACTTGTGCTCCCCTCCTTGGGTCTACCTAATGCGGAAAAGTAAATAATATACAATGGTGACATCAACCTCATCCCGGAAATGCCCCAATAAAAGAATATTACATACAAATGAATTTTACATGAATGAAAATAAAAACCCTCATCTCACATAAAACCCCCGGCTATTCAGAACATGACGATCCAATATAACATATCACAACAACACATAATATCTCATATCATCAACGTAAGAAAGTATGCGTATCCCGATTGTCGTTGATGTATAGCAACGAAGTCGGCGATACCCCACATACCACACTTACGGTCACAGAAAAGAAAGTGTAAAACTACAACATTTAGAATCCACAATCACTTTAGACATCGTAAATCCGAAATACCACATACTTCGCATTTCATGCCTAACTGTATGAATTCCACATATTGTATCACATTCCAGATAAATAGACAATATTAAACTTTCCGATCGAATAATCAAATACCCAAGATTTCCTCAATAGCTCAACACTTGAGCGGAGTTCAAATAATCCCAGAATATGTCACAGTAGCAATTTTCCAGTCGTAGAAGGGTCAAGCCAACGCCTCACATGTGGCACGCCGTACTGCCCCAAACCCTAAGGTTTAGAGGCAGTTCAGACGGTCACATAATCGAGTTAAGGTTTGTGTTCTTCTAGAGGGTCCACCGCGTTACTTGCACATTTTTCAGAAAGATTTAAACTCAAGAAAAATTCAACACTTGGTTCACTTTAAACGGATTTTTCTCACTTGATGTGCACATTGTATATGTGATATGTTTTGTGTACACTTGAATGTATCATGTTTGATGATGCATGTTGTTTTGGCTTTGTGTATAGAATGCAACCATGGTTATGCAAGTGGTTAGGGTTTATATTTTATTCACTTATTATTTTATCCATTTATTATTTATTTAAATGGATTTATCAAAACAAAATGGTTTCATCTTTTCATGAAGAGTGGTGAAGCTTCATGAAGCTTTTACTAATGATGCCATTTTGTCTCCTTGCTTAACCCTAACCACTCCCACTAACCATGGTCTATTCTCTACACTTGACCATGGTTAGAAGATGATAAGAATTGATTTATTATTCATTTTACATACAACTTATCATAACAATTCTATCATCTTCTTCTTCTTCTTCAAGTGAGAAACCTAGATGCCATTAATGGCAACTTGAGATCTAGTGAAAGAAATCCAAATCTAAAGTGAACCCACCTCCTATTTATTCATCCTCTACCTCTTGCCAAGTGGTTTTGGGTGTTTTCTTCACAAGTTTCACAACTTTGTGAAGTCGGAGCTTGAGCTTGTGCAACCTCGACATAGATCGTCTTTGACACGAAGCCGACGACCTATTCCGCACGTTTCTCCGATGAAGCCGTCACGAGAGTCCAAGGTTCAAGATGGACAGCGAGAGGACGCCCTCGTGGAGCTATGGAAGTGGGTATCCGGATCTACAAAGGTTGTAGCATCTTAACTTTAGTTAAATTGTTAACTAGATTTATATTTCGGCTAGAATTCTAGCGACGATCCGTAGTCTAGGGTTTCTCGGCACCATTTTTTTTTTAAATTGGCATGTTCGATGCCTTGTGAGACCTCACTAGGGTGCCTAGGAACCTTTCAGATCATACTAGTGGGGCCAAAGGTAGTCCACAAGTACACCCTATAATTGTTCCTAGTCGAGGGTGTATCGAGACAGGGCATCAATATTCCAGAGTAGACTAGCGTATACGCATCTTGACCCATATGCTCGGTGATGGATGATCCTACATCCATTGGTGTTTGACATCGAAGATGGTATATGGGTGCTCAGTTAAGACTGGATACACTGAACGGACTCACCGAGAACTCCTAGCTAGTATTATACCTATCGTCGGATAGCAGTTCTCTGGTGACACTGGTACAAGTTAGCATGTAGACCCGAGATCGTCATGGAGTCTTGTGTGATTCCCATTGTGCTTTGATTTCCACCTTACCACGTTCAAGAGAACGTGCAAAACGGTGGCTTTTGGGTACAGTCCCGAATCACATGGAGGCAATGAGCGATGGGAGGGGATTCATCTCTCCCGGTATTGGGAGTTGATGTTGCGCTGTGCTCGATTGACCATAACTGGAAGTCCTTAGCCCGGCCTGCTACGGAGATTTACTGATAAATGTTATCAGTAGTTTCTCGACCTGTTATGAGTCATACATCGGCATGACTTATCG
This sequence comes from Agapanthus africanus, assembly GCA_030015575.1. Lineage (NCBI taxonomy): Eukaryota > Viridiplantae > Streptophyta > Magnoliopsida > Asparagales > Amaryllidaceae > Agapanthus > Agapanthus africanus. The sequence continues at coordinate 153,253,694 of CM057345.1, read as the reverse complement.
GTTACTATGGTCTGATGTTTACTACCCTTAGACTAGATATGCGACATATCAGACGAAAAGACCGGACTGTACTGTAGTGTTACTGACAGTCTTTTCAGGAGTAGGAGCAGGCTTGCATATTGATCTTCTGATCGTTCAATATCCGGGTAGTCGTTACGTCCAGCTAGTACCGCTGACGGCTTGTGGGTGCTTGATACGATCATCACCAACTGCCGGCGTATTGACGAGTCTTTAGAGTCCTACACAGAGGTTTCACTGGCTCAGGCAAAACGAAGTAGAAGCACATATGTGATATGTGCAGGACCGAGATTAATACGAGTATGTGATACCGTATTCTATTCTCACGATATAAGGTATCGATCGGTTATATGAGATATAGCCGGATTATCGAATCAAATGTTGATTCGATAAGTCGATACTCTATCGGTCGCTTATATAAGATATATAACCGGGTTATCGAATTAAGTGTTGATTCGATACGTTGATACAAATAATATTAGTCGGTTATCGAATTAAATGTTGATTTAATGATTTAATGTATAATTATATATTTAATATATTAATTTACATTAACTAATATTAGCTCACTTAAGCATTTCTTTTTCTCACATGTGCACACTTAATATATATGTGATATATGTTAATTGTGTTTTCTTTTTGTGTCGTGCTTGATACCACATGCAACATGGGTATATGAGACTTACACCATACTAATGAAAATGAAGGGTTTATTTATTTAGAGTAAATAAATTATTGGTTGGAAATTGGTCATATGGCATGAAGCTTATAGAAGCTTGGAGATCCATTAACTTAGTCCACTAGTTTTGTCTTATACTAGATATTTGTTAATCCAACCATTATCTAAACTCATGGTTAAGTCTCTACATGAGATATATGAGATATTTCTCACCCATGGTTGCCATTCACTCTCTCATCCATTATTTGCTCCATCTTCCTCAAGCTCAAGAGAGAGCTCTCTAGGTTTTTGAGAGGAGCATAAAATTATCTGAGAAAAGTAATTCTAAAGTAAGCAAAAATCCTACTTCATCATTCTCTACTAGATTAGCCATTTAGTTTAGAGTGTTAGCTTCACTAATCCCTAATTAGTGAAGAGGTAGCTTGGGTTAGTGTCTCCTCGACGTAGATCATCTTCTGCCTCGAAGATATCGTGCAAGCTTGTTCCTTTCATCTTGTGGAGCCGTTCTAGAGTCCGCAAGATCACTACTTGGAGCGAGGGAGTACCACTCGGAGCTATTGAAGTGAAGGACCGGTCTATAAGGGTTGTATTCCATATTCACTTAGTTGTAAAGCAGCTTACACTATGTTTCGTCTAAATCACCAGTTAAGATTCTAGGGTTAAGATTGTTTTGTACGGCAAATTTTTGAAAATGGCATGGATGATGCCTCCCGAAACCTTGTTGTCATGCCAAGCAATACTACATTCCTGAGATTAAAACATCTTGGATCTCCAAATAGTTATGCCTCTATGCTCACGACCTCCCAAACTAATTGACCAGAATGATGTCCATCATACGTCTCCTATGTCAATCTTAGTCTCCTAAAAATGACTAATGATTCTTAGATGGTCCACCATGATCTCTCCCCTCAATCTGAAATTTGGTTCAAGGTTACATCTCTCCACACCTCTAATACATGTCGTTGTAATTTTTCATCATCTTCAGAAAGGTGGAAGGTCCCGACAACTAACAACTCTTCGGTGCACTCCCAAACCGATGAGCACATCCCAATGGACCGCAACATCCTTAAACTAGCTATGGACCGTAACGTCCTTAAACTAACGACAGACCGTAACGTCCTTAAACTAAAACAATAAAGCCCAAATGCTCTTTTGTTGGATTTGAATGATCCTAAAATCCTGTTAAGTTGATCTTAGTCTAAAATTGGACTAACGTATCCTCAACAAACATTTAAGTTGATCTTAACCTCAAACGAGATTAATGATCCTTAAATCAAACTAAACCTAAATCTAAGAATATACGGATTTGGACAAATCCACGCCCTACGGAAGACAACATAAATTGGTCCCCGTATACAATCCACAGGCAACCAAAAATGAAATAAACACACACGACATGAAGTGACCTTCTGGAGTAGGAGAAAGTGGTTACCGCGATGCGGTGACGTAATTAACTGCAGGGGCTTGCGCCTGCAGAGAAGAGCGTCCCCACAATCAAAAACCCCTCGCAAACAAGAAGGAATCTGACGAAGTCTGCTACAACGGTCGCATCTGTCCAAACCTCCGATAAACAGTGCCATAAATCAGCTTGGCATCTTCGGAAAGGTGGACGGATAAAACCAATAGCATCTACCCCCAAATTCAGGAAAGATGACCTACGCAGTTCCGTCACCCATTTTCGGCGGTAAACAGATTCCGGCATGCCCGGTTGGACCTTTTCCTCTTTCCACTCCACACTTCGTGTGTCGTGTTCGCGAAAAAATCGCGGTTTAATATGGTTGCCCCTGGATTCGAGGTACTAAGATTTGGTGTCTTGCTCCATGCAGAATAGGAGATAACATCGATGGCCTCCAGCTGCACTAACTGCAATAGCAACTCTCGCTCCGCCCCGACTGGAGGAGTGACTTACGGGCCCTAAGCGACTTCCATCTTTGCAATGCCAGTGGAGCAGGTGACTCAGGCCACCACTGGATTGTTCTTTGGGACCATGATCCCGCCAGCAAGCTCCAGTGCCCTAGTGCCACCACAAGAAGCTCCCAAGAAGTCGGTCTTTGATCGACTTGCAACCACCGCGGCCCCTCTCAACGGGTTGTCCAAGTCTACAGCCTCAGTCTTCGATAGGCTGAGCCTAAGCTCAAGTGAGCCCACAAAAAGGCTCGTGATACCTGAAAAAGCTATCCCAAAATGGATAGTCCTCCTAACTCCTGCTGCAGGTGAGGTCGTTAAAGATGCTTCCCCTACCAGAAAGTCGACCTTTGACAGATTGGCCATTCCCTCTCAGCGGACGTTAGTTTTTCACAGGCTGACACCAACAGCAGCCTTTCATCAGAGCAGGGGGCATGACGAGGCCGCTCCAATGACAGAGGTAGTCCCGTCTGCATGACATGCTCGACATCGCCACTGACGCCGAGTGAGGAAAGCTGGGGGAAGTTCCCCTTCTGGACTTACCCCACCAGCTCCATTGGTGGAAATTGACGCGGTTGTTCCAACTGGAAACAGTTTCGAGCTGCTCAGGAGTGTGCGTAAGAACTCTCCAACCACTGTACTAAAAATGTCTCCTCCGCCTACTGAAAACATGACACAGCTGAAGCCGGAGCAGCCCCCTTAGCGGCTGTCCTCAAAAATCTATAAGGTCTGGTGGAAAGTCCAAGACTCTGTAATTGACAAAAATTACTCTCGCCGACTAAAGAAAAAGAAGGCTCGGCAGGAGGAGGACCCCCCGCCATCATACCACAAAAGGTATCGTCTGCATGGGTGTCTGCTGTAACGGCCCCCTCAACTTCGACCTCCCGCAAAAAGAGAAGGCCAGAGAATCAACTACCACTGGCGGCAAATCCCAAAGGTGATAGAACCAAACGCCTCAAATATGGGGGCATAGTTGTACATACCGTCTACATGGCTTCCGGAAAAGAGGATAGTCGTGCTTTCGAGAGTCATCGACCACTCACTCGATCGTTGACAAAAGCTCAAGAGCAACGGCAGAAGCTCCAAGAATTGCCAATGAAGATGTCAGCACTCACTGGGCAAAAAGAAACCCCGGAAGCATCGTCTGAACAGTGCCGTGAGCAGGAGACTGATACGGAGTTCTTACGAAGGGGGCTGTAAAGGAAGGATAAAGAGGCCGCGGAACAAGCTGCTAATATAAAGCAGATGGCACTCCTGTTCCAAGACATGGTTGGGATGATGAACCAGCCGGATCCTCCAGCTGAAGCTCCGCCAATAATCATTGAAAACGACAGAGGGGAGACACAAACCCTCTTCCGGCTCTATCAGCGGCCAGGGAGGAGACGATCTCCAAAGCTGCCCTTAATGACTACATAGCTCAACAAATACGAGCTCACCAGGAAAGCGAAGCGGCTGGCTAAGTCGTCGGAACTGGGCGACCTTATCCAGGTTGGTACGATCAAATCAAATACCCGCCGGGATATACGATCCATAAATTCCACGTGTATAAGGGGACAGGCAATCCCCATCAGCACGTCGCTCAGTTCAAAGCTCTATGCGCCAATACTGGAGGCGACGACAAAATGCTGCTTTGCCAGTTCGTCGGCAGCTTGGCAGAGACAGCATTTGAATGGTACTCGGAGCTTTCGAATGACTCCATCAAAACATTTACAGAAATAGAGCTACTGTTCACGAAGCGTTTCCTAAGCGCAAGCAAACGCACCCCGATTACGCATTAATCAATGCCAGGGTGAAGCCGGGAGAAACTTGGGTTCAATACGCAATTCGGTGGTGGAACCTATGGTCAAAATGCGAACAACGCATCGAAGAAGCTCCTGCCATGGGCATGTTCGTAGGGACCCTCGATCCTTAGGCGACTGTATCCCATTTTATAATGTTCTTCAAGCCGACCACCTTCCAGGCCTTGCTTGACAAGCTGGCCTAAATGAACCAGATGGGCTATAGGCCGTCCTCTTCAAAAACGGATCCTCGGAATGAAAAGGGCTAAGGGAAAGAGACCTTCGTTGCTAACACTCAACAGCAACCAATTGACCCGAAACCGGTTGCTTGCCAAAGCGACACAAGCCCACACCAATCCCTCGAAGAGAAACTAGGATGTCCTTACACGTTTTCCCGAGATAAAACGAGGAGACTGTTGTAGGGTTGCTAGGCACGCGCACAAGGGTCTACGAGGCATCAACCATGCCCGATTATAAATTTAGCCATGCCGAACAACCCGAATACGGAACTTTAAACTAGAGATTAGGCGAAAACTAACATGCTAAACATTTTAACACTAAGTGAGAGGGATTACAACCTTTGTAGATCCGGTCCATCACTTCATATGCTCCGTGTTGTGGTCCCTTCGCTGCGATCATCGGGATCCGGACTCTCGAGAGGTTCCACGAAGAGAAAGACGCAACCTTTGCTTCCGATCTTCGATACTAAGATGATCTACCTTGAAGTTTCTTTAACACAAGCTAACACTCATGAAATGATGTGAACACCCTCATCTAAATGGCAAGGGAAGATGAGGATGATGAAGTAGGATTTTTGCTCTCTTTATTTATCTTTTTCTCATATTTATCCATCACAAAAATCAAAGCAAGAAACCATTTCAAGCAAAGAAGAAGAAGGAAGAAGATGATGAACAATATTAGAATCCTTTTGTGATGAATAGAAAATGAAATGATATGAAGAACAATGCAACCATGGTTGACTTAACAATTGTAGAGAATTGACTAGGGTTAGGGTTTGGGTTGGGTTAAAGCATGAGTCACTTGAAAATATCTTTATCATGACAAAAAGAAAAGCTTCTAGAAACATCTAGAAAGCTTAACCCTAATCCAAACCCTAATCATGTTTAAACTCCACTAAACAAGTTGCATTAGTTATCATATCATGTTACAATATTATATATCACATATAATATTTATCGTAACAAAATAAAATAATACATTTAACATATATCGCATATATATCAATGTATTACCCGAGTGAGAAAAAGAATCTTTTAGTGAGCAAATATTAGTTAATGCAATTTAATATATCATATATATTATTATACATTAAATTATCGAATCAACACTTGATCCGACAATCCGGCTATATCGCATATAACCGACTAATATTTATCCGTACCGATTCATCGAATCAACACTTGATCCGATGACCCGGCTGATATCAAATATCGCGAGAATATAATACGGTATCACATATCGCATTATCCTCGGTCCCGCACATATCACATATGTGCTCCTACTCCGTTTTGCCTGAGTCAAGAAACCTCTGTGTAGGACTCTAAAGAATCGTCAATACGCCGGCAGTAGGTGATGATCATATCAAACACCCACAAGCTGCAAGCGGTCAGCTAAACGTAACAGCCACCCAGGTATTGAGCGCTCAGAAGATCAACAAGCAAGCCTGTACATTCTCCTGTGAATCCAAACAGTAACACTCCCGTACAGTCCGGTCTCGTCGTCTGATATGTCGCATATCTCGCCTAGGGGTGGTAAACGTCAGACCCCAGTAGCTCGATAAGTCATGTCGATATGAGGTCTATAACAGTTCGAGAAATTACTGATAACACTTACCAGTAAATCTCAGCAACCCTGGCCAGGGATTTCCGGTTATAGCCAATCGAACACAGCACAACATCTACTCCATATACCGGGAGAGACGAATCCCCTCCTATCGCTCATTGCCTCCATGTGATTCGGGACTGTACCCAAAAGCCACCTTTTTGCACGCCCTCTTAGACGTGGTATGATGGAAATCAAAGCACAGTGGGAATCACACAAGACTCTATGACGATCTCGGGTCAACAGACTACTCTGTACCAGTGTCACCGGAGAACTGCCATCTGACGTGAGGTATAATACCATCTGGTAGTTCTCGGTGAGTCCGTCCAGTGTACCCAGTCTCCACTGAGCACCCGTACACCATCCTTGATGTCAAACACCGATGGATATGGGATCATCCATCGCCCATCATATGGGTCAAGATGCGTATACGCTAGTCTACTCTGGTGCATCGATGCCCTGTCTCGATACACCCTCGACTAGGAACAGTTATAGGATGTACTCGTCGACTACCGTGGCCCCACTAGTATGATCTCATCATAGTCCCAGTAGTCGAGTACATATCCTAAGGGCTTTATCAACATGTAACATAGAGACAATCAGAGTACATGTTAAGATAAAGTACAACCAGATAGCATACTATCATGTCGAGCAAGAAAATCCTCCCTATATATGTCCAAGCATCCACTACAATATACATCGTATGTACAGTAATGGCCTATAGGGCATACATATAACTAACAATCTCCCACTTGCACTAGGGCCATCTGTTATGGTATCGCATACCCAACAATTAGCTGCGGTTGAAGTATCTCATACTCAACCATCCCATAATAGTCTCTACTGGGAAAAAGGCCTTTGTTAGTGGATCCGCGCTGTTGTCCTCTGTGTCTACTCTCCTAACCTCGATCTCCCTGGAGATCAACCATCTCCATGATCAGGTGATACTGCCTAAGAATTATATCTGGATTTCTGATGGGACGGTAGTTCCTTGGCATAAGCCACAACTCCATTGTCACACAATGGTAGGAACAAAGTTCATCTTATGAACTTATATATATATCCAGACTGCCTCTTTGGTAGTATCCTTGGTAACGATGTATCTTGCCTTTAATCGTCTAGTAAGTCACGGTATCTAGCTTGGAACTCTTCCAACATATCGTCCCTCCTCTGAGGGTAAAGACAATGCCTGCGACTGACATTCAGTCGTCCTTATCACCCTGGAACCTTTCCAGTGATTCTCCCTAGGATCGATTGATACCATCTCACTACAACTAGTGAGTATCCTAACATCCAATTAGATCTATCTCATAGATCCAAAACCCAGGATTTAGGAGGTATCACTTTTATCCTATATGGAGAATCCTTGTGATAAGCGGAGATTGACCGAGCGTAGCATAGGAAACTCCTTCCCTATCAAGAGTATGTCATCCACGTACTCAACGAGGATCACCAGCATACTCCCTACTACCTTTTTGTATATACAAGGTTCATCTACCATTTTGATGAAGTCAAACTTTTTGACTACCACATCAAAACAGATGTTTCAACTCCGCGATGCCTGTTTTATCATATAAAACATCTTGCACACGTTTCCGCTGCTCCCACTGTCTACGAAGCCCTCTGGCTGTGTACTTATAGATGCTCTTTTCTAAAACATCATTTAGGAAAGCAGTCATGACACCCAACCACCAGATATCGTAGTCATGGTATTTAGCCGTAGCAAGTAGGATCTGGATGGACTTAAGCATAGCTTTGAAAGTCTCAACTTTTCCATGTACACCAAGTAATCTTCTCAAGATATACTTGCTCCTGATGGGGATTTAACCCTTCAGATAAAGCAACCAAAGTCCATACTTTGTTGGTGTATAAGGATTCCATCTCAGATCGATAAGCATCCAGCCTTTCTTACAGAGTCCCACACCTGATGGCCAGCTCGAAACTAGTTGGGTCATCATCTCATGATGCAATCCTCGCTCCCACTGTCATAGAGAAACCGAAGTATCTCTCAGGTGGGTGAGGAACCCTACAAGATCGGCGGAGAGGCTGAGGTTCGTTGGAAACTATTGAATCCTTTGGTTCTACCAAATCATCAATTGCAGTTTGTATAGCTGGAACCCTTCCAGTTCTACATAACAGAACTTGCCTCGAGCTTGTCCGGATTTTTCTTTTAGACATAGGCCGGACAACCCAAATCTTAACCAACTTAAGATATGGGCTCTTCCCTTTCCATATCACATATGAAGTGGTAGGCAACTGATTTGATTTGAACCCTATTCAATAGGTATGCAGCTTCTCAAGTGCATAACTCCCAAAAGGAAATAGGAAACTCAGCAGTACTCATCATAGAGCACACCATATCATATAGGGTGTGATTGCTCCGTCCCGATACACCGACGTGCTGTGGTGTATACGAAGGAGTAATGCTGAGAGAGAATCTCATTCTCCTTTAGAATAGTCCAGGAATTCTGTGCTCAAGTATTCTCCTCCTTGATCTCATCAAAGGACATAATACTTATACCCGTATTTTGGTTCTCTACTTCTAATTTATATTCTGTGAATATCTCAAAAGGTTCGGACCTGTGTTTCAACAGAAACATATGTCTGAATCTTGAGAGATTATCAGAGAATGTAATGAAGTCGAAAGAACCGATCTTGGCATGTGTAGACAGGGGACCTTACATACATCAACATGTATCAATCCCAAGAGTTCACTAACTCTTTCTCTGTTTCCAATAAACAGAGCTGTGGTCATCTTATCATTGTGACATGACCGGCAAGTTTCACAAGATGTAAATTCAAACTAATTTAAATATGCATCTATATGTAACTTAGCTAGTCGGGTCGCATTGATATGACCTAGTCTACAATACCTCAAGAAAGATTCGTTCATTTCTGAACTCTTCCTCTTGTGTGTGTTCCGTATACTAAGAACTGTAGTTTGATTTAGAACGACAATGCTTTTAGATGACGTGCCTGAACCGATCAACTCTTGATATAGGAAATGTTCAAAACATTATCCAGCAATACAAAATTATATCCTTTCTTTACTAATAAAGAGACTGATATGATTTTGTATATCAGGTTCGGTATCTAATAACATTTGTTCAGAATCAATGTATTCAGGTAATACAGGGTGATAGTGACCAACAGACTCGGCTGCAACACTTGCACCGTTTTCTGTCTCATGAAACTTATCACCCGTTCTCAGTTCTCTACCTATCTGTAGCCCATGTAACAGATTACATATGCGGGATCCTGATCCGGTATCACATACCCAGGACGTAAAGGATACTGAGAAACAGTTCTGTGTAATGAACACACCCGAAAAAGATGCATCAGCATGCACTTTCTTCGTTTGGGCGGTACGGGAAATCTGGTATTCCGCAATTTCCTGCTCTGTCTTATAACAATTATAAGTTGGAGCGGGACCAACGTTCCCCAGCTCAGTATAACAAGCGGGTTCGGTCAATATATCCGTTTTATTATCTTGATTAAGGCGTGATATGGTCGCTATCTGGAGAGAGAGAGAAGAAAACACTCAGCGTATGCTCTTGCAAGATTAGATTGGTTATCTAATATATCTAATCAGGATGTTTCCTACTGTTTTAATCAAATCTTCCTTCAAACCCTAAAAGGAAAGACTAGCCGGGATTAATCACACGCTACAAGTTCGCCAATCTTTCAGCCAGGCCAGTGTCGGTACTTTGAGGGAGGTCCCCCGTGCTTTCGCACGAACCTAATTAATGTTAACCTCGTTTTCCCAGAAGCGTAACCCCGTTAACACCTTTCTAGACACCTACTTGATCAGCTAATTGTAATGTGTAAAACTCTCTCAGGAGTAACTCTTACTCGCAGCGGGTATCAGGATCCAACTATCTCATAGAAGGTATGCAATCTCATTGCAAATTTCAACACTTGAAATTCCCAATACTATTTTACCCCTAGCGTCCCATGACCTTGACGCAGGCCAACAAACCACAGTGCGCCAGTCAAGTTCAACCCGTCATTTCTTGATTGAATTAAACCCACCCGCACGACCCTTGACGCAGGCCAACAAAGTCGCACGACTACCCTAACTCAATCTGCATCATATGCATAAGCAGATAAATACTAGTTAGCTACCGCACACTACGCCTTGACGCAGGCCAACAAACGTAGCACGAATACTAAGTAAGACTTATCTGAAATGACGGAGGGCTACGACAGGTTTTTTTATAAAAACCCTTTGCTCAATGAACTTGATATCGTTGTAGAATCGAGTGATTTTAAATGGAGTGTTTTTGAGGATTTTCTAGTTTTGCTAAAGGGGTCACTCCCGGTGAAGGGATCGTCGGCCCTTTCCTCATCGAATAAGGTACAGGATATATCATATATACCGCTGTGCAAAGCAAGAACTATAGAAGCAATCAAAAGACAAACCGAGTTTGTAGCATCTGCCAGTTATTGCTAAAAGAGTCACTCCCGGTGAAGGGATCTCGGTCCTTTCCTTATCGAATAAGGTGCTGGATGTTCTACAAGGAACACCGCTATGCAAAGCAAGAACTAGAGCTACCAGTTTTTATTAAACAAGTTTCTACAACATCTTTGGTTTCTTTTATTTCATTAATCTCATTAATGAAGTCCCATTTTATTATGCTTCGCAAGCATCACATTTGAAACGAAATCTGCAATATAACATATATCTCATATATATAATATAAACATTCGTCACAGGCAGTAATATGATCTCATCACAGAACATTGCAGCAGAAGAAACATATATGAAATATTGGATATACTAGGACGTCCGTGTTTTCAATACGAGCCTGTATAAAACACGGATTCCACGGTCGCGATGAATAGCCAAACCCACATCCCTAGACCCCTACGAGAGCTGCAAGTAACACTGCCAATTCTAAGGTTAGGAGACCCGGTCTCGACTCCTCGAGATGGTCTCCCACTGGACCCTAGAACCCGGTTACTTGTGCTCCCCGCCTTAGGTCTACCTAATGCGGAAAAGTAAATAATATACAACGGTGACATCTTCCGCTACCTGGAAGTGCCTCAATAAAAGAATATTACATACAAATGAATATTACATGAATGAAAAAGAAAAACTCTCATCTCACATAAAACCCCCGGCTATTCAAACGCGACGATCCAATACAACATATCACAGCAACACATAATATCTCATATCATCAACGTAAGCAAGTATGCGTATCCCGATTGTCGTTGATGTATAGCAACGAAGCCGGCGATACACCACATACTACGCTTACGGTCACAGAAAAGAAAGTGTAAAACTACAACAGTTGGAATCCGCAACCACCTCAGACATCGCATGCCTGACCAAATGAATTCCTTAGACATCACATGCCTAACAATTATAAACCCCGCATTTTAGTCTCATTATCGAAAACTCTTTTCAATATCAAGTCGGGCAATTCAACAAGATTCCCGACGTCCTGATCGAATGCTCGTCGCAAACTTTAGTAGACGGCCGCACCCCCAGATGCCGTCGACGAAGTGCACCAAGGCGGAACACTGCTGCCGCGAGCACCCGAACGGATGCTTTCGGCGACGGGGTTCTCCTACAGTCACTTGGTCGGGGCTAAGAGGTGTAGCTGTCTATTAAGTTTACCCGGCGAGTATCCGCGTACTCTACGTGATTGCGACGGACTTTTAATCACATCAAAATTCCGTGGCAACCGATCATCTGAGACTAAACTGCTATGTTTATAATATTCAAATTAGTTATCTCATAACTGCCTGTGGATTCCAAATATTGTATCACATTCCAGATAAATAGAAAAAGTTAAACTTTCCGATCGAATCATCAAGCACCCAAGATTTCCCCAATATATCTCAACACTTGAAATCAGTTTAAAAAACATCCATTACATGCCACAGTACCAATGGTCCAGCCGTAGAAGGGTCAAGCCAACGCCTCACATGTGGCACGCCGTACTGCCCCAAACCCTAAGGTTCAAAAGGCAGTTCAAGACGGTCACATAATCGAGTTAAGCTTTGTTGTCTTCTAGAGGGTCCACCGAGTTACTTGCACGACTTAGAACATTCTTAAACATGAGGAAAAAAAAATACAACTTTTGAAAAAATTTCCGACAGGGGAAAAAGTGAGTTATTAATATCCGTTCGAACATTTTAACAGTTTCTAAAAGTTATCCGGAAAGCCACATAGACAAAATCTAATACTCCGATCGAAACATCGAATCCCCAAAACAACCCCAGAAAATTCAGCTTTTTAATAAATATTAAAAATTCCCAGAAAATCCAGCATAATAAAATAGGAGTTATTGTGCAAACAGGAGATGCTGACGTCATCATGTCGCCGTGGAACCGCCGCAAAAGGCATGCTTCTGCCGCGGTTCCGCCGCGCTTTATACTGTTCATCGAAAACTTTTTGCACCGTAATTCTTATAATTCCCTGCTGAATTTTTTAAGCATTTTTAATGTGGAAAAATCCCAGTTTTTAGAAAAAGTCCAGAGAGCGGGTTTTATCGGGGTTTCGGGTTTCGATCGGACTTTAAACTTCGTCTAGACTTCGCCTAAAGCTCTAGCTTGGCTCTGATACCACTGTAGGGTTGCTAGGCACGCGCACAAGGGTCTACGAGGCATCAACCATGCCCGATTATAAATTTAGCCGTGCCGAACAACCCGAATACGGAACTTTAAACTAGAGATTAGGCGAAAACTAACATGCTAAACATTTTAACACTAAGTGAGAGGGATTACAACCTTTGTAGATCCGGTCCATCACTTCATATGCTCCGTGTTGTGGTCATTTCGCTGCGATCATCAGGATCCAGACTCTCGAGAGGTTCCACGAAGAGAAAGACGCAACATTTGCTTCCGATCTTCGATACTAAGATGATCTACCTTGAAGTTTCTTTAACACAAGCTAACACTCATGAAATGATGTGAACACCCTCATCTAAATGGCAAGGGAAGATGAGGATGATGAAGTAGGATTTTTGCTCTCTTTATTTATCTTTTTCTCATATTTATCCATCACAAAAATCAAAGCAAGAAACCATTTCAAGAAAAGAAGAAGAAGGAAGAAGATGATGAACAATATTAGAATCCTTTTGTGATGAATAGAAAATGAAATGATATGAAGAATAATGCAACCATGGTTGACTTAACCATTGTAGAGAATTGACTAGGGTTAGGGTTTGGGTTGGGTTAAAGCATGAGTCACTTGAAAATATCTTTATCATGACAAAAAGAAAAGCTTCTAGAAACATCTAGAAAGCTTAACCCTAATCCAAACCCTAATCATGTTTAAACTCCACTAAACAAGTTGCATTAGTTATCATATCATGTTACAATATTATATATCACATATAATATTTATCGTAACAAAATAAAATAATACATTTAACATATATCGCATATATATCAATGTATTACCCGAGTGAGAAAAAGAATCTTTTAGTGAGCAAATATTAGTTAATGCAATTTAATATATCATATATATTATTATACATTAAATTATCGAATCAACACTTGATCCGACAATCCGGCTATATCGCATATAACCGACTAATATTTATCCGTACCGATTCATCAAATCAACACTTGATCCGATGACCCGGCTGATATCAAATATCGCGAGAATATAATACGGTATCACATATCGCATTATCCTCGGTCCCGCACATATCACATATGTGCTCCTACTCCGTTTTGCCTGAGTCAAGAAACCTCTGTGTAGGACTCTAAAGAATCGTCAATACGCCGGAAGTAGGTGATGATCATATCAAACACCCACAAGCTGCAAGCGGTCAGCTAAACGTAACAGCCATCCAGGTATTGAGCGCTCAGAAGATCAACAAGCAAGCCTGTACATTCTCCTGTGAATCCAAACAGTAACACTCCCGTACAGTCCGGTCTCGTCGTCTGATATGTCGCATATCTCGCCTACGGGGTGGTAAACGTCAGACCCCAGTAGCTCGATAAGTCATGTCGATATGAGGTCTATAACAGTTCGAGAAACTACTGATAACACTTACCAGTAAATCTCAGCAACCCTGGCCAGGGATTTCCGGTTATAGCCAATCGAACACAGCACAACATCTACTCCCTATACCGGGAGAGACGAATCCCCTCCTATCGCTCATTGCCTCCATGTGATTCGGGACTGTACCCAAAAGCCACCTTTTTGCACGCCCTCTTAGACGTGGTATGATGGAAATCAAAGCACAGTGGGAATCACACAAGACTCTATGACGATCTCGGGTCAACAGACTACTCTGTACCAGTATCACCGGAGAACTGCCATCTGACGTGAGGTATAATACCATCTGGGAGTTCTCGGCGAGTCCGTCCAGTGTACCCAGTCTCCACTGAGCACCCGTACACCATCCTTGATGTCAAACACCGATGGATATGGGATCATCCATCGCCCATCATATGGGTCAAGATGCGTATACGCTAGTCTACTCTGGTGCATCGATGCCCTGTCTCGATACACCCTCGACTAGGAACAGTTATAGGATGTACTCGTCGACTACCGTGGCCCCACTAGTATGATCTCATCATAGTCCCAGTAGTCGAGTACATATCCTAAGGGCTTTATCAACATGTAACATAGAGACAATCAGAGTACATGTTAAGATAAAGTACAACCAGATAGCATACTATCATGTCGAGCAAGAAAATCCTCCCTATATATGTCCAAGCATCCACTATAATATACATCGTATGTACAGTAATGGCCTCTAGGGCATACATATAACTAACAACTGTTCGAACTGGCGGTGCGCAACAGGCTCATCACTCTGCCGGATCCAAGACGCTCACTGCAGCCTGATGACGTCAACAGTCCCAACTACTGCCCCTACCACAGAGTAATGGGTCACCCAATCAAAGATTGATATGTCTTCAAAAACTGGGTTGAGGACCAATACCAACAAAGCAAGTTCGCGTTGTCCGAAAACTGGAAGGTAAACCTGCCACAGCAGCACGCTCCTAAAAAGGTGGATACGCCGGGGGCATCATGTTCATTTGTAGAAGAAGCTCCGTGGGAAGTTGTCCTTTTAGCTAAAACTAAGAGAATGCTGAAAGATCTTCAAGCATGTCCAGTGATCAAATGGAAAAGCCCGCTAGAGCTGAAGATCATTGAGAGGATGCTTAAACCGCGCTCAACTCCGAAAGCTGGTAACGATGGACAAAACACCCAGGCAAGCCTTCAAAGTCTTCGAAGAAAAAGAAGAAGACCAAGAAGCCCGTACAGCCTGATAACGAGTGTACATACCTACAAAAGTACATTGACGTGCTGGAGGAGTACAACCAGAAGGTGCGGACCCCAGTCACTCTCGAAGAGTTTCTCATACATATCCTTAAGAACGGAGACAGCGACAATGATGAGGGGAACATCTCGTCAAAAGAATCCGAGGATTATGTACCGAGTTGCCACATGGTTTCTCACTCATCGTTAAAAGACAAAGAAACTCCCTCGGCATCGAAAAGCAACGCGAAGAAACTGGGGGCAGGATCGGTCCTAAGAACCTTGGAACTGTTAGACGACCTGATTGACAGGCTGCTGAACGAAGCCCTTCAGAAGAGCAAAGCTAACCGAGAGCGTGAAACGGCCATATATGAAAAGTCCAAGTGTCGGCGTCAGAATGAAGAAGCTGTGGTGAGGAAGAGTCATGAAGTACTCCAACCAGATCGAAGCACACCCACGGCAAACTAAAGCAGGTTTAAGACGGGAAAACGGTTCGCCAAAGCCCTTTCTATGGGGATGAAGCTGCCACCTTTCAAAGGAAATGCTCCCGAGAGTATGTGCCACAATGAAGCGGATGTACATCCGAACTACTGCTTATACCATCGGAAGGTTACACACCCTACCGAAGAGTGTGGTGCCTTCAATAAGTGGTGGCAAGGATACGTTACCCACCGACAACACTTCAAGAGGATGAAGCGTGAAGCTCATCGACAGCGAAAAAGTGCGACAGATGAGCGCGGAAAAATGACTGGCAACTGTTATATAATTGATACCAGTTCGACAAAAGGGAAAACTCAAGTTCTCACATTCGGAAGCAATTCTGAGGAAGAAATAACCCTTGGCCCTCTCTTCAAAGAATCTACCTTCGGAAAATAAGGAGAGGCGAAGAAATGCGAGAACATTCAGCTATGTAACCGCACTCTTCCTGAGAAGGTCCTCGGGCCAACAAACAAAGGTTCGAGCAAAAGAGACAAGGAGAAGGAAAAAGCCGTTGGCGAAATTGACCTCGATGATAAAGTCACCAAAGAGCTTGCAGCCAAAGACCTGCCTAAGAAAAACAAGGTGGATTACAATGTCCTGTCACACCTGAGGAAGATACCCTCACAACTGAGCATACCGGATGCTCTCCTCCTGTCCAAAGAAGCATGAGATTCTCTTATCAAGGCACTGCAAGAGCCTGATCAGTTCTAAGCTTTCTTTACGCAAGAAAAGATGAAGGACGAGCTGGTAGAGGTTCATAAAACCAACATCACATTCAGCGATGAAGATCTCCTCCTCAGAACGTGCGAGCACAGCCGTCCTCTATATGTCACCGGGTACTGCCATGACATTAAGATAGGGAAGATCCTGGTCGACAATGGGTCCTCTGTCAACTTTCTCAATATGAGAGTGCTGAAGGAAATATGCATGAATGTTCGGCACCTGGCTCGGGACAAAATTACCATCTCTGGGTTCGACTCGCAGTCATCACAGACGCTCAAGTCTGTAATACTGACGTTACGCTTCGGGATGCTCATCACTGACATCAAATTTCATGTCATCGACGCCAAGACTTGCTAGAACTCTCTGCTCAGTCGGCCTTAGTTACACGAATACAACATCATCCCTTCTACACAACATCGGTGTATGAAGTACTTCAAAGACGGCCTCGAGTACACAGTTACAGGGGAGCTAAACCCATTCTCCGTAAATGAAGTCCGCAAATATGAAGACGCCAAGTACTTCCTACCATACTTCGAAGACACGGAAAGATGTCATAAACCGGAGGATAAACAAAAAGCCATCGTGACTATCCCGATCTTTGGGAGCGATAACGAGGAAGATGAAGAAATAGTCTACTCGGGGCAACCCCAAGGCAATAGGCCAGGACCATCTACTCTTATTTTGGTCTTCGGCAGCGACTCTGAAGACGAGGTCAATGCAGTATTCTCTGTTCGTCCATCAATACAAACCTTCATTGGAGCTGATCAGGGTTTGCTAATCACCATGGTTCCGCAGCAGCATTACAGGGAACTTGATGCGCTCGATACATACGGCGTGCAAGAGCTACAGACCTTTTACGTTCCTCCTAGGCAGAGAGATGAAAAGGCGATCCTCTTCTATCAATCCATGGAGACCAAAGTGGAGAAAGAAGTTTGGCATGGTGCCGATCTTGCGCTTGACAGGATTCAACCGATCCGGGTGCCCAGATATTACGCAAAGGGATTGAAGACGCAATTAAAATACCAGGGTGTACCCTTCAAACAAACTGCTCGACAAGCCCAGTTCTACAACAAGATTTGGGACGTTTCCGGGACTCAGCGAAAGATGCCCAACGGGAGGATAGAGACGACCGGGCTTGAATACGTTCGGTCCACGAAACGGGAGTGGTTCCATGGCTACCATGTTATAAATGACTTCGGAGGAGAAGAGAATTCTTTTCCAAATAGTGCCGATATTGAACCAGAGCAAAATCCCGCCATAAGAATACCAAATCCGTCATTCAAAGAATAGATTGACAAGTTAATAAGGGAAGCAGGTCAAAAGGTTCGGAATGACCACATCCGCGAAATGGCCATTTACGAGAAAGCCAGGACGCAACGTCTTATTCAGCAGTCTACGGAAAGAGAAGACTATGATGCCCTTCACTCTCAGCCCGCTGTGCACTCTCGTGGCAAGGGAAAAGCCCGATATAGAGGCAATAACAAGGTGAAGAATGGGAATGACATTCAAAAATAGCGAAGCGAATCCAAGAAGCCACACGATCGAGAAAAAGTCAGCTGGAACCCGTATTTTATGAAGAAGATGGGTCGGGAGTACTCGTTCCCTCAAGACAAGACGAGGAAAATATTCAACCTTGTCATGAAGCAACAAATGATGACGCTCCCGGAGTCTCAGTACCCCGAACAGATAAACGAGGTCCGTCACCCGGATTTTTGCTCCTACAACCGAGTAATAAGACATCCTCTTGAAAACTTCTTCACCTTCAAAGACTGGGCCGAAGACCAGTATCAGCAAGACAGGTTTGCTCTATCCGAAAGTTAGAGGGCAACCTCACCACGAAACCATGAGCCAAAAGCAACCTATATTGTGAGAGTAAGTCCTGATCAACATCAAGCTTGGAAATGAACTCGTACCTGCCACGTGATAACATTCTCAAAGAAGGGGGAGCACGAGAATATGGACGACCTTTCCCACTGCTTCGTAGAAGAGGATGAGGACGAGGTAATCTTATGATTTCTACCGGCTTCAAAAGAGCTGGAAGATGGGATACACACCACGGCCGATAATCTGAGGAAAATTGACTTAAGGGCGGAAAACGATCCAAGGCCAACGTTCGTCAGTGAGCTGTTGTCTGAAACACAGGTGGCCACACTAAAGAACATGCTTATGCAGTATATAGACTGCTTCGCATGGATATATTCCGAGATGCCGGGACTAGATCTAGAAATAGCGGTGCATAAACTGGCGATATCACCGAACGTCAAGCCAGTCAAACAGGCGCCAAGAAGAATGCGGCTCGAACTCGAGATGAGCATCAATGCCGAAGTCAAGAAACTAATCGACTCTGGCTTCATCCAAGAAGTTTAATATCCTGACTGGATCGCTAACATTGTCCCAGTGACGAAGAAAAATGGGACGGTGCGCATCTGCATGGACTTCCGAGACCTCAACAAAGCTTGTCCGAAAGATGAATTCCCAGTGCATGTTACCGAGCTGATGATCTATAACACATCTACCCATGAGGTCTTCTCCTTCATGGACGGATCTTCGGGGTACAATCAAATAAAGATGCACCCCAAAGACTAAAAGCACACCGCCTTCCGAACCCCGCTAGGCATATTCTGCTATAAGGTGATGCCTTTTGGCTTGAAGAACACAGGCGCGACCTATCAGAGGGCTATGACAAAGATCTTCGACGACCTCATACACGAGATTGTCGAATGTTATATCGACGACCTCGTGGTGAAAAGAAAATCAAACGAGGAGCACTGGGAGCATTTGAAAATAGTGTTCCAACGTCTTTGGAAATATAATTTGAGATGAACCCTTTAAAAAGTGCATTTGGAGTCTCCTCAGGCAAATTCCAAGGCTTCATCATACGACACCGAGGTATCGAAATAGACCCATTAAAGATCAAAGCGATTATGGAAATGCCCGTGCCAAGAACTCTCAAGCAATTGCGGTCTCTCCAAGGAAAGCTCATGTATATCCGACGGTTCATAACCAATCTCTCCAGAAAATGCCGCCCCTACAGCCATCTAATGAAGAAGGGGACCCCGTTCATTTGGGGTCGTAAATGCTAAAATGTACTGGATGAAATCAAGCAATATCTGCAGAACCTACCGGTACTGACCGCTCCGGTCAAGGGAAAGCCCCTCATCCTGCACACAACAGCCCTTGAAAGTTCTTTAGGCGTGTAATGGGTACAGGAGAACGATCAGGGAAAAGAGAGAGCTCTCTACTATTTAAGTCGAGTTCTTCTGGGGGCAGAAAACAACTACTCCACCATTGAAAAGTACTGCTTGGCACTGATCTTCATGTTAACGAAGCTTCGACATTATGCCTTGGCGCATGAGGTTCATCTCATATCAAAAGTGGATCCTCTCAAATATTTGATGTCAAGAGCCAAATTAACAGGAAGGCTTGCCAAATGGGCCCTCCTCTTGATGGAGTTCTCAATAATCTATCGACCCCTCAGGGCAGTGAAACGGCAGGCCATCGCCGACTTCCTAGCTGAACATCCGATACCTGCCAGCTCTCCCTTAAATTGCGAATTACCGGACGAACATGCGTTCGATACGAAGGATGAAGAAAATGACTCTCAATGGGAACTTTACTTCAATGGGGCATCTTTTATGAAGAAGCGAAAGCACAACATCCCATAATCAAAGCTGGGGTAGACCTTATCTTCGTGACTCTACAAGGAGAGATAATGTGTTTCACCCTTTCCTTAACGGAGCTGAGAATAAACAACGAAGCGGAATATGAAGCATTGATAGAAGGCCTTGAGATCGATGTCGACATGGGGATCGAAAACCTCCTCATATATGGAGACACCCAGCTGGTCGTTAGCCAAGTAAAAGGCGACTATCAGACGTGCAAACCAGAGTTGGTAAAATATGGCGAAAGGGTGCAACAACTACTGACTCAAATTCCATCCTACGTCCTGGAAAGCATAACGCGGGCGGATAATAGCAAGGCGGATGTATTAGCCAAACTCCCTAAAGAACTGGCTGATGAAAATCTTGATGACGTAAGGATCATTGTGCAATGCCGCCAGATTCTCGCGCCAACAGGAATATCTCCGGAGTCGTTTGAAAGAAAAGAAGTGATCAGACAAGCGGTCCTCCAAATATAAGACAAAGAAAGGGTCAAGGACTGGAGGGAAGTCTTCATAGACTACTTCAAATCCCATCGAACACCCGAAAACGCGTCGTCAAGACATCAGCTCATGAAGCGAGCCAAATCTTTCGCCTTCGTCAATGATACTTTATATAAGAGATCGTTCGACAGTTTGTGGCTCAGGTGCCTAGGACCGAAAGAAGCAAGGAGATTCGTCCAAGAAACTCATGACGGACTCTACGGTGCTCATCAAGCCGGGCCAAAGATGAAGCTGAAGATCAAAAGAATGGGTTACTATTAGCCCACAATGATTCAGGACTGCCTCGAATATGCGAAGCAGTGTCACTCGTGCCAAATTTACGGGGACTTCATCCACCAGCATCCGAATCCGTTACACCCAACACTGGCTAGCTAACCATTTGAAATGTGGGGAACCGATATAATCGGGCCTCTCGAACCAGTGTCATCTAAAGGACATCGGTTCATATTGGCAACAACTGATTACTTCTCTAAATGGGCAGAAGCAATACCACTAAGAGAGGCAAAGATGGAGAACATCCTCCATTTCTTTAAGACACACGTCATCTACCGGTTCAGCGCTCCACGACGGATCATCTCGGATAATGGGCCGGCCTACAAAAGCCATAAGATCAGCCGCTTCGCACAGCGGCATAATATAGATTGGAGATACTCGTCGGTCTATAATCCCCGAGCTAACGGTCTAACTGAGGCTTTCAACAAGACCTTGACGAAGATCATAAAGAAAACAGTGTCCAAAAATAAAAAGGACTGGCACGAGAGACTGCATGAAGCTCTCTGGGCGTATCGAACCATGTTCAAAACGACCACGAGTACAACGCCATTCACGTTGGTATTCGGCACGGAAGCGGTACTTCCCTTGGAGATAAAGCTACCCTCTCTACGAGTAGCAGTTCGATACGAGTTAACAGATGAAGAAATTGCCCATCTTCAGCTTGAGAAGCTTGAGGCCCTCAATGAAACTCGTCTCATGGTGCAGCAAAACCTGGAAGCTTACAAAGTAAGGATGACACGCTCATACAAAAGACTAACCAGACCGAGAGCATTCCGCCAAGGCAAACTCGTGCTAGGCGTAAAAAGACCTATGATCCCCAACCGTGCAAAGCGGGGAAAATTAAGCCAAACTATGAGGGTCCGTTCATCATAGACAAGGCTACCAAGGTGGGGCCTACTTGCTCATGAATATGCATGGCGAAAGACCTTTCTGGCCAATAAACGGCCGATTCCTTAAGAAATACTATGCTTGACAAGTCATAACTCAGGTTAATGATAGATGACGACGCTCGTGTCCGCTCGTTGTCTTCCTGAGTCCAAACTCTATAAGTAGTATATGGTAAAACTTCGCCCCGAGGCCTAACAATAGACCGAGATGTCCCTAAAACTAATAATGGACCGAGACGTCCCTAAACTAACAATGGACCGTAATGTCCTTAAACTAAATAAATCGCCTCAAACACGGCGATAGTAGAATTCAAATCCACAAGTCCTAGCGGTGAGGATTGCAACTTAAGTTCTGCTGGCCACGCAGCTGCCTCGGTGGCAAAGTTACCCATAAGTTCCATTGGCCAAAAAAATGGTACGTCCACAAGCGAAATGGGCACGGATGAAAACCCGAAAGGGCTCCGTAAGTAAAAACAGCAGTGCTACCGGCGAGTTTGTGAAAACCCGAAAGGGTGCAATCTCGTTAAAATAAACACCTGCAAGGTCCTCTCGACCTTGTAAGGAGAAAACACCTGCGTGAGATCCTTATGACTCACAAGGGAGCAACACGCTTAAGGATCCCCACAATTCCTAAGGAGAAATTACACTTACGAGATCCTCACGACTTGTAAGGAGAATTCCCCCTTATGAGACCCTCACGGCTCATAGGATTCAAAAGCCTTAAGCTACAGGGATCTGAACCCGTTCTTAAGCCGTCATATCCCCGAATTTGCCCTACAAACGGTCCAATAGTGACCCTTGTATACAATCCACGGGCACAAACAAACGTTCCCTCACCAATTTCCACCGATGACGAGAAATGTCCTCATATGATGAACAACACTCGTAGGTCCTCTCGACTTACAAGGAGAAAATACTCTTATGAGATCCTTATGACTTATAAGAGAACACACACTTAGGAATCCTCACGACTCCTAAGGAGAAAATACACCTATGAGATCCTCATGACAAGCGGGGAGAAATACCTTTATGACGCCCTTACGGCTCATGAAGTCAAAAAGCCTTAGTCGGAAGGATCCTAACCATGTTTGCTAAGACACCTCTGTGCAAATCAGCAAAGGCAAATGATGATTCGCTCCTGGCAATATTCCAGTCGCAGTGATGCTGATGCCTGAACGGGTGTCAATCCCAAGTCCTTTCATGACAAATGATGATTCGCTCCTGGCAATATTCCAGTTGCAGCAGTGCTGATGCCGAGACTGGTATCAGATTTCAAGTTCCATACTTGCAAAAATCAGCGAGCAAAAGATGCATATGAAATAGCCGAAATGATGGGGTAACTCGCAATAAAAATCAGCGACTAAAAGTATGCATATAAAAATAGCCGAAATGTTTGGACAACTAGCAAAAAAAGCAGCGAGTAAAAAGAAAATGGCCGAAATGATTGGGCACCGCAACAAAAAGCCGAAATGATTGGGTAATCGCGATTCTCGCGATATAAAAAGCTGAAATGATAGAGCATCACAGAAAGAAACAAAAAAAAGAAGAGAAATTTTTGGCCCTGCAGGTGAGTCCGCATCAACCCTTGTATACAATCCATGGGCATAAACGAAAAGAGAACCACATTTTCCCACCAAGCTCCATCAGAAAGAGAGCCAAGTCTCGACGGCAACATTTATAGCCTAGAGATCAACAACGGCATTTCTTCTCCACTCCAACAGGATGCAGACGCGACGTCAATAAAACGGAGCCATGGCAAAGTCCCTAGTTCCAAATCTCGACGGTTCATAGACATCCTAGAGATCAACAACGGCATTTCTTCTCACTCCAACAGGATGCAGACGCAACGTCAAGAAAATGGAGCCATGGAAAAGTCCCTAGTTCCAAATCTCGATGGTTCACCGACAACCTAGAGACTACATCGGAGCCATGGCAAAGTCCCTAGTTCCAAATCTCGACGGTTCACCGACAACCTAGAGACTGCATCGGAGCTATGGCAAAGTCCCTAGTTCCAAATCTCGACGGTTCACAGACAGCCTAGAGATCATACCGGCGTTCCTTCTCCACGCCAATAGGATGAAGACGCAACGTCAACAACCGATCCCAGAGTCAAAACAATGGAGCCATGGCAAATTCCCTAGTTGCAAATCTCGACAATTCACAGACAGCCTAGAGATCAACAAAGGCGTTCCTTCTCACTCCAGCAGGATGCAGACACAACGTCGACAACCGACCCTAGGGTCAAAACAATGGAGCCATGGCAAAGTCCCTAGCTCCAAGTCTCGACGGTTCACATATAACCTAAAGACAACCTCGACATTCGTCGCAAGATAGCAGACACAACGTCAACAAATGAAGCAAAGGAAGATCCCTAGCTTCAGGTTCTTAACGGCAATTCAAATAAAACCTGAAAGACTATCGGAGATCATCCCACACCAACGCGGAGTAGTCATGACTCATTGGGGCTCCCAAATTGAGCCTAACCTCAAGTAAAAAGCGGCATGGAAAATCCCTAACGCTTGCTTTTCCGACGGTAATATGACCTGGGAGATTACTAGAAGATGTTTTGTCCATCCCCCGAAGGGATCAGAGACACGACAGTCGTGGGGCTACTCGAATAGCAAGATTGCATATCGGGGAATACATCGACCAACGCGACAGTACGACGGACAAAAACCCTAGTACCACAGACCCTAACGGAGTTCTATCAACAGAGGTTAACTGTGATGTTAGGACATTCTTGCGAGAACTTCTCGATTCGTCTCGACTCGTAGGGAAAACAATGTTCCTGCGAGAACTTCTCGACTTGTCTCGACTCGTAAGGACAAACATCTTTGTGAAACCCTCACGAATCATGAAGGTGGAAAGCCTTAAGCAACAGGGATATCAACCTGTTTCCTAAGTACTGTGACCTTGCAAGTAGGTCCAAGATGGACTATTGTATACTATCCACAATTCATATTCTCTAAAGTCAAATATCGAAAAGGAGGGAAAAAAACCACTTACGAGTCCTCTCGAATTGTAAGGGAGAAAATTCTCTTGTGAGATCCTTACGACTCTCAAGAGAAAATGCACTTAGGAGTCCTCACGACTCCTAAGGAGAAAATACACCTACGAGATCCTCTCGACTCATAAGGAGAAAAGTCTTTATGAGACCCTCACGGCTCATAAAGTTGAAAAGTCTTAGGCGGCAGATCCAAACCTATTTCCTAATCTATCGCTGCCATACAAGGAGGTCAAGATGGACTATCTACGGCCCACATTTGCCAAAACCACATTCGCCAATGAAATAAAGAAGCTACTTATGGGTCCTCATAGTTCGTAAGGAATAATACCCGAGTGAGATCCTTACGACTCACGGAGGCAATGAACACTTAGAAATCCTTATGATTTCTAGGGAGAATTTGCACCTATGAGATCCTCTCGACTTGTAGGGAGAAAAAAACCTTCTTGAGACCCTTACGGCTCATGAAGATGAAAAAAGTCTTAGGCTACAAGGACCTTAAACTTGTCTCATAAGCCCTCAATTCTATGTCCATGCATAACTCTGCAATACTTCACCCACGTACATACTTACGTGGGCAAATTAGTGGGGGCATTTATTCCCGCCAAAATTTTCGGCCAAGAGCTATTTGTTCCCTTATAACCCTTATAAAAAAGGGTGAGAAGAAAGAGGAAAAGAATTCACGGTTGGAAATCACGTGTTAAACACATGAGCGCTTATATGCAAAGCATATAAGCGCTGAAAGAAAATAACAAAAGGCCAAACAGGCCTCACGTGTTAAACACGTAAGCGCTCATATGCAAAACATATAGGCGTTGAAAACACATAACTAAAGGCCGAACAGGCCTCACGTGTAAAACACGTGAGCGCTCATATACAAAGCATATGAGCGCTGAACATAAATCACCAATGGCCAAAAATGCCTCACGTGTTAAACACGTGAGCGCTCATATGCTCATATAAGCGCTGAAAATAAACAGGCTAAAACCCACACTAGGGGTCACATGTTAAACACGTGAGTTCTCTTACCGCTCACATGCAAAGCATGCGAGCGTCCCAATTTAAAGTGCTCCTATCAAATTCTAGAATTAAATTCTATTTGGAAAATATTTTCCTGATCTTCCTCAAACTAGAAAGATCTTCTCTGTTAAACAGAAGACCCTTGGATCAAAGATCCAGCGGTGATCATATGATAGAATAAAATTCTATCATAGAAAAATATTTTCCTAATCTTGTTAAACTAACAAAATATTCATTTAACAGACTTAAATTCAACATTCATAATCTTGTTAAACTAACAAGATATTAACATGACAAGAATAAAATTCAATGTTAACAAGATATCCATATTAAGAAAATATATTTCTGATCTTGTTAAACTAAAAAATATGATAGAATAAAATTCTAATCTTGTTAAAACTAACAAAATATTCATAATCTTGTTAAACAAACAAGAAATCATTTATGTTAAACAGAGAGCCTTTGGATTAAAAATCCAACGGTGAATAAAATTCACCGATTGATCTAAAAGATCATGAAATCAATCAAGATCTATCAATGAGAGATTTTCTTAACAAATTGATTTTTTCTCTTCTCCTATAAATAGGAGCAAGGAGGTTAAATCCAAAAAGGGGGAGACCCCCCCCCCCCCCACATAAGCTTTGAGAAACAAAAGAAAAAGAGAAAAAGAGAATTCAATTCTTTAGAGAAAGAAAATCCCCTTCTTAAACAAAAATTCTAGGTAAGAAGAAAATACAAAGATTATCTTATCTCTTCTTTAAGGGTTTAACTCTTCAAAAAAGAACTTAGTTCTTTCTCTGGTTGAGGTCTGCAGAAGCAGATCTCCCCACAAGTTGGGAATTTAATTCTCATTGGGGAGATTCTGTTATGCAGATTCAAAACTTAGGGGAAAGAACTAAGTCCAAAGAATTTAATTCTTTCAAAAGTATACAGGAATTTAATTACTTTGATAAAACTAGGGTTTAACCCTGCAAAAGAATTTAATTCTTATAAAGAAAAGGGCCTGAAATTCTAAAAGCTCAGATCAAAATCTCCATACATATAAAAGAACAGACTGGTGATTCATTAGCGTTTAACGCTATATAACAAAGGCTCACGCGCTCCCACGTGAGCACCTCTGAGAAACAAAAAGGAATGACTGAGATCGAATCACGTGCTCCCACCTGACCCCTTAAAATGAGCGCTCAGCAATTACATGAAAAAGGGAATAAACCCAAAAACAGTTCCCATTTTAGGGCACCTCACGTGTTCCCACGTGACCCCCAAACAGTTGCTTAACACTTATATGGAAAAGGGGAAAATTCCAAAGACAGCACTCACATTTTGAGCACCTTACATGTTCGCGCGTGAGCATTATAAAAGCTAAGTGCTTAGCACTTATAAAAGGAAGAGGGAATAAATCCAAAGAGGCAGTGTCCAACTTTGGGGTGCCTCACGTGCTCACACGTGAGGGCCACAAGAATTAAGTGTTTAACACTTATATACAGACAGGGATTTGGACCCAAGTGAACAGCGCCAACCTTCAGGCGCCTCATGTGCCACACGTGAGCGCTCCAAATTTCAGTGTTTAACACTGCTTTAGAAACTCATGTGAGAGCACGTGTGCACCGAGCATATATCAGTGTTTAACACTATAAGAAGCCAACTTCAGCCCCAAATTGGTTAAGTCTTCCTGAGATTAAAACGTCTTAGATCTCCAAATAGACTGAGCCTCTATGCTCACGACCTCCCAAACTAATTGACCAGAATGATGTCCATCACACATCTCCTAAGTCAATCTTAGTCTCCCAAAAATGACTAATGATTCTTAGATGGTCCACCTTGATCTCTCCCCTCAATCTGGAATTTGGTTCAAGGGTACATCTCTCCACACCTCTGATACATGTCGTTGAAATTCTTCAATGTCTTCAGAGAGGTGGAGGGTCCTGACAACAAACAACTCTTTGGTGCACTCCCAAACCGATGAGCACATCCCAACGGACCGCAACGTCCTTAAACTAGCTATGGACCGTAACGTCCTTAAACTAACAAAGGACTGTAACGTCCTTAAACTAAAACAATAAAGCCCAAATGCTCTTTTGTTGGATTTGAATGATCCCAAAATCCTGTTAAGTTGATCTTAGTCTAAAATTTGACTAACGTATCCTCAACAAACATTTAAGTTGATCTTAACCTCAAACGAGATTAATGATCCTTAAATCAAACTAAACCCAAATCTAAGAATATACGGATCAACAAACATTTGGACTAATCCATGCCCTACGGGCGACAACATAAATTAGTCCCCATATACAATCCACGGGCAACCAAAAATGAAACAAACACACACGACATGAAGTGACCTTTTGGAGCAGGAGAAAGTGGTTATGTGATGCGGTAACGTAATTAACTGTAGAGGCTTGCTTAAGTCCATCTATGGACTAAAGCAGGCATCGCGGAGTTGGAACATCTGCTTTGATGAGACGGTCAAGGAATTTGGCTTTATCAAAAATCCAGATGAACCATGTATCTATAGTAGATTTGTAGCGAGAACTGTAGTATTCCTCGTTTTATACGTGGATGACATTCTCTTAATAGGAAATGACATTCCTATGCTACAATCTGTCAAGGGGTTCTTGTCACACAGGTTCTCCATGAAAGACCTGGGTGATGCCTTATACATTCTGGGTATCCGGATCTACCGTGACAGATCCAAGAGGATATTAGGACTTTCTCAGTCCAGGTACATCGACACCATACTGAAGAGATTCAGTATGGAAGATTCCAAGCGCGGTAACCTACCGGCTTGTCACGGGATCACCCTCTCTAAAGAGATGTCTCCCAAGACTGATTTGGAGAGGGATCGCATGTCTATTATACCCTACGCTTCTGCGGTAGGCTCTATAATGTATGCGATGTTGTGTACCAGACCGGATGTAGCTTATGCACTGAGTGTGGTAAGCCGGTATCAGTCAAACCCTGGGGAGAAACACTGGATAGCGGTAAAGAACATTCTCAAGTACCTGAGAAGGACTAAGGAGATGTTCTTGGTGTATGGCGGAAAAGACCTCCAGATCGAGGCCTTTGCTGACTCCAGCTTCCAGAGTGACAAGGATGATTCCAAGTCCATGTCGGGTTTTGTCTTTACCCTCAATGGAGGGGCGGTGTGTTGGAAGAGTTCCAAACAGGAAACCGTTGCAGACTCGACGATGGAAGCGGAATACATCGCTGCATCTGATGCCGCAAAAGAAGCTGTCTGGATGAGGAAGTTCTTGAAAGAACTTCAGGTGGTTCCGTCCATTGTTGATCCAATACCTCTGTATTGCGACAACAACGGGGCTATAGCTTTAGCGAAGGAACCCAGGTCCCATCAGAGATCCAGGCACATCTTGAGGCGGTATCACCTGATCAGGGAGATCGTGGATCGCCAGGAGATCGAGGTTCGGAGAGTCGCTTCAGAAGATAACACTGCTGATCCATTCACCAAGGCCCTGCCCCAGACTCAGTTCGAGCGGCTGATCGAGATGATAGGTCTTCGATACGCCAGTACATGGCCTTAGTGCAAGTGGGAGATTGTTAGTGTATATGCCCTAGAGGCCATTACTGTATCATACTGGTTTGTATATTACTTAATGGATGCTTGGGATATTCACCTTGTATATACAATCTTGCTCAAAATAGTAGTATGCTACTTGGTTTGTTTCTACTTCAATGTGTACATGTGTTTATTTTTGTATATCGCCTATACACATTAGTAGAGCCCTTAGGATCTTTGCTTGATTACCAGCGATGTGATGGCCGTCACACTAGTGGGGCTGGGTAATCTATAAGCACATCCTTATGCAGGTCCCTGGTCGCAGGACTATCGAGACAGGGCATCGATACTCCGGAGTAGACCAGCGCATGCACTTCTCATCCCAGTGTGGGAGACGGTCTGTCCCACAGCCGTCAGTACGTCGTACTTGAGATAGTATGCGGGTGCTCGTTAGGTTACGGGTACACTGGACAGGACTCGTCGGGAACTGACTAGTTGGTATTATACCTATCGTCAGTTATCAGTTCCCAGGTGACATGAGTACAGCTTAGTCCGCTGACTTGACACTGTCACTTCGCCTCGGGTGTGTTCCCACTGTACTTTGATCACTACCCTACCACGGCTCAAAGGAGTCGTGCAAACAGGTGGTGGTTGGGTGCAGTCCCGAAGCACTTGGAGGCAGTGACGGTTAGACAGGATTCGTCTCTCCCGGTATTGGGGGTTGACATCGCGCTGTGTCTAGGAGAGCCATTACACGAGTAGTCCCTGGCCAGGGCAAACGAGATATACTGGTAGGTTTCCAGTGTTATCTCAGGGTGTTTTGGGCTTCACTCCGGCACGACTTGTACCGCTATTGGGGGACTGACGTTTACCGCCCCCTAGGCCCGCCATGCGATGTATCAGACGAACAGACCGGACTGTACGGAGAATGTCACACTCAGGCTCAGTAGGAGTTCAGATGGGTTTCGCCTCGTCGGTCTTCTTGTCGGCATTACCTGGGGACCGTTACGCACAGCTAGTGCCGCTTGCGGTCTGTGGTTAAACCCACTGCCAGCGTAGTGTCGAGTCTTTAGAGTCCCACACAGAAAGCTTTTCGCCTTTAGGCAAAAGAGTAGAGGTCGCATGGTATTGCGACAGGTCGCATGGTTTTGCGACAGGGTTCGGTCACATCCGTGCACTTGTGCACGTACAGTGTCCGGACAGTTTACACTAGCGGGCTTTGGTTTAAGCCAGATCCTAGTGTACCTTATGGGATTGGATTTATCCAGTTTGCATTCGTGTTCCTCGGAACGCGGATGCGGGTGTGTATGCACAGTTGACAGGGAGGCAGAGGCAGCGGATTCTCATTAGGGTTGTTGACAGTTGACCGTTGACTTTTTGACTTTATGCTCAACCCTAATGAGAATATGATATGTGATTAACTATTATATTAATTAAGTATTATGGTGATATGGTTGTTGACTTGTTGACTTTTGTTGACTTGTTGACTTTGGTGACTTGTTGACTTTTGTTGACTTGTTGACCGGTTGACTAGGCTTGACTAGTTGACCATCATGATAACCATGGTTATCATTTCATGCCAAAGACTTTTTCTTGCTTGCTCATTTGAGTAAAATGAGTGCATGACATGATAAGCTTATGGTTGCTTCAAACCATCACATAAGACTTTTGTTGATATGATGAGTTATCATTGCTTTGGATTATGAGAGGGTGAGAGACAAAATACTTGCTCATTTTTCTTTCTTGCTCATTCTCTCTCTTGTTCTTGAGCTCTCCTCTTGCTCTCACCCTCAACCTCTTGCTCCCTCTCTTGATCTATGGTTCTCTTGTCTCATGAGTTGAGAATCAAGAACCATAGATAAAATCCCATTCTAAATCATCTCTACTCATTCTAGTTCACTAGGTTTAGCAAACCAAGTGAACTAGTTTCTTCAAAGAACGAAGAAGGAGCTAAAGGTTGGAGCTTTCAAGTGGATCTATCTTCGGCGTACGGAGACAACGAGAAGGAGCCATCGAACCACCATCGGAGCTTGAAGAGAAGGAGTTCAAGTTTAGGTATAACCATCTTCATCCGAGTAGCTAAATATCTTTAGCTTAGTATGCTAGTTTTAGTTTAGGTAAAGATCCCGACCTAGCTTAGTCCATGTTGCCTCTTGCGTTAAAATTTTGATTTTATACCGTTTCCGCCTCCCCGTAAGAACCGGGGGTCGCAACGTGGACTTACACCGACTACCTAGCTCCCACAAGTATGATCGCCATCACAACGCAGGTAGTCTAGCAATGATCCTACGGGCTTTATCAACATGTAAGAATGATACGTAATAGCAAGTAAAACATATGCACATGTTAACATAAAGACAAACCAGATAGCATACTATCATATCGAGCAGGACTGTCCTATAATATATGTCCAAGCATCCACATGTATACATATACAATAATGGCCTCTAGGGCATACATATCCAACACCTCTGTGACAAGAATCCTTTGACTGGTTGTAGCATAGGAACTTCATTTCCTTTTAAGAAAATTTCATCGACGTACAAGACGAGAAATACCACAGTTCTCGCTACAATCTTACTATAGATGTATAGTTCATCTGGATTTTTGATAAGGTTGAATTCTTTGACCATCTCATCAAAACAGATGTTCCAACTCCGCAATTTCTGCTTTAGTCCATAAATGGACTTAAGCAATTTGCATACTTTCCTGCTGCTCCCACTCTGAATGAAACGCTCTGGCTGATCCATACAAACGCACTCTTCCAAATTTCCATTTAGAAAAGCGGTCTTTACGTCCATCTGCCAAATTTCATAATCGTGGAAAGCGGCAATGGCAAGAAGGATCCAAATGGATTTGAGCATAGACACTGGAGAAAAGGTTTCATCATAGTCCAAACCAGGTCTTTGACGAAAACCTTTTGCAATAAGTCTAGCCTTATAGGTTTCAACCTGTCCATCTACACCAATCTGCTTTCTGAAGATCCATTTGCAGCTTACAGGTTTTACCCCTTCTGAAGCAATGTCCAAATTCCATATTTGTTGGTGTACATAGACTCCATCTCAGTCCGCATTGGATCCAGCCATTTTACCGATTCACCGCTCTAAATGATTTGCTGAAAGCTAGTTGGCTCATCATCATCGATTAAGCAATCCTCTCTATCCCCATCTATGAGAAAACCGTTGTAGCGTTTTGAAAATCGTTTCGGTGAAATTTCGGAAAAATCGGTAAAATAAGGGAGTTTTCTGTAAAAAGTCAAAATGCAAATATCTTATTATAAAAATTAAATATACATATTCTAGCTATGTAATGGCTAGTATTTGGTGTTTATTGAGCCACTGGTGAAATTTCAAATTTTCTGAAAAAAATTTATTTTATTATTATTTTAAGCCGTCACTAATACATTTAATTAGGGAAAATTACAAATTGGAATGAGTTGAAACAAATTTTGTGCATCATAAAACATTAAATAAAATTTTATCATGTGGTTTTTGAAATGAAATCGTTTGCTAAAACGGTTTAGAAAATATCGAAGAAAAAGGCTTTTTTCGGTGAAATTAGTGTTAATTGGAATTGGGGTTTAGCATTTATCTTTTTTCTAACCCACACACCCACACCTCACCCTCTCTCCTCCCTCCCCATATGGCCAGCCCCACTATGACAGCCCTCCCCCTCTCCCTCTCTCCAATCACTTCTTTTGTCAAAAGAAAAGAAAAGAAAAGAGTAGAAAATGATATAATTTGAGTTGACTTTGACTTGAACTAACTTTCTCCACCTCACTCTCTCTCCTCCCTTACCCAACCCCCCACACTTCTGGCCGAAACCAGCAACCCCCCAACAGCCCCTTTTTCTTCTTCTCCTCTCTTTGTTCCATCAAAGAAAATCCAAAGAAAAATCCACTAAAAATCAAGCAAAAATCCAAATCAAAATCCAACTCCTACCCATTTCTCATTAGCTATTCTAGCACGGATCTAGGGATCAAAATGGCATTTTAGGAGGCTAGATCTTGAGCTTGATCTCATGGGAGGTATAATCTCATGCTTTTGCTAAATTTGTTATCTAGTTGCTTAATCTAAGTTAATTAAGTGTTTAATTAGGTGTTTAAGAAAGAAAAAGGGTTTTGAATTGAAATTTGAAATTTCAAGTGTATGGTTTTGAATGAAGATTAGGGTTTGAGCATTTGATTAGGATTGTGATGGGTAGATTAACATATAATTTCTTGCTAAAATCAAATCTAGTTGCTAGTTGCATTTTTGTTAATTTAAATTTGTGATAAGTATATATATTGCAAACTAGTTTTTGTAAATATTGTGTTAAATTGAGAATTAAAATATGGAAAGGCTTTCATCATGTCTTTGGCATGTTAATGAGTATTTTAACACCTTAGGTTGTGCGAAACCTAGTCTAGTTGTTGAATTATGTATTGTTGCTTTAAAAGTGTTAAAATTGGGTAAAATTGTAAACTAGAATTTTGGGGTTAATGGAATTTAGTGAGATTAAATTATGGAAATTGTTTTTATGACTTATTTAAGATATTTAATAAGTATTATGGCCAGTAGATTTGTTTAAACATCATGTTTTGTACAAAAACGGCGAATTGTGCTTGCTAGATTTTCGGAAAAGTGACTTTTTAAGTGAAATTGGGGTTTTTGTGAATTTTAAGCTATTTTATATTATAATTAGTGCTTGTAATTGTACAAATGAGTGTGTTGGAAGCTTTCTCGATGGTTTGGCATTTGTACGCCGACGTCGAGAGTTTTTGGGTCGTTTTGTGAAGGCAACCATAGGTTTTGACCTGTGTGGGATTCGTCCGTCGTTTTGGCCATGAGTCAGATTTTAATGCGATACGGTGCGTTATGATATGTAGGTACCCCATGTGGACTTCGAGACGACAAGCAAGCGCATGGCGACGTCGGCACCGGCGAGCGAGGACCAGGTGAGTAGATTTATATCTACGGGGAGAAGTCAGGTGGATGGCGTATAGCACCCCCGCAGTCCGAGGTGATGTATACGGATGCGTATACACACCTATAAATATTATATGTTAGGTTTATTTTGATGTTTAAATGGATATTGGTATATCGGATTGATGAAAGGTTACGAAACCTTAGGGTATTGGGTGAACTACAAATACGTACACACACATACATACTTGCATGCATCCTTATGTCATATGTGGTTATAGGATCCTATGTGGATATGTGTTCACGTGGATTTTGGGATATTGTGCTCCCATACGGATTTGAGGATGATACATGGGATTGATATGAGTCGAGGAGTTGACCTGAGATTATGATATCGGTGAAATGACATGTTATGACGGTAAAATTCATGATTAAGATACGTCTTGATACTTTAGAGGATTTTGGGAATGATGATGCCATAGCAATAGTGATATATATGATGAAAATACCGATTTATACTAGACTGTCGATCAGTAGTCAGATCTTGATTTTTGTGATGATGTTGGCATTGTGCTAGACGTAGGTCAGTACCCAGATGATGATCTTGATAAAGAGAATGCTTGATGAATAATATGACAAATGTGATACTGACCCGTACCCAGATTTGGGGATGCCGTACGACGGATTTACGTACGAGCTATATTTTGATGATTGATCTGCACTCTTGACTTGGGATGTCTGGTTATGGATTTGATATTATTGAGGCGGGATCACCGACTATACATATACAGGTATGTATATGTATCGACTCAGATGATAGGCGGTTTCCTTACCTGTAGTCCAGCTTGTTAGTTTAGCCCTTTAGTTTAGTTTAGTTGTTAGATTAGATTCGATTCTTACCTATTTCAAAACTAACGAATCGTGGGTATTTTAAAAGACAGCCCAAGGGATCCTACGGATATTTCGAAAGACGTATCTTTTCATAAAAACACCATGGCCCCTATTTTCAAAACCCCATGATTCGTGTTATTTCAAAAGGCACCATTTCTAGGACTTATATTAGATTAATGCAGATTAGTTATAGTTGCGTCTAGTTTTCAGCTCCCGCTCATTTTTGTGGTCCGCTTCGCATCGCATGCTTATTTTATGTTTCATACTCCATTAGTGATATCATGCTGTTAGGACACCAGCACCATTACCGATGATGCGTATGTACCACGTACACTTAATTGCCGGCTCACACACATCTTCATCGGTAATTGCCATGTCACGTACACCTTAGAAAATATTATTGCTTAACTTAGCTAGATAGCTAGTAGTTTGACATAATATTAGTGTACTTACCTTATATGCCAGCTTAGATATTGTAGTTATTATTTGTCACTTCATGCATACTGTTATTCATTGTTATGCCGTATTCATGGATTCTTATGCCTATATTCATGGGTTTATATACTATTGATGATTTGGATTCGGATTTCTATGAGATTTTCTGGATTTGGAGGAAAACCGCAAAACTTGTATAAGCTTCTTCCCTCTCTTTTAAATAAAAAGTACGGTTTTCCTATGATGTATGAGTCGTCCACCATGAGTTTGCTGATGGATTTCGAGACCCGATTCGAGGAGTGGAGGAACTGTTTCGGGTACATGGTGGGCCCGGTGCGGTACCCCGGGGCAAGAGGAATGTGTTGTTGACGTTGAGCCCGGCAGGGGAGCACTACCGACCGGTGATATTACCCGACGCGTCGGATATCCGGAGGATACCGTCGTGGTCTTGAGATGGATGGTAAGGGCCGATCTGGACTGACGGCGCCCTAGGTATCGAGATTGAGACATTGAGATTTCGAGACTTTGAGGTTTATGTTTTCTGTCGATGCTAGACACGGTTGATGCTGATTTCATTTATGATATCTCATTTTAAAAATACAAGGAAATCTCACTAATTTACGAAAACAGTTTCTTCATTTAGATGTAATCTGTTTTCATGCATTCATACCTCATTCATGATATATTGCTACCTGAGGCACTGACACGGGCACATGAGATTATACTCGGGTTAGATATTTACCCTAGTCATTGTTATAGACTGCTGGTTTTATTTGAGGATTGTATATATTGATCGTATGACCTAGGATTGCGTCATGCATGCGATTTCTTTTCGTAGATGTTTTTCTATTCACGAGTTGGCAACTCACCCCCGTTGTGCCCCAGTTTCTTGCAGGTTTTGCCGTACAGGTTTCATTACGGCTTGCTGGCACTGCTTCTTTCGGGTGACTTGCTAGTAGGTGGGTTTATTGGTATCGTACCCATCATATTACTTTGTATAATATTATTCAGTTGTATCTAGTAAATTCTATCAACCAAACCTGTATTTATTTGAGATAGAGACCAGTGATGTTATTCCTTCGACCTTAGAGTCGCGCGTTATATTTCTGCGGTTTTCTTATGGTTTTGAGTTTCCTTTTGAATTTTGATCCTCGCCGTTGGCGTTGTATATTATATTGCTTGTGTGGTTGTGACCGTCGATTGACGAAGAGCTAGCTCCCGCTTGGGGATGCCTTTTTATTGATTTCGTATACTATTCATGTTGTATCCCGTTTGGGAGCCAGTATTTACAAAGGAGACTCTGCCGAAATTTTCAGGAACTACTTGATGTTTTTTTTAAAACCGCATAATTCGGCTTATGCTATTAAAACTACTTGATTTTAAATTGGTTTTCCTTCACTCTACTACTTTTCTTGGTTTGGATTTCTGGGTTTTCGGCCTACTTAGATTACGTACGCCTCGAGACGTTTCGTAGTTTAAGTGCCGGTCATTTTCCGTACTTTCGGGTCGTGACAACCGTAGTATCTCTCGGGCGGATGAGACTGTCTACTAGTCCTACGGAGTAGCGCGGGGATATCCTGTTCTTTCGAAACCTCTGGTTCTACCATGTTTTCAGTAATATCTTGTGGTTCTGGAATTTCTTCCAGTTCTATTGCGCTTCCACTAGTTTCTTTTTCCAAAAATTGATTTTCTAAAAAGTGGGCATGACGAGAAACAAAAACCTTTCGTTCCTCTGCGTAATAGGAAAGATACCCCTTGGAGTTCTTTGGGTATCCCACAAACTTACACAGTACTGAGCGTGCCTCGAGCTTATCCGCATGCTGCTTTTTGACAAAAGTTGGACATCCCCATATCTTCAGATACTGAAGATAAGGTTTCTTCCCACTCCACATCTGATATGGTGTGGTAGGCACAGTCTTGGTAAGAACCTTGTTCAAAAGATATGTAGTTGATCCTAGTGCATAACCTCAGAAGGATCGCGGTAACTGAGCGTTACTCATCATGGAACGTACCATATCTAATAGCGTTCTATTCCGCCTTTCCGATACACCGTTGTGTTGTGGTGTGTTTGGAGGAGTAAGCTGAGAGAGAATTCCATTCTCTTTTAAGTAATCCAGGAACTCGGCACTTAAGTATTCACCACCTCGATCAGATCTCAGTGTCTTGATACTTTTGCCAGTTTGGTTTTCCACTTCATTCTTATATTCTCAAAATTTCTCAAAGGCCTCAGATTTATGTTTCATCAAGAATACATGTCCATACCTTGAAAAATCATCCGTAAAAGTAATGAAATGGGAATAACCACTTCTTGCATGTGTAGACATTGGACCACACACGTCGCTGTGTATGAGTCCCAAGAGCTCGCTCGCTCTTACCCTGTGTCCAGTGAATGAAGTCTTTGTCATCTTTCCTATGAGACATGATTGACAAGTTGCATAACATTGATATTCGAACAGATCCAAATATCCCTCTTTATGTAACTTCGTCAACCGTATTTCATTGATGTGACCCGGTCTACAATGCTATAAGAAAGATTGATTTAATTCTGGAGACTTTCTTTTAAGTGTGTTCTGGACGTTGACGTGTCCCCGGCACGGAGTGTCTGCTTGACGTTTCCCCGGCACGGAGTGTCTGCTTGACGTTTCCCCGGCACGGAGTGTCGCTGTTGGACGTTTCCCTGATGCGGAGTGTCTGTGTTGGACGTTTCCCCCGATGCGGAGTGTCGCCGGTTGACGTTTCCCTGGTACGGAGTGTCTGTGTTCGACGTTTCCCCGATGCAGAGTGTCGCTGGTTGACGTGTCCCCGGCACGGAGTGTCGCTGATCGACTTTTCCCCGGCACGGAGTGTCGGGTTGACTTTTCCCCCGCACGGAGTGTCGCTGATCGACTTTTCCCCGGCGCGGAGTGTCGGTGGTTGACTTTTCCCCGGCACGGAGTGTCGCTGATGGACTTTTCCCCGGCGCGGAGTGTCGGGTTGACTTTTCCCCGGCACGGAGTATCGCTGATGGACTTTTTCCCGGTGCGGAGTGTCGGGTTGACTTTTCCCCGGCACGGAGTGACGCTGATGGACTTTTTCCCGGCGCGGAGTGTCGCTGGTGGACTTATCCCCGGCATGGAGTGTCGCTGGTCGACTTTTCCCCGGCGCGGAGTGTCGGGTTGACTTTTGCCCGGCACGGAGTGTCGCTGATCGACTTTTCCCCGGCGCGGAGTGTCGGGTTGACTTTTCCCCGGCACGGAGTGTCGCTGATCGACTTTTCCCCGGCGCGGAGTGTCGGGGGTTGACTTTTCCCCGGCACGGAGTGTCGCTGATGGACTTTTCCCCGGCACGGAGTGTCGCTGATGGACTTTTCCCCGGCGCGGACTGTCGCTGGTTGACTTTTCCCCGACACGGAGTGTCGCTGATCGACTTTTCCCCGGCGCGGAGTGTCGGGTTGACTTTTTCCCGACCCGGAGTGTCGCTGATGGACTTTTCCCCAGCGCGGAGTGTCGGGTTGACTTTTCCCCGGCACGGAGTGTCGCTGATGGACTTTTCCCCGGCGCGGAGTGTCGCTGGTTGACTTTTCCCCAGCACGGAGTGTCGCTGATCGACTTTTCCCCGGAGCGGAGTGTCGGGTTGACTTTTCCCCGGCACGGAGTGTCGCTGATATACTTTTCCCCGGCGCGGAGTGTCGGTGGTTAGCTTTTCCCCGGCACGGAGTGTCGCTGATGGACTTTTCCCCGGCGCTGAGTGTCGGGTTGACTTTTCCCCGGCACGGAGTGTCGCTGATCGACTTTTCCCCGGCGCGGAGTGTCGCTGGTTGACTTATCCCCGGCACGGAGTGTCGCTGATCGACTTTTCCCCGGCGCGGAGTGTCGGTGGTTGACTTTTCCCCGGCGCGGAGTGTCGCTGATGGACTTTTCCCCGGCGCGGAGTGTCGGGTTGACTTTTCCCCGGCCCGGAGTGTAGCTGATGGACTTTTCCCCGGCGCGGAGTGTCGGTGGTTGACTTTTCCCCGGCACGGAGTGTCGCTGATGGACTTTTCCCCGGCACGGAGTGGCGGGTTGACTTGATTCCGAGGCGGAGCATAATTCCGGCAGGGAAGGTAGATATCCTGAGGCGAAGCATGATTTCGACACGGGGTAAATTCTGGGACGGAGCATGATTCCGCCATAGAGGTTGGTTTGATTTGATTTGGGTTGACATCAGCATCACTACACTGGAATATGGTACCAGGAGTGAATCATTATCTGTCTTGAAAGGATTTGGGAATTGGTTTTCTGTCGGCATCTGCATTGCTGCACTGGAATAATGCCAGGAGCAACTCATTATGTGCCCCGGGAGGATTTGGGAATTGGTTTTGTTTTGGCATCTGCATTGCTGCACTGGAATAATGTCAGGAGCAACTCATCATTTGCCTCGGGAGGATTTGGGAATTGGTTTTTGTTTGGCATCTGCATTGCTGCACTGGAATAATACCAGGAGCAACTCATCATTTGCCCCGGGAGGATTTGGATTTGGTTTTTTGTTTGGCATCTGCATTGCTGCACTGGAATAATGCCAGGAGCAACTCATCATTCGCTCCGAGAGGATTTGGGAATTGGTTTTTGTTTGGCATCAGCATCGCTGCACTGGAATATGGTACCAGGAGCGAATCATCATTTGCGTTTGCTTATTAGGAAACGATGGCTTAGGAGACAGGTTTTAGGTCCCTATCACCTAAGACTTTTCAATTTTGTGAGCCGTAAGGGTCTCACAAAGCATTTTCTCCCTACGGGTCGTAAGGATCCCGTAAGTGTATTTTCTCCTTAGGAGTCGTGGGGACTCCCAAGTGTGTTGCTCCTTTGAGAGTCGTAAGGATCTCACGCGGGAATTTTCTCCTCACAAAGTCGAGAGGACCTTGTGAGTGCATTTCATCTCTTTTTCATGAGTTTGCCCCCTTTCGGGTTTCCACAAACTCGCCGGCAATCCTGCTGTTTTTACTCACGGAGCCCTTTCGGGTTTTCATCCGTGCCCATTTTTCTTGTGGACATACCTCTTTTTATTTTTATTTTATTATTTATGGAGAGATTGGGATTGTTTTACGCCCGTGGATTGTATACGGTTTTGCAGGATATATGATCCAGACCGTAGGGCCATAAACGTTTCGGGACATTGTTGGCGTCTGCATCGCTGCACTGGAATATGGTACCAGGAGCGACTCATCATTCGCCATTGGGGTATGGGATTTGGAATTTGGTTGGCGTCTGCATTGCTGCACTAGAATATGGTACCAGGAGCGACTCATCATTCGCCACATGGGGACTGGGGGAGCGATGGCTTAGGAGACAGGTTTAGATCCCTATCGCCTAAGGCTTTTCAATTTTATGGGCCGTGAGGGTCCCATAAAGGTATTTTCTCCCTGCGAGTCGTAAGGATCCCACAGGTGTATGTTCTCCTTAGGAGTCGTGAGGACTCCTAAGTGTGCTTTTCCTTTGTGAGTCGTAAGGATCCCACAAAGGTTTGTTCTCCTCATGTATCGTGAGGACACATGAGTAGATTTCCCTCGTTCCCAGTTTAATGACTTATAGGTCGACTGTTTCCAGTTTAACGACTTAGAGGTCATCTGTTTCCAGTTTAACGACGTAGAGGTCATCTGTTTCCAGTTTAACGACTTAGTAGTCATCTGTTTCCAGTTTAACGACGTAGAGGTCTGCTGTTTCCAGTTTAACGACTTGGTGGTCATCTGTTTCCAGTTTAACGATGTAGAGGTCATCTGTTTCCAGTTTAACGACTTGGTGGTCATCTGTTTCCAGTTTAACGATGTAGAGGTCATCTGTTTCCAGTTTAACAACTTGGTAGTCATCTGTTTCCAGTTTAACGACGTAGAGGTCATCTGTTTCCAGTTTAACGACTTAGAGGTCTGCTGTTTCTAGTTTAAAGACTTAGAGGTCTTCTATTTCCAGTTTAAAGACTTAGAGGTCTAATGTTTCCAGTTTAACGACTTGGTGGTCATCTGTTTCCAGTTTAATGACTTGGTGGTCATCTGTTTCTAGTTTAAAGACTTAGAGGTCTAATGTTTCCAGTTTAATGACTTAGAGGTATCTGTTTCCAGTTTAACGACTTGGTGGTCATCTGTTTCCAGTTTAACGACTTGGAGGTCATCTGTTTCCAGTTTAAAGACTTAGGGGTCTATTGATGGCGAGCTTGGAATTTTGGGGTGGGGGCCGGCATCAGCGTTGCTAACACTGAAGCAGAGGTGCCAGGAGCAATTCATCATTTGCCTACTCTTGTTGGCGGAGCGATGGCTTAGGAGACGGGTTTAGGTCCCTATCGCCTAAGGCTTTTCAATTTTATGGGCCGTGAGGATCCCATAAAAGCATTTTCTCCCTGCGAGTCGTAAGGACCCCGCAAGTGTATTTTCTCCTTAGGAGTCGTGAGAACTCCTAAGTGTGTTTTTCCTTTATGAGTCGTAAGGAACCCACAAAGGTTTGTTCTCCTCATGTATCGTGAGGACACATGAGTGGGTCTTCTCAATGGAGCATAATTCTAAAGGCGGAGACCAGCCGCGTAACTGGTGATTACGGTGGGGCATGGGTATGATGAGAATTATTTGAGCCCGTGGATTGTATACGGTAGTCAATTTGGGGACTAACCGTAGGGCTGGAAGAATTTTGGAAAACTGGACTTTGGTCGGCATCTGCATCGCTGCACTGGAATTTAGTACCAGGAGCGACTCATCATTCGCCGTTTTTTTTGTTGTTTTTGTTTTTGTTTTTATTTTACCGCGATTGCTCTATCATTTCAGCTTTTCTTATCGCGAAGATCGCGATTGCCCTATCATTTCGGGTTTTATTCGCGGTTGCCCCATCATTTCGGCTTTATTTTCATCTTTATTTTACTCGCTGATTTTTATTGCGAGTTGCCCCATCATTTCGGCTTTTCTTTATTTTTCTTTTATTTACACATTTTTTGTCTATTTACATATATATATATATATATATGTTTTTTTTACATTCCCAGTTAAACGACTTAGAGGTCGATTATTCCCAGTTTAATGACGTGGTGGTCGATTGTTCCCAGTTTAATGACGTGGCGGTCGACTGTTCCCAGTTTAATGACGTGGTGGTCGATTGTTCCCAGTTTAATGACGTGGTGGTCTATTGATCCCAGTTTAATGACGTGGCGGTCGACTGTTCCCAGTTTAATGACGTGGTGGTCCTTTTTTCTTATCCCAGCTCCTTGAACTTTGATCTTGGCGGAGCTGTGTTGATGACCTAGCTCGGTGGCTTGCCGATACATCCGAAGATTGTGAGGTTTTTCCAAGCTTATATTGGTTCTCTGCCCAATCTTTGAAAATATAGCAGTCTTCGATGGCATGACCCACCACTCTATGATATGGGCAGTATATGGGATTGCCGGTCATGTTCATTTCCTGTGGCCTCTTTGGAACAGGCAGTTGTAGACCGTTGTTCAAGGCGTCCATGAATATTTTGCGGACTTCATCCCTCCTGAAGGAGTATACTTTCTTCTTTCTCTCCATTGGAGTAGGTGCCTTTACTGATGCCGGTCCTCGAGGCCGATCGGTCTTTGGTTCGCCCTTTTCAGATAA
This sequence comes from Agapanthus africanus, assembly GCA_030015575.1. Taxonomy (NCBI): domain Eukaryota; kingdom Viridiplantae; phylum Streptophyta; class Magnoliopsida; order Asparagales; family Amaryllidaceae; genus Agapanthus; species Agapanthus africanus. Next base: position 153,210,377 of record CM057345.1, on the reverse strand, counting down.
TTGCACATGTCTGGGAGGATTAGGTTCCCGAAAGGCTTCGGTCTCCATTTTCATGAAATCGGCGGTCGTAGCTTGACTGTTTGCTAACGCGCCTTTAGACAGTTCTATCTCTCCCGTCCTGTATTGCCTTTCGACCCAATCTTTGAAGACGAAGCAGTCCTCAATGGCATGACCTATCACCCTATGATAGGGGCAATATTTTGGTTCGTCGGTCATATTCTCTTCTTGCGGTCTCTTTGATTCTGGCAGTTGTAGACCGTTTTTTAGGGCGTCCCTAAATATCTTGTGGACCTTTTCCCTCTTGAAGGAATATACCTTTTCCAGCTTCTCTTTCAGAGGCGATTCCCCCCCGGCGTATGTATCGGAGGGACTGGAGGCTGATTGCGGCCGTTTTTCGCGAAGGCGCTCCGCTTTTAGGTTGAAAGGGATATCAGTTGGCTGCCCCCGGGTATCAATCCCTGGCTCATGAGCCAAAATTTGATTCTGCTGTAATTGCAATCGGGCGACTTGTGTCACGAGATCTGCCACGACGTTTGCCAGCTCATCGACTTTGGAATAGACCTCGGCCATCTTCTCGTCCCTGTCCTGAAATTGCCTTTGAAGCCATTGGAATAATGCTTATTCTGTAGTTCCGGCTATGACAACCGGGTAATCTTTATTGCCTGAGCTCAATCCCGTAGGAACCATGGGCTCCTCTGGCTTATCGGCCTGAGCGGGCTCTTCATCATTTAGATCGAGCCGATGCTGGGTAGCGTCAACCATATCATCACCATGGCTGTGAAGAAGAGGAGGGTTCGTTTCTTCATGTCCGGCCATGTAGACGGTGTGGATAACACACTCAGCCATTCTTTCATCACTGGCAGCTGGTTTCGCGAAGCGGTCCGGGCTTTGGAAATTCATAAATTTTAACATGGCCAGAGCTCTAGCCCTTTTGTTGGCTCTATATCTGAGCCGCTTCTGCCTTAGCTTTTCTGCCTTGAACGTCTGGCAGGCTTCTGCTCTTCGGGAAGCCGCCATAGGCTGAGTGATGGGGAGGCTTAAGAAGACGCCCAATCGAGCAGTTGTCGGAGGCGCCGCTGGAGATTGCTTAAGACGCGTTGTAGCTTTGTTGGTGTTGATGGCCTTGGCCCTAGTTGGGGCCAAGAAAAGTTGTTCAGACACCGACTTGCGTTTGGGTTGGGGCGCCCTCGAGATCACCACATTTGGTCTCTTTCCTTTCGAGACCGGTTTGTCTGTTGCTGGAGCTTGAGGAGCGGGAATGGCGTTAGCGGGCACGAACAGAATAGAGCCGAACGGTAGCAGCGGCTCCTCCCACTGTCGCCCAAGACTGGCTGGGAGGACCGTCCTGGAGTCCATCTTCATCGTGTAAGAGATGGGAGCTGAGTTCATCATTGGAGACATTGTTGAAAGGCGATTGCTTGAAAACCTGCATGAAAGAGAATTATTTTAGTATAAATATAGACATGTAAATTGATTGAGTTCGCATGAACGTTTAACCCGAAATATGGGAGGAGAGATTGGTCCTACCGGGCGTGCCAGAAGCTGTAAGGTGTTTTTCGTCACCCCATTGAGATGGGAATACGCGCGCGCTTGTCAGGCGCATTACAGATCCCCCCTGCCAAGGGTAGGCCGGGGTTTATTGATTGTGGGGATCCGAATCTCCGACAGCCGCGGACTAAGCTGCCGTTAATTACCCCTCGCATTTGGAGCGAAGGAACCTCCGATTGACGGGTTAAACTGGTCATGCGACCTCAATATGCGGTGCGTTGGTGCGTGTGTATTTTTTTTTTGGTTTTGTTCTACTTGTAAAAAAAAGATATATATACATATATATATATTTTCTATATATAAAAACAAAAATATAAGTAAATAAATATTTGGAGAATTTTTTTTATTTATTATTATTTTTGTTTAATTTTAAAATATTATTTATAATTTAATTTTATTTATTTTATATTTTTTTTAAATAAAAAAAGGGATTAAATAAAGAAAAGAAGAAAAGAAAATAATTATGTTTTTTTTTAATTTTTAAATATTATTTATAATTTATTTTTATTTATTTAATATTTATTTATTTTTATTTTAAATAAAAAAAGGAGAAAGAAAGAAAAAAAGAAAAAAAAAGAGAGTTTTGTATTTTGTTAAAAAAAATGGGGTCACATGTTAGCATGTGACCCCTCATATGAGGGGGGTCACATGCTAGCATGTGACATGGAGGGTCACATGTTAGCATGTGACCCCTCATGTGTTGGGGGGGGGGTCACATGCTCAGCATGTGACCCGTCATATGCTCAGCATGTGAGAAGGCCATCACATGTTTAGCATGTGACCCGTCACATGCTAAGCATGTGAGGGGGCCGTCACATGCTTTGCATGTGACCCACGTCACATGTTAAACATGTGATGGGGCTGCTTTTGCATGTGACCCCGTCACATGCTTTGCATGTGACCACCACTTTTTTTTTTTTTTTTTTGAGAACGTGGAGTTCAACTCCAAAAGAATTTTATATGGCTAAAAAAAATATAATGTGGAGTTAGACTCCCCAAAAAAAAGTATTTTTTTTGTGGAGTTAAACTCCAAAAGAATTTCTGTAGTGATGTTAAACACCAAAAGAATTTTATTTGTAGAGTTGAACTCCAAAGGAATTTTATTTGTGGAGTTGAACTCCAAAAGATTTTTACTATGGAGTTGAACTCCAAAAGAATTTTTGTAGTGGAGTTAAACTCCAAAATAATTTTCCTGGTGGTGGAGTTGAACTCCAAAAGAATTTTATTTGTGGAGTTGAACTCCAAAAGATTTTCTCCTTTCTCCTTTGAGAAGAAACCCAAAATGGGTTCTCTTGAAACTCCAAGATCTAGATCTTAGATGATAAAAAAAGAGACCCTCTTTCCTCTCTTGATGGAGTCTTGGGAGGTGGATTTATGGTAAAACTTTGTTTAGTTTTAAAAAAAAGAGAGCTAAGCTCTTGATTTATTTGGAAAATGAAAAGGAAGAGGAAGAACTTGAAGAAGAGAGAGTGGAGGCACAAACCCTAGTTTTATTTTGAGGGAATGAAAAGTCTATCCTTTATTCATCATCATGTTGCCTTATATAGGCTTACACATTTACATATAGCCCCTTGGGCTTCACAAAATGGCATTTTGCCTATCCCATGGCTCATGTGCCATTTCATTTTTTGCACATAAGCCATGGGCTTACAAAATATTGGCTTTATGCCCATTTTGCATACATTCATGTATAAAAAATTACATAAAAATTATTTATTACATGATCTATATTTTGGCATAGAGGAGGCTGGCCGCGGGCTCGACTTGGGTATGGGCCCGCTTGACCTGGGCTTGGGCCCACCTAGCTTGGGGGTTGACCTTGACTTTGACTCGGTCAACCGGGGTGTAAATTTTTACCCCAACACTACCCAGGTTTCTATCGATAAGAAGGCCGATGAGCAAACTCATCCGAACTCCTACTGAGCCTATCTATGACAATCTCCGTACATTCTAGTCTGTTCGTCTAAGAGTATCGCATATCGGGCCTGGGGGCGATAGCCGCCAGACCCCTAATAGCGCAATAAGTCATGCCGGAGTGTAGCCCAATGTAAGTCGATGTCGTGTACCCCGCGGGTTCGCAGGGAGGCGGAATACGTAAAAAAATGATTTTTTCGGGGTCGCAACACCGACTTAAGCACCAAGATCGATGCTAAACCCTAGCTAACAAAATTGTATGAGGTTAACTACTCGGAAAGAAGTTTATACCTCACAGATTCATGTCCTTTGGGTCTTCTTATCGCTGTCCTCCTCCTCGTCATAGGCTCCAAGGATCGTAACGGATCAGGCAACCTCGTCGGCCTCCTCGAGTCAAAGACGATCAACCCGAGAGTCTATAGTCCGAGCTCCAATCTCAAATCCGAGGTAACTACGGTATCTAGTTCGCTAAACTAGATATCCTAGATGATGTAGAGAGTATGGATGGATTAATATGTCTCTAAGTACCCTAGGATTCTCAACACATGAGAGATTTAGGGTTAGAGGAAGAAGAAGGGGAGCTTAAGGAAAAGAGAGTGAAAAGTGAGCTAAAAATAAAGATGGCTCATTTGTGATGAATAGATGAAGCATACAATAATTAATAAGATAAATATCTCACAAAATATCAAGCATGCTTCAACAAATATCTTATGAGTCAACACCATGAGTCACTATGAGCCATGCTTCATTTAACAAATATCTCCACCTCATTTCCTCCACCTCATTAATCTTTTAATCAAAAGATTAAACCCCAAATGAGGTGTTTTCTTCTAGAAGCAATTTCGAGTAAATTACGAAAATGCCCATCATCCGTATATACATACCTGTATCCATATTCCGAAGAATACGAATACAATGAGAAGAAAATAATCCATCAATATAATACTAGGATCCGGCTTAAACCAAAGCCCACTAGTATTATCCGCCCGAACATCATACGTGCACAAGTACACGTATGTGATCGAAGCCCTGCCGTAAAACCATACGGCCTCTACATCTTTTGCCCGATGCAGGGAAACCCTCTGTGTGGGACTCTAAAGACTCGACACTACGCTGGCCGTGGGTTTAACCACAAGCATGTCAACGGTACTAACTGCACGTAACGGCTACCCAGATATCTGTCGATAAGAAGGCCGATGAGCAAACTCATCCAAACTCCTACTGAGCCTATCTGTGACAATCTCCATACATTCCGGCCTGTTTGTCTAAGAGTATCGCATATCGGACCTAGGGGCGATAGCCGTCAGACCCCTAATAGCGCAATAAGTCGTGCCGGAGTGTAACCTAATGTAAGTCGATGTCACGCATCCTGCGGGTTCGCGGGGAGGCAGAATACGTAAAAAACGATTTTTTCGGGTGTCGTAACACCGACTTGAACACCAAGATCGATGATAAACCCTAGCTAACAAAACTTTATGAGGTTAACAACTCGGAAAGAAGTTTATACCTCACAGATTCATGTCATTTGGTTCTTCTTGTCGCTGTCCTCCTCCTCGTCATAGGCTCCAAGGATCGTAACGGATCGGGTAACCTCGTCGGCCTCCTCGAGTCAAAGACGATCCACCTGAGAGTCTATAGTCCGAGCTCCAACCTCAAATCCGAGGTAACTACGGCATCTAGTTCGCTAAACTAGATATCCTAGATGATGTAGAGAGTATAGATGGATTAGTATGTCTCTAACTACCCTAGGATTCTCAACACATGAGAGATTTAAGGTTAGAGGAAGAAGAAAGGGAGCTTGAAGAAAAGAGAGTGAAGAGTGAGATAAAAATAAAGATGGCTCATTTGTGATGAACAGATGAAACATACAATAATTAATAAGATAAATATCTTACAAAATATCAAGCATGCTTCAACAAATATCATGTGAGTCAACACCATGAGTCACCATGAGCCATGCTTCATTTAACAAATATCTCCACCTCATTAATCTTTTAATCAACAGATTAAAACCTAAATGAGCTGTTTTCTTCTAGAAGAAATTTCGAGTAAATTATGAAAATGCCCCACATCCGTATATACATACCCGTATCCGTATTCCGAAGAATACGAATACAATGAGACGAAAATAATCTATCAATATAATACTAGGATCCGGCTTAAGCCAAAGCCCATTTGTATTATCCGCCCGAACATCATATGTGTACAAGTACACGTATATGATCGAAGCCCTGCCGTAAAACCATACGGCCTCTACATCTTTTGCACGATGCAGGGATACCCTCTGTGTAAGACTCTAAAGACTCGATACTACGCTGGCAGTGGGTTTAACCACAAGCACATCAGCGGTACTAGCTGCACGTAACGGCTACCCAGGTATCTGTCGATAAGAAAGACGATGAGCAAACTCATCCGAACTCCTACTGAGCCTATTTGTGACAATCTCCGTACAGTCCGGTCTGTTCGTCTAAGAGTATCGCATATCGGACCTAGGGGTGGTAATAGTCAGACCCTTAATAGCGCAATAAGTTGTGTCAGAGTGTAGCCCAAAACACCCTGAGAAACTACTAGAGTACCTACCAGTAAATCTCGCTTGCCTTGGCTAAAGACTTTGTGTAATGGCTTTCTGAACACAGAGTGATATCAACCCCCAATATTGGGAGAGACGAATCATATATAACCGCCACTGCCTCCAAGTACTTCGGGACTGAACCCAAGTACTACCTGTTTGCACGACTTCTTTGAGCCGTGGTAGGGTAGTAATCAAAGAATAGTGGGAACACACTCGAGGCGAAGTAGCAGTGCAAAGTTGACAGACTAAGCTGTACTCGTGTCACTTGGGAACTGCCACCCGACGATAGGTATAATACCCACCAGCAGTTCCCTACGAGTCCTGTCAAGTGTACTCATAACCCAATGAGCACCTGCATACTATCTCCAGTATGACGTACTAATGGCTGTGGGAATGACCATCTCCCCTGCTGGGATGAGAAGCGTATACACTAGTCTACTCTCGAGTATCGATACCCCGTTTCGATAATCCTGCAACTAGGGACCTATATAAGGATATGTTTATAGACTACCCAGCCCCCACTAGTGTGACTGTCATCATAACGCTGATAGTCAAGCAAAGATCATAAGGGCTCTACCAATATGTATAAGCGATATGCTAAAAACACATGCACATATTGAGGTAGAAACAAACCAGGTAGCATACTACCATTTCGAGCAAGACTGTTACTATGTCCGTGTATATCCCAAGCTACCATTAAGTAATACACAAACCAGTATGATACAATAATGGCCTCTAGGGGATATATCACTAACACCCAATACACCGTGAGAAACTACTAGAGTACCTACCAGTAAATCTCGCTTTCCCTGACTAGGGACTTTGTGTGATGGCTTTCTGAACACAGCACGATATCAACCCCTGTACCGGGAGAGACAAATCCTATCTAACTGCTACTGCCTCCAAGTGCTTCGGGACTGCACCCAACTGCTACCTATTTGCACGACCCCTTTGAGCCATGGTAGGGTAGTAATCTAAGAATAGTGGGAACACACCCGAGGCGAACTGTCGATGTCAAGTCAACGGACTAAGCTGTACTCATGTCACCTGGGAACTGCTACCTGACAATAGGTATAGTACCAACCAGCAGTTCCCCACGAGTCTTGTCCAGTGTACTCATAACCTGATAAGCATCTGCATACTATCTCTAGTACGACGTACTAATGGCTGTGGGACAGACCATCTCTCCTGATGGAATGAGAAGCGTATACACTACTCTACTCTGGAGTATCAATGCCCCGTCTTGATAATCCTACGACTAGGGACCTGTATAAGGATGTGCTTATAGACTATCCGGACCTCACTAGTGTGACTGACATCACAACGCTGGTAGTCAAGCAAAGATCCTAAGGGCTCTACCAATATGTATAAGCGATATGCTAAAAGAAACACATGGACATATTGAGGTAGAATCAAACCAAGTAGCATACTACCATATTGAGCAAGACTATTAATACATCTGTGTATATCCCAAGCTTCCAAAATGTAATATACAAACTAATATGATACAATAATGACCTCTAGGGCATATATCACTAACAATGCTATCGACGAACTCCTGCAGCAGGGAGATTATTTTCTGTTTTACTTCTTCTAATAGGCGCGAACAAATGTAAGTCGGTTGTGGGTTATCCAGGTCAATTTCGATTAGCTCGTCAAAGGTTACTTGTCCTCCATCTTTGAACTCTTGAGGGGCTTCCTCTGGCTCAATCAGCTCGTTGTTCTCCCCAGGATTCCTACTGGTTTCGTTAACTTGAATCATATAGCATGACTTGACATCGGATTGGACGTAACCTACGCCCCGTCTGTCTGGGACTTGTCTGTGAACAAATGGTCGGGCTTAAGGCGGGTGCCAGATCCCTTCGAAAAATTTGGTGTTGGATACTGATTGTTTTATCGGCCGGCCGCATTTCTTAAAGTATTCTCGCATCTCGGACACGTAGTACCTGATATTTAGGACATATCTTATGCCTCTTTCATACAGAAGACATATTAGGGACAAGTCATCTGAGCGCCTGATAGAATTGACCCATAGAACAAGATGCCCCTCTGCTCGCCCTTTCTTCCGGAAACATAGAAGGTTTTCAATTGTTCCACAATGAAGACTGAAAGAGCATCGAGTTCTTTATATAACTGGTCTGGGACCCTTGTGATAGACAGAGAGCCATCTGTGACTTCAAGGTATTTCCTTAGCCTTGACTTCTTGGAATAAGTCTTTTCCGCACACCTATTGCATGATGAATCCTCAGCATCTGATTCATCGGTGTCATTACCAAAGTGGGGACGGACTTTACTGTGATTAAAGCTAAAGGGTGGGCCTTCATCGTCAGACTCATCAGTGTCGCTACCGAAGTGCGGACACCCTTAGGGAGTTTTGATCTTGAAGGTGATAGCCCGCTCTGATTTGATTTTGGAATTTAAAACTGTTTCATCTTCAGCAGGTTGAATTTCATTGCTGACATGGCTTCTTCTTTCTTATAGAAATCAAATAAAAAAATAGTCCAGCTATAATCTCTCTCTCTACAACTAAACAACACTTACAACCACAACATAAACAGCAGCTTATGCGATCACATCTTCCGAAACAGACGACCCTACATAGAAGAACAAACCCACATACATATTGAAAGAGTTTTGTGTTGGGATCAAAATTTACACCCCTTTGTCCGGAAAGTCAAAATCAACGCCTACAAGTAGGCCCAAGCTTGAGTCCAAGTCAAGCAGACCTGCGTCAAGTTCAAGTTCAAGCATGGGGTCGACCCCTATGCCAGGAGAAAAAAAAGATTATGCAATAAATAAATTTAATGTATTTTTTTATGAATAAATGTAAAATAATGGGCAAAAAGCCAAAATTGTAAAGACCAAGGGGCGTAAATGAATAGTGTAAAGGTTATAAAAGCCAACCCTATGATAAAAAATCAATAAAAATAATTCTCCCTTAAAATTTTCTTGGGTTTCGAGCCGCCTCTCGTTCTCTCAAAGATTCTCCTTCTTCTTCTAAAATTTTTGAGAAAGCTTTTTCCCTTTTCCTTCACTGTCAATTTATTTAAATCTTAAAACCTATACATAAAACTGACGCGGGTCAGGATCGCGTCAAGATGTTACCTTCCGTTGATCTGCTGTTGGTGATGATGGACGGCCAAGATTTGAGTTGAAGGATAGCTATTGAGGTGTGTGGATCTCAATAGGTTTGAGGTTGTTGGGGCCGAGCTACCTGTAAGGAAGTCCTGGGGTGGTTGTACCACCGAGTCATCGAGGAGAAGTTGATGGAACTGGCCGATCGCTTTGCAGCCATGAAGAGGGCGAGGGATGCCAGCAGGTAGGATGCCGAGGCGGCGCTTCAGGCGGCGGAGGTTGCCGAGATTCGGGCTAGATAGGCGGTGACTGATTACAAGGGGTCGGACCAATTTTACGTCGACCTCGGCGAGGCCTCCGCCATTGCATGGAACAATGATCTTGATGCCGTCAAGGATCAGTTTCCGGAGTTTGCCGACGGTGAGCTCCGTGCTCGGGTCCCACTTTCGGTGGTCATGCCTCCAGCCGATGGTGATGAGGGAGGTGAGGTCTAGGCGGGGCTTGCAGCCCGAACTTTTTGGCTTTTCCTCCTCTCTCTTTTGTAAGCCTCCGGGTAATTTGATAAGGCTGGGGATCCCATAATACCCTTGTAAAGAATTTTGGCTTTGTGAATAAAAAACTTTTTGCAGTAGTATTTGCGCGCGTATTTTCCTTTGTCGGTAAACACTTGTATTTGCACAGTTCAGCCTTCACGTCGGGTCGTTTCTTCGTCTGGCGATTGCACGTCGAGTTGAATTCGACTATTTGCCAAGTATGCAAAGACCAGTGAAGGGTCAGTATCTCCATGGCCCCAAAGTCGAGGTTGGGATCGCTTAGACGTGGATGGCCTCATGGCGAGGGCCTGGACCGTGGCGTCGGCGGTTTGTAACACCAGCTATGGATGACCGAGCATGGTAGATGCTCGGTTGCCTCTTGGCGAGGGCTTAGGTATCGGGCTTCGTGGGGTAGTGAACGACATCCATCATAACCGAGCATGGTAGCTGCTCGGTTGCCTCTTGGTGAGGGCTTCGATCCTTAGCACTGGAAAGGCCGTAAGAGGTGGCTAAGGATGGACTGAGCAGTGAAGCTGCTCAGTGGCCTCTGGGCGAGGGCTTCGATCCCTAGCATTATGGGGTAGGGAGCTACTAGCTAGGGATAGCCGAGCAGGGTAGCCGCTCGGCTGCCTCTTGATGAGGGCTTTGATCCCTGGCGTTGTGGGGTAGGGAGCTACCAGCCGGGGATAGCCGAGCAAGGTAGCCGCTCGGCTGCCTCTTGGTGAGGGCTTTTGATCCTTAGCGTGGGAGGGGCCGTAAGAGGCCTACTAAGGACAGTCCGAGCAGGGTAGCCGCTCGGCTGCCTCTTGGCGAGGGCTTTTATCCCTAGCGTCATGGGGTAGGGAGCTAGTAACCGGGGATAGCTGAGCAGGGTAGCCGCTCGGCTGCCTTTTAGTGAAGGCTTTAGATCCTTAGCACGGGAGGGGCCGTAAGAGGCCTACTAAGGACGGGCCGAGCAAGGTCGCTGCTTAGTGCCTCTTGGCGAGGGCTTTGATCCTTAAGGATAGGGCCGAGCAGGGTTGCTGCCCGGTGCCTCTTGGTGAGGGCTTTGATCCATGGCGTTGTGGGGTAGCGAGCTACCAGCCAGGGATAACCGAGCAAGGGCAGGCCCGGTTGCCTCTTGATGAAGGCTTTTGATCCTTAGCACGGGAGGGGCCGTGAGAGGCCTGCTAAGGACGTGTCGAGCAGGGTTACTGCCTGGTGCCTCTTGGCGAGGGCATTGATCCTTAAGGATGAGCCGAGCAGAGTTACTGCCCGGTGCTTCTTGGTGAGGGCTTTTGATCCCTGGCGTCGTGGGGTAGGGAACTACCAGCCAGGGATAGCTGAGCAGGTTAGCCGCTCAGCTGCCTCTTGGTGAGGGCTTTGTTTCCTGGTGTCGTAGGGTAGGTAACTACCAGCCGGGGATAGCCGAGAAAGGTAGCCGTTCGGCTGCCTCTTGGTGAGGGCTTTGAATCCTGGCATCGTAGGGTAAGGAACTACCAGCCAGGGATAGCCGAGCAGGGTAGCCGCTCGGACGCCTCTTGATGAGGGCTTCGATCCCTTGAATCGTGGGGTAGGGAACTACAAGCCAGGGATAGCCGAGCAGGGTAGCCGCTCGGCTGCCTCTTGGTGAGGGCTTTGATCCCTGGCATCGTAGGGTAGGGAACTACCAGCCAAGGATAGCCGAGCAGGGTAGCCGCTCGGCCGTCTCTTGATGAGGGCTTTAGTGGCGTCCCGGGTCCACATGCAGCATTGGCAGGAGCGAGCAGCAACAGCTACGGCCTGGCTAACTAAAATCTACTCTGATTATCACAAGGAGTACTTCCTTGATCTCATTCCACCTCTATTGTAACCTCTTTTTTGTAAGGCTGAAGAGCCCATAGTGCCTTTTTGAATGGATAGAATTCTTCTTTTCACAACGTTCAAGCGTTCCCTTCGTATTATTAAATAGAAAGGACTTTAGAAGAGTTTACACTATTCTTGTGAAATAAGAAATACACACTCGTGGATATTCCCTTCACTGGTATAGCTTGAGTTTCTCAGCGTTGTAAGGCTGTGGAAACTTGCGCCCGTCCGCATCTTGCAATTGGTAGGCTCCGCTGGGAAGGACCTTGGAGACGAGGAAAGGGCCGTCCTATTTAGGGGAAAACTTATGTAGCCTGCCTTGATCGACAAACTCATTTCGCCTCAGGACTAGGTCTTCGGTCTTGAAGAAGTGGCGCTTGACTCGCGCGTCGTAATATCGGACGATTTGCTGCTGATAAGCGGCAGCTCTGATCTGAGCCCGGTCTCGTTTCTCCAACAAGATATCTAGGTTGGTCTGGAGGGCCATGGTGTTGGCTTCGATGTCGAAGTGTTCGATCCGGTGACTGGATAGCCCGATCTCCGCTGGGACCATTGCCTCAGTCCCGTAGCAGAGGCTGAAAGGGGTTTCCCCGGTGGGGGTCTTATTTGACGTGCACGGGGCCCATAGGACCCAGAGTAATTCCTTGACCCAACTGCTTTGGCGTCCTTCTAGACGGGTCCGGAGACCTCGGAGGGCGTCCCGATTGGCGGCTTCGGCTTGCCCGTTGCATTGGGGATGCGCAACCGCGGCGAACTTCATGAGGATGTGATATTCATTGTAGAATTCCTTCACTTTCTCGTTCTCGAAGTTTATTCCATGGCCGGTAATGATACACCTCGGGATGCCAAACCGGAGTATCACGTTGTTCTGCAGGAACTTGATGGTCGTGGTGGCATCCGGTTTCCTGATGGGGATGGCCTCAATCCATTTCGTGAAGTAATCCACCGCGACGAGGACATACTTGTGCCCGCCTATACCGGTGGGGAACTGGCCTATCATGTCCAACCCCTAATGGGCGAACGGCCACGGGGAGGTAAGGGCTGTCAGCTCGGTGGCCGGAAGGCGAGGTATGCTTCTGTGGAGTTGGCAACTTTTGCATCTTCTGACGAGCTTCTGAGCATCTTGGTGAATAATTGGCCAGTAGTACCCCTGAAGCAATACCTTCTGGATCAAGGTGCGGGCCCTTTGGTGTGCGCCGCCGACCCCTTCGTGGATTTCGTGGAGGATGTAGTTGGTTTCACGGGGGTCAACACACCGGAGCAAGGTTGAGTGAAAGACTTCTTGTAAAGGTTCCCATTGCTTCAGATGAAGTGACGGGCTTTGGCTCGGAGACAGCGGGCTGCTTTCCGATCTTCTGGGAGCATGCCTTCCCTTAGGAATTCTATGAGGGGCTTCTTCCAGTCTCGGTCCCTTTCTAGGGATGTGTACACATGAAGCATTGTCGCCCCGTCTTCCACACTGGGCCGTGGCAGGGTCTCGAAGAGGATAGATCGCTTGTTGTTGGCCGAGTAGGATGAAGCCAGCTTACTCAGGGCGTCGGCTTGGGCATTGAGCTGTCTGGGTATTTGCTCTACATGGACCTCATCGAAGTTCTTTCGAAGTCTTCTTACCTCGGAAAGATACTTTACCATTAGAAGTTCCCGGGCTTCGAAATGGCCGGTCACTTGGCCAACGACGAGGGCTGAGTCACTGCGGATCCGAATTGTTTTCAGCCCCAGCCCGGAGGCCATGCAAAGTCCAGCCAGCAGGGCCTCATATTCTTCCGCGTTGTTTGAGGCCTTGAACCCGAGCTTCAGAGAATACTCCATTTCTGCCTCGTTCGGGCCTCGAATGATGAGGCCGTCTCCACAGCCTTCCTCGATCGAGGACCCGTCGACGTAAATAATCCACTCAGGAATTGAGTCAGGCCCCCATTGATCGAGGGTCAAGCCACGAGGGTCAGCGTGGACTCCGGCTCCTTACTGGGGATGGTGCATTCGATGATAAAATCGACCAGGGCCTGTGCTTTGATGGCCTGCCCTGGGCGGTATTTTATGTCAAATTGGGACAGTTCCCACCTCCACTTCTCTAAGCGGCCCGAGGATTCGGGTGACGCGAGGATAGCCCCCAGCGCGCGCTTGGTAAAAACGAGGATGGTGTATGCCTGGAAGTAGTGTCATATCTTCCTTGAGGCCACAACGAGCGCCAGAACGATCTTCTCTATGGCTGGTTATCTCGTTTCAGCATCTTTGAAGACGTGGCTCATGTAGTACCCCGGCTTTTGCACTCTGTCGACCTCTTGGACGAGAACTGAGCCTGCTGCTTGGTCGGATACCGCCAGATACAGTGATCGCTCGTCTCCTTCAACTGGTCAGGTGAGCAGTGGCGGCGTCGCAAGGTGCCTCTTTAATTGGTCAAAGACGGTTTGGCACTCCTCTGACCACTCGAACCTCGGGATATTCCCTAGAGCTTTGAAGAATGGGAGGCACTTCTCCCCAGACCTCGACATGAAACGGCCCAGAGCGGCTACCCGCCTGTTAGTCGCATGATCTCGACGTTGGTCCTGGGCGCGGTCATGTTGAGGATAGCATCGATTTTTTCTGGGTTAGATTCGATTCCACTGTGGGTGACCATAAAACCGAGGAACTTTCCCCCGGTGACCCCGAATGTGCACTTTGCGGGGTTCAGCTTCATCTTGAACTTGAAGAGTACTCCGAAGGCCTCGCCCAGGTCCTTGGCGTGGTCGGTCGACGAAACTGATTTGACGAGCATGTCATCGACGTAAACTTCAGCTTCATCTTGAACTTGAGGAGTACTCCGAAGGCCTCGCCCAGGTCCTTTGCGTGGTCGGTCGACGAAACTGATTTGACGAGCATGTCATCGATGTAAACTTCTATGTTCCTGCCGATCTGTGGCTTGAACATGCGGTTGACCAATCGTTGGTATGTAGCCCCGGCATTCTTGAGGCCGAAGGGCATCACCTTGTACTAGTATACCCCCCGGTCCGTTATGAATGCGGTAAGATCTTCGTCTGCCGAATTCATACGGATCTGATTATAGCCGGAGAAGGCATCCATGAAGCTCAATAGCTCGTGGCCAGCCGAGTTGTCGACGAGCTGATCTATCCAAGGGAGGGGATAGTTGTCTTTGGGGCAGGCCTTATTAAGGTCGGTGAAGTTGACGCACATGCGCCACTTCCCTCATGACTTCTTGACCAGAACTACGTTCGCCAGCCACTCCGAATAAGGTACATTCCGAATGAAGTTGGCGGCAAGGATCCGATCCACCTCGTCTTCGATAGCCTTCTGTTTGACCGGGGCGAAGCTTCGCTTTTTCTGCCTGACGGGTCAGGCCGTAGGATCAACCCCGAGCTTGTGAGATATGATTTTAGGGTCGATCCCAGGCATGTCAGCAGGCGCTCAGGCGAAAATGTCGGGGTTGTTCCTGAGGAAATTAACCAGGTCATCTCACTGAGTTCCTGTCAGAAGCGATCCGATCTGGACGATCTTTTCGTCGTCCCCTTCTATCAGGGGGACATTTGTCATCGGTTCGACCGGGGTTCCTCGGGCCTCTTTTTGCTCGTCTTGAGTGTCCAAGGAACCCCTGATGTCACCTTCACCCTCGACATCGTCGGCTGGCTGCTCAGATAAAGATGTTGTAGTGAAGCATACATTTGCAATCAGCTGGTCTCCATAGACCCGACCTATCCCGCCCTGATCGAGAGGGAACTTCATCGCCAGGTTGTAGGTCGATATCTGGGCCCGGAGGGAGTTCAGCGTTTGGTGGCCGAGGAGGATGTTGTAGGCCAATGGGATTCTTGCTACGATGAATTCCACGGGCAATGTTCGCGTGCGGCCGGCCTCCCCGACGTTAAACTGCAGAGTGACTACCCCTTCCGCCGGGATAGAGTGGTTAGTGAACCCTGAAAGGATGTGGGAGGTCGTCCTTAGGTCTGCTGAGGTAAGCCCCATACGCAGAAAGAAATCGTAGAAGAGAATGTCCGCCGTGCTACCTAAGTCGACCAGTATTATATGCACCTCGTATTGGTGGATTCGGGCAGGGATCACCAGAGGGTCGTTGTGGGGCAGGGATATGCCGTGGAAGTCCCCGTCGTCAAAAATGATCGGCTCGTTATCCCTGGCTTTCTTCCTCAGGCGACTGTCGACCTCCACTGCCGGCGTAGGGTGTTGAGTCTCGTAGGTGCTCGACGGACCCCCTGCTGACATAACCATGATTTTTGATGAGCCTCGGTTCCTTTCAGCGAGGTCCCTTAGTGTTAGTTATATGTATGCCCTAGAGTCCATTACTGTAAATACGATGTATATTGTAATGTATGCTTGGACATATATAGGGAGGACTTTCTTGCTCGACATGATAGTATGCTATCTGGTTGTACTTTATCTTAACATGTACGATGATTGTCTCTATGTTACATGTTGATAAAGCCCTTAGGATAAGTACTCGACTACTGGGACTATGATGAGATCATACTAGTGGGGCCACGGTAGTCGACGAGTACATCCAATTACTGTTCCTAGTCGAGGGTGTATCGAGACAGGGCATCGATGCACCAGAGTAGACTAGCGTATACGCATCTTGACCCATATGATGGGCGATGGATGTGTAAGTCTACGGTAGCGCCCCGGCCGTCAATCTGACGCCAAATGCGGAACAAAAACTTTTATAACTGGCGCTATCGCATACTATCACCCGGATCTGCCATTAACGCTAAACTAACAAACTACAGAGAGGGTAGAAAAGTTATACTGAACGATCCGAATCCTTCATTCTTTAACCATCATCCCATGCTCTGTTGCGGCTGCTCCGATCTCGTCGATCTCTGATCTCCTCTTACAGGTGGCACCACATCAACGGATCTTTAAACGGGCTCCCGCCTTTGACCCGAGGCAACTCGGTCATCAAGTTTGCTAAAAGAGATGACCAAGATTGATGTAGAGAATGAGTAGAACACTTTGTCTCACTTCATCCAAAGCCATGGACGAACGGTTAATGAAGTTGCCATTTGAAACGGATGATGGAAAAATGAGCTATATGAAATTACATGAAGCAATACTATCATAATCTTTTTCCCAAAATGAATCACTTTTTTCCTTAGCCCCCAAATGATTTGGTCGGCCACTATCTATAAAAGGAGGGAGGTGAGTGTAGGATAGGGGAGGGTAACTTTAAGCTATGATACTTAGCATAACATTTAATGAAAGAATGAATCATCAAAAATCATTAAATGCAATCCATGAATCATTAACCTAGTCACCATAACACATCACCACCCAATTAATGCTAACTATGAATCATCAAATCTAGAACCTTCTAGAACCATGACTCACCCAATGAAGGAAAGATAAATCCGTATTAAACCGAATGTTTAATACGGGTGATAGAAAACTGGCAACTTCCAAAAGCGATCACGAAACGAATTTCAGGATAACCCCGTAACTGTATAAATATACCCATATTTGTATTACGACCGAATACAAATGCAACTGAGACAAAAATATTATATCTACAATGTATAATACATGGATCCGGTTTAAACCAAAACCCACCAGTATTATCTGACCAAACTATGACACGTGCGTAAACGCACGTGCATTTTTCGAACCCTGTCATAAAACCATACGGACTCTACAACGTTTCGGCCGAACTTGGGAAACTATCTGTGGGGGACTCTAATGACTCGTCAGTACCCTGGCAGTGGGTTTAACCACAAGCCGTCAGCGGCACTAGCTATACGTAACGGCTGCCCATGTACTGACCTCAAGGGTAGCCGATGAGCGAACTCATCCTGAAACCCTACTGAGCCTAACAGTGAAAATATACATACAGTCCGGTCCGTTCGTCTATGAGTATCACATATCTAGCCTAGGGGCTGGTAACGTCAGACCCCCAATAGCGGTATAAGTCGTGTCGGAGACAAGCCCTGAACACCCTGAGAAACTACTGGAATACTTACCAGTAATTCTCACCTGCCTTGGCCAAGGACTTGGTGTAATGGCTTTCCTAGACACAGCGCGATCTCACCCCCAATACCGGGAGAGACGAATCCCCTGCCGGTCCGCTCACCTGCCTCCATGTGGCTCGGGACTGTACCCAAAAAATACCTGTTTGCACGACTTCTTTGAGCCGTGGTAGGGTAGAAATCAAAGCACAGTGGGAACTCACACGAGACAAATGACGACCTCAGGTCGATGAACTAACCTGTACACATGTCACCAGGGAACTGCTATCTGACGATAGGTATAATACCAACTAGCAGGTTCCCGGCGAGTCATGTCCGGTGTACTCATAACCCAATGAGCACCTGTATACATCTTAGGTGATCCAACTGACACCAGTGGCTTGTGAGACCGGCCACCGCCCCTCGTCGGGGTCTCGACTGTATACACTAGTCTACTCCGGAGTATCGATGTCCTGTCTCGAAACTCCCACGACTAGGGACCACTTTTAAGGATGAGCTTATAGACTACCCAACTCTCACGTATATGATCGCCATCATACTGTTGGTAGTCAAGCAAGATCCTAAGGGCTCTATCAACGTGTAATCGTGATCAGTCACCTGAACCTATACACGACTGATAAAGGCAAACCAGATAGCATACTATCATCTCGAGTAAGACTGTGCTACCGGTATAGGTCCTCCTCAATCATTGCAATCACGTACCTGCAATCCAATAATTGACTTTGAGGGCACTATATCCAACAATCTCCCATTTTCACTTATGGATAATTATTGCGATGTCGCATACTCACAGCCCGTGTGATACCGAGCACCCAACTCCTCTACTAATCAGTTTCACAAAGCCCGTTTGTAAAACTCTTGCGTTCGAGAAATAGCTTCAATGAGTGGATCCGCCCCGATGTCTCTTTCTATGTCTCTCTTAATATCAAGTTCGCGGAGAAACCCATCTCCTGAATTGAGTAATACCTGTCTTAGAATATGTCTGGATATCTGATGGGACCTAGTTCATAAATGAACTCCAAATCCAAACTTCTTAGACTGTATCGATAACTGAACCTAATCAGTATCCTGCACCATGCCTCCCACAGTATCCCTTTGGACCACCTGTCCATAATACTGCCCCCTTCGTCAGAGGGAAAACTATAACTCTGACAATCACTCTGTCATCCATGTCACCTTTGAAGCCTGGAATGATAACCGTCTCCCGAAGGAGGCTGCCGTCATCAAATCCGTAGAACATGCACTTATGTTCTAAAACTGCTTCCTTATGTTTCTCCAGGATTGGATTAATACAAACTTATTGCATTTAGTGCAAAAACAACATCTGGTGTGGTACTTGACATCTCACGATTGACTCAATTGCCTAAGCAAGTGATATGCCAATCATGCACATCCCTCTCCCCTTTAGTCTGTAAGACACCTTTAGAGAGGGTGACTCCACCACCTGCAGGTACACCACCATACCAGGAGTCATATATTCTAAAATACTATTAGAATACTGACAAAGTACCCACATTGGGAAAATACCCAAATCTAGATCTAAAACCATAGATCTAGAAACCAGAATGTCTGATATTATATCCATATCCTGTCTGGAGAAACAACTGTGTGACGACCAAAGTACAACCGATCGTAGTATAAGAATTTTACTTCCTACTCTGTGTATGTCATCCAAATACCAGGACATCACACCCTACTACAATCTTAACAGATCCATCCCCTATTCTGATGAAGTCAAAGCCATGACTGTCACATCACAACTAGATGATCTATCTCCGCTATATCTGCTCTAATCTATAAATAGACAAAAGCTACTTGCCTACTATGCTCCCGCTGCTCCCACTGACCACAACAACCCTCTGGCAAAATAATATACACGTGCACTTCTAAAGCCAGTTTAGAACGACGCTATACTTATCCTCCTGCCGGGTCTCATAGCCTGGAACAACAGTAGTGTCAAGTCTGGGTAGATAAGAACCTCCCTGTCACCGTCCTTGAGGCTACCGGAGTACCTCTCGGGTGTCTGAAGTTACCCACCATATCTGCGGAGTGGCTATTGGAATGTCAAACCTGATTGAATCTATATGTCCTATTAAATTTTCCGTAATCGTTTGCGGTTCTGGAATCACTTCCAGTTCTACCATACTCCCACTACTGTTTTCTGAAAAAATCCATTTTACTAAAACTGTGGCGAGTCAAGAACAATATCACTATTGATCTTCCAGATGGTAGAAAGTCAACCCTCGACATAGCCCAGGTTAACCCACAAACTGCCATTACAGAAACGTGCCCTGAGTTATCCAGAGTCTTGTTTTAAGCATAAGCCGGACAACTCCCCGTACCTTAACATCGTTAAGATATGAACCATTCTATATCCAATATAGAAAATTTGGCACTTATTTAATTGGAACCAGATTCTAATCATGCAGCTGTCTCCAGTGCATATCAACTTAATGGAGAGAGGCTAATCAGCATTACTCAACTTAGGAATACATCCAATTATGAGTAACCTGAAAGAGAAACAAGTTTCTCAAAGCCATTACTATCAACTGAATACCAACCACAAGTATTTACATCTTCGATTTCTTTGAAGAATCCCGATACTTGCGACATCTGGTTCTCTACTTTATTCTTATACCCACAACTTCTCAAAACATAGACCTTGTATTTCTGCGAAACACTTGTATAAAAACTAGAGAAGTCATAAGTAAACATAACATAGTACGAGGACCAACCCCTTTGTCCAGATGGACACTGGACAATATACAATACTCTGTATAAGTCCGTTGAGTTGAATAACTCAAAACCTGTGCATCGTAGGTTGAAAACTGTACTTATGGTTAAGAACTACTCCGCTGTTCAATGCTCCTTACCTAATCGTCAACTGATGTAGGTAAATGTCATCGACATAATATCAAAAAGTTATATCTCACTTTATAAAAATAAACGTACAGATATGTTATTTTGAAATTGGTGCACAACAACGGATACTCAAAACCAAAAACATGCCTGCCGGCAATAACCCAGGCGACTTCCTCAAATATCACCAATTACAACGAATTCCGATATAATGAGGATGATCACTTAATTCCCAATAACTTCCTCCCACTCATCATCTGTAAAACCATACAAATGTGAGAATCATACCTGGTAAATACATACCCTGGAGTAAGTATCTAATCGGGAAATCAGTTTTCCTTTAACAATGCACAGTGTAACTGAAACATGAAAATGTTTCATAGGGGTATCCTGGTATTCCTAGTAATACCTCTTCCATAATCCAATTCATGACTGTAACCGTATAATTTTTTGCCATCTCTCCAAATCCCTTTATTTGTCTTTAGTCGTTACCTTCTGTACACCCCTTTAGGCTAAGTGGTTTTCTCCCTTCCCTACCGTTCGGCACCAGCCTATGGTTTGGAAGAAGACTATCCAGTAAGCATAATAGGTGTACTCTCCTAAACTAAGGAGCCCTCGCAACCTGAGAGAAGGTGATGATAAAAGACAACTGAATAATACCTTATTCTATTTCTCCCGAACTGGGGAAAAAGCAAAGGTGAAATAGGAGTGGCGATGAAGCACTCGGTTTGGTCGTGAATGATAGCAGTCGCAATTTACTTTGCCCTCTCTCTAATCCCTTTATTTTGTCTTTACATATTACCTTCTGTACACCCTACTTAGGCTAATTGGTTTTCTTCATTCCCTACCTTTCGGCACCTGCCTATGGTTTGGAAGAAGACTATCCAATAAACGTAATAGGTGTACTCTCCTAAACCAAGGAGCCCTCGCAACCTGAGAGAAGGTGATAATAAAAGACAACTGAATAAACCAATTCTATTTCTCCTGAACCTGGATCCATCCCCGAAGAAGTCCCTTCGAGTTCATATATAACCATACCATGGATCTATCCAATGGAAGTGGATGTCCGTAGTAATACGGGGTGTTCTGAGAAATTCAAAGGGTAAAAGAAGAAGTGGCAATGACTTATGCAACTCAGACAATCCAAAAGCCAGTATTTTAAGAAGGTTCGGTCAACTTGGTCACTGAGTCATAGTCTAGGGTCGGTCAAAGGTCGCTGCCAAAGAGAGAGAGAGAAAAGAAACACTCTGCGTGCACTCTAACCTAGATCAGAATGGTTATCACTTTATCTAACCCGGAAACCTCCCACTGTACTGTCAAATTCTCCTCCAAACCTGAAAGAAGAATCAATCGGGATCACCCGAAGAGTAAACCAACTCATCAGTGGGAATCGGGATCCAACTCTCATCGCATGATAACGTGACGGAATCCACTCACGTTATCACACTCCAGAAGGTATGCGCATGCCTGGCAAGTTTCAGTTTCGTTAGAAACTCCCGATATGATTTTTACCCCATGCTCTTATGATCGTGACTAAGGGCCAACCCATCATAAGTCACATGCCAAGTTCTACCCGTCATTATCTTGTCAATTTGAACCCACCCGTACTCGCCCATGACTAAGGGCCAACAAGCCTGTATGACTATCCCAAACCAATGCATCTATCTATGCAATATGTGAACACCCCAGCAGCTACCAATCACTATGTCCTGGCTAAGGGCCAGACCAACATAGCTTGAATACAACTGACATTCATATGAAATGACAGAGGGCTACGGCTAGTTTTTGGCGAAAAACCTTTAACGTAATGAACTTGATCTCGTTGAAGGAAACTGATAGCTTTTTATAAAATTATAGTGGCGAAAACCTTTGCTAAAGAGGTCATTCCCGGTGAAGGGATCTCGGCTCTTTCCTCGTGGAATGAGGTGCAGGATATTCCACTGAATACCGCGATGCAAAACAACTTGTAATCGACTATAGTGAAGTTATTACCCTGATGTAAACTTCTACCCAAGGGGTCACTCCCGGTGAAGGGATCTCGGCCCTTGCCTCGTCGAATGAGGTGCAGGATATTCCAACTGAATACCACTGTGCAAAACAAAAGAAAACGTTTTTGTAATAACACTTTTTAAAACTGTTCCAACAACATCCATAACAGGTTTGTTTTCCTTTGCATTTATCAGAATCAACGCAGTCCCATCAATTAATCACACCAGAAAAGAACGAAAAATAAAATGTACGTATATGCCATCCGCATTCGCCACTGGGTCCCGTTATCACCCGTTAGATTACTTAACTAACGATAGAGCGGGGACTGAACTAGCGCGGGTGCAAAACATATACAACATCTACTAGTATATATACCAATATACAATAATCGCTCCAGGCGTGATAATATGCAACATTACAGAAAAGTAATAAGCATCACAGAACAATACAGATAATCTGGGATCCCCGGGTTTCACAGAGCCGCTGCTGAAACCCGACGTTTCCCTGGTCGTGTGGATAGCCTGTGCAATGAAACCTAGACCCCTACGGGTGCAGCAAGTTACCCGCCAATATCTGAAGCGAGGCAGCCCCCTACAGCAAAGTGAATGGACCACCCTGCACTTTATGGAATCCGGTAACTTGAGCACCCCTCCTTGGGTCAACCTGTACCCCCTACGAGTGCGACGATTAGTCTGCCAATTCTAGAGTGTGGCTCCTCTGCCTCTCAAAGTCATGAGATACTGACCTGTTGCCCTCCAGAAACCGGCTATCCGTGCACTCCGTCGCGGGGTAAACCTAGTACAGAAATGAAAAATATGTACAACGGGTACATTGACCTCAGCCCGGTCGTGCCCCAAAAGAATATTATACAAACAGGCAGTGACGGCAGTCCACATGTTGGACGCTCGCCCCGCAATATCAAATGTACAAATAAATCCAAACTGCACTAACATTGCACACTGCTATCCACCACGACAAATCCGCAACATCACAGCACAACACAGAACATCAACGCGAATGTCACGTTCGCAAACCCGTCTAAAAGAACTATAGCAATCAGACGCGGTTTACCGCTCAAATGACATTCACGGTCGGAGATATAATGTAAGTACTGTAAACTAACACGTTTAAATTTCGATCGACAAAAATTCCTGAAGTGGGCCCCACATACATCTGCTGTACAGTAAAAAAATCTGGGCCCAAAAGAAATATTCCAGAAACCACAATTTTACATTAAGAACCCACTGTAGAAAAATGGTTTACTGTAGCTTTAAAACGGCGGCGGAACCGCGTCCAAACAAGGGTTTGTGCGGCGGTTCCACGGCGCTTTGGAAGCTTCAGTTGACCAAATTTCACCAGAATTCTTAGAAAAGCCTGCTCGATTTTCTGAGATGCTCAAAATGATTTTTAGACCTGTTTTAAAATTCGACAGAAACTTTTCACAGAAAATTGTGATTTTTGAAATTCCATTCGATCGATATTTTAAACGCATTAGAACAAGTTAGTAAAGCTTAATAGTGTGGCTCTGATACCATGTAAGTCTACGGTAGCGCCTCGGCCGTCAATCTGACGCCAAATGCGGAACAAAAACTTTTATAACTGGCGCTATCGCATACTATCACCCGGATCTGCCATTAACGCTAAACTAACAAACTACAAAGAGGGTAGAAAGGTTATACCGAACGATCCGAGTCCTTCGTTCTTTAACCATCATCCTACGCTCTGTTGCGGCTGCTCCGATCTCGTCGATCTCCAATCTCCTCGTCCAGATGGCACCACGTCAACGGATCTTTAAACGGGCTCCCGTCTCTGACCCGAGGCAACTCGGTCATCAAGTTTGCTAAAAGAGATGACCAAGATTGATGTAGAGAATGAGTAGAACACTTTGTCTCACTTCGTCCAAAGCCATGGACGAACGGTTAATGAAGTTGCCATTTGAAACGGATGATGGAAAAATAAGCTATGTGAAATTACATGAAGCAATACTATCATAATCTTTTTCCCAAAATGAATCACTTTTTTCCTTAGCCCCCAAATGATTTGGTCGGCCACTATCTATAGAAGGAGGGAGGTGAGTGTAGGAGAGGGGGGTAACTTTAAGCTATGATACTTATCATAACATTTAATGAAAGAATGAATCATCAAAAAACAATAAATGCAATCCATGAATCATTAACCTAGTCACCATAACACATCACCACCCAATTAATGCTAACTATGAATCATCAAATCTAGAACCTTCTAGAACCATGACTCACCCAATGAAGGAAAGATAAATCCGTATTAAACCGAATGTTTAATACGGGTAATAGAAAACTGGCAACTTCCAAAAGCGATCCCGAAACGAATTTCAGGATAACCCCGTAACTATATAAATATACCCGCATTTGTATTATGACCGAATACAAATGCAACTGAGAAAAAGATATTATATCTACAAAGTATATTACATGGATCCGGCTTAAACCAAAGCCCACCAGTATTATCTGCCCGAAATATGACACGTGCGTAAACGCACTTGCATTTTCCAAACCCTGCCATAAAACCATACGGCCTCTACAACGTTTCGTCCGAACTTGGGAAACTATCTTTGGGGGAATCTTATGACTCGTCAGTACCCTGGCAGTGGGTTTAACCACAAGCCGTCAGCGGCACTAGCTGTGCGTAACGGCTGCCCATGTACTGACCTCAAGGGTAGCCGATGAGCGAACTCATCCTGAAACCCTACTGAGCCTAACAGTGACAATATACATACAGTCCGGTCCGTTCGTCTATGAGTATCACATATCTAGCCTAGGGGGCTGGGAACGTCAGACCCCCAATAGCGGTATAAGTCGTGTCGGAGACAAGCCCTGAACACCCTGAGAAACTACTGGAATACTTACTAGTAATTCTCACCTGCCTTAGCCAAGGACTTGGTGTAATGGCTTTCCTAGACACAGCACGATCTCACCCCCAATACCGGGAGAGACGAATCCCCTGCCGATCCGCTTACCTGCCTCCATGTGGCTCGGAACTGTACCCAAAAAAACCTGTTAGCACGACTCCTTTGAGCCGTGGTAGGGTAGAAATCAAAGCACAGTGGGAACTCACACGAGACAAATGACGACCTCAGGTCGATGAACTAACCTGTACACATGTTACCAGGGAACTGCTATCTGACGATAGGTATAATACCAACTAGCAGGTTCCCGGCGAGTTCTGTCCGGTGTACTCATAACCCAATAAGCACCTGTATACATCTTAGGTGATCCAACTGACACCAGTGGCTTGTGAGACCGGTCACCGCCCCTCGTCGGGGTCTCGACTGTATACACTAGTCTACTCCGGAGTATCGATGCCCTGTCTCGAAACTCCCACGACTAGGGACCACTTTTAAGGATGAGCTTATAGACTACCCAACTCTCACGTATATGATCGCCATCATACTGTTGGTAGTCAAGCAAGATCCTAAGGGCTCTATCAACGTGTAATCGTGATCAGTCACCTGAACCTATACACGACTGATAAAGGAAAACCAGATAGCGTACTATCATCTCGAGTAAGACTGTGCTACCGGTATAGGTCCTCCTCAATCATTACAATCACGTACCTGCAATCCAATAATTGACTTTGAGAGCACTATATCCAACAGGATGATCCCATATCCATCGGTGTTTGACATCAAGGATGGTGTACGGGTGCTCAGTGGAGACTGGGTACACTGAACGGACTCGCCGAGAACTCCCAGATGGTATTATACCCCACGTCAGATGGCAGTTCTCCGGTGACACTGGTACAGAGTAGTCTGTTGACCCGAGATCGTCATAGAGTCTTGTGTGATTTCTACTGTGCTTTGATTTCCATCATACCACGTCCAATGGGGCGTGCAAAACGGTGGCTTTTGGGTACAGTCCCGAATCACATGGAGGCAATGAGCGATAGAGGGGATTCGTCTCTCCCGGTATAGGGAGTTGATGTTGTGCTGTGTTCGATTGGCTATAACTGGAAATCCCTGGCCAGGGTTGCTGAGATTTACTGGTAAGTGTTATCGGTAGTTTCTCGAACTGTTATAGACCTCATATCGACACGACTTATCAAGCTACTGGGGTCTGACGTTTACCACCCCTAGACGAGATATGCGACATATCAGACGACGAGACCGAACTGTACGGGAGTG
The DNA here is from genome assembly GCA_030015575.1 of Agapanthus africanus. Lineage (NCBI taxonomy): Eukaryota > Viridiplantae > Streptophyta > Magnoliopsida > Asparagales > Amaryllidaceae > Agapanthus > Agapanthus africanus. The sequence continues at coordinate 153,183,944 of CM057345.1, read as the reverse complement.
TTACTGATTGGATTCAAAGGAGAATGTACAGGCTTGCTTGTTGATCTTCTGAGCGCTCAATACCTGGGTGGCTGTTACGTTTAGCTGACCGCTTGCAGCTTATGGGTGTTTGATATGATCATCACCTACTGCCGGCGTATTGACGATTCTTTAGAGTCCTACACAGAGCTTTCTTGACTCAGGCAAAACGGAGTAGGGGCACATATGTGATATGTGTTGGACCGAGGATAATGCGATATGAGATACCATATTATATTCTCGCGATATTTGATATCAGCCGGGTCATTGGATCAAGTGTTGATTCGATGAATCGGTAAATGAGATATTAGTCGGTTATATGCGATATAGCCGAATTGTCGGATCGAGTGTTGATTCAATAATTTAATGTATAATAATATATATGATATATTAAATTACGTTAACTAATATTAGCTCACTAAAAGATTATTTTTCTCACTCGGGTAATACATTGATATATATGCGATATATGTTAATTGTATTATTTTATTTTGTTACAATAAATATTATATATGTGATATATAATATTGTAACATGATATGATAACTAATGCAATATGTTTAGTGGAGATTAAACAAGGTTAGGGTTTGTTTTGGGTTAGTTCCTTCTTGATGCTTCTAGAAGGTTTCTTTTTGTTTTGTGTTAGATATTTTAAAGTGACTCATGCTTTAACTCAACCCAAACCCTAGCCCTAATTAAATCTCTACAAAGATTTAGTCAACCATGGTTGCATTATTCATCATTATTATCTTTTCATTATTCATCACAAATGGATGATCATCTTCTTCCTTCTTCTTTTTCCATTAAAAAGCTTTCTAGTTTTGATCCAAGTGATGAAAATGAGTGAGAATATGAAAACATATGAGAGCAAAAATCCTACTTCATCATCCTCATCTACCATTGCCCTTTAGATGAGAGTGTTCACTTCATTTAGTGAGTGTTAGCTTGTGTTAATGAAATTTCAAGGTAGATCATCTTTGTTATCGAAGATCGGAAGCAAGCTTGCATCTTTCTCTTCGCGGAGCCTCTCGAGAGTCCGGAACACGATGATCGCAGCGAAGGTACCACAACACGGAGCTTAAGAAGTGAAGGATCGGATCTACAAAGGTTGTAATCCCTCTCACTTAGTGTTAAAGTGTCACGACCCGCAGGGTACGGAACATGACCGGCACTTAAGTTACGAAACGTCTCAAGACATCCGTAAAATAAGTAAGCCAAAGCCCAGAAAACAAAACCAATTAAGCAAAAGAGTGAAGAAAACCCAATCAATTGAAAGCGAGTTTATCAAATAATTCATGTAAAACCCTTTTTAAAAACAATACCAATTTTTCCGAAAATTTCGGCAGAGTCTCCTTTGTAAATACTGGCCCCCAAAATGGGTACAACAAGAATATATATGAATCCAACAAAATAGGGCATCCCCAAGCGGGAGCTAGCTCTTCGCCACAAGGCGGTCATAAATCCCACGCAAAATAAAGCAACAACATGCGAAATAATCATAATGAAGCATAAGAAAAACAGCATGTCGACTCAAGTGAGCTCGACCCCAAAATACAGCATAAAAGTCCACAAATCTCACAGTCTCATCTCTAGGTCAATATACAATAATGCTGGTAGATACAGTAGATGGAGTGCACTAGATACAAAGAATATACAAGGTGGTACAAAAATAATGATATAACCCACCTAAGAGCAAAACCTCGAGTCCAGGCAAAGGAGGCAAAAGAACAAGTGCGCCCGCCGCTACTGTACTGACGGAGCGGACCTGAAAAAGGCTGTGGCACAACGGGGGTGAGTTGCCAACTCGTGAGTAATAAATAACATCTACAAAGGCTATCGTATGCATGCACACAAGCATCCTAGCATCTAAAATACAGGTATGACTGGATGCACTAGCAGGTGTGTATACAACATCAGTGTACTAATATGTATGCAACATGAATATCTGAGGTCTCAATAGGTATATATAAGAAACATTTTATGTCTTTTTGTTTTTGAAACTCTTTTAGAATGCCGGCATAATACTTAAAGAATCGACGAGAACCGGTGTCCAGCAACGACACCTAAAAGCTGTCTCAAATCTCATAAATCCATGTCATAGTGTCTCTGGCCTCAGCCATCCGGCTGACCCATCTCAATATCAATATCTCATCCTCTCGCGGCCCCGGTCGGTATCCTCTGGATATCCGCCGTGCCCAATGAAGTCACCGGTAGGTAATCCGTCCCCTGCCAGGCTCAACGTCAACACCACATTCATCTTGCCCCGGGATACCATACCGGGCCCACCATGTACCCGTGACGGTTCCTCCACTCCTCGACACGGATCTCGAAAACCACAGCAAACTCATGGTGGATGACACTTTACATCACTAGAAAACCGCAATTACATATTTTAAAAATATAATAAGTTTAGAAATTTTGCGGCTTTCCCCCGAAATCCAGAAATATCATAAAATCTCAAGAAATCCTCATAAGTGCATATATCAATGGTGATGAATGGATATGATATCAATAATTAAGCTACGATGTATGATTAATAGACTAGGCATGAACAAATAATATGATGAGGTACATGCACATGAATGGCAATCCTACGATTTCATTTTAAGGAATTAAAGGCAATAGCACAGGTTTAAGCATCAATTAGTAAAAGGTTTCAAATTATAGGTTATCTAGTGTGGTGGCATGGCAATTACCAGGGCGTGTGTGTAAGCATGAATAGTGCTCGTGCTGCATATAAAAACCTGGCAATGGTGCAGGTGTCCTATAAAATGGGTTCGCATATGTATGTCAATATAAGGCATGGATGCAGCAAATAATCATATAAGTATTACACCCCTAATTACTAACATCACTAAGAATCTTTTAAGTTACTAAAACTATCGGGCGGCTTGCGCCATCCAACGATAGTCCCCCGTAGATGTTACATCTACTCACCGGAATCCCTAGCTAGTCACGTCCAATCACCGCTTTCCCCTTTCGTGCCGCGTCTGACGTCTCCGCGACCGAACCTGGAATTTACATCAATACAAACATAAGGTTATAAATCAAGAACGATACAATTCCCTAACGAAAATACCAACGTTCACTAGTTAGGTACAACGTGCACGAGGTGCGCGGAACACACGTGAAAATCGCAAAAACTGCAAAAATCGCCGATTTGGTCGCCCGGCAAAACTAAAACCCGAATACTCAAAAATCCGCACACACGCATCCTAAATGTCATAAGATACGCTAAAAATTTCATCAAGACATCGCAATTAAATCATCACAACATTTTAGTAAAAACTAGTAAGCTAGAAAAGCAATTTGGTGCAAACATCGACAATAGCGACAAAGTTATCATGGTCCAACACAACCATCCAATCCACACAACTAGTTAGCCACCAAAAACACAATTTTAACTTATTTACCATTCTACAAAACCCACATTCCATACACAAACCTCTTCTTGATTTTGGTAATTTGCAAACTTAATGAAAATTTCACACAAGCTTAACATAGATTAGCTTAATATGAAGCCACTTAAGCAAAGTAACCATATAGATTGGTTAAGTAACAACTAGATTAATTACACAAAAATTTAATTAACTAACACGGCTTCAAGAACCCTAGTTTAATTTTCAACCATAACCTAAAAAAAAACTAGATTAGAACTAACACTAAATTAACACTACAACAATTTAACTTAAGAAACTAAATCAAAATAATTTAATTAGCAAGAAATTATACCTCAACTAGAGATCTAGCAAGAATAAATTTTCTTCAATTGATGGCCTCAAAGCATCAAGATCCAAGCTATAAAACCCAAGGTGAAAGGAATGGGGAATGGGAATTAAGTTGTGAGATTAAACTTTTGATTTTTGGAGCAATATTTTGATGAAATTTGAGAGAGAAAGAGAAGAGGAAAGGGGGGGGGGATTTCCTGCAGATTTTCAGCTGCACAAGGAGTGGGGAAGTGGTGTGGGGTGTAGGAATGGTCACTAGTCAACTCCCCAAAGTCAAAGCACCATACTTCAACAAACTATATTTTAAATAAATTCTCAAACAAACCATTTCAACACATGAAAAGAAATCAAGGGGAGGCCAGAAATTTCTGGACCTGATCAAGGTGGGGCTGTCCTAGGGCTGAGGGAAGAGAGAGAGGGGTTTTACAAAAGAAATTTTATGCAAAAAGACCCCCTACAAGTCAAAAATTGCAAGTTTAGGCTTAAATTCAATAAATTTCGTTTCCTATAATAAAAATTAGTTAAAAATCAAAATAAAATACTAAAAATTTATGTTACAACTAGATTTTAATTAACATAATTTTAAGGATTAAAATTAGCCCAAAAAAATTTGTATTTATCGCTAATTTAATGTATTTTCTTACCGGCTTAAAATAATATTAAAAAATTGAAAAATAGGGAAAATTTTTTAAATGACCAAAATTTAATAAGTAACTCATTAGCTACTAAAAACAAGCAATTACCTATCCATTTTAGGTATAATTAGCCCTAAACTGCAAAATAACAAAAAAGACGGTTTTCGGAAAAATACCGAATTTTCACAGATTTTCAGGAAAACACCAAAACGACTTTTCAAGGCGCTACAATCTTCCCCCCTTAAAGAAATTCGGTCCCCGAATTTAAAAATATAACTACGCGTACCTTCAAAGAGATGGGGATATTTCTTCCTCATCTCGCCCTCGGTCTCCCAGGTAACCTCCTCGCTGCTCGGGCTACGCCAAAGGACCTTGACGGTTGGTATAATCCTCGACCTCAACTTCTTCACCTGCCGATCCAGGATGGCCACCGGCTGCTCTGCAAAAGAAAGGTCGCGCTCTAGCTGGACTGTCGGGTGCTGAATCGCATGCGAAGGGTCGTGAAGGTACTTGCGGAGCATCGAAACATGGAAGACGGGGTGAACATCGGGAAAGCTGGGAGGAAGAGCCAAACGATATGCAACAGCGCCGACACGCTCGAGGATCTCGAAGGGACCTACGAATCTAAGGCTAAGCTTCCCTTTTCGCCCAAAACGCATCACGCCCTTCATCGGAGAGACTCTCAGAAAAACATGGTCGCCAACTGCGAACTCTAATCTGCGACGGCGCTTTTCTGCATAGGATTTCTGTCTGCTTTGAGCTGCCCTCATCCGGTCTCGAATCAACTGTATCTTCGCTGTCGTCTCCTCAACAAGCTGCGGCCCCAAAATGCTGCTCTCGCTGAGCTCTGTCCAACAGACGGGCGATCTGCATCTCCTCCCATACAATGCCTCGAAAGGTGCCATCTGAATAGTATCCTGGAAGCTGTTGTTGTAGGAGAACTCCACTAGAGGTAAATGATGATCCCAGCTACCACCAAAGTCTAAAACGCACGCTCTTAGCATGTCCTCGAGAGTCTGAATGGTCCGCTCTGACTGTCCGTCGGTCTGCGGATGAAATGCTGTGCTGAAGCTCAAACGAGTGCCCAAAGCCTCCTGGAGTCTCTGCCATAGTCGGCTGGTAAACTGAGTGCCTCGATCTGACACGATAAAAGTCGGTACGCCATGTAGTCGCACGATCTCGTCAATATAGAGCTGAGCATACTGAGCGAAGCTGAAAGTGTTCTTCACTGGTAGGAAGTGAGCCGCTTTCGTCAATCTATCCACGATCACCCAGATGGAGTCGTACCCTCGACTGGTCCTGGGTAGACCCACAACGAAGTCCATCAAAATCTGCTTCCATTTCCACTCTGGAATGGGTAACGGCTGTAGCTCTCCTGCGGGCCTCTGGTGCTCGGCCTTGACTTGCTGACAAGTCAGGCATCTCGAAACGAACTCCGCAATGTCCCTCTTCATCCCGTCCCACCAGTAGGTCTCTCTCATATCATGGTACATCTTAGTGGAACCGGGGTGGACACTATACACTGATCGGTGTGCCTCCTCAAGAATGTCGCGCCGCAATCCATCAGCATCTGGTACGCACAGTCTAGATCCATATCGTAAAATCCCCTGATCATCAATCACGAACTCGAAAAATCTGCCCTGTCCTATCTGTGCCATGATCTCTGAGCAACGGTCGTCACTGCGCTGTGCCTCATATATACGGTCAAGCAACTATGGGCGTGCACGAACATGCGCGAGCTGTCCCCCTGTCTGAGTGAACTCGAACTCAACTCGGCTGTCGCATAACATCTGCCAATCTGCTGACGACTGCCTCTGCACTGCGCGCAAAAAGGATAGACTACCCCCGGGCCTCCTACTCAACGCATCTGCCACCACATTCGCCTTGCCTGGGTGATATAAGATCTCGCAGTCGTAGTCTTTCACCAACTCCATCCAACGACGCTGTCTGAGGTTCAGGTCTCGCTGCTGAAATATGTACTTTAAGCTCTTGTGATCGGTGAATATCTGACACGACTCGCCGTATAGGTAATGTCGCCAAATCTTCAGTGCAAAGACCACTGCAGCCATCTCCAGATCATGAGTGGGGTAGTTCTATTCATGCTTCTTCAACTGCCGAGAAGCATAAGCGATCACCCGGCCATGCTGCATCAATACGCATCCTAATCCCACTCGCGAAGCATCACAGTAGACCACAAATCCGCCTGATCCCGAAGGCAAAGATAATACCGGCGCCGTAGTCAAACAAGTCCGTAGCTACTGAAAACTGCGCTCGCACTCTTCTGTCCAAACGAAAGGAACTCCCTTCCGGGTCAAACCGGTCAAGGGTGCAGCTATACGGAAGAAGTCCTGAACAAAACGCCTGTAGTAGCCTGCCAGGCCTAGAAAACTACGGATCTCAGTAACCGATGTAGGTCGGGGCCACTGCTGAACAACCTCAATCTTCTTCGGGTCCATACAAATGCCGTCTCTCGTAACCACGTGACCCAAGAATCCGACGCTGTCCAGCCAGAATGCACACTTGGAGAACTTTGCGAACAGCTGGTGCTCCCTCAGAGTCTGTAACTTAATCCGCAAGTGTTGCTCGTGCTCCTCTCTGCTCCGGGAGTACACCAAGATATCGTCGATAAACACGATGATGAACAAGTCAAGATACGGCCTGAATGTACGGTTCATCAAATCCATGAATGCTGCTGGGGCGTTGGTGAGTCCGAACGACATCACCAAAAACTCGTAGTGGCCGTAGCGCGTGCGGAAAGCTGTCCTCGGCATATCCTCCTGTCGAACTCGCAGCTGATGGTATCCTGATCGCAAGTCGATCCTCGAAAAATACCCCGCACCCTGAAGCTGGTCGAACAAATCATCAATGCGTGGCAACGGATATCTGTTCCGAACGGTAACTTTGTTCAGCTGGCGGTAGTCGATACATAAGCGTAAACTTCCATCCTTCTTCTTGACAAACAGGACCGGAGCACCCCACGGAGAAACACTCGGTCGAATAAGCCCCTTATCTAACAAATCCTGCAACTGATCCTTCAGCTCTCGAAGCTCTGCCGGGGCCATCCGATAAGGCGGTATAGAAATAGGCCCCGAGCCGGGAATCAAATCAATCCAGAACTCAACATCGCGCTCAGGCGGTAGCCCGGGTAGCTCATCAGGGAAAACATCAGGAAACTCACAAACTACCGGGACCCGGTCTAACGGAACCTCTGCAGCTCGAGTATCACAAATATATGCTAAGAATCCCTGACATCCCTTCCGCAAGAGCTGACCAGCGCGAAGAGACGAAATCAAGCTGGGAAGGGTGACGCTGCGGTCTCCCTGAATAACAAGGACTGGCTCTCCCGGAAAGCTAAATATGACTGCCTTCTCACGGCAGTCCACCGAAGCATAACAAGTGGCTAACCAATCCATGCCCAGAAGCACATCAAAGTCCAACATATCGAGGAGAATCAAATCAACCGATGAATCCCTCTCCCCGATACGAACGGAACACAAACGAAATACAAAACGAGCGACAAACGACTCGCTTACCGGAGTAACAACAACAAGCGGATGATCTAACGACGACGACTCACGGCCCAACATCGGTGCAAAGTGTGTAGAGACGTACGAATGTGTGGAACCTGGGTCGAATAATACCCGTGTGTCGAAAGAACAAACTGGCAAGGTACCTGTCACAACGGCATTGGATGCCTGCGCATCCTGCGGTGTCAAAGCAAATACTCGGGCCTGTCCTCCACCGATAGCGGGCTGACCTCGACCTCGGCCTCTGCCTCTTCGTCCTCTCTGAACAGGACCGCCGCGTCCACGGCCTCTGGGTGCACCTAACTAGCGTGGAGCATCGCCTGTGGTAGGAAGTAGGGCTCTCTGAGGAGGGGGTGGTGATGGTGGTAGGGTCACATGCGGAACGGTCGCCGCTCCCTGTCGTCTTGCCGGACAGTCTCTGACAAGATGGTGCGGACTCCCGCACCCAAAACACCTTGGCGACGGCTGCTGCCCCTGGGGATAAGAACCATATAACTGTCCCCGCCCAAATCCTCTACCAGGCCTATCTCTCGGAAAGAATCTGGCGCGCTGCCTCTGAGACGGTACATCGGTGCGAATCCTCTTCGGCCCAGAAACGGCCGAAGTCTGTGATATGCGTGCCTCCATCCGCAATGCCGTATCCATAGCAGCTGAATAAGTGTCGTAGTGCTGGGCGCAAATGGCAAGATATAGCTGGGCATCAAGTCCCTGTACGAACCTCTTCACCATCTTCTCCTCGGTATCCACCAAATACTGAGCATATCGGGATAACTGTGTAAACTGGATGTCATACTCAGACACCGTCATCCCAGGTGTCTTGACTAAGGCCTCGAAGCTACGAGCTCTGGCGTCACGAACGCTCTATGGAAGGAAACGGGCTAGAAAGACCGCTGTAAACTCGACCCAAGTCATAGGCGGCAGACCTGCAGCTCGACCTCTCAAGACTGACTCCCACCATGTCTGCGCGAGACCCTCTAGTCGGAAACTCGCAAGCTCTACCCATCGATCATCCGAACATCTCAGCGAACGGCAGATCCTGGATAAACTGTCAAGGAACGTCTGTGGGTCCTCCGCTGCCTCGGTGCCGGTAAATACTGGAGGTCTCAGTCTCATGAAATCCTGTAGTGAAACCGGAATGGCCACGGTGGTAGTAGTAGGAGCAGGTATCATGGTCGTCTGTGATGTAGTAGGTGCGTCATCCGGCCTCGGTGTACGACTGGCTGCAACTAGGGATCCTACCATCTGACGTAGCTCTTGCATACCCCCCATCATCTGTCGCAACTCCGCCATACCAGTCTCGAGCCTATCCATACGGCCTGGGGAAGGTGGATCGGTCTGTCCCTGCGGCGTAGGCATACCACCCTGCTCAGTCCTAGTCTTGGACGAGCCAGCTCGAATCTCGTCTCTGGCGGCAGCCCTCTGTGCCCTCGTAGCCTTCGGCGGCATAGTGGCTGTTACAGGAAAACGGATAATAAGAACAGTGCAATAGAATCATAGGATACACGGAATTGAAGAAGGAATTTCAAGCAAGTATCATAAAGTCAATTAGGCGGAGTACCGTATCGCAAGTATGCCGCGGACATACGCACGCTACGTTGCCCTGCTTAAGTCACTTACTCCATCTACCAAGGGTCATCCTACACTCAAAAAGGTAAAACCTATCGCTCTGATACCAACTTTGTCACGACCCGCAGGGTACGGAACATGACCGGCACTTAAGTTACGAAACGTCTCAAGACATCCGTAAAATAAGTAAGCCAAAGCCCAGAAAACAAAACCAATTAAGCAAAAGAGTGAAGAAAACCCAATCAATTGAAAGCGAGTTTATCAAATAAGTCATGTAAAACCCTTTTTAAAAACAATACCAATTTTTCCGAAAATTTCGGCAGAGTCTCTTTTGTAAATACTGGCCCCCAAAATGGGTACAACAAGAATATATATGAATCCAACAAAATAGGGCATCCCCAAGCGGGAGCTAGCTCTTCGCCACAAGGCGGTCATAAATCCCACGCAAAATAAAGCAACAACATGCGAAATAATCTTAATGAAGCATAAGAAAAACAGCATGTCGACTCAAGTGAGCTCGACCCCAAAATACAGCATAAAAGTCCACAAATCTCACAGTCTCATCTCTAGGTCAATATACAATAATGCTGGTAGATACAGTAGATGGAGTGCACTAGATACAAAGAATATACAAGGTGGTACAAAAATAATGATATAACCCACCTAAGAGCAAAACCTCGAGTACAGGCAAAGGAGGCAAAAGAACAAGTGCGTCCGCCGCTACTGTACTGACGGAGCGGACCTGAAAAAGGCTGTGGCACAACGGGGGTGAGTTGCCAACTCGTGAGTAATAAATAACATCTACAAAGGCTATCGTATGCATGCACACAAGCATCCTAGCATCTAAAATACAGGTATGACAGGATGCACTAGCAGGTGTGTATACAACATCAATGTACTAATATGTATGCAACATGAATATCTAAGGTCTCAATAGGTATATATAAGAAATATTTTATCTCTTTTTGTTTTTGAAACTCTTTTAGAATGCCGGCATAATACTCAAAAAATCGACGAGAACCGGTGTCCAGCAACGACACCTAAAAGCTGTCTCAAATCTCATAAATCCATGTCATAGTGTCTCTGGCCTCAGCCATCCGGCTGACCCATCTCAAAATCAATATCTCATCCTCTCGCGGCCCCGGTCGGTATCCTCTGGATATCCGCCGTGCCCAATGAAGTCACCGGTAGGTAATCCGTCCCCTGCCAGGCTCAACGTCAACACCACATTCATCTTGCCCCGAGGTACCATACCGGGCCCACCATGTACCCGTGACGGTTCCTCCACTCCTCGACATGGATCTCGAAAACCACAGCAAACTCATGGTGGACGACACTTTACATCACTAGAAAACCGCAATTACATATTTTAAAAACATAATAAGTTTAGAAATTTTGCGGCTTTCCCCCGAAATCCAGAAATATCATAAAATCTCAAGAAATCCTCATAAGTGCATATATCAATGGTGATGAATGGATATGATATCAATAATTAAGCTACGATGTATGATTAATAGACTAGGCATGAACAAATAATATGATGAGGTACATGCATATGAATGGCAATCCTACGATTTCATTTTAAGGAATTAAAGGCAATAGCACAGGTTTAAGCATCAATTAGTAAAAGGTTTCAAATTATAGGTTATCTAGTGTGGTGGCATGGCAATTACCAGGGCGTGTGTGTAAGCATGAATAGTGCTCGTGCTGCATATAAAAACCTGGCAATGGTGCAGGTGTCCTATAAAATGGGTTCGCATATGTATGTCAATATAAGGCATGGATGCAGCAAATAATCATATAAGTATTACACCCCTAATTACTAACATCACTAAGAATCTTTTAAGTTACTAAAACTATCGGGCGGCTTGCGCCATCCAACGATAGTCCCCCGTAGATGTTACATCTACTCACCGGAATCCCTAGCTAGTCACGTCCAATCACCGCTTTCCCCTTTCGTGCCGCGTCTGACGTCTCCGCGACCGAACCTGGAATTTACATCAATACAAACATAAGGTTACAAATCAAGAACGACGCAATTCCCTAACGAAAATACCAACGTTCACTAGTTAGGTACAACGTGCACGAGGTGCGCGGAACACACGTGAAAATCGCAAAAACTGCAAAAATCGCCGATTTGGTCGCCCGGCAAAACTAAAACCCGAATTCTCAAAAATCCGCACACACACATCCTAAATGTCATAGTGTACGCTAAAAATGTCATCAAGTCATCGCAATTAAATCATCACAACATTTTAGTAAAAACTAGTAAGCTAGAAAAGCAATTTGGTGCAAACATCGACAATAGCGACAAAGTTATCATGGTCCAACACAACCATCCAATCCACACAAATAGTTAGCCACCAAAAACACAATTTTAACTTATTTACCATGCTACAAAACCCACATTCCATACACAAACCTCTTCTTGATTTTGGTAATTTGCAAACTTAATGAAAATTTCACACAAGCTTAACATAGATTAGCTTAATATGAAGCCACTTAAGCAAAGTAACCATATAGATTGGTTAAGTAACAACTAGATTAATTACACAAAAATTTGATTAACTAACATGGCTTCAAGAACCCTAGTTTAATTTTCAACCATAACCTAAAAAAAAACTAGATTAGAACTAACACTAAATTAACACTACAACAATTTAACTTAAGAAACTAAATCAAAAGAATTTAATTAGCAAGAAATTATACCTCAACTAGAGATCTAGCAAGAATAAATTTTCTTCAATTGATGGCCTCAAAGCATCAAGATCCAAGCTATAAAACCCAAGGTGAAAGGAATGGGGAATGGGAATTAAGTTGTGAGATTAAACTTTTGATTTTTGGAGCAATATTTTGATGAAATTTGAGAGAGAAAGAGAAGAGGAAAGGGGGGGGGGATTTCCTGCAGATTTTCAGCTGCACAAGGAGTGGGGAAGTGGTGTGGGGTGTAGGAATGGTCACTAGTCAACTCCCCCAAAGTCAAAGCACCATACTTCAACAAACTATATTTTAAATAAATTCTCAAACAAACCATTTCAACACATGAAAAGAAATCAAGGGGAGGCCAGAAATTTCTGGACCTGATCAAGGTGGGGCTGTCCTAGGGCTGAGGGAAGAGAGAGAGGGGTTTTACAAAAGAAATTTTATGCAAAAAGACCCCCTACAAGTCAAAAATTGCAAGTTTAGGCTTAAATTCAATAAATTTCGTTTCCTATAATAAAAATTAGTTAAAAATCAAAATAAAATACTAAAAATTTATGTTACAACTAGATTTTAATTAACATAATTTTAAGGATTAAAATTAGCCCGAAAAAATTTGTATTTATCGCTAATTTAATGTATTTTCTTACCGGCTTAAAATAATATTAAAAAATTGAAAAATAGGGAAATTTTTTTAAATGACCAAAATTTAATAACTAACTCATTAGCTACTAAAAACAAGCAATTACCTATCCATTTTAGGTATAATTAGCCCTAAACTGCAAAATAACAAAAAAGACGGTTTTCGGAAAAATACCGAATTTTCACCGATTTTCAGGAAAATACCAAAACGACTTTTCAAGGCGCTACATAAAGTGTTTAACATGCTTGTTTTCGCCTAAACTCTAGTTTAAAGATTCGGCTTTGGGTTGTTCGGCATGGCTAAATTTTAAATCGGGCATAGTTGATGCCTCGTAGACCCTTATGCGCGTGCCTAGCAACCCTACAGTGGTATCAAAACTAAGCTAGAGCTGTAGGCGAGTCCTAGGCGAAGTTTAAAGTCCGATCGAATCCGGAAACCCCGACACGAACCCTTTTCTGGATATTTTTTCAAAATGTTGATTTTTCTGTATTAAAAATTCTCAGAAAATAGAGCAGCAAAATATAAGGATAACTGTAGAAAACGACTGCCTAATTCCACTGTAGCGCAGCGGAACCACGGCAATACCCTGCTTTTGGCGGCGGTTCCGCGGCCGTATGTGGAGATTAGGGACTCATTTTGCTATAGTAACGTCCGTAGGTGTTTCCTGTGTCTTTTGGGAATTTTTAATTCTTACTCAAGTGTTGAGTTTTCTGGGTTGTATTGGAAACTCGTTGATTCGATCGGATAATTTTATAAACTGTTAAAAAGTTCGAACGGATATTAATAACTCACTTTTTCCCCTGTCGGAAAATTTTTGAAAAGTTAGATTTTTTCTTGAGTTTGAAACTTCCGGAAAATCATGCAAGTAACGCGGTGGACCCTCTAGAAGACAACAAACCTTAGCTCGATTATGTGACCATCTTGAACTGCCTCTAAACCTTAGGGTTTGGGGCAGTACGGTGTGCCACATGTGAGGCATTGGCTTGACCCTTCTACGGCTGGACCATTGGTACTGTGGCATGTGATGGATACTTTTTGGACTCCGCTCAAGTGTTGAGCTATTTGGGAAAACTTAGGTGTTTGATTATTCAATCAGAAAGTTTAACATTGTCTATTTATCTGGAATGTGATACAATATTTGGAATCCATATGTAGTTATGAGATAACTAATTTGAATGTTATAAATCTAGCAGTTCAGTCTCAATTGATCGGTTGCCACGGAATTTTGATGTGATCAAAAGTCCGTCGCAATCATGTAGCGTACGCGGATACTCGCCGGGTAAACTTAATAGACAGCCATGCCCTAAAGCCCCGACCAAGTGACTGTAGGAGAACCCCGTCGCCAAAAGCATCCGTTCGGGTGCTTGCGGCAGCGGTGTTCCGCCTTAGTACATTTCGTCGACGGTATCCGGGGGTGCGGCCGTCTACTAAAGTTTGCGACGAGCATTCGATTAGGATGTCGGGAATCTTGTTGAATTGCCCGACTTGATATTGAAAAGAGTTTTCGATAATGAGACTAAAATGCGGGGTTTATAATTATTAGGCATGCGATGTCTAAGGAATTCATTTGGTTAGGCATGCGATGTCTAAGGAGGTTGCAGATTCCAACTGTTGTAGTTTTACACTTTCTTTTCTGTGACCGTAAGCGTAGTATGTGGTGTATCGCCGGCTTCGTTGCTATACATCAACGACAATCGGGATACGCAAACTTGCTTACGTTGATGATATGAGATATTACATGTTGCTGTGATATGTTATATTGGATCGTCGCGTTTAAATAGCCGGGGGTTTTATGTGAGATGAGAGTTTTTCTTTTTCATTCATGTAAAATTCATTTGTATGTAATATTCTTTTATTGGAGCAGTTCCGGGCCGAGGATGATGTCACTATTGTATATTATTTACTTTTCCGCATTAGATAGACCCAAGGCGGGGAGCACAAGTAACCGGGTTTAGGGTCCAGTGGGAGGCCATCTCGAGGGGTCGAGACCGGGTCTCCTAACCCTAGAATTGGCAATGTTGCTTGCCGCTCTCGTAGGGGTCTAGGGATGTGGGTTTGGCTATTCATCGCGACCATGGAATCCGTGTTTTATACAGGCTCGTATTGAAATCATGGACATCCTAGTATATCCAATATTTCATATATGTTCTTCTGCTGCAATGTTCTGTGATGAGATCATATTACTGCCTGAGACGAATGTTTATATTATATATATGAGATCTATGTTATATTGCAGATTTCGTTTCAAATGTGATGTTTGTGAAGCATATTAAAATGGGACTTCATTAATGAGATTAATGAAATAAAAGAAACCTAAGATGTTGTAGAAACTTGTTTAAAAACTGGTAAATCTAGTTCTTGCTTTGCATAGCGGTGTTCCTTGTAGAACATCCAACACCTTATTCGATAAGGAAAGAGCCAAGATCCCTTCACCGGGAGTGACCTCTTTAGTGAAACTAGCAGATGCTACAAACTCGGTTTGTCTTTTGATTGTTTCTATAGTTTTTGCTTTGCATAGTGGTATTTGTGAAATATCCTGCACCTTATTCAATGAGGAAAGAGCCGACGATCCCTTCACCGGGAGTGACCTCTTTAGCGAAACTAGAATAGGTCTCAAAAACACTCAATTTAAAATCACTCGATTCTACAACGATATCAAGTTCATTACGCAAAAGGTTTTCTTAAAATCATGTCGTAGCCCTCCGTTATTTTAGGAAGTAGAGTACTTATTATTCGTGCTGCGTATGTCGACTTTAGTTGAGGCGTAGTGTACGGTAGCTAAGTGATGTCTTCCTACACAGCATATGATGCGATTAGTTAGGACATTCATGTGATTATGTCGACCATAGTTGAGGGTCATGTGGGGTGGGTCTGATTAATCATGAAATGACGGGTAGAACTTGACTAGTGCTTATGATATGTTGACCTTAGTTTAGGTCATACGTGCTAGGGGTAAAATATTATTGGGAATTTCAGGTGTTGAAATTTGCAATGAGATTGCATACCTTCTATGAGATGGTTGGATCCCGATACCCGCTGCGAGTAAGAGTTACTCCTGGGAGAGTTTTACACATTACAATTAGCCAATCAAGTAGGTGTCTAGAAAGGTGTTAACGGGGTTACGCCCCTGGGAAAATGGGGTTTACTTTAATTAGGTCCGTGCGAAAGCACGGGAACCTCCCTCAAAGTACCGGCACTGGCCTGGCTGAAAGATTGGCGAACTTGTACGGTGTAATTAATCCCGGCTAGTCTTTCCTTTTAGGGTTTGAAGGAAGATTTGACTAAAACAGCGGGAGACATCCTGATTAGATAAATTGATAACCAATCTAATCTTGTAAAAGCGCACGCTGAGTGTTTTCTTCTCTCTCTCTCCTGGTTACGACTATGGCACGCCTTAATCAAGATAATAATACGGATGTATTGACCGAACCCGCTTGTTATACTGAGCTGGGGAACTTTGGTCCCGCTCCAACTTATAATTTTATAAGACAGAGCAGGAAATAGGGGATTACCAGAATTCCGGTGCCGCCCAAACGAAGAATGTGCATGCTGATGTTGGATATATGTATGCCCTAGAGGCCATTATGTGATAGTGGATGTATCTATACATGTATATATATTCAGTTTACTTTCTTGCTCGACATGATAGTATGCTATCTGGTTATTCTTTATCTGACATGTTTATTTGATCATGCTTCTATTCATTCATACATGCTGATAAAGCCCTGAGGATATCGGCTTGACTACTCTGATTATGATGGAGATCATACTAGTGGGACATCTGTAGTCTATAAGCATATCCTGAAATGTCCCTAGTCGGAGGTGTATCGAGACGGGGCATCGATATACCAGAGTAGACTAGCGTATATGATACTAGACCCATGTGATGGGCAATGGATGTTCCCACATTCATCGATGTTTGACATCAAGATCATATACGGGTGCTCAGTGGTGACTGGGTACACTGGACGGACTCGCCGAGAACTCCTATATGGAATTATATCTATCGTCGGATAGCAGTTCTCAGGTGACACTGGTACAGGTTAGTCTGTAGACCCGAGATCGTCATAGAGCCTTGTGTGTTCTCCCACTGTACTTTGATTGCCACCCTACCACGGCTCTACTGAGTCGTGCAAACAGGTGGCCGTTGGGTACAGTCCCGAGACACATGAAGACGATGAGCGATAGGAGGGGTTTCGTCTCTCCCGGTATTGGGAGTTGATGCTGTGCTGTGCTCGACTGGTTATAACGGCAAGTCCCTGGCCAGGGCTGATGAGATTTGCTGATAAGTGTTATCAGTAGTTTCTCGATCTGTTATAGACCATTCATCGACACGACTTATTGAGTTATTGGGGTCGACGTGACCATCCCTAGGCTCGATATGCAGCAGATTTGACGAAGAGACCGGACTGAACGGTAGTGTTGCCGGATGGCTCGACGGGAGTTGTAGCAGGTTCGCTTGTTGTCTTCTGATCGCTCAATACCCGGGTGGCCGTTACGTTTAGCTGACCTCTTGCGGCTTGAGGGCACTTGATATGATCATTACCCTCTGCCGGCGTATTGACGAGTCTTAGAGTCCCACAGAGGAGTTACCCAGTCCAGGCGAAACGTTGTGGTGCGCATATGCGATATGCGCATGCACCCGATTGAAATGTGCGTATATGATACCGAACATTGATCGGGTGAACTGCTTTTGGTGGGGTCATATGAGATATGACCTGATTGATAAATCAAGTGTTGATTTATCATTTAACCATTAGTTTTCTCACTCAAAACCTTTCTAGGGTTTGATGGATGTATGCATGCATGCATGTGTTTCTATTTTTCTTTTCTAGCTTCATGCACATGAAGATGTGAATACATGTACACATACATACATCAAACTATCATGGTTGTTTATATATGGAAATGGTGGCAATATAAGCTTCACACCATAGATTAAACTATGGATAATTATTTAATTTTGGTTTTAAAAGAAAATGAAAAGGAAAGGATAATTATACTAGTTTCTACATGCTTCTTTTAACCTAACCATTCTCACCCACCACTAAACCATAGTTATCTTTTCCTTTATCATTCTAAACCCAAGTTAAATTAATCATCCATCTTTTAATCATGGTTAGTGTCAAGAAGGATAAAATATATATTGTGATATTCATTTCTTTTTCTTCTTAAGAAAAAGAGTAATCTTTTTATCTCTTCATAATATTAGCCACCATCTTCATCTTCCTTCATCTTCTCCTCTCTAGATCTTTTCTAGTGAGTGAAATACAACAAAAGAAAGGTTTTTGAAGTGAGATCCAAAGCCACAACAACATTCTACACAAGCTTAGCCTTTTCGTTTAGAGTGTTATCTTCGATTCGACGAAGTAGTGAGCTTGGACGGATATCTCCGCGGTGGATCATCGTGGACACAAGGGGAGTTCAAGAGAACCTTGATTCAACACAAAAGAGCCTAAGGAGCGAAGCAAAAACGGGAGCTACAAAGGTTGTAGCCTTCAAACCCTAATTTTGCTAGCTTTATGTTTAGCAAACCCTAATTTTCTAGGATCCATCCTTTGCATGTTAGTTTAGCACCTTAAAAATGAAAACTTTAGGTCATGTGATGCTTGTAATCTCTTCATAGGGTGCTAATCTAACCTTACATTGGTATCAGAGCCGACCTAGAACATTAGGCGACCCTTTTGCGGAGTAAAAAGTCCGATCGAAACAAAAATACGGGTTTATGGGATGCTCTCTGGAAATTTTTTAAAAATTAATCTTTTTCAGAATTAAAAATTCTCAAAAAATAGAGCAGGTAAAAATTAGATGATCTGCAAAATCCGTACCTGTGAACAGTAAGTTTGACCGCGGAAGGGCGGCATAAGCAAGCTTTTGCCGCGCTTCCGCGGCCAAATGTGGGGCCCTCTGATATTTTTTTTGTACAGTAATTTTCTTTACCTGCTACAGTACATTTTGAGAGTATTTAATCTGAATCTTCTGTTGAAAATTCTGGAGATGGTTTTGAACTAGTTGTTTCGATCGGAGTTTTCATTTCGTATTTTTTTTTCCGGGTAAACTAGAAAGTATTGAAGTGTTTGAACGATTATCATTTACTCAATATTCACGGGGTTTAAATAGTTTGGAGATGTGTGCAAGTCTTTTTGCGGTGGTCCCTCTAGAAGACAACAAACCTTAACTCGATTATGTGACCGTCTCGAACTGCCCTTTGAACCTTAGGGTTTGGGGCAGTACGGCGTGCCACATGTGAGGCGTTGGCTTGACCCTTCTACGGCTGGACCGCCGCTACTGTGTCACACTCCGGATCTTTGAACCCTGCTCAAGTGTTGAGCTTTAGTGAATCTTAGGTGCTTGACAGTTCGTTCGAAAACTTTAATACTGTCTGTTTATCTGGAATGTGATACAATATGTGGAATTCAAATAGTGTAGACATGAAATACGAAATATGTGATATTTTGCATTTATGATGTCTAATGAGAATCTGGATTCCAAATATTGTAGTTTTACACTTTCTTTTCTGTGACCGTAAGTGTAGTATGTTAGATATCGCCGGTTTCGTTGCTATACATCAACGACAATCGGGGTACGCATACTTACTTACGTTGATGATATATGATATTATGTGTTGCTGAGATATGATGTGCAGGATTGTCGCGATCGAATAGCCGGGGGTTTTTGTGAGATGAGAGTTTTATATTTTCATTCATGTAAATTCAAATGTAATGTAATATTCTTTTATTTGGGGCACTTCCAGGTTGCGGTTGTGTCACCAGTGTTGTATATTATTTACTTTTCCGCATTAGGATGGACCCAAGGAGGGGAGCACAGGTGACCGGGTTCTGGGGTTCAGTGGGAGGCCATCTCGAGGAGTCGAGACCGGGTCTCCTAAATTCCAGGATTGGTAGGGTCACTTGTCGCTCTCGTAGGGGTCCAGGGTGTGGGCTTGGCTATTCATCGCGACTGTGGAATCCGTATTTTCTATTCTGGCTAAATACTAAATACGGACGTCCTAGTATATCCCACGTTATATCTATATTTCTGCTGCCTGTGTTCTGTGAAATCTGAGACGAATGACTTATTATATATATGATATATAGTAGACGTTGCTTATGTTTTACACCCGCGCTAGTCCCGTCCCGGTATGCCGTTAGTTAAGTAACCTAACGGTGCATAACGGAACATTGCGGCGAATGCGGATGGCATAAGCGTACGTGATATTTTCGTTTCTTTTCTGTGATTGGCTTTAGGACTTAAATGATGGGATTACATTAATGTGATTAATGTAAAGAAAATAAACCTAAAAAGATGTTGTAGAATCGGATTTAAAAACTACTCGGCTATTTATGAAAAAGCTTTATTTCAAAACTGCGGAGCTTAAGCCACTCCTTTTTGAAAAACTGTTTGATTCTACAACGATATCAAGTTCAAAGCGTTAAAGATTTTCTTAAAAATCATTCGCAACCCTCCGTCATTTTAGGAAGTAGAGTACTTAGTATTCGTGCTACGTTTGTTGACTTTAGTTAAGGCGTAGTGTACGGTAGCTAAGTGATGTCTTCCTACACTGCATATGATGCAGATTAATTAGGACATTCATACGACTTTGTTGACCATAGTTAAGGGTCATATGGGTGGGTCTAATTGATCAAGAAATGACGGGTAGAACTTGACTGGTACT
The DNA here is from genome assembly GCA_030015575.1 of Agapanthus africanus. Lineage (NCBI taxonomy): Eukaryota > Viridiplantae > Streptophyta > Magnoliopsida > Asparagales > Amaryllidaceae > Agapanthus > Agapanthus africanus. The sequence continues at coordinate 153,163,452 of CM057345.1, read as the reverse complement.
TATGATTTGTTGACCATAGTTAAGGTCATAAGTACTAGGGGTAAAAATTACATCGGGAATTTCAAGTGTTGAAATTTGCAATGAGATTGCATACCTTCCATATGATGGTTGGATCCCGATCCCACTGTGGGCAATAGTTGCTCCTAGGAGAGTTTTGCAGTTTACAATTAGCTAACTCATTAGGTGTCTAGAAAGGTGTTAACGGGGCTCCGCCTCTGGGAAAACGAGGTTTACTCTAATTAGGTCCGTGCGAAAGCACGGGGAACCTCCCTCAAAGTACCAACACTGGCCTGGCTGAACGGTTAGCGAAGTTGTAGACTGTAATTAATCCTGGCTAGTTTTTCTTTTTAAGGTTTGAAAGAAAAACTTGATAAAAAAAACAGTGGGAAACATCGATTAGACAAGATAATAAAACCAATCTAATCTATGCAAGAGCTTTCGCTGAGTGTATTCTTTTCTCTCTCTTAATGGCAGATACCAATGACTGGACTTAAGCTTCTACTAGATAAAAACAAACTGAACGGGACCAACTATAAAGACTGGCTAAGGAATCTGAAGATCGCCTTGACTTATGATAAAGTATCATATGTCCTCACGGCTTCAGCCCCGCCCGTCCCAGGCCCAAAATCCTCAGTTGCGGACATAGAAGTCCGCAAGACATGGGACGCTGACTGTGCCTCGGCCACATGCCTCGCGCTTGCATCGATGGATAACACACATCAAAAGCAGCACGAGGACATGGACATCCACGGGATACTGCTCCATACAAAGGAGTTGTATGGGGAGCAGTCCCGCGTATTACGATACGAGGCATCAAAGAAACTGTTTCACATGCGGATGGCCCCTGGCACACCAGTAGCAGACCATGTTTTGAAGATGATAGCCCTTATAGAAGAGCTTGAGGACCTTGGATGGACAATGGAAAATGAACAATATATAGATATTATTCTGCAGTCCCTCCCCTCCACCTTTGCTCAGTTCATAGTGAACTTCAACATGCATGGCATGGAGAAGGACCTCCCTGAACTCCTTAATATGTTAAGGAGTGCAGAGAGCACTATGAAGTCAGCAAAGACTCCCGTTATGACCATTGGACAGTCTTCTTCTTCTCGCCCAAAAGCTAAGGCCAAGGGAAAGAAAAAGAAGAAACCCACTAATCCTAAGGGCGGAGTCAAAAAGGTGAAGGGAAAGGGAAAATCCACGGCTGGAGACCCAGGGAAAGGCGAGTGTTTTCATTGCCACAAGACAGGACATTGGAAGCGCAACTGCACGGAGTACCTAAGTCTTAAGAAGAAGCATGGTGATGCTTCTGCTTCAGGTGCGTTTGTAACTGAAAACTGTTTTTCTATAAACTCTGCTTCCTGGGTATTGGATACCGGTTCAGGTTCTCACATTTGCAATTCTATGCAGGGGCTGAGAAATAGCAAGGTTTTGAAGACAGGTGACCATACTCTCCGCGTTGGAAATGGTTCCAATGTACATACAGTCGCAGTGGGAGAGTATCACTTAGGGTTGCCGTCTGGATGTATTTTGATTTTGAATCCATGTTATTTTGTACCTGATATGCTATGTAATATAATATCCGTATCTTTGTTGGACAATGAAGGATATAATTTTGTGTTGCAGAACAATGTTATGAACATTCACCTAAATCAAATGTTGGTTGGGTATGGTACACTTAATAACGGAATATATGTCCTAAATCAACACACAGTTTTCAGTATACAACACACTAATAAAAGAAAAATTTCAGAATTAAATGAAGCTTTTCTTTGGCACTGTAGACTTGGTCATATTAACGAAACAAGACTAAACAAGTTACATAAAGATGGATATTTAAACTCTTTTGAATATAAATCTTATGCGACTTGCCAGTCTTGTATCAAGGCTAAAATGACCAAAACTCCGTTTACTGGACACGGAGAAAGAGCTACTCAGCTCCTGGGCCTCATACATAGTGATGTATGTGGGCCGATGTCTACACAGGCTAGAGGCGGTTTTTCATACTTCATTACATTCACCGATGATTTCTCAAGATTCGGTCATGTATTTTTATTAAAGCACAAGTCCGAAGCTTTCGAGAAGTTCGTTGAATATAAACAAGAAGTAGAAAAACAAACCGACTTGAGTATTAAGATGCTTCGATCAGATCGAGGTGGTGAGTATCTCAGTACAGAATTTGCAAACTTCCTAAAAGAGAATGGGATTCTCTCTCAGCTCACTCCGCCTTACACACCACAGCACAACGGTGTGTCAGAACGACGGAATAGGACCCTATTAGATATGGTCCGGTCCATGATGAGTGACGCTGAGTTACCAGTCTCGTTTTGGGGGCATGCATTGGAGACTGCGGCGTTTCTGCTAAACAGGGTTCCAACCAAAGCCGTGTCTACCACACCATATGAGATATGGAATGGGAAGAGACCATCTCTTAAAAGAATTAAGATTTGGGGTTGCCCGGCCTATGTTAAAAAGCAGAATCCGGACAAACTCGAGACACGGTCAGTCATGTGTAACTTTGTGGGATATCCAAAGAATTCTTATGGATATCTGTTCTACCACAAAGAGGAACAAAAGGTGTTTGTTTCTCAATATGCCACATTCTTGGAAAAAGAGTTTTTCACGGATAGAGATGGTGGCAAGGTGGTAGATCTAGAAGAGGTTCTGGAGACACAAACTACAAATGACGATTTGGTTGAGCCGGCTGTTGCAACGGAAACTGAAGAACCTCGGACACTCCGTAGGTCTGGTAGGACTTCTCGCCCACCGGAGAGGTACTACGGTTTCCTCATTGATGGTGACAGAGAAGACTGTATCATGGAAGATGATGATCCTACCAGTTTTCAGCAAGCTATCACGAGTGGTGACTCTGTGAAGTGGCTGGATGCCATGAGATCCGAAATGGAGTCTATGTACACCAACAAAGTATGGACTTTGGACGTTGTACCCCCTGGGGTAAAACCTGTAGGGTGCAAATGGATCTTTAAAAGAAAGATTGGTGTGGATGGGCAGGTAGAGACCTATAAAGCAAGACTTGTGGCGAAGGGTTTTCGTCAAAGACCAGGTTTGGACTATGACGAAACTTTTTCGCCCGTAGCCATGCTTAAATCTATTCGGATCCTACTTGCTATTGCTGCTCACTACGACTATGAAATCTGGCAGATGGACGTTAAAACGGCATTTCTAAATGGAGATTTAGAAGAATGTGTTTATATGGATCAGCCGGAGGGCTTCATTGACAGTGGGAGCAGCGAGAAAGCATGTAGATTGCTTAAATCCATATATGGGTTAAAGCAGGCATCTCGGAGTTGGAACATCTGTTTCGATGATGTTATCAAAGAGTTTGATTTCATCAAAAATCCGGATGAACCTTGTGTTTATAGGAAGGCTGTAGGAAGAGCTGTCACATTCCTCGTATTGTACGTGGATGACATTCTTCTGATAGGAAATGACATTCCTATGCTACAGTCGGTCAAATCATTCTTATCACTAAGGTTCTCCATGAAGGACCTGGGTGATGCCACATACATCCTGGGCATAAGGATCTATAGGGATAGATCCAAAAAGTTATTGGGATTGTCCCAAACCAGGTACATCAACACCATCCTAAAGAGGTTTAGTATGGAAGACTCCAAGCGGGGTGCCTTACCCGCTTGCCATGGAGTCACTCTCTCCAAGGATTCTTGTCCAAAGACCGATGAAGAGAGAGCTCGCATGAGCATTATACCTTATGCTTCGGCAGTAGGGTCTATAATGTATGCGATGTTATGTACACGCCCAGATGTAGCTTATGCACTTAGTGTTGTAAGCAGGTATCAATCCAACCCAGGGGAGAACCACTGGACAGCTGTGAAGAACATTCTTAAGTACTTGCGAAGGACTAAAGAATTGTTCTTGGTGTATGGTAATAAAGATCTCCAAATGGAGGCCTTTACCGATTCGAGCTTCCAGAGCGACAAGGATGACAGCAAATCTATCTCAGGGTTTGTATTTACCCTCAATGGAGGGGCGGTAAGTTGGAAGAGTTCCAAACAAGATACCGTTGCAGACTCTACGATGGAAGCTGAGTACATTGCTGCAAATGATGCCGCCAAGGAAGCCGTCTGGATGAAGAAGTTCGTCTCGGAGCTAGGAGTAGTTCCAACCATTATTGATCCAATACCTTTGTATTGTGACAATAATGGGGCGATGGCGTTAGCCAAGGAACCCAGATCCCATCAGCGTTCCAGACACATCCTGAGGCGTTTTCATTTGATCCGGGAGATTGTAGATCGCCGCGAGATCGAGATTAAGAGAGTTGACACAAAGAACAACGCCGCGGATCCATTCACCAAGGCTCTCCCTCAGCCGCAGCATGAGCGACTTTTTGAGACGTTGGGTATGAGATACGCCAATAACTGGCCTTAGTGCAAGTGGGAGATTGTTGGATATATGTATGCCCTAGAGGCCATTATGTGATAGTGGATGTATCTATACATGTATATATATTCAGTTTACTTTCTTGCTCGACATGATAGTATGCTATCTGGTTATTCTTTATCTGACATGTTTATTTGATCATGCTTCTATTCATTCATACATGCTGATAAAGCCCTGAGGATATCGGCTTGACTACTCTGATTATGATGGAGATCATACTAGTGGGACATCTGTAGTCTATAAGCATATCCTGAAATGTCCCTAGTCGGAGGTGTATCGAGACGGGGCATCGATATACCAGAGTAGACTAGCGTATATGATACTAGACCCATGTGATGGGCAATGGATGTTCCCACATTCATCGATGTTTGACATCAAGATCATATACGGGTGCTCAGTGGTGACTGGGTACACTGGACGGACTCGCCGAGAACTCCTATATGGAATTATATCTATCGTCGGATAGCAGTTCTCAGGTGACACTGGTACAGGTTAGTCTGTAGACCCGAGATCGTCATAGAGCCTTGTGTGTTCTCCCACTGTACTTTGATTGCCACCCTACCACGGCTCTACTGAGTCGTGCAAACAGGTGGCCGTTGGGTACAGTCCCGAGACACATGAAGACGATGAGCGATAGGAGGGGTTTCGTCTCTCCCGGTATTGGGAGTTGATGCTGTGCTGTGCTCGACTGGTTATAACGGCAAGTCCCTGGCCAGGGCTGATGAGATTTGCTGATAAGTGTTATCAGTAGTTTCTCGATCTGTTATAGACCATTCATCGACACGACTTATTGAGTTATTGGGGTCGACGTGACCATCCCTAGGCTCGATATGCAGCAGATTTGACGAAGAGACCGGACTGAACGGTAGTGTTGCCGGATGGCTCGACGGGAGTTGTAGCAGGTTCGCTTGTTGTCTTCTGATCGCTCAATACCCGGGTGGCCGTTACGTTTAGCTGACCTCTTGCGGCTTGAGGGCACTTGATATGATCATTACCCTCTGCCGGCGTATTGACGAGTCTTAGAGTCCCACAGAGGAGTTACCCAGTCCAGGCGAAACGTTGTGGTGCGCATATGCGATATGCGCATGCACCCGATTGAAATGTGCGTATATGATACCGAACATTGATCGGGTGAACTGCTTTTGGTGGGGTCATATGAGATATGACCTGATTGATAAATCAAGTGTTGATTTATCATTTAACCATTAGTTTTCTCACTCAAAACCTTTCTAGGGTTTGATGGATGTATGCATGCATGCATGTGTTTCTATTTTTCTTTTCTAGCTTCATGCACATGAAGATGTGAATACATGTACACATACATACATCAAACTATCATGGTTGTTTATATATGGAAATGGTGGCAATATAAGCTTCACACCATAGATTAAACTATGGATAATTATTTAATTTTGGTTTTAAAAGAAAATGAAAAGGAAAGGATAATTATACTAGTTTCTACATGCTTCTTTTAACCTAACCATTCTCACCCACCACTAAACCATAGTTATCTTTTCCTTTATCATTCTAAACCCAAGTTAAATTAATCATCCATCTTTTAATCATGGTTAGTGTCAAGAAGGATAAAATATATATTGTGATATTCATTTCTTTTTCTTCTTAAGAAAAAGAGTAATCTTTTTATCTCTTCATAATATTAGCCACCATCTTCATCTTCCTTCATCTTCTCCTCTCTAGATCTTTTCTAGTGAGTGAAATACAACAAAAGAAAGGTTTTTGAAGTGAGATCCAAAGCCACAACAACATTCTACACAAGCTTAGCCGTTTCGTTTAGAGTGTTATCTTCGATTCGACGAAGTAGTGAGCTTGGACGGATATCTCCGCGGTGGATCATCGTGGACACAAGGGGAGTTCAAGAGAACCTTGATTCAACACAAAAGAGCCTAAGGAGCGAAGCAAAAACGGGAGCTACAAAGGTTGTAGCCTTCAAACCCTAATTTTGCTAGCTTTATGTTTAGCAAACCCTAATTTTCTAGGATCCATCCTTTGCATGTTAGTTTAGCACCTTAAAAATGAAAACTTTAGGTCATGTGATGCTTGTAATCTCTTCGTAGGGTGCTAATCTAACCTTACAGCTGATGCATCTTCTTCAGGTGTGTTCATTACCGAGAGCTGTTTCTCAGTATCATTTACGTCCTGGATATGAGATACCGGATCAGGATCCCAGATATGTAATTTGTCACATGGGCTACAGATAGGTAGAGAACTCAGAACGGGTGATAAGTTTCATGAGATAGAAACGGTGCAAGTGTTGCAGCCAAGTCTGTTGGTCACTATCACCCTGTATTAGCAGAATACATTGATTTTGAACGAATGTTATTATATACCGAACCTGATATACAACATCATATCAGTCTCTTTATTAGTAAAGAAAGGATATAATTTTGTATTGTTAGATAATGTTTTGAACATTTCCTCTATTAAGAGTTGATCGGTTCAGGCACGTTATCTAAAAGTATTGACGTTCTAAATCAAACTACAGTTCTTAGTATACAGAACACACACAAGAGGAAGAGTTCAGAAATGAACGAATCCTTCTTGAGGTATTGTAGACTAGGTCATATCAATGCGACCCGACTAGCCAAGTTATATTTAGATGCATATTTAAATTAGTTTGAATTTACATCTTATGAAACTTGCCGGTCATGTCACAAAGATAAGATGACCATAGCTCTGTTTATTGGAAACAGAGAAAGAGTTAGTGAACTCTTGGGATTGATATATGCTGATGTATGAAGGTCCCCTGTCTACACATGCCAAGATCGGTTCTTTGTACTTCATTACATTCTCTGATGATCTCTCAAGATTCAGACATATGTTCCTGTTGAAACACAAGTCCAAAGCTTTTGAGATATTCACAGAATATAAGTTAGAAGCAGAGAACCAAAAACGGGTATAAGTATTATATCCTTTGATGAGATCAAGGAGGAGAATACTTGAGCACAGAATTCCTGGACTATTCTAAAGGAGAATGAGATTCTCTCTCAGCATTACTCCTCCGTATATACCATAGCACGATGGTATATATGGGCGGAGCAATAGTACCCTATGTGATATGGTGTGCTCTATGATGAGTACTACTGAGTTTCCTATTTCCTTTTGGGAGTTATGCACTTGAGAAGCTGCATACCTATTGAATGTGGATTCAATAGTTTCCAACGAACCTCAGCCTCTCCGCCGATCTAGTAGGGTTCCTCACCCACCTGAGAGATACTTCGGTTTCCCTATGACAGTGGGAGCGAGGATTACATCATAAGATGATGACCCAACTAGTTTTCGAGCAGGCCATCAGGAGTGAGACTCTATAAGAATGGCTGGATGCTTAGCGATCTAAGATGGAATCCTTATACACCAACAAAGTATGGACTTTGGTTGCTTTATCTGAAGGGTTAAATCCCCATCAGGAGAAAGTATATCTTGAGAAGATTACTTGGTGTACATGGAAAAGTTGAGACTTTCAAAGCTATGCTTTAGTCCATCCAGATCCTACTTGCCACTGCTATATACCATGACTACGATATTTGGTGGTTGGGTGTCATGACTGCTTTTCTAAATGATGTTTTATAAGAGAGCGTCTATAAGTACACAGCCAGAGGGCTTCGTAGACAGTGGGAGCAGCGGAAACGTGTGCAAGATGTTTTATGTGATAAAGCAGGCATCGCGGAGTTGGAACGTCTGTTTTGATGTGGTAGTCAAAGAGTTTGACTACATCAAAATGGTAGATGAACCTTGTATATACAAAAAGATAGTAGGGAGTATGGTGGTGATCCTCGTAGAGTACGTGGATGACATACTCTTGATAGGGAAGGAGTTTCCTATGCTACGCTCGGTCAATCTCCGCTTATCACAAGGATTCTCCATATAGGATCAAAAGTGATACCTCCTAAATCCTGGGTTTTGGATCTATAAGATAAATCTAATTGGATGTTAGGATACTCACTAGTTGTAGTGAGATGGTATCAATCGATCCTGGGGGGAATCACTGGAAAAGTTCCAGGGTGATAAGGACGACTGAATGTCAGTCGCAGGCATTGTCTTTACCCTCAGTGGAAGGACGGTATGTTGGAAGAGTTCCAAGCTAGATACCGTGACTTACTAGACGATTAAAGTCAAGATACATCGTTACCAAGGATGCTACCAAAGAGGCAGTCTGGATATATATAAGTTCATGAGATGAACTTCGTTCCTACCATTGTGTGACAATGGACTTGTGGCTTTAGCCAAGGAACTACCGTCCCATCAGAAATCCAGATATAATTCTTAGGCAGTATCACCTAATCATGGAGATGGTTGATCTCCAGAGAGATCGAGGTTAGGAGACCAGACACAGAGGACGACAGCGCGAATCCACTCACAAAGGCCTTTTTCCCAGTAGAGACTTTTATGGGATGGTTGAGTACGAGATACTTTAACCACAACTAATTGTTGGGTATGTGATACCACGACAGATGGCCCTAGTGCAAGTGGGAGATTGTTAGTTATATGTATGCCCTAGAGGCCATTACTGTACATACGATGTATATTGTAATGTATGCTTGGACATATATAGGGAGGACTTTCTTGCTCGACGTGATAGTATGCTATCTGGTTGTACTTTATCTTAACATATACGATGATTGTCTCTATGTTACATGTTGATAAAGCCCTTAGGATAAGTACTCGACTACTGGGACTATGATGAGATCATACTAGTGGGGCCACGGTAGTCGACGATTACATCCTATAACTGTTCCTAGTCGAGGGTGTATCGAGACAGGGCATCGATGCACCAGAGTAGACTAGCGTATACGCATCTTGACCCATATGATGGGCGATGGATGATCCCATATCCATCGGTGTTTGACATCAAGGATGGTGTACGGGTACTCAGTGGAGACTGGGTATACTGAACGGACTCGCCGAGAACTCCCAGATGGTATTATACCTTACGTCAGATGGCAGTTCTCCGGTGACACTGGTACAGAGTAGTCTGTTGACCCGAGATCGTCATAGAGTCTTGTGTGATTCCTACTGTGCTTTGATTTCCATCATACCACGTCCAATGGGGCATGCAAAACGGTGGCTTTTAGGTACAGTCCCGAATCACATGGAGGCAATGAGCGATAGAGGGGATTCGTCTCTCCCGGTATAGGGAGTTGATGTTGTGCTGTGTTCGATTGGCTATAACTGAAAATCCCTGGCCAGGGTTGCTGAGATTTACTGGTAAGTGTTATCAGTAGTTTCTCGAACTGTTATAGACCTCATATCGACACGACTTATCAAGCTACTGGGGTCTGACGTTTACCACCCCTAGGCGAGATATGCGACATATCTGACGACGAGACCGGACTGTACGGGAGTGTTACTGATTGGATTCAAAGGAGAATGTACAGGCTTGCTTGTTGATCTTCTGAGCGCTCAATACCTGTTGGAGATTGTGCCCTCAGAGTCAATTATTGGATCACAGGCACGTGATTGCAATGATTGAGGGAGGACCTATAGCGGTAGGACAGTCTTACTCAAGATGATAGTATGCTATCTGGTTTATCTTTATCATCGTGTACTGCTTTAGGTGACCTTACAGGTCGCTATTACACATTGATAGAGCCCGTAGGATTCTTGCTTGACTGCCAGCAGTATGAGGGCGATCATATACTTGGGAGCTGGGGTCTATAAGCACATCCTTAAAAGGTCCCTAGTCGTGGGAGTTTCGAGACAGGGCATCGATACTCCAGAGTAGACTAGTGTATACAGTCGAGACCCCGATGAGGGGCGGTGGCCGGTCTCACAAGCCACTGGTGTCAGTTGGTTCACCTAAGATGTAGACAGATGCTCATTGGGTTATGATTACACCGGACAGGACTCGCCGAGAACCTGCTAGTTAGGATTATACCAGACGTCAGATAGCAGTTCCCTGGTGACATGTGTACAGGTTAGTTTATCGACCTGAGATCGTCATTTGTCTCGTGTGAGTTTCCACTGTGCTTTGATTACTACCCTACAACGCTCAAAGGAGACGTGCAAACAGGTTTTAGTTGGGTACAGTCCCGAGCCACATGGAGGCAGTGAGCGGATCTGCGAGGGTTCGTCTCTCCCGGTATTGGGGGTGAGGTCGCGCTATGTCTAGGAGAGCCATTACACGAAGTCCTTGGCCAAGGCAGGAGATTTACTGGTAGGTATTCCAGTAGTATCTCAGGGTGTTCTAGGCTACACTCCGACACGAATTGTACCGCTTTTGGGGGTCTGACTTTTACCAACCCCCTAGGCCCGCCATGCGATACTCATAGACGAACGGACCGGACTGTACGGATATTGTCACTAACAGGCTCAGTAGGGTGTCAGGATGAGTTCGCTCATCGACGTCCCTTTTGGTCAATACCTGGTAGCCCATTACGTATGGCTAATACCTCTGACGTGCTAGTGGTTAAATCCACAACCAAAGTATTGACGAGTCTTTAGAGTTCCCCACAGACCGTTTTCTCAAGTTTCGGGCGAAACGCTGTAGAGGTCGTATGGAGATATGGCAGGGTCCGATCAGATATGTGCGGTATTGCACGGATCATGATCGAACGGATAATACTAGCGGGCTTTGGTTTATGCCGGATCCTAGTATTGTACAGTGTAGATTTTGTCTCATTGCATTTGTATTCAGTGGGAATACAAATGCGGGCATGTATATGCAGTCGCGGGGTTTTCCTGTAGTTTATTACGGGATCAGTTTTCTGAAGTTGCCAGTTTGTATTCCGTTCCAGCCAGTTTTCCTTTGTTCCTTCACGGCCGGATTTTTCCGATGGAGGGGCTAATTTGCAATTGTGCAAATTAGCATTGTGGAGGGGGTTATTTGTATATGTGGCTTCATGATGGTTCTATGCATCATGAGATTCTTTTTACATCTCTTCTTTTGCATTTATTGTGATGGAATTTTGAAAGGATTGATTTGGAAAATAGTGTGACCATTTTCTTCTCATTTATCATGACTTTTCTTCTCTTGATTATTCATTCCTTCCCCTCCCCCCACCATGAGATGAGGCCGACCACTACAAGGAGAGGAGAGAGGCCATTTTCATTTGGTGTTAGGTTCTCATTTTTGGCTTGCTAAAATTACATTACTCATCTCCAAAAGTTCATTCTCTACTCCACATCCATACAAGGCAACTTCATACCCCATTGAGACAATGGTTTCTACACTTCATCTACAGCATCCTTGGGCACGTCGACTCGCCAACTTCGTGCCCGAGTTGCCTCGGTCCAGAGGTGGGAGCCCGTAAAAGAACCCGGCGATGTGGTGCCCGTTCTGACGAGGAGATGAAGACCGGAGGTTCCGTGAGGAGATCGCAGTGGAGGCCGAAGACCGAAAGACACGGATCGCTCGGTATAGCATTCTATCCCATCTCTAGTTAGCTAGCATCGGGTTAATGGTTACGATCCGGGGTTTTAGGATGCGGTGGTGCCGGTTTAAAAGTTAAGAAAATTTTCGTTTCCGCATTTTGGTCTCGGATAGACGGCCGGGGCGCTACCGTAGTCCTACAATACCTGGGTGGCTGTTACATTTAGCTGACCGCTTGCAGCTTATGGGTGTTTGATATGATCATCACCTACTGTCGGCGTATTGACGATTCTTTAGAGTCCTACACAGAGCTTTCTTGACTCAGGCAAAACGGAGTAGGGGCACATATGTGATATGTGCAGGACCGAGGATAATGCGATATGAGATACCGTATTATATTCTCGCGATATTTGATATCAGCCGGGTCATCGGATCAAGTGTTGATTCGATGAATCGGTAAATGAGATATTAGTCGGTTATATGCGATATAGCCGGATTGTCGGATCAAGTGTTGATTCGATAATTTAATGTATAATAATATATATGATATATTAAATTACATTAACTAATATTAGCTCACTAAGAGATTCTTTTTGTCACTCGGGTAATACATTGATATATATGCGATATATGTTAATGTATTATTTTATTTTGTTACAATAAATATTATATATGTGATATATAATATTGTAACATGATATGATAACTAATGAAACATGTTTAGTGTAGATTAAACAAGATTAGGGTTTGTTTTGGGTTAGTTCCTTCTTGATGCTTCTAGAAGGTTTCTTTTTGTTTTGTGTTAGATATTTTAAAGTGAATCATGCTTTAACTCAACCCAAACCCTAGCCCTAGTTAAATCTCTACAAAGGTTTAGTCAACCATGGTTGCATTATTCATCATTATTATCTTTTCATTATTCATCACAAATGGATGATCATCTTCTTCCTTCTTCTTTTTCCATTAAAAAGCTTTCTAACTTTGATCCAAGTGATGAAAATGAGTGAGAATATGAAAACAAATGAGAGCAAAAATCCGACTTCATCATCCTCATCTACCCTTGCCCTTTAAATGAGAGTGTTCACTTCATTTAGTGAGTGTTAGCTTGTGTTAATGAAACTTCAAGGTAGATCATCTTTGTTATCGAAGATCTAAAGCAAGCTTGCATCTTTCTCTTCGTGGAGCCTCTCGAGAGTCTGGAACACAATGATCGCAGCGAAGGGACCACAACACGGAGCTTAAGAAGTGAAGGACTGGATCTACAAAGGTTGTAATCTCTCTCACTTAGTGTTAAAGTGTTTAACATGCTTGTTTTCGCCTAAACTCTAGTTTAAAGATCCGGCTTTGGGTTGTTCGGCATGGCTAAATTTTAAATCGGGCATGGTTGATGCCTCGTAGACTCTTGTGCGCGTGCCTAGCAACCCTACAGTGGTATCAGAACCAAGCTAGAGCTTTAGGCGAGTCCTAGGCGAAGTTTAAAGTCCGATCGAATCCGGAAACCCCGACACGAACCCTTCTCTAGATATTTTTTCAAAATGTTGATTTTTCTGTATTAAAAATTCTCAGAAAATAGAGCAGGAAAATATAAGGATAACTGTAGAAAACGACTGCCTAATTCCACTGTAGCGCAGCGGAACCGCGGCAATACCCTGCTTTTGGCAGCGGTTCCGCGGCCGTATGTGGAGATTAGGGACTCATTTTGCTATAGCAAGATGAGCTCGGGCTCTGGGGTCTGGACCGAGGGGAGGCCGAGCTATCTTGGTTCTGTGGTAGCCCGGAGGCGAGCTGAGAGGGCCGAGGAGGCCAAAAGTGCAGGAGGCTCGAAGGTGAGCCAGTAGTTGTCTGTAGGACGGGCATAGGAGTGGTCTGGTCGGCTACTGCGGGTCCTTTCTTGCACGCTTCGGATCACGTCATCAGCCACGTGTCACGATCTGGGAGATCACCGATATCGAGCATCATCAAAAACACTGTCAATTTATTTAAATCTTAAACCTATACATAAAACAAAGGAGAGAAATTTCCTTTCTTTGTCTTCCCTATTCATCAAGATCTGAAGGCAAAAGGAAGGAGGGGGCGCATCATACAAAGACTCCATTGTAGCAAGATTTGAAATAAAAAAAGAGAGGAGAAGACATATCTTTTTTTCTATTTATCAAAGATCCAAATCGGAGACGGCGGAGAGTGACCCCATCAAAGGGAAAGCCTTCGGGCTTTTCTCTTGGGAACCATCGGGAATGCGAATTTCAATCCGTATTTTCCTTTCCGTGGCTCAGGAATACGGACTTCGGTCTGTATTTCCCATTGGAATGCGGATTTTGTACCGTATTTCTTTTTTGGTGGGTGTGATGTTTTCCGTGTTTCACATTTTCGTATGATAAATCGACGAATTTAGCAGTTATGCTGCCAAAATTTCATCGAAATCCGTATATTTAATCTCGTTTACAAAATAAGTAAAAGAAAACAAATAAAAAAGGTTCCTGCTATCGGGGACCCAAAAATATAACAAATAAACAAACAAAAAAAGAAAGAAAAAATATTAATGCCCGAAGCATCGGGGGCATACCCCCAAAAGGGGTCCTCGAAGCTTCGGGGACACCTCCCCCAAAGGGGAGGTCCCCGGAACTTCAGGGACCTGCCCCATGGGGGCCCTACCTGAATGCTCGGAGACCTTCCCCAAATAGGGAAGATCCCCCAGGCTCGTGGACTTTCCCCCTAGTGGAAGGTCACCGCTACTTTAAAAAAATTAATAAAATAAAAATGGGAAAGGCATTTGCCAATATAAAAAAACAAGGCCTTATGAGAATAGCATTCTATGTGCATGTATGCATGATTGTGAGCACTAAATTTTTGTTATCAAATATTATGATTAATAAAACAACCTTATTCTTAAAGTATAAAACTAAAAAATGAATGAATAAACAAAATAAAAATGATATAAACCCATTTATATTTATTTTCAAGCATAAACGTTCCAAATTGAGTTTGCATTATTTGTATGTCCCGTTAATCGGAGGTTCTCTCGCCTCGGAGCGAGGGATAATTAACGGCAGTTTTGTTCACGGCTGCTGGAGATTGGAATCCCCACAATTAATAAACCCCAGCATACCCTAGGCAGGGGGAATCTGTACATGCCTGAAAAGCGAGCGCATTCTTATAACAAAAGGGTTGCGAAAAACACTCTACAGATTCTGGCACACCCGATAGGACCTGTCTCCCCCCCCATCTCTCGGGTCAAGCAAACTCAACTAAGATATACGTTGTTGTCTGTACGGAACCATACTCCTTTATTCAGATCAATTTTCAACAACGAACAACTCTCCACAATAATCAATGATGACGGCATTTTGAATGCTTGTTAGTCACAGGTAACGGATGACGACCAGGGTCCGCTAGCCATTCTTCGCTAATACCTTATGTTCAAATGCCAACAAAGAACCTCTTCACATATCTGCTCCATAATTTCACGTCCGAAATGACAATAAACTAAAATTTCTCAAACTTTTAAGTTATATCCGAAGTGACATTAAATTAAAATTTCTCTAAGTATTCAAGTTATGTTTGAAATGACATTAAACTAAAATTTCTCACATTTTCAAGTCACCCGAAATGACATGAAACTAAAATTTCTCAAACTTTCAAGTTATGTCTGAAATGATATTAAACTAAAATTTCTCAAACTTTCAAGTCACGTCCGAAATGACATTAAACTAAAATTTCTCAAGTTTTCTAGTCACGTACGAAATAACATTAAACTAAAATTTCTCAAGTTTTAAGGCCACGTATGAAATGACATTAAACTAAAATTTCTCAAGTTTTCAAGTCATGTCCTAAATGATATTAAACTAAAATTTCTCAAACTTTCAAGTTATGTCCCTTTCAAGTTATGTCCAAAATGACATTAAACTAAAATTTCTCAAGTTTTCAAATTACGTCCGAAATGACTTTAAACTAATGTATGTCAATTTTTTTGGAAAATAAGCTCAGCTTCTGACGTGACCCCATCGCATACACAGTCAACACAACTGGCAGAAACTTCTCCAGCAAATCAAATAAATCCAATCCCAACTTCTAATCCGAATTCTATTCAAAAACCTCAACTTCAAATCCTTTGAAAGTATGGGATAAGTCACTCTTAGGATCAAACTTCAAACCTCCTCTGTCTAAATAGACGTTAAACTAAACTCCTCCGTCTAAGTAGACGTTAAACCAAGCTCTTCGGTCTAAGAAGAAGTTAAACTAACCTCCTCCGCCTAAGCAGATGTTAAACCAAGTTCCTCCGTCTAAATAGACGTCAAATCAAATCCTCCGTCCAAGCTGACGTTAAACTCTCCCATTTAAGACGACGTTAAACATTTTGTTGAATCACATCAAGTGGCAAACAAATAAAGGCGACGGCTCCGTTCTCAAACCAAAGCACAAGACAGCGTTTGAGTGGCTTTCTATCTCCTCATCTGGGGGCAAAGCCGTTAACTCACAGGGGGCAACAAGATGTCATATGCCAGCCCAGGCCAAGCCTATGATGACTGCAAATGCAAGTATCTTCTCTTGGTTGTCTATCGGTCAGCCTAAAATGGCTGCCAAGGTAGCAAATGCCTGCTAAGTACTTAAAACCGAAGAGTTGAAAAAGAAACAGCTCAGATATAGAGCCATTAAGAGGGCTGAGGTTCCCGCTAAATTGGATTTCGTCGGGTTCCAAGAACGTGGTTACCCCGTGAAAAAGCTAAATCTGACGTAAAAATCAATAATTCTTTCGAACCCCTAGGGTCGACGCCGAAGTATGCTATGACTGCGCGGATCAATAAGACAGCGATTCAAAGAGTTCTGCAAAGAGGCGTGTCTAAGCCCCGGAATCAAAAGCATAGCACAGTCTCATCAAGGGCATGCCAAACTCCACCCGCTGTTCAAAATCAAAAGAAAGAACTCAAATAGATAGCACCAGCTATATCCATAATCCCGGCCGGACTGATTGCTCTCAACGGTTGTCCTTCCCTGAAAGGAGCGGGCTACAACAATGGTCTAAAAGCCCAGCAAATATCTCTGCCAATGATGTGTCAATAGACGGATAGACAATCCACACAGTCTATGTGGTGGGGCCCAAAAGAACAAGTCCTCCTACGCTTCACAACCATGATAAAGATATGGTTGCCGCTGCCCAATCCCGGATTGGTTCAGAAGACTCTACTCGGGCATCTGGACAAAAAGAATCCACAATTCCCGAAGAGTCAGACGGCAATGCTAGCCCAGTCTTCGTCTACAAAAATACCAAACAAGCAATGTTCCTTGATCTTCAGAAGCAGCTTCATGATAAAGATAAGGCATCGACAAGGCCCAATAAAGAATAAGTGTGGCGTCGACCCTTATGTCGTTAAACTGGGAGTAAAAAATGACACCTAAGTTGTTAAACCGAGAATATATGACCCTAAGTCGTTCAACCGGGAACAAATAAAATCCTCTAAAAGCGAATGATGAGTCACTCCTGGCACTATTCCAGTGTAGAAATGCAGACGCCAACCGAAATCCAAATCCCCCAAATCCTCCAAGGGCAAATGATGAGTTGCTCCTGGCATTATGTTCAGTGTTAGCGTCCTGATGCCGAACCAAAACCAAAATTCCAAGTTCTTTCAAGGAAAATAATGAATCGCTCTTGACATCCATGGTTCGATGTTAGCAACGCTGATGCCACCCCGGAATCCAGAATTTCAACCCATGTCCAGCTAAAAAACGAGTTAGTCCACAAGCAAAAGGGGTACGAATGAAAACCTAAAATGGTTTCATGAGTAAAAACAGCGAGACTACCCGCAAGCTTATGAAAACCCGCAACGATGCAAACTCGTTCAAAAAACTCGACAAGCACTTCCGAGCTAAGAAGTCATGCCAAACAAGACAAAATCGGACAAGTCAAATTAAAATCCCACCCGAAAGTGCTTCTAAGATCGAAAGTCCTACTGGACAGATAGGAAACTCCCAAAACAAATCAAATCAATAAGTCAACCAATGACCTCTCCGTCAGAATCAAGCCCCGACTCGAAAATGGGTCAACCAACGACTTCCCTGTCGAAATCATGCTTCGCCTCGGAGTCAAGTCAACCAACTACCTCTCGTGATGGAATTATACTTCGCCTCGGAATAACCTCTATATCGGAACTATGCTTCGTCTCAAAATATATCCACGTGTCAGAATCATGCTTCGTCCCTGAATCAACCTCTGCGTCGAAATAAAGCTTCATCTTAGAATGTCTATCTTTACGTCAGAACTATATTACGTTTCAGAATATATACCCCGCGTCGATTCATGCTTCGTCTCGGAATATCTGCTCCCATGTCGGAATTATGCTTCGCCTTAGAACCAACCCGTGTCGGAATTATGCTTTGCCCCGGAACCAACCCCTGTGTCGGAATCATGCTTCGCCCCAGAGTACCTGCCTTCCCTGTCGGAATCATGCTTCGTCTTGGAATCAACTTCTGCATTGAAATCATGCTTCGTCTCAAAATATATGCCCTGCACCGGAATTATACTTCATCTCAGAATGTCTGCTCCTATGTCGGAATTATGCTTCTCCCCGAAACCAACCCGTGTCGGAATCATGATTCATCTCAGAATACCTGCCCCTCGTCGGAATCATATTTCGTCTCGGAATGTCTACTCCCGTGTCGGAATTATGCTTCACCCTGGAACCAACCACTGCATCGGAATCATGATTCGCCTCGAAATATCTGCCTTCCATTTCAGAATGATGCTTCTCCTTGGAATCAACCTCTGTGTCGGAATCATGCTTTGTCTCAAAATATATTGCCCGTGACAGAATCATGCTTCACCTCGGAATATTTGCTCCAGTGCCAGAATTATGCTTCGCCCTGGAACCAACCCGCGTTAGAATCATGCTTCGTCTCGGAATACCTGCCCCGCATCGAAATCATACTTCATCTCGGAATATCTACTCCCGTGTGGGAATTATGCTTCGCTCCAGAACCAATCTCTACGTCGAAATCATACTCTGTCTCAAAATATATGCCCCGTGTCAGAATCATGATTCGCCTCGGAGTATCTGCCTTCCCTGTCAGAATCATACTTCGTCTCAGAATATCTGCTCCCGTGTCAAAATTATGCTTTGCCCCGGAACCAAACCCCGCGTCAGATCATGTTTCACATAAAGATATCGACCTCCATATCGCAAAAAGGGAACCAAGTCAACCTCGCTATGAAAGAAGATCATCAATTTCATGCGCGCGATGCACACATGTGGCATGCACTTATTGATAGGGGCACATTGTTGGAGTCCAAATTTACACCCTTTGTCCGGAAAGTCAAAATCAATGCCCGTACTATTCACTATAGTGCCCTCAAGGCAATTATTGTAATCACAATCAGGTGATTATGATGATTGAAAGAGGACCTATACGGATAGAACAGTCTTACCGAAAATGATAGTATTCTATCTGGTTTTTCTTTATCATCATGTACATGCATTATATGGTATTACAGATCACTATTACATGTTAATAGAGCCCATAGGATTCTTGCTTGACTACCAGCATTATGATAGCGATCATATACGTGGGAGCTGGGTGGTCTATAAGCACATCCTTAAATGTCCCTAGTCGAGTGAGTATCAAGACTAGGCATTGATACTCCAGAGTAGACTAGTGTATACTTATCGAAACCCCGATGAGGGGCGATGGCCGGTCTCACAAGTCATTGGTGTTTGTCAGTTATCTAAGATAGTATACAGGTGCTCATTGGGTTATGAGTACACTGGATGGACTCGCCGGGAAGATGCTAGTCGGTATTATACCTATTGTCAAATAGCAGTTCCCAGTTGACATGTCTACAGGTTAGTCTATCGACCTGAGATTATCATTTATCTCATGTGAGTTCCCACTGTGCTTTGATTACTACCCTACCACGGCTCAAAGGAGTCGTGCAAACAGGTTTTAGTTGGGTACAGTTCCAAGCTACATGGAGGCAGTGAACGGATCGTCAGGGATTCGTTTCTTCCGGTATTGGGGGTTGATGTCGTGTAGTGCACGGGTGGCCATCACCAGAAATCCTTAGCCAAGGTAGTCGAGAATTACTGATTTGGATCAGTAGTTTCTCAGGTAGTGATGGGCTACATACCGATATGAAATGCCGCGTTATTAGGGGTCTGACTTTATCCACCCCCTAGACTCGATATGCGATACTCTTAAACAAACAGACCGGACAGGACAGATATTGTCACAGACAGGCTCGGTAGAGGTCGGGATGAGTTTGCTCGTTGGCCTTCCTTTCGCTCAATACCTGGGTAGCGTTACGTACAGCTAGTGCCGCTGACGTGCTTATGGTTAAACCCACTGCCAGCGTATTGACGAGTCTTTAGAGTCCTATACAGAAGGTTTCCCTACTTCGGCCAAAACGATGTAGAGGCCGTATGGTTTTATGGAAGGGTTCAATCATATACGTGCACTTATGCATGTATCATGATTCGTACGGTTTATACTAGTAGCTTTGGTTTAATCCGGATTCTAGTATTATATTGTTGGATTATTTTCGTCTCATTGTATTCGTATTTTGTCGGAATACGGATATGGATACGGATATGTATATACGGATGAGGGGTATTCTTATAATTCATTACAAGGTGCTTCTAGAAGAAGACACCTCATTATGTTTAATAACCATTTGGTTAAATGGTTAAATGAGGTGGAGGATGAGGTGTTCTTGGCTTTAAATAAAGAATGGGTTTGTGGTGACTCATGGGGTGACTCAAGGTGCACTATTCTAGCATGCTTGATTTATTTGGGGTTGTGAGATATTTTTTTACTTGATGCATCATTTTCCATGCTCACAACACTTAGCCATTTTTCTTGAGTTGCTTCACACTCTCATCCCCATGCTTCTTCTTCTTCTGCCTCCACCCTAAAAGTCTCATGTGATGAGAAACCTGGGGTGCTTAGAGACAAATTAATCCATCATTAGACTCTATATCTTCTAGGCTATCTAGTTTAGCGAATTAGGTACCCTACTTACCTCGGTTATGAGGTTGGAGCTCGTTTCATAGACTCTCAGGTGGATCATCTTCGATGGAGGGAGACCGGAGATCAAGCTTGATCATGGAGGTCTCTAGGAGCTTGGGATGTTTAAGTCGATATCGGGCACCCCATGTGTCCGCGGGGAGGCAGAATTTTCAAAAAACGATTTTAGAATTTCGCAACAACGACTTGAATCAACATAATCTTTATATAAACCTTAACTAACATATGAACTTTGAGGTTCTAACTACTATGAAAGAAGTTTATACCTTCGTGAACCAAGTCCTTCGTCTTTCGCTGTCCTCCTCCTCTTCTTAAGCTCCTAGAAAAGAGTGTACGGGTCGCTTGATCGTTAGTCTCCTTGAGTCAAAGATGATCCACCTGAGAGTGTCTACTTGGAGCTCCTACCTCTAATATGAGGTAACTAAAAAACCTAGTGTGTTAATCTAGGTAGCTTAGGTGATGTAAAGAGTGATTAAGATTTGTTTAGTCTCTTGAACCCTAGGATTCTCAACTCATGAGACAAGCTAGGGTTAGAGGAAGAAGAAAAAAGCTTGAAGGAGAGAGTGTGTTTATGATAGAATGAATAAAGAATGGCCCATTGTGATAACTATTAAGCAAAGATGCTTTCCACAAAATATCTAGATATTTTCTTTTGCCTCAATAGTAATCCATGACTCACTACATGAGTCACCAAGTAGCCATGCTTCATTAATTGTAAATAACACCTCACCCTCCACCTCATTAACCATTTAAAATAAATGGTTATTAAACTAATGAGGTGACTTCTTCTAGAAGCACTCTTGATAAAATTACAAGAATACCCCTCACCGTATATACATACCCGTATCCGTATTCTGAACAATACGAATACAAAGAGACAAAATAATCCGATAATCTAATATTAGGATCCGGCTTAAACCAAAGCCCACTAGTATTATCCGTCCAAATCATGATCCGTGCGTAAGTACACGTATATGACCGAAACCCTGCCGTAAAAACCATACGGCCTCTACATCGTTTCGCTCAAAACAGAGAAACCCTCTCTGTGGGACTCTAAAGACTCGACGGTATGCTGGAAGTAGGTTTAACCACAAGCACGTCAGCGGTACTAACTGCATGTAACAGCTACTCAGGTATCTGTCGAAAAGGAAGGCCGACCAGCGAACTCATCCAAACCCCTACTAAGCATGTCCGTGACAATATCCGTGCAGTTCGGTCTGTTCATCTGAAAGTATCGCATGTAAGGTCTAGGGGTGGAAAACGTCAAACCCCTAATAACCAAACAAGTCATGTCATTATGGCACAAGAAAATCCGAGAATCTACTGGTCCGCCCACCAGTAATTCTCAATCCGCCCTGTCCAGAGACTTATGGTGATGACCAACCGATCACAGCGCGACATGGACTCCCCATACCGGGAGTGACGAATCCCTAACAGTCGTTCATTACCTCCATATGGCTCGGGACTGTATCCAACTAAATCCTGTTTGCACGACTCAGTAGAGACATGGTAGGGTAGTAATCAAAGCACGGTGGGAACTCACACGAGACAAATGATGACCTCAGGTCGACAGACTATCTGCGCACATGTCACCAGAGAACTGCTATCTGATGCTGGGTATAATACCATCTAGCCATTCCTCGGCGAGTCCTGTCCAGTGAACTCACACCCAGTGAGCATCTGTATACAATCTTAGGTGCACCTCACCAATGGTTGCGGGACCAATCCATCGCCACTCGTCAGGGTCTAGATATGTATAGACTAGTCTACTCTGGAGTATCAATGCCCAGTCTCGATACTCTCGTCGACTAGGGACATTTTAAGGATGTGCCTATCGACTACCCAGCTCCCACATGTATGATTACCATCACAACGCTGGAAGTCAGGCAAATATCCTACGGGCTTTATCAACATGCATACAAGATATGAAATACAAAGTAAAACACATCACTTGTTAAGATAAAGACAAACCAAATAGCATACTATCATATCGAGCAATATTGTCCTGTACATACATATCCCTAGCATCCTATACAATAAAGGCCTCTAGGGCATATATATCCAATAATCTCCCACTTCTACTAAGGCCTATAATTGGTGCAATAAGTATCCACTATCTGCACTAGATCCAGTTACTGGCGTACCGCATGCCCAACATCTCAAACAGCCTCTCGAACTGGACTTAAGGGATGGCCTTGGTGAATGGATCTGCCGTGTTGTCTTTTATGTTCACTCTCCGCACCTCGATCTTCTGGCGATCCACGATCTCCCTGATCAAGTGATACCACCTCAAAATATGTCTGAATTTCTGATAGGACCTTGGTTCCTTTGCTAATGCTACAGCCCTATTATTATCGCAATACAAAGGTATTGGATTGGCAATGGACGGAACCACCTGAAGTTTAGAGATGAACTTTCTCAACCAGACAGTCTTTTTTGCGACATCATTAGCAGCTATATACTCAGCTTCCATCATTGAGTCTGTGACGATATCCTGTTTGGAACTCTTCCATCATACCGCCCCTCTATTGAGGGTAAACACAAAACCCAAGACGGATTTAAAGTCATCCTTGTCACTTTTGAAGCTGGAGTCGGTAAAAGCCTCGACCTGGAGGTCCCCAATACCGTAAACCAAGAACATCTCCTTAGTCCTTCTCAGATACTTGAGAATGTTCTTTACTGCTATCCAATGCTTTTCACTCGGGTTAGACTAATACCTACTTACCATACTAAGTGCGTAAGCTACATCTAGTCTGGTACATAACATCGCATACATTATAGATCCTACCGCCGAAGCGTAGGGTATAATGCCCATGCGAGCTCTCTCCTCATCAGTCTTTGGAGACATCTCTTTGGAGAGGGTGAACCCGTGACAAGTGGGTAAATTACCACGCTTGGAATCTTCCATACTAAACCTCTTTAGTATGGTGTCAATGTACCTGGACTGTGAAAGTGCTAACATTCTTTTATACCTATCACGATATTTCTTAATTCCCAGAATGTAGGAGGCATCACCCAAGTCTTTCATGGAGAACTTCTGTGACAAGAAGAGCTTTACTGATTGTAGCATAGAGATATCATTCCCTATCAGGAGTATGTCGTCAACGTATAGTACGAGGAAGACCACTGCTCCTCCTACAATCTTCATATAAATGCATGGCTCATCTACATTTTTGATAAAGTAAAATTCTTTGACCGTCTCATCAAAGCAGATGTTTCAACTCCGTGATTCTTGCTTTAATCCATATATGGATTTAAGCAACTTGCACATCATTCCACTGCTCCCACTGTCTAAGAAACCCTCTGGCTGATCAATGTAAACATTTTCTTCTAAATATCCATTTAGAAAAACTGTTTTTACGTCCATCTGCCAGATTTCATAGTCATGGAAGGCAGCAATGGCAAGTAGGATCCGAATGGATTTAAGCATAGGCACTGGAGAAATGGTTTCGTCATAGTCAAATACTGGTCTTTGACGAAAACCTTTTGCAATAAGTCTAGCTTTGTAAGTTTCCACTTGTGCATTTGCACCAATCTTCTTTTTGAAGATCCATTTTCATCCAACTGGTTTCACCATAGGAGGAGCAACATCCAAAGTCTATACTTTGTTGGTGTACATGGATTCTATTTCGGATCTCATAGCATCCAGCCACTTCACCGAGTCTTTACTCGTGATAGCCTGCTGAAAATTAGTAGGCTCATTATCATCGATAATACAATCCTCGCGATCCCCATCTATGATAAACCCATAGTATCTCTCAGGAGGACGAGAAAGCCTACTAGATTTGCGAAGCGGTGTCGGTTCGTCGGGCTCTATTGAAACCTGAGGTTCTACTAAGTCCTTGGCAGTAGTTTGGGGTTCTGGAATTTCTTCCAGTTCTACCGTGCTCCCAATAATTTCTTTTGCAAGAAATTGGTTCTCTAAAAAGACAATGTGGTGAGCGACAAACACCTTTTGTTCTTCAGTGTGGTAGACAAGATATCCCCTTGAATTCTTGGGGTATCCTGATTAGGTGAGAGGTTTTTAATGATCAAAAATAATTTACCGCAATCAAGAACGGCGTCGCTTTGCAGCTAGCCGGTGAGTACGGGTCGGTCCACAGGGATGTGTAATTTTCCTAAGTGTTCTTACGAGCTAATTCCAATGGTTGTTTGGTCCTTTAATTGAATCTAAAAGCTAAGTTGTATGATGATTAAGAAACTTGCTAGGGTTAGGTCTAAGGTAGAGTTTGGAAAGATTAAATGTCACACCTCTTTCAATGCCCTAAATTAAATCTTTTAGAAGTTATAGCAATTATTAGTAAAGGGGATTAGGATGATTGGGAAGAAACAAAGTTCCTTCCTCTAGATCCTTGTCCATCTTTTCCTACTAATTGCTATAACCTTCATAGAAGACATGCATGTCCGGTCCTTTATACTGCGGTTTCTCTGTTACCTCGTGGGTAGGGTGCCATAGGGAGCGGATCATGCATGCATGCAAGAAGTTCTAGTTATTACAAGTTATTGGGCATGAAAGAGATGAGAGATCTTCATCTCTCAATCCCTCCCTTATTCCTAACCTTAACAAGCGAGGAAATTACTCGCTCATTAGGGGATCTATTAAAAACATCATTTTAAGATTACTTACCTACTGCAGTTTAAGAGATACTACACTAGATTAAACTAGGGCAAAGGAAGGATTTATCTAAGGCAAGAATTAAATTAGAAAACTACGGCAGAAAAATAAAAGATAACTTACAAGAATGATGCTCTTAAATCTCCAAAGAATCTGAATTTTTATTTATTGAAAAGAGGCATCCCCCATACAATCTTTAGAATACATACTTATAGGAAATAGGAAAATTAGGGTTACAATTGCTCGCATATGTGTTATTATAGATATACCCCCGAAAAATCCCAACAAAAGCACCGAAGCACCGCCAGGAGAATTCTGCACCGACACGTGCAGCAGATGGCCGCGAAACTGCGGCATGGGTGGGGGTAGGGCCGCGGTTCCGCGGCCCTTTGACGAGATCATCTGATCAATTTTTGTGGGCTGCTTCTCTGCTGTTTGGGCTTTTTATTTTTGTAGTTCTTTTCTCCATTTGGCTTCTGGGTCTTCTCCAGATCTTTAGTGAAAACTTGTAATGGTCTTTTAACCGTTCACTTTGACATTTTGGACCTTGCGTTGCCTTGTACCTTTGTGAACTGTTCTTCGTCTAGGCTTGACTAGGACCCTTCTATTTGTTGGTCAAAAGTCCTTCTTTTGTATCATCTTTTGTCTTTTTCACTGTTTTCGCTCCAAGACCCTGTATCCTGTAATATGTAGCAGACATGCGTCAAAAGCACCTGTTTATTTATAAAACGAATAAGAATGGGGAATATAATAATGCAATATTATGGTATGAACAAATACCCCCAAACTTATCTTTTGCTCGTCCTCGAGTAAACTTATTTTTTTATTCTCGACAAAAAACCTAACCGCACTTTCGCAGGGAAACGCGATTGCACTGAGCACGTGCAACAAGCCGTTAAACCTCTAGGTGTCCCTAGTAGGAGGAGTGTTTTCTCCTGAGGGTTTTCAGCGGATACTACCCACAAAATCCTATCAATTCGGCCCATTGACTTTTATTCTCCAATTAGGTTTTCTAATAAGGAATTCTATTATCGTTGACTCATAAATCATCCACCCATATTCTTCACACTTCCTCATTATTTAACTTAAGATTATATATGTTCTATAGATTTACTTAGCTTTCGGCATTTCCTAAGTTTTCCTTCTAGGGTTCCATCTCCACTTAGGAATTTTTATCAACTTTACTAAAGATACAAATTCTATTCTTCATTCCTTTCTCTTATCTAAACACTAATCATATATCCCCACGTGTGTGTATAAATCACCCCTACACTTAGAAATTCAAATCAAGCAATCATACCCTTGTCCGTTGTCCAAAGTACTTATTAATTGGTGAATTTAAATGAATTTTTGCTTACACATCCTTCATGCGACCGTTAATGCTTCTTGAGGTACCAACAACCGATTACAAGATGCGTTTACACTTTAAAGCGTACTTCCTAGGCTTGCAACACTCAAGGCTTTTTTTAGCAGTAACTCCCAAACCAGTTGGTCTAAGGCACTAGGTGATGAAGCACCCTCGCTAAATATTTTTTTCTATTTTTGCAGCCTTAAGTAATCACAAGGACCAGTGTTCATTTTTTTTATTCTTTATTCACACTTGAGTAATTTTATTTTTCATCATACTAAGGACTTTAGAAAAGAGCATTTTAAGGTCTCCTCTACTATTCCAAGTTTCAAGGTGCGTGATTGTGCTATTTGTAGGGTATACATTTTCAGAATCTATACTTAAGTTAGGAATTATTTTTCAAACTTATACTCTAATAAAATTCAATACTTTTCCTTTATTTTGACTTAGCCCAGGAAGTGAACCCAAAATTTGCCTATTTTTAAATAAACTACGAAGACATATACTTTCTACCGTTAATCTTTAAAGAAGGTTATTTTTAGGGTTTTCAATTTACTAAGTCTAAGATCTAGTTGTTCGTAGCCAGTTAACCTATTTGTCAAACTCAAGTTAAATATGGTCAAAATTGAAATAATTTATGAAGTTTTTCAATTTTTATGGGTTTTCAAATAAATATGCAAATGCAAAAATATACACATGAATGCGAAGGAAGAAGACGTACTGAGCACACCCCCAAACTTAAACTTGACAGTGTCCTCACTGTCATGCTGCACCAAGAGGGTCAAAATGTCGGCACTCCCCTGTTTATTTATTTGTAATTTTTTTTATTGTATTGTTAAAAGAAAAACAAAAATATATACAGAAAGCCCCCCCCCCCAAACTTCATTTAAACAATGTTAGACATTACTGCCAAACTTTGCATAGACCAAACATCAACTCCAACCAGTCGAAAAATTTATCTGTAAAGAGTATCGGTTGGTGGAAGAATATGTTGTACCGATCCAAAAAGAATTGGGGAAGATAGAAGCGGTGGTATGGAAAGTGTGGAAGTGAATAGATAGGAGGTGGTGATGAATCAAAACGAGAATGTGAACGATCAGCAATCAGTAGAATATTGGCATTCTCGTAGCTTATTAAAAGAAATGGGGGTGGTTCAACTTCTAAAGGAGGAGGTTGACTAACCACACTATCCCCAAGATATTTCAGTGGATCCCTTGTTGACTTGGCATCATCCATCATATGCATATGATATTCAATTATGTGGGAACTAATCTCCTCGATATCCGCCATAGTCCAGTCGAGAACTTGCCGCCTATCTTGTAAGACCATTAAAAGAGCGTTCTCTTGCTCCAGGGCTAGGGAAGACGATATGATAACGGGAAAGGTCTCATTCTCACCTATGTAAGCATATTTAAGGTGAGACGGCAAGGGCATGAGTTCGAGTTTCGGAGGCGAAAGAATCATAGGAAAAATTGGGGAATCTACCTCGAACTCAAAGGACTCCAACACAGGTTCGAAATCACTGCAAACAACCGATTCGGATGGTTCAACTAACTCATCCAAAAATTCAAAAGACTCATATTCGGGCTGTGAGTCGTCATCATCCGAAAAAGTGAAACATTCATAATCAATATCGGTTGTGTCAACTGTGGTAGGCTCAAGAAGGGACGCACTAGTGGCGTCAAAACTGTTTTCATCAAACAAAAATCTTTCAAGCTCGCAGTCCTCCTGCGTGATTTCGTGAATAGAGCAAACTTCTCGTGTACTAGTTTTAGGCACAGGGGGCAGACTTCCTAACTTGTAAATATTGAACTCACTAGACGTCTTCCCGAAGGATAGAGTCATGGAGCCATTGCGAAAATTTATTACGGCATTGGAAGTGGCCAAAAATGGTCAACCGAGGATCACCGGAATTTGGTTCC
This sequence comes from Agapanthus africanus, assembly GCA_030015575.1. Classification (NCBI taxonomy): domain Eukaryota; kingdom Viridiplantae; phylum Streptophyta; class Magnoliopsida; order Asparagales; family Amaryllidaceae; genus Agapanthus; species Agapanthus africanus. The sequence goes on along the minus strand of CM057345.1, from coordinate 153,134,809 downwards.
ATGGGTTAGCAACAGGTTGTGTGTCCATAACAATAAAATCAACAGGGAATATGAAGTCCCCAACTTTGATCAACACATCCTCTAGCTCACCCCTAGGATGGGTGATTGATCGATCAGCCATTTGGAGAGTACAACGAGTGGGTTTCAACTCTCCAACCCCTAATTGTCCGTACACAGAGTAAGGAAGCAGGTTAACACTAGACCCAAGATCTAAAAGTGCTCGATTAATTTTCTTATCCCCAATTGTTATTGAAATCGTAGGACAACCGGGGTCCTTTCATTTTTGGGGTAAGGGTTGAGGTTGGTTAATAGCATTGCTCACTGCACTAGCCACTAGCACTTTCTTGGGTATTTGTGACTTCCTCTTTTTGGTGCATAAGTCCTTTAAGATTTTTGCATATGAAGGAACTTGTTGGATTGCATCCAAAAGAGGGATATTTATGCTAACCTGTTTGAACAACTCGACAATCTTCTCCATTTGTGGAGTTGGTTTATTGGACCTCAACCGGTTTGGAAAAGGAATGTTTTGAAAAGTTGTTGAGTCCAGTTTTTGCGGATCAGATTGTTGAGTTAGAACGGAACCCCGTGTAGATGTGTTCGTGTTGTGAGAAGTGGGTCCGTTCGAGCTAGAAGAGGTAGAGCCGTGTGAAGGATGAAGAATAAGCTCTAACGAAGAAGAAGACAAAGAGGGTGAAGAAGATGAAGAAAGGCCACCGGCAAGGGTGTCATTGTGAATACCCACATTATTTTGCAACACTTTTCCCGATCTCAACGTGGTCACAGCATTTACGTTATGATTTTGCTGTTGATATGCAGCATGTGCGTGACCGAGATTTGGCAGTGGTTGAGATGGGAGCTTTCCTTTTTCTCGCTCGCTCAATGCTGCATTGAGTTGTGCAATTTGTGCCTCAATAGATTTGATGCTTTGATCGTGTGAGGCACTGTTTTGCACCAAACATTGAATAGAACTCTCTAATCTTGTTGTAGATTGTGTAGATTGCTTTAGGAACGCATCTGGACTTCTTTCGAGCGAGCTAACCTTGTCATTATTAGATTGAACAAAATTGTTTGGCGGGTAAGAATTGTTAGGCACAAAATTGTTCATTTGATTAGGGTAAGGTTGCTGTTGGAAAGGTTGTTGAAATTGAATTTGTGGAGGTGCTTGTTGTTGTGGAGGAGGAGGCCTTTGAAGATTGTTATTTCCTTGGAATTGTTGATTTTGGTTCCAAGCGAAATTTGGGTGACTCCTCCAACCCGGATTGTATGTCGAGGAGTATGGATCGTTTCTTTGTCGTTGCTGAAAGGCAGCATTGACTTGATCATGTCCTTGAGTAGATGCATTGTAAGGACACTCTTCGGTGAGATGTGATGGATCTGCACAACAAGCACAAACAGTTCGTGGAGGCATAACAGGGGCAGGATAAGGCGATGAGATTTTGGTCTCAATCGCTTCTAGCTTTTTCGTAAGAGCGGCCATCTCGGCCTTCATAGCTATCGACATATCTAAGTGATGTATGCCTGCCCTAGACTGACCACTAGAAGAAGAAGATGTGGTCTTGGTGCTCTCCCACTGAATTGTTTGTTCACTAAGGTCCTCAAGAAACTGCCACGCTTCCTCACTAGATTTGGGGAGAAAGTGACCTTGACAAATGGTTTCTAGCAACTGCTTCGTTGCCGGGTTCAATCCCCTGTATAATGTTTGGCAAAGTTGCCAACTTTCGATCCCATGGTGAGAGCATTGAACGAGTAGGTCTTTGAATCTTTCAAAACACTTCCAAAATGGTTCGGAAGGAAGCTGTGAAAATTGTATAATCTCATTACGGATTCTAGCAGTTTTGTGATGAGGATAGAACTTTTTAAGAAAAGCTTTCACAAACTCGTCCCAATTTCTAATGGAATGTGATGCTGTGCTGTATAGCCACTTCTCGGCTAAGTCACATAAGCTGAAAGGAACGACCCTTAGCCTTATAGCGTCATCACTTAATTGGGTCGTTTTCATCATAGCGCAAACGTTTTGGAATTTATTGATAAAAATATACGCATCTTCTGATTCCAACCCGTGAAATTTTGGCAGCATATTTATGAAGTGGGGTTTATTTCAAAAATGTCCCCATTTGCCGGTGGGGGTGAAAGACAGGTAGGTAAAGAAGTGCGGACAGGGTAGAAAAGATCCTGGAGCGCGACTCGTATGGGCGCTTCAACAGGCGGTTGATTCGGGTTATTCGCACCTAACGGAGGTGGAATCATTTCTGTCGGTAAGGTATTATTAGGATTGTATCCCGACATACCTTCGGAAGAAGAATTTGAAGGTGGAGGAAAGAAAGTGGACGGAATTTCGACTTCGGTGTTGAAAGGTTCGTCGGTCGGTACCAACGACACACGAACTAATCGGGCGTTAGTGTCCCTAGTCCAAAGTGGCATACACTAAAGGGGTAGTGTAGTCAGAAAAATGAAAGACAGAATGTGGAGGTAAGAAAACGTCAATGAGAGAAAGTGAGGTAAGTGAGGTGCAAGATTTCTTTAGCGACAAGTTGCAAGTTTTGAAAAGATTTTTTTCTTCTTTTTTTTTATGTGAGATTTTTGCAAAAAGATTTTTGAAAAGAGACTTTTGACACAAATGCACTCAACCACAAATGCACAATCAAGCCTAGATTTTGATTTAGGGTCACCTAGGTCAGATAGACAGCTCCTAACTGTTCCAAAGGGCTAGAGATAGGACCTCAAAACGCCTCTTCACCGCCAGTTGCGGCCAGGTAAGTGCCAGGTAAGTGGGAAGGAACCACAGTAGTGGGCCTAATTAAAAACCACCAGCCTTTGACACACTTGCCTAGACACCGCAAAGTCAGGTTAGGATAAATGGCTGATGCCTATAGCTAGTCCTCTGTCCTAGTGAGCGCGACGTCTTTAGGGCTGAGTCTAGTATTTTTTTAATTAAGATTGGTCAATGCAAATGCTTTAAGTGATTTCTGGGGTCCTGAGAAGGGTAATGAAATCCCCACCCAATCTGAGTTTGGTCAATAGCCCCTTAAACTCCGATTAAAATATGCAAAATAGTAAATTCACTTGCAATTAATTATTTTCAGCGCGGCGCAAAGAAACCTGCAGAAAAGGTGTTATTGAGAAGAGGGAAGAAGATTTTTAGCGCAAAGAAATCCTGCAGAAAATTTCGCAAAAGGATATATGGAGGTTGGCAGAGAGGAGAATGAGGAACAAACCTACAAAATTTCACGCAGCGATGCCACGTGTCCACCGCGGTTCTGCGGTTTGGTGCGCTCTACCGCCGCGGTTCCGCGGCTCTGGTGATGGATCGGGTCTCCAGAAAATTGGTACGGCTCTGTTGTGTCAATCTCCCTCTGTTCTGATATGACTTTTTCTGTTTCTCACTCTGTAAATTTCCAGATCCGAGATTCTTCGCTGTTCCTGCAAGATTCAAACGATAACCCTTCAAACAATAAAAAAAATGATAAAATTTTTTGTACTTTTTATATTTTCATATTTTTATGATTTTTAAACTTTATATCAACCCGAAATTACAAAAAGGAAATTTTTACGCCATCCCTGGCAACGGCGCCATTTGATTAGGTGAGAGGTTTTTAACGATCAAAAATAATTTACCGCAATCAAGAACGGCGTCGCTTTGCAGCTAGCCGGTGAGTACGGGTCGGTCCACAGGGATGTGTAATTTTCCTAAGTGTTCTTACGAGCTAATTCCAATGGTTGTTTGGTCCTTTAATTGAATCTAAAAACTAAGTTGTATGATGATTAAGAAACTTGCTAGGGTTAGGTCTAAGGTAGAGTTTGGAAAGATTAAATGCCACACCTCTTTCAATGCCCTAAATTAAATCTTTTAGAAGTTATAGCAATTATTAGTAAAGGGGATTAGGATGATTGGGAAGAAACAAAGTTCCTTCCTCTAGATCCTTGTCCATCCTTTCCTACTAATTGCTATAACCTTCATGGAAGACATGCATGTCCGGTCCTTTATACTGCGGTTTCACCGTTACCTCGTGGGTAGGGTGCCGTAGGGAGCGGATCATGCATGCATGCATGAAGTTCTAGTTATTACAAGTTATTGGGCATGAAAGAGATGAGAGATCTTCATCTCTCAATCCCTCCCTTATTCCTAACCCTAACAAGCGAGGAAATTACTCACTCATTAAGGGATCTATTAAAAACATCATTTTAAGATTACTTACCTACTGCAGTTTAAGAGATACTACACTAGATTAAACTAGGGCAAAGGAAGGATTTATCTAAGGCAAGAATTAAATTAGAAAACTACGACAGAAAAATAAAAGATAACTTACAAGAATGATGCTCTTAAATCTTCCAAAGAATCTGAATTTTTATTTATTGAAAAGAGGCATCCCCCATACAATCTTTAGAATACATACTTATAGGAAATAGGAAAATTAGGGTTACAATTGCTCGCATATGTGTTATTATAGATATACCCCCGAAAAATCCCAACAAAAGCACCGACGCACCGCCAGGAGAATTCTGCACAAACACATGCAGCAGATGGCCGCGGAACCACACCATGGGTGGGGGTAAGGCCGCGGTTCCGCGGCCCTTTAACATGATCATCTGATCAATTTTTGTGGGCTACTTCTCTGCTTTTTGGGCTTTTTATTTTTGTAGTTCTTTTCTCCATTTGGCTTCTGGGTCTTCTCCAGATCTTTAGTGAAAACTTGTAATGGTCTTTTAACCGTTCACTTTGACATTTTGGACCTTACGTTGCCTTGTACCTTTGTGAACTGTTCTTCGTCTAGGCTTGACTAGGACCCTTCTATTTATTGGTCAAAAGTCCCTCTTTTGTATCATCTTTTGTCTTTTTCACTGTTTTCGCTCCAAGACCCTGTATCCTGTAATATGTAGCAGACATGCGTCAAAAGCACCTGTTTATTTATAAAACGAATAAGAATGGGGAATATAATAATGCAATATTATGGTATGAACATATCCCACAAACTTGCATAAAACCGATCGTGCCTCGAGCTTTTCCGGATTCTGCTTTTTAACAAAAGCTGGACACTCCCATAACTTGAGATACTTGAGATATGGTCTTTTCCCACTCCACATTTCATATGGAGAGGTAGGCACAGACTTAGTTGGAACTCTATTCAATAGGTATGTGATTGAATGATTATTCTTGATGTTTATGCTTTTTAGAAAATAGAATTTAGAATTCACAATCAAAGAATTATTTGACCGCAATCAATAATAGTGTCGGATGTAGAGCGTTAGTAAGTGAGGATCGTCCACAGAAAAAGTGAGATCCGTTCAATTTCCGAATTAGATGAGTCGAAAATTTAAGGAAAAGAAAAGAAAACAATTCATGATTTGCATTTGAAGATCAAGAAATAAGAAAAATCTAGATCTAAAAGAAACATTAAAAACAAGAATTGAGATGTGTGATAATTTCCAACCAACAATCAAGATTAGAAGTATGGCTCGTAAGAGTAGATTGGATCTATAGATGTGATGAGATCTAATAATTACTCATTCTTATCCATTAACGAATTGGTACTAGATCGATGCAAATTCATCGAGGTTTAAGGATCTTGCGAGGAAATTAGGGATTTCGCAACTCATCCTTTGTCCTTTCGATGGATCGCATTCAAATTCTAGCTTCTAGTTAATCAAATGTTTAATAGTTGTTCCCTAGTTTCAAGTGAACACGATCAAGAAAGCATCATCTCGAAACTAGGTTATTAATCATTTGATTCACTTGAATTTCCAAACGTTATAGGATTTAAGAATTGTAAAAATATCTAAATCATCATCATCTAAAGATCGTCACAACTCCTACACGAGCGGAGATTACTCAAACATCATGATCACAAACACAATCACAAATTGAGATCTAATCATTATGCTTGAATTAAAAGATAAGCAAGAATATAGAAAATTCACCTTTATTTATCGACAAATTTCGTTACAACTCTCTTGAATTTACAAAAGGAAGGAACTAGATCGTCGATTTCGGCTTCGCTCGGCTCCTTGAGTCGCGGATCGGCGTGGATCTCTTGCTCTGTTGAAATCCGACGTCGCTTCTAAAGGTTGAAGGCTCTCTTGCTTGAATGGTACTCGGGATCTTGATCTTGATTTTTGAATTGGATTTTTGAGGCACAAGTTGTGTCACTCAACTTGTGGGTTGAAGATGGTGGTGATTCTTGAACAATTTGAACCCTAGATCTAGGCTCCTTTTTATAGATCTCAAAATTCTAGATCTAGGATTGAAATTTGAATTTTCCCTCCACAAGTTAGTTAGCAAAAGATTTAAATTTCCCTCTAAAAGTTTGTTAAGAGAGCCTTCTAGAAATAGTTTGTTAAGCCGAGCCTTCTTGATGAGCCACGTGGAGTTTCTACAATGTTCTGGAAGCTTGGACCATTATTTTAGAGCATGTGAGGAAATTTGAGGAGCTGATGACGTCATAACGCCGCGATTCCGCGGCTTAAGCCAGCTCCCGCCGCGGAACCGCGGCGGTTTGGAAGCCTCTGGGCTTGATTCTTCTGGTGTGGTCTTGGGCTGAGTTTTGGGCCTGTTTCTGATATGTTAAATTTTATTTGGCCTTTTGTATCACTACCAGATCTTGTATCTTGGAGTTGGCGTATCTTTTATCAACTCTTTTCCAAATTTTGGGCCTTGCTTCTTGAATTTCCTGCATTAGACCCCAAGACAAGAGTTGCGCAATACAAGGGTGATGCAATGCCATGAAAAACACACAATTTCCCTAAAAGTTCCGGTTTTAGTATACAGTACAAGTAATCCAGTATTTTACATGTGTTTTGCTAATATGTGGGATATGAATACCGGATACCTATACATGAATGCAAAAGGTAGGGAAATTGCCGTGTTAGAAATGCAGTATTTTCGACTGATCAAATTCCCCCAAACTTATTTTCGATCGTCTCGATCGAACTGTTTTATTAAAAAGAGAAAGAGAAAATAAAGAGAAAGAAAAGCACACTTTCGTAGGCAACACGATTGCACTGAGCACGTGCAACAAGCCTTTAAACCTCTAGGTGTCCCTAGTAGGAGGAGTGTTGTCTCCTTAGGGTTTTCAGTGGATTGCACCCACAAAATCCAATAACAAAAGGAAGATCATGAATATTACATTTAAAGACAAGAATCATAAAAGAAAAGCCTTGAAAATTAGGGTTTCCAACTAAGCTAGCTTTTCGGTTGTCATGAGCCCTATCTTAATGGTCATGAAAAAAATGTCAGAAATCACGTCCTCCCTCAATAAAATATCGTCTTATTCTTCATTCCTATCTTTCTTCCAAACATCGATCATATCACCCTGCGTGTGTGTAAAGGACATCCCTACACCCGGAGAATTCAATTCAAGCTATCATACTCTTGCCCATCAGCCTCAGTACTTTTTAATTAATGAATATTTAGACGAATTTGCTCACACACTTTCATGCGACCGTTAATACTTCTTATGGTACTAACCGACCGATTACTCATGTGCTTTGCTTATTTGGTGTATTTTCCTCGTCTTGTACCTCCTCAGGCATAGCAGTGACTCCCAGACCAGTTGGCCTTAGGGCACTAGGTGAAGAGGCACCCTTGCTATATATTTTTTATTGCCCTTGGTGATAACAAAACCAGTGTCCATTTTTCTCACCACTTTATATTTTATTCATTTTTTTATTTTATTTCCTTCATACTTTTGGCTTTAAGACAAGAGCATTTCAAGGTATCCTCTACTATCCCAGGCTTCAAGACGTGTGTAAGTGCGAATAGCAGGGTATCAACGTTCAAAATGTTTGGCTTTTCAGAATAGAAACTATTTTTCAGACTTATTTTTATCCTCAGATTAGTGACTTCCTTCATCTTACAAACCCTTAGGACAACGGCTCATAACTACTTATTACTAGTTCGTATAAAAAAACTTCTAATTTTCTTGGTTTTCTTAAATTTTTCTAATCTCATGGATGTAATTGTTCACTATCTAATCTTTTATTATCATAAATATTAAATATTTTTATATTTTTAAAATTTTTATGACTTTTGAAAATTTTTGAATTTTTATGGATTTAGAAAAAATTTAATTGGTTTTTATGGGTTTTGAAAAACTATTTACAAAAAAATGATGAGCCAAGAATATGTACACAGAATTTTTATGGGTTTTGAAAATTTTTAAATTTTTATGGTTTTTAAAGAAATGTTTTTTGCTTATGCAAATGATATGCACATGATGCAAAACTAAGCACAAACCTCCCCCAAACTTGTTTTCAACAGTGTCCTCACTGTTGCCAACCGCTATAACTACAAAACCTGTAAACCTGGGAGGAATTTATTAGTGGGGGCAAAATATATAAGTGAAGACCCTCCTCCAAACTTATTCTTGGCTCAAAATTTTTGTAAAAAATTTCTTTCCAAGAGCCAGAAAAATTATCCTCCCCCCAAAACTTGAGTTATGCAATGTTAAGCTTTGAAAATCACATGAGGGGGTCAAGAACCATTGGTCGATGCCAAGCTTTGCAAAGACCGAATGTCAACACCAACCATTTGAAAATTTTATCAATGCAGTGCTCTGGTTGGTGGAAGAAGAAGTGGGGAAAGGTTAAGTGGTGGAAGAGAGAGTGTGTGCGTCTCATTTTGGAGAGACGGTGCAGTGAATGTGATGGATTACTCGCATTCTTTTTACAATTCAGAAGAAGGGGTGGAGGTTCAATTTCAACGATTGGGACATGATTCATCTCAACACCCGTGTTATTCAGAAATACGAGTTCATCAGCGAAGATCTCCTCAAAAGTTTCATCAATACCCCGAAGAATAATGTCATCACAAAGTGCGGGGTGATCTTCAGACTCTAAAAGCAGTTCATAATCGGTGTTAGTTGTTGACCCGGATATCTCAGTGGAAGAGTCCGTATGTATATGATACATAGTTCAGTCAAACAACAACGTATGAAAAGAGTCAAGATCGGTATCAGGAGGATCATCAAATTCGCTGCCGTCGATATCCATTAAGTCGACAAAACAGACCTGATCAGTAGGTTCGGAGGGTACACTTCCCAACTTGTAAATGTTCAGCTCTATTGACCTATTCCCGAAGGATAGGGTCATAGAACCATTACGACAGTTGATGGTAGCGTTGGAAGTGGCCAAAAAGGGGCGACCTAAAATCACCGGAATTTAATTCCGTGGGTTTGCTACAGGCTGTGTATCAAGTACAATAAAATCCACAGGGAATACGAATTCCCCGATTTTTATTAACACATCCTCCAGTTCACCCCTAGGTTTGGTGATTGATCGGTCAGCCATCTGGATAGTGCAATTGGTTGGCTTCAACTCTCCGATTCCTAACTGCTCATAGACTGAGTATGGAAGCAGGTTAACACTTGCGCCCAGATCTAGTAGAGCACGATTAATATGTTTTTCCCCAATAGAAATGGAAATAGTAGGATATCCGTGTCCTCGGTAATTGTTGGGGGAAAGCCGTGTCTACAGTCTTTGCCATGAAAATTTTCTTGGGCACTTGAGTCTTCCTCTTCCTAGTGCATAAGTTCTTAAGAGTTTTCGCATAGGACAAAACTTGTTGGATAGCATCTAGGAGAGCGATGTTAGTGTATATGCCCTAGAGGCCATTACTGTATTATACTAGTTTGTATATTACTTAATGGAAGCTTGGGATATTCACCTTGTATAAACAATCTTGTTCAATATAGCAGTATGCTACTTGGTTTGTTTCTACTTCAATGTGTACATGTGTTTATTTTAGTATATCACCTATACACATTAGTGGAGCCCTTAGGATCTTTGCTTGATTACCAGCGTTGTGATGGCAGTCACACTAGTGGGGGTTGGGTAATCTATAAGCACATCTTTATGCAGGTCCCTAGTCGCAGGACTATCGAGACAAGGCATCGATACTCCGGAGTAGACTAGCGTATGCGCTTCTCATCCCAGTGTGGGAGATGGTCTGTCCCACAGCCATCAGTACGTCGTACTGGAGATAGTATGCGGGTGCTCATTGGGTTACGGGTACACTGGACAGGACTCGTCGGGAACTGTTGGTTGGTACTATACCTATCGTCGGTTATCAGTTCCCAGGTGACATGAGTACAGCTTAGTCCGCTGACTTGACACTGTCACTTCGCCTCGAGTGTGTTCCCACTGTACTTAGATTATTACCCTACCACGGCTCAAAGGAGTCGTGCAAACAGGTAGTAGTTGGGTGCAGTCCCGAAGCACTTGGAGGCAGTGACGGTTAGACAGGATTCGTCTCTCCCGGTATTGGGGGTTGACATCGCGCTGTGTCTAGGAGAGCCATTACACGAGTAGTCCCTGGCCAGGGCAAGCGAGATATACTGGTAGGCTTCCAGTGTTATCTCAGGGTGTTTTGGGCTTCACTCCGACACGACTTGTACCGCTATTAGGGGACTGACGTTTACCGCCCCCTAGGCCCGCCATGCGATGTATCAGACGAACAGACCGGACTGTACGGAGATTGTCACATTCAGGCTCAGTAGGAGTTCAGATGGGTTTCACCTCGTCAGTCTTCTTGTCGGCATCTACCTGGAGACCGTTACACACAGCTAGTGCCGCTTGCGGTCTGTGGTTAAACCCACTGCCAGCGTAGTGTCGAGTCTTTAGAGTCCCACACAGAGAGCTATTCGCCTTTAGGCAAAAGAGTAAAGGTCGCATGGTTTTGCGACAGGTCGCATGGTTTTGCGACAGGTCGCATGGTTTTACGACAGGGTTCGGTCACATCCGTGCACTTGTGCACGTTTAGTGTCCGGACAGTTAACACTAGCGGGCTTTGGTTTAAGCCAGATCCTAGTGTACGTTTTGGGATTGATTTTATCTCGTATGTATTCGTGTTCCTCGAAACGCGGATGCGGGTGTGTATGCACAGTTGACGGAGAGACAGAGGCAGAGGATTCTCATTAGGGTTGTTGACTGTTGACTGTTGACCATTGACTTTTTGCTAAACCCTAATGAGAATATGATATATGATTAACAATAATATTAACTAAGTATTATGGTGACATGGTTGTTGAGGGGTTGACTTTGTTGACTTGTTGACTTTGTTGACCGGTTGACTGGGTTGGACTAGTTGACCATCATGATGATAATGGCTATCATTTCATGGCAAAGACTTTTGCTTGCTTGTTTCTCTTGTGCAAAATGAGTGCATGAAATGATATGGTATTGTAGCTTAAACCATCACATAATACTTGATTGCTATGATTTGTTATGATGGCTTTGGATTATGAGAGCCAAGAGAGAAAAGTCTTGCTCATTCTTTCATTTCCTTTCTCTCTCTTGGCTTGAGCTTTCATCCTCTTCCTCTTGCTCTCCCTCTCTCTAGTCTATGGTTCACTTGTCTCATGTGTTGAGAAGCAAGAACCATAGAGAAAAATCCCAACACACTCTTCTCTACTCACTCTAGTTCACAAGGTTTGGCAAACCGAGTGAAGTAGTTTCTTCAAAGTTCGAAGAAGAAGCCAAAGGTAGAAGCTTTCGGGTGGATCGATCTTCGGCGCAAGGAGACGACGGGGTGAAGCCGATCCGTACACCATCGAGAGTTGAAGACGAAGGAGTTCAAGAAAGAAAAGTATAACCCCCTAACCGAGTAGTTAATAACTCCCAGTTAGGTTGTTAGGTAGATAGTTTAACAAAGATCCGTTTTTGAGTCCATGTTGCCGCCTCTAGAAAATCGTTTTTCACCAAATTCCGCAAGCCCGTAAGAACCGGGAGAGGTAGCATGGACTTACAGTGGTATCAGAGCCTAGTTAAACACTACCTAACATGTTAGCATAGTAACTAGAAATTCAATCGGAGAAAAAGTCGCGAAATACACCCGGATATCAAACTTGTTGTCGATTTTCAAAGTGCTGTAAAAATAATAAATCATGCTTTAAAAATCGACTCAGGGTTTTTATAGTCTACTGCAGAAAAATGGTCCAGAGAACCCACCAAACCGCCGCGGAAACGCGGCAATAGCTTGCTATTGCTGCGGTTCCGCGGCCGATTTAGCTCCTCTCTGGATCGTCTTCACTGCAGTTTGTTCTATGGGGTATTTTGGGATTTTTGGTATATGTTTTTTCAGCCCAGATTTTCCAGAAAGAAAAATTTGTTTTGGGGGCTTTAAAAACCGTATTTTGATCAGGTTTCTAAAGACTAAGGCTAACGGGTTTATATCTGTGATGTGATATTTGTATTGAACGTCTGCTAATCGCTATATGTCGATTAGTGGGGATTATACAAATCTGTGATCTGTGATGATGTTGGTATGTGTATATGAATTCATTGGATTGTCGTGGGTGAATAGCCGGGGGTTGTGAGACGAGAGTTTTCTTTTCTTTCAATTCATGTAAATTTGTAAATTGATGTAGTATTATTCATATGGCCGCACAACCGGGTCGGGGTTGTAGCCGTCATTGTATAATTTCTTTTTACTATTTTTGCTCCTAGGATAGACCCATGGAGGGGGGTGCACAAACTACCGGGTATCTCGAAGTGCCGAGTGGCCTACTCACGGTGTTGAGGGAAGTTGCTCCGCTTCGGGTACTTGGCGGGTAGTTTGCCACATCCGTAGGGGTCTTGGGTGGGGTATTGGCTATTCACCGCGACCGTGTAATCTACTTTTCGTTACAAGCTCGTACGAATTGCGGGTTCCTAGTATATCCAATGTATTCATCTGTTATCTAAAATGGCTATCATTGCAATATATCTATATATGATATTATTTAGGCGTTGCTTATGTTTTACAGCCGCGCTAGCCCAGCCCCCGCTCTGTCGTTAGTTAAGTAACCTAACGGGTAATGACGGGGCCCCGTGGCGAATGCGAATGGCATAAGCGTACGTCATATTTTGGTTGTTTTCTGCAATGGTAGGATTAAATGATGGGACGCATTAAAAGAACTAATGCAAGAAAAATACGCATTAAAAGAACTAATGCAAAGAAAAATAAACCAAGTAAAAGTCGTTGGAACACTTTGAAAACCACTCGGTTCTTTTCAAAACCAAACTTTTAAATGCGGAGCATGAACCACTCCTTTTGAAAGCTATCTCGTTCCATCGATTATATCAAGTTCACTACGTTTACGGTTTCGCCAAAACCATTTGTAGCCCTCCGTCGTTTCACATGGATGGTCAATAGTATTCAAGCTATGTTTGTTGGCCAAAGTCAAGGCATAGTGATTGGTAGCTATTGGGTATTCATGTGCAGCATAGATAGATGTGTTGGTTTGGGGCAGTCGTTCTACCTTGTTGGCCAAAGTCAAGGATATATGTGGGTGGGCTCAAATTAACCTGGAGAATGACGGGTAGAACTTGACATGTGACTTATGATTTGTTGGCCAAAGTCAAGGTCATAAGAGCATGGGGCAAAAATCCACATCGGGAGTTTCAAAAGAACTGAAACTTGCTAGTCTTGCATACCATTTGGAGTGTGGTGATTCTGGTAGGATTCCTTCAGTTTCGTCACGCGATGATATTTGGATCCCGATCCTACTGTGAGTATATGCTACTCCTCGGGAAATTTCTCACTTAATGATCAATGCTATAAACCAAGTAGGTGTCTAGAAAGGTGTTAGCGGGGCTACGCTCACAGGGAAAAGAGGTTATTTAATTAAGGAACTTCGCGAAAGCGTTGGAAAACCTCCCTCGAAGTACCGACACCAGCCTGGCCGAACGGTTAAGCAAGAATTGTACGGTGAGATTGATCCTGACTAATTCTTCCTTTTTGGTTTGAGGAGGGATTCGAGAGACAGTGGGAGCCATCCTGTTTAGACAAACTAAAAACCACTCTAAACTTGCTAGAGCATCATGCTGAGTGTTTCTTCTCTCTCTCCTAATTGCAGCGACCAATCGACATGACTGGACTTAAGTTACTTCTAGATAAAAACATACTGACAGGGCCAAACTACAAAGATTGGCCCAGGAATGTCAAGATGGCAATCACTTACGACAAGCTGGGGTATCTTCTTACCACCAAAGCTCCCCCTGTCCCAGGTCCCAAAACCAGCGTCGCGGATAAGGAAATCCGTAAGACCTGGGAACTAGACTGCACGAAGGCCAAGTGCCTCGTGCTTGCCTCTATGGACAATGAACATCAGAGGAGGCACGAGAATATGGACCTCGAATTCATATTTCTCCATACAAAAGAACTGTATGGAGAGCAATCTCGTATCGCAAGATACGAAGTGTCGAAGAAGTTGTTTTCGGCAAGGTTGGCCATCGATCATCGGTAGCGGAACACGTGCTTAAGATGATTGGCTACATAGAAGAGCTCGCGGACCTTGGGACCACGTTGGAGAATGAGCTCTATACGGACTTGATTCTCCAGTCCCTTCCTTTCACTTACACCCAGTTTATCCTGAACTTCAACTTACAAGAAAAGGAAGTTGAACTTTCAGAACTCCTCAACATGCTGAGGAGCGTAGAGGGCACCCTACAGAAAGGTAGGGAAACATCCACTTTGTTTGTAGGAGGATCTTCCTCTTCTAGGTCCAAGGCGAAAGCCAAGGGAAAGAAGAAGAAAGCCCCCGCCAAACCAAAGGGCGGTGTTAGTAAAGTGGATACGAAGGGAAAGGCAAAGGCAACAAAGAAAGTAGGGAAGCTTGTGGATAAGGAAAGATGCTTCTACTGTCATAAAAGTGGACACTGGAAGAATGATTGCAGGGCTTGGAAAGCCAGAACACAGGAACTGAAGCAAGTTGCGGCTTCAGCTTCAGGTGTGTATGTTATTGAAAACTGTCTATCAATAAACTCTACTTCCTGGGTATTGGATACCGGATCAGGATCTTATATCTGTAATTCTTTGCAGGCGTTGAGAAACCGTAGGGTTTTGAAGGCAGGTGACATGACCCTCAAAGTTGCAAACGGAGCTAGCATGGATGCTAAGGCCATGGGGGACTATCACCTGGGAATGTCAGATGGACATGTTTTGGTTTTACGTAATTGCTTTTTTGTACCCAACGCAACTTGTAATATCATTTTTGTATCTTTGATTTCTAAAGAAGGTTATGAATTTGCGTTTGTAAGTAATGTTGTAAACATTCACCTTAATCAAGTTCTGATTGGGTCAGTTACATTAAGCAATGGTATATACGTACTAAACCAACCACAGATTTTCAATGTCCAGAATACACACAAAAGAAAGTCTCCGGAAATTAATCAGACTTTCTTATGGCATTATAGACTGGGTCACATCAATGAGAGAAGGTTGACGAAGTTACATACAGAAGGATATTTGAATCCGTTCGAATATCAATCGTATGCCACTTGTCAATCCTGTCTCAAAGGAAAGATGACAAAGACTCCGTTCACTGGACACGGAGTAAGAGCGAGCGAGCTCTTGGGACTCGTACACAGCGACGTATGCGGTCCAATGTCTACACATGCGCGAAGCAGTTTTTCTTACTTCATTACTTTTACGGATGACTTTTCAAGGTACGGATATGTCTTCTTAATGAAACATAAATCCGAAGCCTTTGGAAAGTTCCAGGAATATAAGAATGAAGTAGAAAAACAAACCGGCAAAAGTATCAATATTCTAAGATCGGATCGAGGTGGTGAATACTTGAGTGCCGAGTTCCTGGACTATTTAAAAGAGAACGGAATTCTCTCTCAGCTTACTCCTCCATACACTCCGCAACATAACGGTGTATCGGAGATACGGAACCAAACCCTATTGGATATGGTACGGTCCATGATGAGTAACGCTGAGTTACCGCGATCATTCTGGGGATATGCACTAGAATCAGCTGCATACCTTTTAAACCGAGTTCCAACTAAGACTGTGCCTACTACACCATATGAGATGTGGTGTGGGAAGAGACCATATCTTAATCACATTAAGACATGGGGATGTCCGGCTTTTGTCAAAAAGCAGCATGCTGACAAGCTCGAGGCACGCTCAGTACAGTGCAAGTTTGTGGGATATCCAAAGAACTCCAAGGGATATTTCTTCTATTGCGAAGAGGAACAAAAGATTTATGTTTCTCGTCATGCCCACTTCTTAGAAACTGAATTTTTGGAAAATCAGATAAGTGGGAACGCAATAGAACTGGAAGAAATTCCATAACCACGAGCTATTACTGAAAGCTTAGTAGAACCAGAGGGTTCGAAGGATCAGGACATTCCTACGCCGCTCCGCAGAAGTAGTAGGCAGTCTCATCTACCCGAGAGATACTACGGTTTTCTCATAGATGTGGATAGAGAGGATTGCATCATAGATTATGATGAGCCGACTAGCTTCCAGCAGGCCATTCAGAGCGTTGACTCGGTAAAATGGCTGGATGCAATGCGGACCGAAATGGAGTCCATGTACACCAACAAAGTATGGACGTTGGACATTGCTTCAGATGGGGTAAAACCCGTAGGATGCAAGTGGATCTTCAAAAGGAAGATTGGTGTAGATGGACAGGTTGAGACCTATAAAGTTAAACTTGTTGCAAAGGGTTTCCGTCAAAGACTTGGCTTGGACTATAACGAAACCTTTTCTCCAGTGGCTATGCTGAAATCCATTCGGATCCTTCTTGCCATTGCTGCCTTCCACGATTATGAGATTTGGCAGATGGACGTAAAGACCGCTTTTCTAAATGGAAATTTAGAAGAGTGTGTTTATATGGACTAGCCAGAGGGTTTCATTCAGAGTGGGAGCAACGGAAAGGTGTGCAAGTTGCTTAAGTCCATCTATGGACCAAAGCAGGCATCGCGGAGTTGGAACATCTGTTTTGATGAGACGATCAAGGAATTTGGCTTTATCAAAAATCCAGATGAACCATGCATCTATAGTAGATTTTTAGCGAGAACTGTAGTATTCCTCATTTTATACGTGGATGACATTCTCTTAATAGGAAATGACATTCCTATGCTACAATCTGTCAAGGGGTTCTTGTCACACAGGTTCTCCATGAAAGACCTGGGTGATGCCTCATACATTCTGGGGATCAGGATCTATCGTGACAGATCCAAGAGGATACTGGGACTCTCACAGTCCAGGTACATCGACACCATAATAAAAAGATTCAGTATAAAAGATTCCAAGCGCGGTAATCTACCGGCTTGTCACGGGATCACCCTCTCCAAAGAGATGTCTCCCAAGACTGATTTGGAAAGGGATCGCATGTCTATTATACCCTACGCTTCTGTGGTAGGCTCTATAATGTATGCGATGTTGTGTACCAGACCGGATGTAGCTTATGCACTGAGTGTGGTAAGCCGGTATCAGTCAAACCCTGGGGAGAAACACTGGATAGCGGTAAAGAACATTCTCAAGTACCTGAGAAGGACTAAGGAGATGTTCTTGGTGTATGGCGGAAAAGACCTCCAGATCGAGGCCTTTGCTGACTCCAGCTTCCAGAGTGACAAGGATGATTCCAAGTCCATGTCGGGTTTTGTCTTTACCCTCTATGGAGGGGCGGTGTGTTGGAAGAGTTCCAAACAGGAAACCGTTGCTGACTCGACTATGGAAGCGGAATACATCGATGCATCTAATGCCGCTAAAGAAGCCGTCTGGATGAGGAAGTTCTTGAAAGAACTTCAGGTGGTTCCATCCATTGTTGACCCAATACCTCTGTATTGCGACAACAACGGGGCTATAGCTTTAGCGAAGGAACCCAGGTCCCATCAGAAATCCAGACACATCTTGAGGCGGTATCACCTGATCAGGGAGATCGTGGATCACCAGGAGATCGAGGTTCGGAGGGTTGCTTCAGAAGATAACACTGCAGATCCATTCACCAAGGCCTTGCCCCAGACTCAGTTCGAGCGGCTGATCGAGATGATAGGTCTTCGATACGCCAGTACATGGCCTTAGTGCAAGTGGGAGATTGTTAGTGTATATGCCCTAGAGGCCATAACTGTATCATACTAGTTTGTATACTTATTGGAAGCTTGGGATATTCACCTTGTATAAACAATCTTGCTCAATATAGTAGTATGCTACTTGGTTTGTTTCTACTTCAATGTGTACATGTGTTTATTTTAGTATATCACCTATACACATTAGTGGAGCCTTTAGGATCTTTGCTTGATTACCAGCGTTGTGATGGCAGTCACACTAGTGGGGGCTGTGTAATCTATAAGCACATCCTTATGCAGGTCCCTAGTCGCAGGACTATCGAGACAGGGCATCAATACTCCGGAGTAGACTAGCGTATGCGCTTCTCATCCCAGTTTGGGAGATGGTCTGTCCCACAGCCATCAGTACGTCGTACTGGAGATAGTATGCGGGTGCTCGTTGGGTTACGAGTACACTGGACAGGAACTGTTGGTTGGTACTATACCTATCGTCAGTTATCAGTTCCCAGGTGACATGAGTACAGCTTAGTCCTCTGACTTGACACTGTCACTTCACCTCGAGTGTGTTCCCACTGTACTTAGATTACTACCCTACCACGGCTCAAAGGAGTCGTGCAAATAGGTAGTAGTTGGGTGATGTCCCAAAGCACTTGGAGGCAGTGACGGTTAGACAGGATTCGTCTCTCCCGGTATTGGGGGTTGACATCGCGCTGTGTCTAGGAGAGCCATTACACGAGTAGTCCCTGGCCAGGGCAAGCGAGATATACTGGTAGGCTTCCAGTGTTATCTCAGGGTGTTTTGGGCTTCACTCCGACACGACTTGTACCACTATTAGGGGACTGACGTTTACCGCCCCTAGGCCCGCTATGCGATGTATCAGACGAACAGATCGGACTGTATGGAGATTGTCACATTCAGGCTCAGTAGGAGTTCAGATGGTTTCACCTCGTCAGTCTTCTTGTCGGCATCTACCTGGGGACCGTTACACACAGCTAGTGCCGCTTGTGGTCTGTGGTTAAACCGACTGCCAGCGTAGTGTCGAGTCTTTAGAGTCCCACACAGAGAGCTATTCGCCTTTAGGCAAAAGAGTAGAGGTCGCGTTGTTTTGCGACAGGTCGCATGGTTTTGCGACAGGGTTCGGTTACATCCGTGCACTTGTGCACGTTTAGTGTCCGGACAGTTAACACTAGCGGGCTTTAGTTTAAGCCAGATCCTAGTGTACGTTTTGGGATTGATTTTATCTCGTATGTATTCGTGTTCCTTGGAACGCGGATGCGGGTGTGTATGCACAGTTGACGGAGAGACAGAGGCAGAGGATTCTCATTATGGTTGTTGACTATTGACTGTTGACCATTGACTTTTTGCTAAACCCTAATGAGAATATGATATATGATTAACAATAATATTAATTAAGTATTATGGTGACATGGTTGTTGAGGGGTTGACTTTGTTGACCGGTTGACTAGGTTGGACTAGTTGACCATCATGATGACAATGGCTATCATTTCATGGCAAAGACTTTTGCTTGCTTGTTTCTCTTGTGCAAAATGAGTGCATGAAATGATATGGCTATTGTAGCTTAAACCATCACATAATACTTGATTGCTATGATTTATTATGATGGCTTTGGATTATGAGAGCCAAGAGAGAAAAGTCTTGCTCATTCTCTCATTTCCTTTCTCTCTCTTGGCTTGAGCTCTCATCCTCTTCCTCTTGCTCTCCCTCTCTCTAGTCTATGGTTCACTTGTCTCATGTATTGAGAAGCAAGAACCATAGAGAAAAATCCCAACACACTCTTCTCTACTCACTCTAGTTCACAAGGTTTGGCAAACCGAGTGAACTAGTTTCTTCAAAGTTCGAAGAAGAAGCCAAAGGTAGAACCTTTCGGGTGGATCGATCTTCGGCGCAAGGAGACGACAGGGTGAAACCAATCCGTACACCATCGAGAGTTGAAGACGAAGGAGTTCAAGAAAGAAAGGTATAACCCCCTAACCGAGTAGTTAACAACTCCCAGTTAGGTTGTTAGGTAGATAGTTTAACAAAGATCCGTTTTTGAGTCCATGTTGCCGCCTCTAGAAAATCGTTTTTCACCAAATTCTGCAAGCCCGTAAGAACCGGGAGAGGTAGCATGGACTTACAATGGATGTTGATGTTAACTTGCTTAAACATGTCCATAATCTTCTCCATATGTAGACTCGATGTGTTAGCCCTTAACCGATTAGGATAAGGTGCTTTAGCAATAAGCGCTGGGTCCATCATAGGAGAAGGAAGTGTGTGTAGACCTGATCCCGAAATAGAAGTGGGGATCGTCTGTGGAGGAGTAGAAAAGGTGGGCTGAGGTGTCGAGCCTAGAGGGAAATGGAGAATAGGCTCGCGAGAAGGCGGTAGGATAGAAGAACAAGAATCAGAAGCAGAAGCGTATGTGTGAGGAAAGGTCTCAGCCGGGGTGTTGATAGGATTTTCAATACCATCAACTTCTTCCCCAACATGGTTATCGAGCACTCTCCCAGATCTCAACGTGGTGATTGCATTCACATGATGTGAATAGCCAGGATTGGGCAAAGGTTGAGCTGGGAGTTTCCCTTTCTCTCTTGCACTCATTTCGGCCTTAAGTCGTGCAATCTCAGCTTCCATCGTTTTGATACTCTCAATTTAGGACGCTGAGTTTTTCTTTATCTCACCAACGGAAGACCTAACCTCGGCCGACACTTCCATGAAATTTGACAGGAGTGATTTCATGGTTTGAGCGACTTGAGAGAACTCGTCAGAACAGGTCGACTGCATAGGATTAGACAGTGCAGGAGTGTTGACCTAGTTTTGGAAATTTTATGACTGGTAGGGGTGCTGAGTGAGTTGAAGTGGTTGCTGTTGTGGTGGAGGGACCCGTTGGAATTGATTAGGGTTTGGAACCGTGTTTTGGGATTGGTTCCAAGCAAAATTCGGGTGATTCCTCCAACCCTGATTGTATGAGGAAGAAGACGGATAGTTTCCTGGTATTTGCTGAAGTGCAGCATTAATGTGACCTTGAAACTGAGAGATTAATGAACATTCTTCCGTTAAGTGAGAAGGATCAGAACAGCACCCACAAACAGTTTTGGGGAGCGACATCGGGTTTAGGGAAGCTGCTAAGAATTTGTGTTCCATAGCGTCGAGCTTCTTTTGCATTGCTGCCATCTCAGCTCAAACACCTATGGACACGTCTATTTGGTGTACGCCATCCCTACTCGATGGCTGGGTTCCAGTCTCCCACTGTAAGGACTTTTCAGCGAACTCTTCTAAAAATTTCCATGCTTCCCCATCATCCTTGGTCATAAAGGTGCCTTGACACATGTTTTCAAGGTTTTGTTTAGTGGTAGGGTTACTGCCCTCATATATGATTCGGCAAAGGTCCCATCTCGGGATGCCGTGATGTGGGCATTGAACCAAAAGATCCTTGAATCGGTCAAAGCATTATGAGAATGGTTCAGCCGGAAGCTGGGAGAATTGATATAGTTCGCTACGGATTCAAGCTGTCTTTTGCATAGGGTAGAATTTCTTAAGGAATGCCGCAACGAATTCTTCCCAATTCGTGATGGAATGTGCGGTGGTGTTATACAGCCACTTCTCGGCTATATCACACAAGGTAAATGGAAGAAGTCGTAGATGCATGGCATCCACAGAAAGTTGTGATGTACCCATCATTGCACATACGTTTTCAAATTTGGTAATAAAAACGTATGCGTCTTCAGTCTCGAGACCGTGGAATTTGGGTAGAAGGTTGATGTACTGGGGCTTAATCTCAAAGTTATCCCCGTTGGCTGGTGGAATGGATAAGCAGGTCGAGAGAGGACCTCGCAAAGGGTAGCACCTCTCTTGGAGAGAGATACGGGAGGATTCTGCACACCAACGGACGGCGGCAGAGCAGCGGTAAAGAGGTTCGATGGAGACGGATCCATCGGTGTGGGTGTGGTGGTGGGTAAAAGATAGGTAAATGGAGAAATACCGACTTCGGAGTCGATCGAGGGGACGCGGACAAGTCGGGCACTAGAATCCCGTGTCCAGCCTATCTTGCACTAAAAGGGGTTAGTACAAGTGGCAGCGTGATTTATAATTAAAGGAATGAATGAATGAATGTGGTGTTTGTTTTGAAAAATGATACGGATTTTGAAAATATGATGCGATCACAACAAATGCAACAAGCAACCCAAAAATCTATGGTCACCTAGGTCAAAGCTCTAGACCGCTCCTAACTTCCAAAAGACAAGCCGCAGGATAAAATCCTCCACTGCCTCTTTGTTTCTCCTGTGGCCAGGTAAGTGCCAGGTAAGTGGGAGGTTCTCCACTACGTAAGTAGTGGGCCTAATTAAGTAACCACTAGCCTTCGACACACTTGCCTTAGACACCACAAAAAGAAACGCGGATAAGCAATGAATTACCCACGGCCTTCTTCTGTTCTAAGTGAGCGCGATGGTCCTTAGAGTCATCTCTAGATATTTTTTAATTAATGAGGGTAATGCGGATGCAAATTTGTGATTTTTGGGGCTTAGGAAGGGTAATGAACTTCCCACCTAATCTGGATTTGGTCGTGCCCCTTAATGTCCGTATTAATTATGCAAACAACCACAAAATCAAAAACAAGCACAATTTATTTTGCTTTTTGCGGCGCTGCGATTTTTGCAAAGAAGCCTGCAACAAATTGTTAATTGGAGAAGATGAGGAAGGAGATAAGAAAGGAAGGAAGGACCTGAGAAAATTTGGTACAGAGAAGCTCCAACAAGGCCGCGATTCCACCGCACAAGTCGCCCTTTGCCGCGGTTCCGCCGCACCTTGAGCTCCTCTCTGCACAAAAATTTACCAGAGCACTCCTGAACACTTCCTTAGTCCTCTGGAATTCTTCAAATAATTTTCCAAATGCACAGCAAGCTCCAGATTTCCTTGCAATTAACCACAACAACTTGTTTAGTGTTTTGCTCGAGTTTTGATCTAAAAAAATATTGATGGAATAAACTTTTCAACTCAAATTTCAAAAAATGAACAAATAGCACACGATCCCCGGCAACGGCACCATTTGATTGAATGATTATTCTTGATGTGTATGTTTTTTAGAAAATAGAATTTAGAATTCACAATCAAAGAATTATTTGACCGCAATCAATAACGGTGTCGGATGTAGCGCGTTAGTAAGTGCGGATCGTCCACAAGGAAAGTGAGATCCGTTCAATTTCCGAATTAGATGAGTCGAAAATTTAAGGAAAAGAAAAGAAAACAATTCATGATTTGCATTTGAAGATCAAGAAATAAGAAAAATCTAGATCTAAAAGAAACATTAAAAACAAGAATTGAGATGTGTGATAATTTCCAACCAACAATCAAGATTAGAAGTATGGCTCATAGGAGTAGATCGGATCTATAGATGTTATGAGATCTAATGATTACTCATTCTTATCCATTAATGAATTGGTACTAGATCGATGAAAATTCATCGAGGTTTAAGGATCTTGCGAGGAAATTAGGGATTTCGCAACTCATCCTTTGTCCTTTCGATGGATCGCATTCAAATTCTAGCTTCTAGTTAATCAAATGTTTAATAGTTGTTCCCTAGTTTTGAGTGAACACGATCAAGAAAGCATCATCTCAAAACTAGGTTATTAATCATTTGATTCACTAGAATTTCCAAACGTTATAGGATTTAAGAATTGTAAAAATATCTAAATCATCATCATCTAAAGATCGTCACAACTCCTACACGAGCGGAGATTACTCAAACATCATGATCACAAATACAATCACAAATTGAGATCTAATCATTATGCTTGAATTAAAAGATAAGCAAGAATATAGAAAATTCACCTTTATTTATCGACAAATTTCGTTACAACTCTCTTGAATTAACAAAAGGAAGGAACTAGATCGTCGATTTCGGCTTCGCTCGGCTCCTTGAGTCGCGGATCGGCGTGGATCTCTTGCTCTGTTGAAATCCGGCGTCGCTTCTAAAGGTTGAAGGCTCTCTTGCTTGAATGGTACTCGGGATCTTGATCTTGATTTTTGAATTGGATTTTTGAGGCACAAGTTGTGTCACTCAACTTGTGGGTTGAAGATGGTGGTGATTCTTGAACAATTTGAACCCTAGATCTAGGCTCCTTTTTATAGATCTCAAAATTCTAGATCTAGGATTGAAATTTGAATTTTCCCTCCACAAGTTAGTTAGCAAAAGATTTAAATTTCCCTCCAAAAGTTTGTTAAGAGAGCCTTCTAGAAATAGTTTGTTAAGCCGAGCCTTCTAAATGAGCCACGTGGAGTTTCTACAATGTTCTAGAAGCTTGGGCCGTTATTTTATAGCATGTGAGGAAATTTGAGGAGCTGATGACGTCATAACACCGCGGTTCCGCGGCTTAAGCCAGCTCCCGCCGCGGAACCGCGGCGGTTTGGAAGCCTCTGGGCTTGATTCTTCTGGTGTGGTCTTGGGCTGAGTTTTGGGCCTGTTTCTGATATGTTAAATTTTTTTTAGCCTTTTGTATCACTACCAGATCTTGTATCTTGGAGTTGGCGTATCTTTTATCAGCTCTTTTCCAAATTTTGGGCCTTGCTTCTTGAATTTCCTGCATTAGACTCCAAGACAAGAGTGTGCAAGACAAGGGTGATGCAATGCCACGAAAAACACACAATTTCCCTAAAAGTGCCGATTTTAGTATACAGTACAAGTAATCCAGTATTTTACATGTGTTTTGCTAATATGTGCGATATGAATACCAGATACCTATACATGAATGCAAAAGGTAGGGAAATTGCCGTGTTAGAAATGCAGTATTTTCGACTGATCAGTATGCTGCTGATTCCACCGCAAAACCCCAGAAGGATAGTGGCAACTCAAACTCATCATTGAACGTACCATGTCAAGTAGCGTGCGATTCCTCCTTTCCGATACACCATTATACTGAGGTGTATATGGAAGAGTAAGCTGAGAGAGAATTCCATTCTCTTTAAAGCATTCAAGGAAACGGGTACTTAAGTATTCTCCACCTCGATCAGATCGAAGCGTCTTAATACTTTTACCACTTCATTTTTATACTTCTTAAATTTCTCAAAGGCCTCGGATTTATACTTCATTAAGAACACATGTCCATACCTTGAGAAATCATCAGTAAAAGTGATGAAGTAGGAATGACCGCTTCGTGCATGTGTAGACATCGGACCACATACATCCCTGTTTACAAGTCCCAAGAGCTCAGTGGCTCTTTCTCCGTGTCCTGTGAACGGAGATTTGCTCATCTTCCCTTTGATACATGATTGACAAGTTGCATATGATGTATATTCAAACGGATCTAAATATCTATCTTTATACAACTTAGTCAACCTTGTTTCATTTATATAACCAAGTCTATAATACCATAAGAAAGCTTGGTTTGAATCTGGAGCTTTTCTTTAGAGTGTGTTTTGGATATTGAAAACTTGATATTGATTAAGTATGTATATGTCATTTTCCAGTGTGCCAGACCCAATCAGTTCTTGATTTAGGTGAATGTTCATGACATTTCTTTCAAGTGAAAAATTATATCCTTTATTAGATAATAAAGACATTGATATAATATTACATAGCATACTGGGAATACAAAAATAGCTGTACAACACCAAAATGTGCCCACTTGTCAACCCCAGGTGATAATCGCCTACTGCAACAGTATCAACGCTTGTTCCGTTGCCAACCCGGAGGGTCATATCACCTTCCTTCAGTGCTCTATGGTTTCTCAAAGCCTGCAAAGAATTACAGATGTGAGAACCAGAACCAGTATCTAGTATCCATGATGTAGAGTTTACTGAAAAATAGTTTTTGATTACAAACACACCTGAAGCAGAAGCAGTAGCTTGCTTCGTGTCCTTGGCTTTAAAAGCCTTGCAATCCTTATTCTAGTGCCCCTTCTTGTGACGGTAGTAGCACTCATCCTTGTCCGCTTTTACTCTCCCCGCTTTGTTCGTTTTCTGCACCTTTTTGACACCTCCCTTCGGTTTGGTGGTGTTCATCTTCTTCTTCGCCTTAGCTTTCGCTTTGGATTTAGAAGAGGATGATTGACCAACATAAAGAAAGGGTTTCTTCTCCTTTTTCAAGGACCTCTCTTCTACCCTCAACATGTTGAGGAGTTTTGGAAGATCAGCTTCCATATTGTGCATGTTGAAGTTCAGCACGAACTGAGAGAAGGTATGGGGAAGGGACTGTAAAATCAATTCAATGTATAACTCATTTGCTAGCACGCATCCTAGGTTTGCAAGTTCCTCAATGAGACTGATCATGTTTAGGATGTGCTCACCTATAGGTGATCTTAGAGCTTATCTTATCTGGAATAACTTCCTTGAGGTCTCGTACCTTGCGATACGAGAGTGCTCTCCATACAAATCCTTGCAATGGAGAAAAATGGATTTGATATCCATATCATCATGCTGCTTCTGGAGTTCATTATTCATGGACGCCAGCACGATGCACTTAGATTTCTCGCAATCCAGATCCCAAGTTTTGCGGACCTCTTTATCCGCGACTGAGGAATCTAGTCCTGGGACAGGGGGAGCAGTACTGGTGATGACATATGCCACTTTGTTATAAGTAAGTGCAATGTTGACGTTCCTCAGCCAATCCTTATAGTTTAGCCCAGTCAGTGTATTTTTTCTAGTAATAGTTTGAGTCCCGTTATGGTAGCAGCCAGAGTGAGAGAAAAGAAACACTCAGCATATGCTCTTGCAAGTTTAGATTGGTTATTAGTTTATCTAAACAGGATGACTCCCACTATTTTCTCGAATTCTTTTTAAAACCCTAAAAGAAAAATTAGTCAGGATTAATCGCACGTCATGCTTAACCTTTTGGCCAGACTAGTGCCGGTGCTTCGAGAGAGGTTTTACAACGTTTTCGTGAATTTCCGTAATTAAATAACCTCTTTTCCCTAGAGGCGTAGCCCCGCTAACACCGTTCTAGACACCTACTTGGTTTATAGCATTGATTGTTAAGTGAAAAATTCTCCTGAGAGTTATCCTACTCATCAGTGGGATTGGGATCCAACTATCATTGTGTGATGACCTAGATGGAAGCCACTCTAGACACCACACTCCAGAAAGTATGCTAAATCTGCAAGTTTCCTTTATATTTGAAACTCCCGATGTGATTTTTTCCCCAAGCTCTTATGACCTTGACGAAGGCCAACAAATCAGAAGATGCAAGTCAAGTTCTACCCGTCGTTGTCATGATTAATTTAGACCCATCCGTACACGCCCTTAACGAAGGCCAACAAGGCTGTATGACTATCCAAAACTAATGCATATATCTATGCTACAAGCAAGCAACACATTGCTATCATTCACTACGCCTTGACGAAGGCCAACAAACATAGCATGAATATGATGTGTTGTTCATTTGAAACGACGGAGGGCTACGGCTGGTTTTTGGTGAAACCGTGAACGTAATGAACTTGATATAATCGAAGGAACCATGATAGCTTTTTAAAGGAGTGGTTTAGGCTCCGCATTTAAAAGTTACTTTTTGAAGAAAACCGAATGGTTTTGAAATTGTTCCAACGATTTAGCTTAGCTTCGTTTTCTTTGCATTAATGAATTAATGTTGTCCCATCAATTAATCCTACTATTGCAGAAAAAAATACAACGTACGCTTATGCCATCCGCATTCGCCACGGGGTCTCGTCATGCACCGTTAGGTTACATAACTAACGGCGGAGCGGGGGCTGGACTAGCGCGGGTGCAAAACATAAGCAATGTATACTATATATATATATATATATATATATATATATATATATATATATATATATCCATTCGTCACATGCAATAATAGGCATTCCAGATCACAGATGAAAATATTGGATATACTAGGAATTCCGCGTTTTGTTTAAGCCCATAACGAAAGACGGATTCCACAGTCGTGATGAATAGCCAATCCCCACCCTAGACCCCTACGGGTGCGGCAAACTACCCGCCAAATTCCCGAAGTGAAGCAACCTCCCTCAGTAAAATGAGTAGGTCACTCGGCATTTCAAGAACCCGGTAGTTTGTGCACCCCTATCTTAGGAGCAGAAAACAGTAAATGAAATAATACAACGGTGGCTACAACCTCAACCAGGATGTACCCCGCAAAATAATATTACATCAATATTACAAATTTACATCGAATGAAAGAAAAAACTCTCTTCTCACATCCCCCAGCTATTCATCATTGACGATCCAATATTCCATACACACAAACCATCATAACAGCAACACAGATATGTGCAACTCCCACAAACGACGTATAGCGATTAGCGGACGTTTCGAAACACATATATCGACTGAAAACTTGTAAACGACGTTAAAACTGCGACTTTGAAATACTCCGTATTGCTACAGCAGAAAATAACAGTATATGCAATTTTGGCAAAATCAAACAACACCTGAAACCCTAAATCCAGGTGGCTGGAACACCAAATGAAACATGACACAAAAACTTTACTTGGGCCGACCAGGACGGTTTTTTCAAGAATGTGGCCGGCCAAAGTAAGGTGGTTTCATCTGGTTTTTCTTCTGTGTTCATATCACGACTAAAAGAGCACTCTGCAATTGTTTTAAAAAAAATTAGAGGCTCTGAAAATTTTGACAGAAAGTTGGATATTTTGTTTCGTGATTCGGAGTTATTTCGGTTTCGTAGTTTTACACCTCATTTAATCTGTTGGTTAAGGTTTACTAGGCTCTGATACCACTGTAAGTCGATGTCGTGCACCCCACGTATCCACGGGGAGGCGGAATTTTCAAAAAACGATTTTAGAACTTCGAAACAACAACTTTAATCAACAGGATCTTTATATAAACCTTAACTAACATATGAACTTTAAGGTTCTAACTACTATGAAAGAAGTTTATACCTTCGTAAACCAAGTCCTTCATCTTTCGATGTCCTCCTCCTCTTCTTAAGCTCTTAGAAGAGAGTGTACGGATCACTTGATCGTTGGCCTCCTTGGGTCAAAGATGATCCACCCGAAAGTGTCTACTTGGAGCTCCTACCTCTAATATGAGGTAAATAAAAAACCTAGTGTGCTAATTGTAGGGTTACTAGGCACACTAACAAGGCTCTACAAGGCATCGACCATGCCAAAATTAAATTTTCTATGTACCGAACAACCCTAAGCAAGATCGTATACTAGAGATTAGGCGAACAAAAGCAAGTAAATCATATTTACACTAAGTGAATACGAAATACAACCTTTGTAGATCGGTCCTTCACTTCTTGAGCTCCTTGTTGTAGTCTTTTCGCTGCGATCAACGAACTCTCGGACACTGGGACGGCTCCATGAGAAAATTGCAACGGGATCGCTTGAAGTCTTCGAGGCCGAAGATGATCTACGTCTAGGGAATACGAACTCAAGCTTCTACTTCACTAACCAAAGAATTAGTGAAGCAAACACCCTAAACTAAAGTGCTAGTCTAGTAAAGGATGGTGAGATAGGAAATGGGTACACTTTAGAATTTCTTTTCTCACTTTGTATCTCTCTCTTTATCAAACCCTAGAAAAGAATTGAAGGAGGAAGAAGATGAGCTCAAAATGAATATGAAACTTAATCAAGAGAGAGAGAGCTAACCATGGTGAGTGAGTATCATATACTAACTCTTGTAGAGAAATTACCATGGCTAAGTGTTATGGTTAGGTTAACTAATAATCCATAGTAAAAACAAAGTTAGTGGAATTAGTCAATGCATCCACAAGCTTCCACAAGTTTCTTGCATTTATCTAATCCTCCACTAATTTTGTAATTACTTTAGATATTAAAACCCGCCATAATAAATAGCATGGTGTATGTCTTACACACCCAAGTATGATGTATCATCAACCATGATACAAATTTGTACACTACTAAATATATATCACATATATATTAACTTGTGCACAAGTGAGAAAAATAAAAGCTTAAGTGAACCGATGTTAGTTAATGTAAATTAGTATATCACATATACAATTATATACTAAATTATTAAATCAATACTTGACTTAATAATCCGGTTATATCACATATAACCGACTAACATGCAATGTATCGACTTATCGAATCAACCCTTGATTCGATAACTTGGTTATATCGCATATAACCGATCGACACAAACATCGCGAGAATAGAATACGGTATCACTGTAACGTTTTGAAAATCGTTTCGGTGAAATTTCGAAAAATCGGTAAAATAAGGGGGTTTTCTGTAAAAAGTCAAAATACAAATATCTTATTATAAAAATTAAATATACATATTCTAGCTATGCAATTGCTATTATTTGGTGCTTATTGAGCCGCTGGTGAAATTTCAAATTTTCTGAAAAAAATATTATTTTATTATTATTTAAGCCGTCACTAATACATTTAATTAGGGAAAATTACAAATTGGAATGAGTTGAAACAAATTTTGTGCATCATAAAACATTAAATAAAATTTTATCATGTGGTTTTTGGAATGAAATCATTTGCCAAAACGGTTTAGAAATTATTGAAGAAAAAAGGCTTTTTTTTAGCGTAAATGGATGTTTGGGGTATTATATTTATCATTTTTCATCACCCCACACCCGTACCCACATCCACACACTCCCATTTACTTATCCCCTTGAAGAATTCAGCAGCCCCCATATTTTTTTCCCCACTTGAATTTCAAAGGAAAGAAATGAAAGAAAAGAAAAGAAAATGGAGAAATGAGGTGGACCTTTGACCTTGAATTGACTTTGACTTCTCCCCCCACTTTCTCTACCTCCCTCTCTCTCCTCTCCCACTCTCATTCCAGCAGCCCCCCCTCCTACAGCAGCAGCCGCCCCCCCCCCCCATTTCCCTTCTCTTTTCTCTTCAAACTTCATCAAAAATTGCCTCAAATCCATCAAAAAAAATCCCAAAACCCAAATCCGACTCCTACCCATTTTAGCTTAGCCCGTATAGCATGGATCTTTGTGAAAAGAGAGCATTTTGGGAGGCCATGGATGCTTGTGGATCTTCAAATGTTTTTGGGTATAATTCTAAAACATTTTTGCTTAATTTGTTACTAATTTCTTAAAGCTAAACTACTTAAGTGTTAATTAGGCTTAAGTTGCAAGTTTTGGAATTCAAGTTATGAATTTGAATGCAAGTTAGGGTTTTATAAAATTGGTGTATGGTTGTGTGTTATATTTAGGCTTTTTGTCATGTTAATACAAGATTAGTAGCTTGTGCTAATAGTTAGTTTAAAAATTGTGTTAATTTGCTAATTTGCTTACTAGGTTTTTGAAATTGGTTAAATACTTGGGATTAAAAATGTGTTTAGGTTTTTCATGACTTCATTAACTTTATTAAGTGTGGTTTAATGCTTTAGATCATGCAAATCTAAGCTAGATTGTAGTTTGTGCATTTTTGCTTTGAAATTGTTAAATTTTAGGTATTTTGTAAACTAGAATATTAGGGTTTTTGGAATTTAATGAGATTAAATTCCGGGAATTGTTTATATGACTTATTTAAGATATTTAATAAATATATTGGCCGCTACATTCATTTAAACATCCTGTTTTGTACAAAAACGGCGAATTGTGCTTGCTAGATTTTCGGAAAAATGACTTTTTAAGTAAAATTGGGGTTTTTGTGAGTTTTAACCTAGTTTATATTAAAATTAGTATTCGTGAATGTGCAAATGAGTGTGATTGGATTTTTCTCGATGGTTTGACGTTTGTACATCGACATCGAGGGTTGGTTTGACTATTCTTGCATGCGTAGGCGATAGGTTTGGACCTATGCGTGATACGCGTGCCGATTTGATTTTCGTATGCCGTTTCGATTTCGAATTTAGTTTTAATGCGATATGGTGCGTTATGATATGTAGGTACCCCCATGTGGACTTCGAGACGACAAGCAAGCGCGTGGCGACGTCGGCACCGGCTAGCGAGGACCAGGTGAGTAGATTTATATCTACGGGGAGAAGTCGGGTGGATGGCGTATAGCACCCCCGCAGTCCGTGGTGGTGTATACGGATGCGTATACACACCAACAATTATTATATGTTATTTGGGATTAATAACGATGCTTAGGATGGATATTGGTGTGTTGGATTACTTTAGTGTTGCGAACCCTAGGGTAGTGTTGCACTACACATACACACATACATACTTGCATACATTCCTATTGATATGTGCTCATGGGATTCTTTATAGTTATGGGTTCACATGGGTATGGGACTATGTGTTCACATACGGATTTGAGGATGATACTTGGGATTGAGCTGAGTCGATGAGATTTGATTTGAGGACGTGAGATCGGTGATATAGCAGGGTTCGTATTTGAGATACGACATGACGTTGTAGCGGGTCCTTGACGTAGTGTTTCACACACGTCCATGCATACATAGGATGTATCAGTATGGTACTAGACGTAGATCAGTACCGCGATCATGATATTTGATAAAGAGGATACCAGGTGAATAGTATGATGAATGTGATATTGACCCGTACCCAGATTTGGGATGCCGTACGACGGATTTACGTACGAGCTATATCTTGATGATTGATCCGCACTCTTGACTTGGGATGTCTGATTTTAGATATGGTATCGGATATGATATTATTGAGGCGGGATCACCGACTAATATATATACAGGTATGTATATGTATCGACTCAGATGTTAGGCGGTTTCCTTACCTGTAGTTCAGCTTGTTAGCTTAGCCCTTTAGTTTAGTTTAGTTGTTAGATTAGATTCGATTCTTACATATTTCAAAAACTAACGAATCGTGAGTATTTTAAAAGACAGCCCAAGGGATCCTACGGATATTTCAAAAGACGTATCTTTTCATAAAAACACCGTAGCCCCTATTTTCAAAACCCCATGATTCGTGTTATTTCAAAAGGCACCATTTGTAGGACTTATATTAGATTCTTACAGATTAGTTATTGTTGTGTCTAGTATTCAGCTCCCGCACGTTATTGCTGTTCGCTCTGCCTCGCATACTTATTTTGCTGCATATTCCATTATTGATATCATGCTGTTAGGACACCAGCACCATTACCGATGATGCGTATGTACCACGTACACCTACTTGCCGGCTCACACACATCTTCATCGGTAATTGCCATGTCACGTACACTTTAGAGAATATATTTGCTTGACTTAGCTTGTTAGTTAGTAGTTTGATATGATATTAGTGTATCTGCCTTACATGCCTAGTTTATTAATCATACATTGCAACTTGGTTATTGATACCATATGCATTCATTATCATTGACATATGCACTTGTGATGATTTCTTGAGATTTATGATATTTCTGGATTTCGGGGAAAGCCGCAAAATTTACAACTTATGATCTTTTAAAATATAAAATGTTGCGGTTTTCTAGTGA
Source organism: Agapanthus africanus (assembly GCA_030015575.1). Lineage (NCBI taxonomy): Eukaryota > Viridiplantae > Streptophyta > Magnoliopsida > Asparagales > Amaryllidaceae > Agapanthus > Agapanthus africanus. The sequence goes on along the minus strand of CM057345.1, from coordinate 153,101,706 downwards.
TGTAAAGTGTCGTCCACCATGAGTTTGCTGTGGTTTTCGAGATCCGTGTCGAGGAGTGGAGGAACCGTCACGGGTACATGGTGGGCCCGGTGCGGTACCCCGGGGCAAGAGGAATGTGGTGTTGACGTTGAGCCCGGCAGGGGAGCACTACCGACCGGTGATATTACCCGACGCGTCGGATATCCGAAGGATACCGTCGTGGTCTTGAGATGGATGGTAGGGGCCGGTCTGGACTGACGGCGCCCTAGATATTGAGATTGAGACATTGATATTTCGAGACAGTGAGATTTATGTTTTATGTCGATGCTAGACACTGTTGATACTGATTTCATTTATGGTACCTCACTTTAAAAATACAGAAATCTCACTAATTTATGAAAACAGTTTCTTCATTTACATGTATTCTGTTTTCATGCATTCATACCTCACTCATATGATATATTGCTACCTGAGGCACTGATACGGGCACATGAGTTTACACTCGGATTAGATACTACCCTAGCCATTGTTATAGGCTGCATGTTATATACATTTTTGAGGATATATTATGATCATTGACCTAGGATTGCGTTATTTATGCGATTTCTGTGCGTAGATGTTTTTCTATTCACGAGTTGGCAACTCACACCCGTTGTGTCCCAGTTTCTTGCAGGTTTTGCCGTACAGGTTTAATTACGGCTTTGCGGCATAGTTTCGTTCGGGTGATTTGCTAGTAGGTGGGTTTACTTGTATCGTACCCCTATTATATATCTTGTATATCATTATTCTGTTGTATCTAGAAGTTCCATCAACCAAACATGTATTTATTGAGATAGAGACCAGTGTTGTTTATTCTTTCGACCTTAGAGTCGCTCGTTATATTTCTGGTGGTTTTGAGTTTCCTTTTGAGTTTTGATCCTCGCCGTTGGCGTTGTATATTATATTGCTTGTGTGGTTGTGACCGTCGATTGACGAAGAGCTAGCTCCCGCTTGGGGATGCCTTTTTCTTGATTTCGTATACTATTCATGTTGTATCCCGTTTGGGGGCCAGTATTTACAAAGGAGACTCTGCCGAAATTTTCAGTAAATTTTTGATGTTTTAAAAACCGCATAATTCGGCTTATGCTATTGAAATTACTTGCTTTAAGTTGGTTTTTCTTGCACTCTACTACTTTTCTTGGTTTGGATTTCTGGGTTTTCGGTTTACTTAGATTACGTACGTCTCGAGACGTTCGTAGTTTAAGTGCCGGTCATGTTCCGTACTTTCGGGTCGTGACAAAGTTGGTATCAGAGCGTTAGGTTTTACCTTCGGAGCGTAGGATGACCCTTGGTTGATGGAATAGATGACTAAAGTAGAGTGACGTACCATTGGTATGTTCCGCGGCATATTTACGACACGCCACTCCACTTAAGAAGCCTTAGGATGTACATTTTCTTGTTCAGTATTATATTCCTTCCTGATCTAGCCTCATCGTTACCAGTTTGGTTTTGCTGCCACGATTTCGGGCAGGGAGAGCTACGGCTAGAGTTGCGGTCAGCAGGAGCTCGTCACAAACGAGGACTGACCAAGGCGTGATTCCGGCGACACCCGATTGTAGAGAGGTGTCTTTTGATTGTGTTTTCGCACCACGAGCGTTGATGGATCGCTGTATGAGATTACTCGGACGGACAGATCAGCACCAGAGGATTGAGCCAATGATAGAAGGTCGCTAGTCACGCACGGATGAATGACTGAGACATGTGGTTCGTTCGCCTACCCGATGAGAGGTCATCAGATAGATTGATTCCAGCTAGAGACGACTTCACGCGGAGACGTTGGGAGTCGACAGAGACGATCGAATGTCAAAAACCTATTATTCCAAGTTTAAAGTAGTCGGAAGGACATGCAGGCAATTCTATGGTCCCTCTAGAAGAATGAAACCCTAACTCGACATAATGACCGTGTGAAAGCCTTTGAACCTTAGGGTTTGCGGCAGTTCCACGGCGCCATTAGTGAGGCTTGGGTTTGCCCTTCTACGGCTGGACCACCGATGCTGTGGTATGTACTCGATACTATTAAACTGTACCAAGATGTTGAGCTTTTGGGGGATTATGAGGTTTCGACGAATCGATCGAATGGTTCGACTTCAATCGGATGCTAGTGTTAGGTCCGTGTTGCCCACCCCGGTGCTTACGGGGAGGCGGAAAACATAATAAAAATTGGATTTTTATGGACTTAGGCAACATGGACCAAGCTTGTGAGGATCTTTGCTAAACATAAACTTGCTAACCCTAACTACAAAGTAGCTAAGTGATGGAAAGGTTATACCTTTGGTCTTTAGTCCTTCTCTCCTTGCTCCTAGGAATGGTAGAAAGAGGTCACCTTGCTTGTCTTCTCCCGTCAAAGAAGGATCCACCCGAAAGCCTCGACCTTTGGCTTCAACTCCAAGCTAGGAGTAACTAGAGTGCAAGAAATGCTAAGACTTGAACCCTAGAAGAGAGTAGAGAAGATCAAGTGAAGGTTTTTCTCAAGCTTTTTGTTTCTCAACACATGAGAGGGAGAGAGCTTGAGGGAGAGGATGAACAAGAGAGAGAAATGATATGAGAGAATGAGAAAATAATAGAGCCATTCTCACTAATATGTGTGAATTAATTTAATTGAATAATTAGCTAGATAATTATCATGGTAAATCATGACATGACCATTATCATTTCAATTTGCAAAGATCAAAAAAGCATCTTCCAAAAGAAATGATGATGGTCAAAGTGTCAACCTAGGTCAACAAGTCAAAGAAGTCAAATGGTCAACAACCATAACCATGGATAATTATTAAACTAATTACTAATTAACAATAACACACACATAAATATTAGGGTTAATAAAATGACAATAGCCATTAACCCTAATCAAGGTCCTCTCCCTCAATCTCAAGCAACTGTGCATACGCACCCGCATTCGTGATCCGAGGAACACGAACACAATGAGAAAAACCAATCTCAAATCATATACTAGGATCCGGCTTAAACCAAAGCCCGCTAGTATAAGCTGTCCGGACAGCAAACGTGCACAAGTGCGCGAATGTGAACGAACCCTGTCGCAAAACCATGCGACCTCTACTCATTTAGCCTAAAGGCGAATAGCTCTCTGTGTGGGACTCTAAAGACTCGACACTACGCTGGCAGTGGGTTTAACCACAGACCGCAAGCGGCACTAGCTGTACGTAACGGTCCCCAGGTAGATGTCGATAAGAAGACTGACGAGGTGAACCCCATCTGCACTCCTACTGAGCCTGTATGTGACAGTCTCCGTACAGTCCGGTCTGTTCGTCTGATACATCGCATGGCGGGCCTAGGGGGGCGGTGAACGTCAGTCCCCTAATAGCGGTACAAGTCGTGTCGGAGTGTAGCCCAGAACACCCTGAGATAACACTGGAAACCTACCAGTATATCTCGCTTGCCCTGGCCAGGGACTACTCGTGTAATGGCTCTCCTAGACACAGCGCGATGTCAACCCCCAATACCGGGAGAGACGAATCCTGTCTAACCGTCACTGCCTCCAAGTGCTTCGGGAATGCTCCCAACTACTACCTGTTTGCACGACTCAGTAGAGCCGTGGTAGGGTAGCAATCAAAGAACAGTGGGAACACACTCGAGGCAAAGTGACAGTGTCAAGTCAGCGGACTAAGCTGTACTCATGTCACCTGGGAACTGATAACTGACGATAGGTATAATACCAACCATCAGTTCCCGACGAGTCCTGTCCAGTGTACTCGTAACCCAACGAGCACCCGCATACTATCTCAAGTACGACGTACTGACGGCTGTGGGACAGACCGTCTCCCGTGCTGGGATGAGAAGCGCATACGCTAGTCTACTCTGGAGTATCGATGCCCTATCTCGATACTCCCACGACTAGGGACGTGTATAAGGATGTGCTTGTAGATTACCCAGCCCCCATGAGTGTGATCGCCATCACAACGCCGGTAATCAAGCAAAGATCCCAAGGGCTCTACTAATGCGTATAGGTGATATAATAAATAAACACACATGTACACATTAAAGCAGAGACAAACCAAGTAGCATACTACTATATTGAGTAAGATTGTCTGTACAACTTTGAATATCCCAAGCTTCCATCAAGTAATATACATACTAGTATGATACAGTAATGGCCTCTAGGGCATATACACCAACAATCTCCCACTTGCACTAAGGCCATGTACTGGCGTATCGAAGACCTATCATCTCGATCAGCCGCTCGAACTGAGTCTGGGGTAAAGCCTTCGTGAATGGGTCCGCAGTGTTGTCCTTTGTGTCCACTCTCCGCACCTCGATCTCCTGTCGATCAATGATCTCCCTGATCAGGTGATACCGCCTTAAGATGTGCCTGGATTTCTGATGGGACCTTGGTTCCTTCGCTAAAACTATAGCCCCATTGTTATCGCAATACAAAGGTATTGGGTCAACAATGGACGGAACCACCTGAAGTTCACTAATGAACTTCTTAATCCAGACCGCCTCTTTTGCGGCATCGCTTGCAGCAATGTATTCAGCCTCCATCGTCGAGTCTGCGACGGTATCCTGCTTGGAACTCCTCCAACATACCGCCCCTCCGTTGAGGGTAAACACAAAACCCGAGACGGACTTGCTGTCATCTTTGTCACTCTGGAAGCTTGAATCGGTAAAGGACTCGACCCTAAGGTCTCCATTACCGTAAACCAGGAACATCTCCTTAGTCCTTCTCAGGTACTTGAGAATGTTCTTCACTGCTGTCCAGTGGTCCTCCCCTGGGTCCGACTGATACCGGCTTACCGTGCTCAACGCGTAAGCTACATCTGGTCTTGTACATAGCATCGCATACATTATAGATCCTACCGCCGAAGCGTAGGGTATAGTGCTCATGCGAACCCTCTCCTCGTCAGTCTTAGGAGACATCTTCTTGGAGAGGGTAATTCCGTGCAATGCGGGTATGTTACCGCGCTTGGAATCCTCCATACTAAATCTCTTTAGTACGGTCTCTATGTACCTGGACTGCGAAAGTCCCAATAGTTTCTTGGTTCTATCTCTATAGATCTTGATCCCCAGAATGTACGAGGCATCACCCAGGTCCTTCATGGAGAACCTTTGTGACAAAAACAGCTTGACCGATTGTAGCATAGGAATGTCATTTCCTATCAGAAGAATGTCGTCCACGTACAAGACTAGGAATACGACAGTTCGTCCTACAATCTTCTTATAAACACAGGGTTCATCTTCGTTCTTGATGAAATCAAATTCCTTGATTGCCTCATCAAAACAGATGTTCCAGCTCCGCGATGCCTGCTTTAATCCATAAATGGATTTAAGCAACTTGCACACCTTTCCGCTGCTCCCACTGTCTACGAAACCTTCTGGTTGATCCATGTAAACGCACTCTTCCAAACAACCGTTTAGGAAAGCCGTTTTAACATCCATCTGCCAGATCTCATAGTCATGGAAGGCAGCAATGGCAAGTAGGATCTGAATGGATTTGAGCATAGCTACCGGAGAAAAAGTTTCGTCATAGTCCAAACCAGGTCTTTGACGGAAACCTTTTGCAACGAGCCTAGCTTTATAGGTTTCCACCTGCCCATCTACACCAAGTTTTCTTTTGTAGATCCATTTGCATCCAACGGGTTTTACCCCAGCTGGAGCAATATCCAAGGTCCACACTTTATTGGCGTACATGGACTCCATTTCGGATTGCATTGCTTCCTGCCACTTATCAGAGTCCCTACTGATAATGGCCTGCCTGAAACTGGTAGGGTCATCTTCTTCCAAGATGCAATCCTCTCGATCCCCGTCTATGAGAAAACCGTAGTATCTCTCGGGCGGATGAGAAATCCTACCAGATCTGCGGAGTGGCTGAGGTTCGTCTGGGTTTATTGAATCTAGTGGTTCCTCCAAATTTTCAGTTACATTTTGTGGTCGCTGAATTTCTTCCAGTTCTACCGAACTCCCACTAGTTTCTTTTGCAAGAAACTCCCTTTCTAAGAAGGTAGCGTGGCGAGATACAAACACCTTCTGTTCCTCAGTGTGGTAGAACAGATATCCTAGTGAGTCTTTAGGATATCCCACAAATTTACAAAGAACTGACCGTGCCTCTAACTTGTCCGGTTTCTGTGTTTTCACATAGGCCGGACAACCCCATATCTTAAATCGCTTAAGATACGGATTTCTTCCACTCCATATTTCATATGGAGTCTTAGACACTGATTTGGATGGAACATAGTTCAATAGGTACGCCGCTGTCTGAAGCGCATGTCCCCAGAATGAAAGAGGCAACTCAGCACTACTCATCATGGACCGAACCATATCCAATAGGGTACGATTCCTCCGCTCCGAAACACCGTTGTGCTGTGGTGTATAAGGAGGAGTAAGCTGAAAGAGAATACCATTCTCTTTTAAGTAATCTAGGAATTCCGTGCTTAAGTACTCCCCTCCTCTATCAGACCGGAGGATCTTGATACTTTTGCCAATCTGGTTCTCTACTTCCTTTCTGAATTCCTTGAATTTCTCAAAAGCTTCAGATTTGTGTTTCATCAGATACACATATCCGAACCTAGAGAGATCGTCAGTGAATGTGATGAAGTACGAGAACCCACCCCTTGCATGTATAGACATCGAACCATACACATCACTGTGTATGAGTCCCAAGAGCTCTCTTGCTCTTTCTCCATGTCCGGTGAACGGAGATTTGGTCATCTTCCCTTTGAGACAAGACTAACAAGTTTCATAAGATGAAAATTCGAACGTATTCAAGAGTCCATCTTTATGCAACTTACTCAGTCTTTTCTCTCCGATATGACCAAGCCTACAATGCCACAAGTAGGATTCATTCGTATCTGAATTCTTCCTCTTGCGTGTGTTTTGTATATTGAGAACTGTATTCTGATTTAGAACGTAGATACCATTACACAGTGTACCCTCTGCAACCAATACCTTATGAAGGTAAATGTTCATGATATTCTTTTCAAGAACAAAGTCATATCCATCTTTATCGAGTAAAGAAACTGATATGATGTTGCAAACCATGGAGGGTACATAGTAGCAATCGTTCAAAATCATAGTCTTGCCATTAGGCAATACTAGGTGATATTCACCGACGGCTGCCGCATTAACTTGTGCTCCGTTCGCTACTCTGAGCGACATATCACCCGGTGCAACTTTCCTACTTTTTCTCAGTCCCTGCAATAAATTACAGATATGAGATCCTGATCCGGTATCAAGTACCCAGGAGGTAGGGCTGACCGTAAAACAATTCTCAATTACAAGAACACCTGAAGTAGATGCAAAACCATGCTTCTTCTTCAACTGGATATCCTGGAAATCCATACTTTCCTCTTTCCCATTCTCATACTCATGACTGTTGTCACAAGTTAGAGCTGAACCAACTTTCCCCAGTCCCGAATAAGAATTCGGTTCGGTCAAGCGATACATTTTATTATCTTGATTAGGGCGTGAAAAGGTTGCTGCCTGGAGAGAGAGAAAAGAAACACTCAGCGTATGCTCTTGCAAGATTAGATTGGTTTATTAATTTATCTAACCAGGATGTCTCCCACTGTTTACTCAAATTCTTCTTAAAACCTTTTAAAAGAAGAACTAGCCGGGTTTTAATTCACGTCACAATACTTGCTTAACCTTTCAGCCAGGCTAGTGTCGGTACTTCGAGGGAGGTTTTCCAACGCTTTCGCGAAGTTCCTTAATTAAATAACCTCTTTTCCCTGGGGGCGTAACCCCGCTAACACCTTTCTAGACACCTACTAGGTTTATAGCATTGATCGTTAAGTGAAATAATCTCCCGAGAGTAGACCAACTCATCAGTGGGATCGGGATCCAACTATCATTGTGTGATAACCTAGATGGAATCCACTCTAGTCACCACACTCCAGAAGGTATGCTAAATCTGCAAGTTTCAGTTCTTTTGAAACTCCCGATGTGGTTTTTGCCCCTAGGACCCAAGTGATCTTGACGGAGTCAACAAATCAAAAAGTCCTAGTCAAGTTCAACCTGTCATTATCTGGATTGCATTAAACCCACCCGCATAACCCTTGACGGAGTCAACAAGGTTATACGACTGTCCTAATCAATCCCATATACCGATACAAACAAGCAGTACTTAGCTACCGTACACTACGCCTTGACGGAGTCAACAAACGCAGCACGAATACTAAGTGTTACTTATAAGAAATGACAGAGGGCTACGGCTGGGTTTTTGGCGAAAAACCCGTTAACGTAATGAACTTGATATCGTTGAAGGAACCTGGTAGTCTTTTTGAAAAACATAGTGGCGAAAACTTTTGCTAAAGAGGTCACTCCCTGTGAAGGGATCTCGGCTCTTTCCTCGTCGAGTGAGGTGCTGGGCATCCGTAAGATGAATACCTCGATGCAAAGCAAGAATAATCGACTATGGTGAAGTTATTACCCTGACGCAAACCTTTTGTCCAAGGGGTCACTCCCGATGAGGGGATCTCGGCCCTTGCCTCGTCGATTGAGGTGCTGGGCATTCATAACCGAATACCTCGATGCAAAACAAAAAGATGAACGTCCTTGTAATAACAGCTTTTTGAAAAATTGTTCCAACAACGTCTTTTAGGTTTATTTTCTTGCATTAGTTCTTTTAATGCGTCCCATCATTTAAATCCTACCATTGCAGAAAACAACCAAAATATGACGTACGCTTATGCCATTCGCATTCGCCACGGGGCCCCGTCATCACCCGTTAGGTTACTTAACTAACGACAGAGCGGGGGCTGGGCTAGCGCGGCTGTAAAACATAAGCAACGCCTAAATAGTTATTATATATAGCAATATAGCAATGATAGCCAATCCAGATCACAGATGAACACTTTGGATATACTAGGAATCCGCAATTCGTTCGAGCCTGCAACGAAAAACGGATTACACGGTCGCGATGAATAGCCAAACCCCACCCAAGACCCCTACGGATGCGGCAAACTACCCGCCAAGTACCCGAAGCGAAGCAACCTCCCTCAATGCCATGAGTAGGCCACTCGGCACTTCGAGCTACCCGGTAGTTTGTGCACCCCCTCCATGGGTCTATCCTAGGAGCAAAAACAGTAAAAAGAATTATACAATGACGGCTACAACCCCGACCCGGTTGTGCGGCCGAACAAATAATATTACATCAATTTACAAATTTATTACATGAATGAAAGAAAAAGAAACTCTCATCTCACATCCACCCCGGCCATTCATCCGCGACAATCCAACGAGTTCATATACACAAACCATCAACAACAATCACAGATCACAGATATGTATAACCCCGACTAATCGTCATATAGCGATTAGCCGACGTTCAATACATAAGAACATCACAGATATAACCTTTATAGTCAAAGTATATTGAAGTTCGAAAAAAATACGGAATTATAGGCCCCCAAAAACAAATTTCTATTCTGGAAAATCTGGGCACATACAATATATCAGAAAAATCCTAAAACCATGTCAGAAACATACTGCACCAAAATCGATGCAGTAACTCACAAAGTTGGCCGCGGTTCCGCGGCAAAGAGCTTGCTTTTGCCGCGGAAGGGCGGCGCTTTGGTTGAGTTGCTGCATCGTTTTTGGTGGTTTTCTTCTAAAAAGCCTGAGATGATTTTTGGGATATAACAAATTTTGTTTTGACCAGAAAACTTTTTAACAGAAACTCAGGTTTTTATAACTTGGTTTTTTCGATTTTTCCGTTTCGAACTTCGATACACTTTACTACCAAGCTAGTTTATGTTTAGTTAGGCTCTGATACCACTGTTAGGTCCGTGTTGCCCACCCCGGTGCTTACGGGGAGGCGGAAAACATAATAAAAATTGGATTTTTATGGACTTAGGCAACATGGACCAAGCTTGTGAGGATCTTTGCTAAACATAAACTTGCTAACCCTAACTACAAAGTAGCTAAGTGATGGAAAGGTTATACCTTTGGTCTTTAGTCCTTCTCTCCTTGCTCCTAGGAATGGTAGAAAGAGGTCACCTTGCTTGTCTTCTCCCGTCAAAGAAGGATCCACCCGAAAGCCTCGACCTTTGGCTTCAACTCCAAGCTAGGAGTAACTAGAGTGCAAGAAATGCTAAGACTTGAACCCTAGAAGAGAGTAGAGAAGATCAAGTGAAGGTTTTTCTCAAGCTTTTTGTTTCTCAACACATGAGAGGGAGAGAGCTTGAGGGAGAGGATGAACAAGAGAGAGAAATGATATGAGAGAATGAGAAAATAATAGAGCCATTCTCACTAATATGTGTGAATTAATTTAATTGAATAATTAGCTAGATAATTATCATGGTAAATCATGACATGACCATTATCATTTCAATTTGCAAAGATCAAAAAAGCATCTTCCAAAAGAAATGATGATGGTCAAAGTGTCAACCTAGGTCAACAAGTCAAAGAAGTCAAATGGTCAACAACCATAACCATGGATAATTATTAAACTAATTACTAATTAACAATAACACACACATAAATATTAGGGTTAATAAAATGACAATAGCCATTAACCCTAATCAAGGTCCTCTCCCTCAATCTCAAGCAACTGTGCATACGCACCCGCATTCGTGATCCGAGGAACACGAACACAATGAGAAAAACCAATCTCAAATCATATACTAGGATCCGGCTTAAACCAAAGCCCGCTAGTATAAGCTGTCCGGACAGCAAACGTGCACAAGTGCGCGAATGTGAACGAACCCTGTCGCAAAACCATGCGACCTCTACTCATTTAGCCTAAAGGCGAATAGCTCTCTGTGTGGGACTCTAAAGACTCGACACTACGCTGGCAGTGGGTTTAACCACAGACCGCAAGCGGCACTAGCTGTACGTAACGGTCCCCAGGTAGATGTCGATAAGAAGACTGACGAGGTGAACCCCATCTGCACTCCTACTGAGCCTGTATGTGACAGTCTCCGTACAGTCCGGTCTGTTCGTCTGATACATCGCATGGCGGGCCTAGGGGGGCGGTGAACGTCAGTCCCCTAATAGCGGTACAAGTCGTGTCGGAGTGTAGCCCAGAACACCCTGAGATAACACTGGAAACCTACCAGTATATCTCGCTTGCCCTGGCCAGGGACTACTCGTGTAATGGCTCTCCTAGACACAGCGCGATGTCAACCCCCAATACCGGGAGAGACGAATCCTGTCTAACCGTCACTGCCTCCAAGTGCTTCGGGAATGCTCCCAACTACTACCTGTTTGCACGACTCAGTAGAGCCGTGGTAGGGTAGCAATCAAAGAACAGTGGGAACACACTCGAGGCAAAGTGACAGTGTCAAGTCAGCGGACTAAGCTGTACTCATGTCACCTGGGAACTGATAACTGACGATAGGTATAATACCAACCATCAGTTCCCGACGAGTCCTGTCCAGTGTACTCGTAACCCAACGAGCACCCGCATACTATCTCAAGTACGACGTACTGACGGCTGTGGGACAGACCGTCTCCCGTGCTGGGATGAGAAGCGCATACGCTAGTCTACTCTGGAGTATCGATGCCCTATCTCGATACTCCCACGACTAGGGACGTGTATAAGGATGTGCTTGTAGATTACCCAGCCCCCACGAGTGTGATCGCCATCACAACGCCGGTAATCAAGCAAAGATCCCAAGGGCTCTACTAATGCGTATAGGTGATATAATAAATAAACACACATGTACACATTAAAGCAGAGACAAACCAAGTAGCATACTACTATATTGAGCAAGATTGTCTGTACAACTGTGAATATCCCAAGCTTCCATCAAGTAATATACATACTAGTATGATACAGTAATGGCCTCTAGGGCATATACACCAACAGCTAGGTGGTGAGATGCATTCTTAGGATACTCCAGATACGAGGATAGCCGTTGGAGCTCAGTCCATGCAGCCACGACGAGACGAGTCCGAAGCGGTCGACATTAGAGAAAAGTGGAGTAAGAGGTTCGCACCAGATCTAGATGAGATGACGTTCCACTCCGCCGACATCAGAGAGGCGATGCGCATGCCGAGGCATGGTACTTGGACTTACCTTCCAGAAGGAGTCGCGATGAGTATGCAGTCGTTCCAGAGCAAGATGCAGATATAGGAAAGGACAATGACTTCCGGACAGTTGGCAGAGACGAGACATGGAAGAGACCGTGAGCAGGATTCCTTCCAGGACACTGCTACAATGATACTTGCACCCAGGATCAGATGTGTCACGTACATTTAGAGAGCCAGAGGCCGACGCCAGTAATATGCTGTCTTACGAGTGGTCGCGATGATTGACCAAGAGATGACCAGAGAAGTGCCAGAACGGAATCGTCCCCGTTAGCACACCTGACAGGGCCGATGAGCCGATGGACCAAAAGATTGGTAATTCACAGTGAAGACCTTGAATCAGGAGTGGTCATGGTTACGCACGCCAGCAGGACAGAGTTCATGATCATCGACGAGACGTCCCACTAGTGACCGCGACAGTTGGCCGAGATTCTTAGAGGATGCGCTTGAGCAGTACTATTCCGCCATTATTGATTACGATGTTTTAGGTGATTTATTCATATGATTTGATTTTGATGATTGAGGATTTACGATCTTTGCACAGTGTTGCACTTGATATCGTTTTCGTGCTTCAGTTTCACATGTTTGTGATTTTACGATTTTAAACAGTTGAGTTGGTTTTGTGCGTATGCATGCACACGATTTCGTTCCTGCACTCGGTATAGTTTATATATGCTTGCAGTGCAGTGATACGCCTTTTGTGCACTTAGATGCACTGGACTTCGATTTCGATTGTGATACCCGATATTTGTTTTGTGCACCTTGTGCACCTGATTGATTTTGCGCACGTTCGGCGCTTGATATTGGATTTCATGATTTCGTGCACGATAGATGCACCTGATTTTGCTGTCAGGCACACATGTTGCCTACGACAGATGTTTCGTGCACACCCGATGCACTTAGATGTTGTTTCTGTACGCATGTATGGCACATTCATGGATTTTTATTTCCGTGCGCACCAGACGCACGTAGCATTCATGTGCATATTTTGGGATTGATTTCGTATAGAGCAGTACGTTTTTATGATATTGCTATGTATTTTCGTACTGAGCAGGACTAGTCAGAGGACAGTACCTGAATATATTTTGCATGCATTGATAGTTATTGAAGGGATTTCCAAAAAGCGAGCTATAGCCTCAGTATTTACCTACGTGTCTGATATGACACGAAATGTTTAAAACAAGGAGACCCTTCTAAATTGTTTCCAAAACGGCAGAACGTACATTTCAAACAAAGGTATATATGTATATAGTTATTTTCTTATGATAGACGTCCGCCACTGTGCAGTGTTATACGCGTTGCACAGCGACTTAAAGAGATTTGGCATGCATTTCCTTCAGATACTTACAGATATAGATTCGATGTTTACATGTATAGTTTCGAGTTATATCATATTGGTTTGATTTAGATTTGGCATTGATGTCTTCTCTATGACTCCGATGATTGCGGGATGCTTGACGGAGTTTTGATTTGAGTTATATACTCATTTTTCAAGCGCATGCGCTGCGCTACGAATTGTTTTATGCAGTTACAATTTCGGAGCCCCGACGACTTGATGGTTTTTCTTAGACGTTTTAGTATTTGGGGGAGTTTGAATTTAAATTCGGGGACCGAATTTCTTTAAGGGGGGAAGATTGTAACGTTTTGAAAATCGTTTCGGTGAAATTTCGAAAAATCGGTAAAATAAGGGGGTTTTCTGTAAAAAGTCAAAATACAAATATCTTATTATAAAAATTAAATATACATATTCTAGCTATGTAATTACTATTATTTGGTGTTTATTGAGCCGCTGGTGAAATTTCAAATTTTCTGGAAAAAAATATTATTTTATTATTATTTAAGCCGTCACTAATACATTTAATTAGGGAAAATTATAAATTGGAATGAGTTGAAACACATTTTGTGCATCATAAAACATTAAATAAAATTTTATCATGTGGTTTTTGGAACGAAATCATTTGCCAAAACGGTTTAGAAATTATTGAAGAAAAAAGGCTTTTTTTTAGCGTAAATGGATGTTTGGGGTATTATATTTATCATTTTTCATCACCCCATACCCGTACTCACATCCACACACTCCTATTTACTTCTCCCCTTGAAGAATTCAGCAGCCCCCATTTTTTTTCCCTCTTGAATTTCAAAGGAAAGAAATGAAAGAAAAGAAAAGAAAATGGAGAAATGAGGTGGACCTTTGACCTTGAATTGACTTTGACTTCTCCCCCCACTTTCTCTACCTTCCTCTCTCTCCTCTCCCACTCTCATTCCAGCAGCCCCCCCTCCTACAGCAGCAGCCGCCCCCCCCCCCCCCCGATTTCCCTTCTCTTTTCTCTTCAAACTTCATCAAAAATTGCCTCAAATCCATCAAAAAAAATCCCAAAACCCAAATCCGACTCCTACCCATTTTAGCTTAGCCCGTATAGCATGGATCTTTGTGAAAAGAGAGCATTTTGGGAGGCCATGGATGCTTGTGGATCTTCAAATGTTTTTGGGTATAATTCTAAAACATTTTTGCTTAATTTGTTACTAATTTCTTAAAGCTAAACTACTTAAGTGTTAATTAGGCTTAAGTTGCAAGTTTTGGAATTCAAGTTATGAATTTGAATGCAAGTTAGGGTTTTATAAAATTGGTGTATGGTTGTGTGTTATATTTAGGCTTTTTGTCATGTTAATACAAGATTAGTAGCTTGTGCTAATGGTTAGTTTAAAAATTGTGTTAATTTGCTAATTTGCTTACTAGGTTTTTGAAATTGGTTAAATACTTGGGATTAAAAATGTGTTTAGGTTTTTCATGACTTCATTAACTTTATTAAGTGTGGTTTAATGCTTTAGATCATGCAAATCTAAGCTAGATTGTAGTTTGTGCATTTTTGCTTTGAAATTGTTAAATTTTAGGTATTTTGTAAACTAGAATATTAGGGTTTTTGGAATTTAATGAGATTAAATTCCGGGAATTGTTTATATGACTTATTTAAGATATTTAATAAATATATTGGCCGCTACATTCATTTAAACATCCTGTTTTGTACAAAAACGGCGAATTGTGCTTGCTAGATTTTCGGAAAAATGACTTTTTAAGTAAAATTGGGGTTTTTGTGAGTTTTAACCTAGTTTATATTAAAATTAGTGTTCGTGAATGTGCAAATGAGTGTGATTGGATTTTTCTCGATGGTTTGACGTTTGTACATCGACATCGAGGGTTGGTTTGACTATTCTTGCATGCGTAGGCGATAGGTTTGGACCTATGCGTGATACGCGTGCCGATTTGATTTTCGTATGCCGTTTCGATTTCGAATTTAGTTTCAATGCGATATGGTGCCTTATGATATGTAGGTACCCCC
Source organism: Agapanthus africanus (assembly GCA_030015575.1). NCBI lineage: Eukaryota > Viridiplantae > Streptophyta > Magnoliopsida > Asparagales > Amaryllidaceae > Agapanthus > Agapanthus africanus. The sequence continues at coordinate 153,086,365 of CM057345.1, read as the reverse complement.
ATGTGGACTTCGAGACGACAAGCAAGCGCGTGGCGACGTCGGCACCGGCTAGCGAGGACCAGGTGAGTAGATTTATATCTACGGGGAGAAGTCGGGTGGATGGCGTATAGCACCCCCGCAGTCCGTGGTGGTGTATACGGATGCGTATAAACACCAACAATTATTATATGTTATTTGGGATTAATAACGATGCTTAGGATGGATATTGATGTGTTGGATTACTTTAGTGTTGCGAACCCTAGGGTAGTGTTGCACTACACATACACACATACATACTTGCATACATTCCTATTGATATGTGCTCATGGGATTCTTTATAGTTATGGGTTCACATGGGTATGGGACTATGTGTTCACATACGGATTTGAGGATGATACTTGGGATTGAGCTGAGTGGATGAGATTTGATTTGAGGCCGTGAGATCGGTGATATAGCAGGGTTCGTATTTGAGATACGACATGACGTTGTAGTGGGTCCTTGACGTAGTGTTTCACACACGTCCATGCATACATAGGCTGTATCAGTATGGTACTAGACGTAGATCAGTACCGCAATCATGATATTTGATAAAGAGGATACCAGGTGAATAGTATGATGAATGTGATATTGACCCGTACCCAGATTTGGGATGCCGTACGACGGATTTACGTACGAGCTATATCTTGATGATTGATCCGCACTCTTGACTTGGGATGTCTGATTTTAGATATGGTATCGGATATGATATTATTGAGGCGGGATCACCGACTAATATATATACAGGTATGTATATGTATCGACTCAGATGTTAGGAGGTTTCCTTACCTATAGTTCAGCTTGTTAGCTTAGCCCTTTAGTTTAGTTTAGTTGTTAGATTAGATTCGATTCTTACATATTTCAAAAACTAACGAATCGTGGGTATTTTAAAAGACAGCCCAAGGAATCCTACGGATATTTCAAAAGACGTATCTTTTCATAAAAACACCGTAGCCCCTATTTTCAAAACCCCATGATTCGTGTTATTTCAAAAGGCACCATTTGTAGGACTTATATTAGATTATTACAGATTAGTTATCGTTGTGTCTAGTATTCAGCTCCCGCACATTATTGCTGTTCGCTCTGCCTCGCATACTTATTTTGCTGCATATTCCATTATTGATATCATGCCGTTAGGACACCAGCACCATTACCGATGATGCGTATGTACCACGTACACCTACTTGCCGGCTCACACACATCTTCATCGGTAATTGCCATGTCACGTACACTTTAGAGAATATATTTGCTTGACTTAGCTTATTAGTTAGTAGTTTGATATGATATTAGTGTACCTGCCTTACATGCCTAGTTTATTAATCATACATTGCAACTTGGTTATTGATACCATATGCATTCATTATCATTGAAATATGCACTTGTGATGATTTCTTGAGATTTATGATATTTCTGGATTTCGGGGAAAGCCGCAAAATTTACAACTTATGATCTTTTAAAATATAAAATGTTGCGGTTTTCTAGTGATGTAAAGTGTCGTGCACCATGAGTTTGCTGTGGTTTTCGAGATCCGTGTCGAGGAGTGGAGGAACCATCACGGGTACATGGTGGGCCCGGTGCGGTACCCCGGGGCAAGAGGAATGTGGTGTTGACGTTGAGCCCGGCAGGGGAGCACTACCGACCGGTGATATTACCCGACGCGTCGGATATCCGGAGGATACCGTCGTGGTCTTGAGATGGATAGTAGGGGCCGGTCTGGACTGACGGCGCCCTAGATATTGAGATTGAGACATTGATATTTCGAGACAGTGAGATTTATGTTTTGTGTCGATGCTAGACACTGTTCATTTATGGTACCTCACTTTAAAAATACAGAAATCTCACTAATTTATGAAAACAGTTTCTTCATTTACATGTATTCTGTTTTCATGCATTCATACCTCACTCATATGATATATTGCTACCTGAGGCACTGACACGGGCACATGAGTTTACACTCGGGTTAGATACTACCCTAGCCATTGTTATAGGCTGCATGTTATATACATTTTTGAGGATATATTATGATCATTGACCTAGGATTGCGTTATTTATGCGATTTTTGTGCGTAGATGTTTTTCTATTCACGAGTTGGCAACTCACCCCCGTTGTGCCCCAGTTTCTTGCAGGTTTTGCCGTATAGGTTTAATTACGGCTTTGCGGCATAGTTTCGTTCGGGTGATTTGCTAGTAGGTAGGTTTACTTGTATCGTACCCCCATTATATATCTTGTATATCATTATTCTGTTGTATCTAGAAGTTCCATCAACCAAACATGTATTTATTGAGATAGAGACCAGTGTTGTTTATTCTTTAGACCTTAGAGTCGCTCGTTATATTTCTGGTGGTTTTGAGTTTCCTTTTGAGTTTTGATCCTCGCCGTTGGCGTTGTATATTATATTGCTTGTGTGGTTGTGACCGTCGATTGACGAAGAGCTAGCTCCCGCTTGGGGATGCCTTTTTCTTGATTTCGTATACTATTCATGTTGTATCCCGTTTGGGGGCCAGTATAAACAAAGGAGACTCTGCCGAAATTTTCAGTAAATTTTTTATGTTTTAAAAACCGCATAATTCGGCTTATGCTATTGAAATTACTTGCTTTAAGTTGGTTTTTCCTGCACTCTACTACTTTTCTTGGTTTGGATTTCTGGGTTTTCGGTTTACTTAGATTACGTACGTCTCGAGACGTTCGTAGTTTAAGTGCCGGTCATGTTCCATACTTTCGGGTCGTGACAATCACATACACGCATTATTCTCAGTCCCGCACATATCACATATGCGCTCCTATCTCGTTTTGCCTGAGCCAGTATAACCTCTATGTAGGACTCTAAAGACTCGTCAATACGCCGACAGTAGGTGATGATCATATCAATCACCCACAAGCCGTCAACGGTACTAGCTGGACGTAACGGCTACCCGGGTATTGAGCGATCAGAAGATCAGCAAGCAAGCCCGCTCCAACTCCTACAAAAAGCCTGACAGTGACACTACCGTACAGTCCGGTCTCCTCGTCTGATATGTCGCATATCAAGTCTAGGGGTGGTAAACGTTAGACCCCAATAACCGATAAGTCATGCCGATATGAGGCTCATAACGGGTCGAGAAACTACTGGTAACACTTACCAGTAAATCTCTAAACCAGCCCTGGCCAGGGACTTCCCTGTTATGGCCAATAGAGCATAGCGCAACATCAACCCCCAATACCGGGAGAGACGAAACCCCTCCTATCGCTCATTGCCTCCATGTGACTCGGGACTGTACCCAAAAACCACCATTTTGCACGCCCTCTTGGACGTGGTAAGGTGGAAATCAAAGTACAGTGGGAATCACACAAGACTCTATGACGATCTCGGGTCTACAGACTAATCTGTACCAGTGTCACCAGAGAACTGCCATCTGACGTAAGGTATAATACCATCTGGGAGTTCTCGGTGAGTCTGTCCAGTGTACCCAGTCTCTACTGAGCACCCGTATATCATCTCTGATGTCAAACACCAATGGATATGGGATCATCCATCGCCCATCAATATGGGTCGAGAAGGTATACGCAAGTCTACTCTGGTATATCGATGCCCCGTCTCGATACACCCACGACTAGGGACCTTGAAGGATGTACTTATGGACTACCATGTCCCCACTAGTATGATCTGGATCATAGTCCAGGTAGTCAAGTACACATCCTAAGGGCTTTACCAACATGTAACAGAGAGACAATCAGTGTACACGTTAAGGTAAAGAGTAACCAGATAGCATACTATCATGTCGAGCAAGAAAGTCCTCCCTATATATGTCCAAGCATCCACTACAATATACATCACATGTATAGTAATGGCCTCTAGGGCATACATATAACTAACAATCTCCCACTTGCACTAGGGCCATCTGATGATAGTGGTTGAAGTATCTCATACTCAACCATCCCATAAAAGTCTCTCTCTAGGAAAAGGCCTTTGTGAGTGGATCCGCTGTGTTGTCCTCTGAGTCTACTCTCCTAACCTCGATCCCCTGGAGATCAACCATCTCCATGATCAGGTGACACTGCCTTAGAATATGTCCAGATCACTGATGGGACGGGCGTTCCTAGGCCTAAGCCACAACTCCATTGTCACACAATGGTAGGAACGAAGTTCATCTCATGAACTAATATACACCCAGACTGCCTCTTTGGTAGCATCTTTGGTAGCGATGTGTCTAGCCTTTATCGTCTAGTATGCCACAGTATCTGGCTTGGAACTCTTCCAACATACCGTCCCTCCACTGAGGGTAAAGACAATGCCTGTGACTGACATTCAGTCGTGCTCATCACCCTGGAACCCTTCCAGTGATTCTCCCCAGGATCAATTGATACCACCTCACTACAACTGGTGAGTGTCCTAACATCCAATTAGATCTATCTCATAGATCCAAAACCCAGGATATAGTAGGTATCACTTTGATCCTATGTGGAGAATCATTGTGATAAGCGGAGATTGATCGAGCGTAGCATAGGAAACTCCTTCCCCATCTAGAGTATGTCATCCACGTACTCTACGAGGATCACAACCATACTCCCTACTACCTTTTTGTATATACAAGGTTCATCTACCATTTTGATGAAGTCAAACTCTTTGACTACCACATCAAAACAGACGTTCCAACTCCGCGATGCCTGCTTTATCACATAAAACATCTTGCTCACGTTTCCGCTGCTCCCACTGTCTACGAAACCCTCTGACTGTGTACTTATAGACTCTCTCTTCTAAAACATCATTTAGAAAAGCAGTCATGATACCCAACCGCCAGATATCGTAGTCATGGTATGTAGCCGTGGCAAGTAGGATCTGGATAGACTTAAGCATAGCATCTTAGAAAAGGTTTCATCATAATCCATATCTGGTCAATGATGCAAACCTTTAACAAGTCTAGCTTTGAAAGTCTCAACTTTTCCATGTACACCAAGTAATCTTCTCAAGATATACTTTCTCCTGATAGGGATTTAACCCTTCAGATAAAGTAACCAAAGTCCATACTTTGTTGGTGTATAAGGATTCCATCTCAGATCGCTAAGCATCCATCCATTCTTACAGAGTCCTACTCCTGATGGCCAGCTCGAAACTAGTTGGATCATCATCTCATGATGCATTCCTCGCTCCCACAATCATAGAGAAACCAAAGTATCTCTCAGGTGGGTGAGGAACCCTACTAGATCGGCGGAGAGGCTGAAGTTCGTTGGAAACTATTGAATCCTTTGGTTCTACCAAATCATCAGCTGAAGTTTGTATAGCTGGAACTCTTTCCAGTTCTACCTCATGACCATTAATTTCTTCACAAGAAATTCCCTTTCACAAAGGTGGAATATTGAGAAACAAAACATCTTTTGTTCATCGGTTAGGTAGAAGATATTCCCTTGCGAATGCTTGGGATATCCAACAAACTTTTACAGAACTGACCTTGCCTCGAGCTTGTCCGGATTATACTTTTAGACATAGGCTGGACAACCCCAAATCTTAACTGACTTAAGATATGGGCTCTTCCCTTTTCATATCTCATATGAAGTGGTAGGCAACTGATTTGAACGGAACCCTATTCAATAGGGATGCAGCTTCACAAGTGCATAACTCCCAAAAGGAAACAGGTAACTCAGTAGTACTCATCATAGAGCACACCTTATCATATAGGGTGCGATTGCTCCGCCCCGATACACCGACGTGCTGTGGTGTATACGGAGGAGTAATGCTGAGAGAGAATCTCATTCTCCTTTAGAATAATCCAGGAATTCCGTGCTGAAGTATTCTCCTCCCTGATCACATCAAAGGACATAATACTTATACCCGTTTTGGTTCTCTACTTCTAACTTATATTCTGTGAATATCTCAAAAGATTCGGACTTGTGTTTCAACAGGAACATATGTCTGAATCTTGAGAGATCATCAGAGAATGTAATGAAGTACAAAGAGCCGGTCTTGGCATATGTAGACAGGGGACCTTTATACATCAGTATGTATCAATCCCAAGAGTTCACTAACTCTTTCTCTGTTTCCAATAAACGGAGCTGTGGTCATCTTATCTCTGTGACATGACCGGCAAGTTTCACAAGATGTAAATTCAAACTAATTTAAATATACATCTATATGTAACTTCAGCTAGTCGGGTCGCATTGATATGACCTAGTCTACAATACCTCAAGTAGGATTCGTTCATTTCTGAACTCTTCCTCTTGTGTGTTCTGTATACTAAGAACTGTAGTTTGATTTAGAACATCAATGCTTTTAGATAACGTGCCTGAACCGATCAACTTTTGATATAGGAAATGTTCAAAACATTATCCAACAATACAAAATTATATCATTTCTTTACTAATAAAGAGACTGATATGATTTTGTATATCAGGTTCGGTATCTAATAACATTCGTTCAGAATCAATGTATTCTGGTAATACAGGATGATAGTTACCAACAGACTTGGATGCAACACTTGCACCGTTTTCTATCTCATGAAACTTATCACCCGTTCTCAGTTCTCTACCTTTCTGTAGCCTATGTAACAAATTACATATGCGGGATCCTGATCCGGTATCACTTACCCAGGACGTAAAAGATACTGAGAAACAGTTCTCTGTAATGAACACACCCGAAGAAGATGCATCAGCATGCACTTTCTTCGTTTGGGCGGCACGGGAATTCTGGTAATCCCCTATATCCTGCTCTGTCTTATAACAATTATAAGTTGGAGCGGGACCAACGTTCCCCAGCACAGTATAACAAGCGGGTTCGGTCAATACATCCGTATTATTATCTTGATTAAGGTGTGATATGGTCGCAACCTGGAAAGAGAAAGAAGAAAACACTCTGCTTGCGCTCTTGCAAGATCAGATTGGTTATTATTTTAATCAAATCAGGATGGCTCCCACTGTATTTATCAAATCTTCCTTCAAACCCTAAAAGGAAAGACTAGCCGGGATTAATTACACCCTACAACTTCGCCAATCTTTCAGCCAGGCCAGTGTCGGTACTTTGAGGAAGGTTCCCCATGTTTTCGCACAGACCTAATTAAAGTAAACCTCATTTTCCCAGAGGCGTAACCCCGTTGACACCTTTCTAGACACCTACTTGATCGGCTAATTGTAATGTGTAAAACTCTCCCAGGAGTAACAATTACTCGCAGTGGGTATCGGGATCCAACTATCTGATAGAAGGTATGCAATCTCATTGCAAATTTCAACACTTGAAATTCCCAGTAATATTTTGCCCCTAGCGTCCCATGACCTTGACGCAGGCCAACAAACCATAGTGCGCTAGTCAAGTTCAACCCGTCATTTCTTGATTGAATTAAACCCATCCGCACGACCCTTGACGCAGGCCAATAAAGTCGCACGACTACCCTAATCCAATCTGCATCATATGCATAAACAGATAAATACTAGTTAGCTACCGCACACTACGCCTTGACGCAGGCCAACAAACGTAGCACGAATACTAAGTAGGACTTATCTGAAATGACGGAAGGTTACGACAGGTTTTTCTGAAAACCTATTGCGTAATGAACTTGATATCGTTGTAGAATCGAGTGATTTTTAAAATGGAGTGTTTTTGAGGATTTTCTAGTTTTGCTAAAGGGGTCACTCCCGGTGAAGGGATCGTCGGCCCTTTCCTCATCGAATAAGGTGCAGGATATTTCACAAATATCACTATGCAAAGCAAGAACTATAGAAGCAATCAAAAGACAAACCGAGTGTGTAGCATCTGCCGGTTATTGCTAAAGGGGTCACTCCCGGTGAAGGGATCTCGGCCCTTTCCTTATCGAATAAGGTGCAGGATGTTCTACAAGGAACACCGCGATGCAAAGCAAGAACTGTAGCTACCTGTTTTTGAAAATTCGATTCCACAACATCTTTTAGGTTTCTTTTTTTTCATTAATCACATTAATGAAGTCCCATCATTTAAGTACCTAAACATCACAGATAAATATGACGTACACTTATGCCATCCGCATTCGCCTCGATGTCCCCTCGTGCACCGTTAGGTTAGGTAACTAACGGCAGAGCGGGGCAGGTTTTAGCGCGGGTGTAAAACATAAGTAACGTCTATATAATATATCATATATACTATATACAGTATTTATCACAACATATCAAATGATCACATCACAGATATCGCAGCAGAAGAAACATATGAAATATTGGATATACTAGGACGTCCGTGTTTTATTTTGAGCCTCTTCAAAACACGGATTCCACGGTCGCGACGAATAGCCAAACCCACACCCCTAGACCCATACAAGAGCGGCAAGCAACCCTACCAATTCTAGAGTTAGGAGACCCGGACTCGACTCCTCGAGTTGGTCTCCCACTGGACTCTAGAACCCGGTTACTTGTACTCTCCTCCTTGGGTCTATCCTAGTGCGGGAAAGTAAATAATATACAAATGGTGACATCAACCTCATCCCGGAAGTGCCCCAATTAAATAATATTACATACATTAAATTTTACATGAATGAAAATAAAAACTCTTATCTCACATAAAAAAACCGGTTATTCAAAACGCGACGATCCAATATAACATATCCAGCAACACATAACATCACATGTCATCAACGTAAGTAAATATGCGCATCCCAATTGTCGTTGACATATAGCAACGAATCCGGCGATATCACATATTACACTTACAGTCGCAGAAAAGAAAGTGTAAAACTACATCAGTTGGAATCCGCAACCTCCTTAGACATCACATGCCTAACAATTATAAACCCCACATTTTAGTCTCTATATCGAAAACACTTTTCAATATCTAGTCGGGCAATTCAACAAGGTTCCCGATAAGTGATCGAATGCTCGTCGCAAACATTAGTAGACGGCCGCACCCCCGGATGCCGTCGACGAAGTGCACTAAGGCGGAACACCGCTGCCGCGAGCACCCAAACGGATGCTTTTGGCGACGAGGTTCTCCTACAGTCACTTGGTCGGGGCTATGGGGCATGGCTGTCTATTAAGTTTACCCGGCGAGTATCCGCGTACGCTATGTGATTGGGACGGACTTTTGATCACATCAAACCGTGGCAACCGATCAATTGAGACTAAACTGCTATGTTTATAACATTAAAATTAGTTATCTCATAACTACTTGTGGATTCCAAATATTGTATCACATTCCAGATAAATAGACAGTATTAAACTTTCCGATCGAATAATCAAATACCCAAGATTTATTTAATAGCTCAACAATTGAGCGGAGTTCAAAAATTCCAGAATACGTCACAGTAGCAACGGTCCAGCCGTAGAAGGGTCAAGCCAACGCCTCACATGTGGCACGCCGTACTTCCTCAAACCCTAAGGTTCAAAAGGCAGTTCAAGACGGTCACATAATCGAGTTAAGGTTTGTTGTCTTCTAAAGGGTCCATCGCGTCACATGCACGTTTTTCCGAAAGATTTAAACCCGAGAAAAATTCAACACTTGAATGTTTTTCGTGCCGGGAAAAATTGAGTTAATGATATCCGTTCGAACATTTTAATACTTTCTAAATTATCCGGAATCACATAACAAAATTAAATTCTCCGATCGAACCGACGATTTCAAAATAAACCCTAAAATACTCAACACTTGAGTCAGATTTAAAAATACCCAGAAAGATTCAGGAATTGTACTGGATATTACTGCATAAAGAACCATCCCTAATACTCCCATTATGCCGCGGAACCGCTGCCAAAGGTGGCTTACTGCCGCGGTTCCGCGGCCACGTGGAGGACTTAGGGGCTCGTTTTTCATGGTAATTCTTAGAAAACCCTGCTGAATTTTTTAGGTATGTTTAATACAGAAAATACACAGTTTTGAAAAAATGTACAGAGAGGGGGTTAACATTGACGTATTCGGGTTCGTTCGGAGTTTTAACTTCGTTAACACATCGCCTAATGCTCTAGATAGGCTCTGATACCACTGTAGGGTTACTAGGTACACTAACGAGGCTCTACAAGGCATCGACCATGCCAAAATTAAATTTTTTATGTGCCGAACAACCCTAAGTAAGATCGTATATTAGAGATTAGGCGAACAAAAGCAAGTAAATCACATTTACACTAAGTGAATACGAAATACAACCTTTGTAGATCGGTCCTTCACTTCTTGAGCTCCTTGTTGTAGTCCATTCGCTGTGATCAACAAACTCCTGGACTCTCGGACGGCTCCATGAGAAAATTGCAACGGGATCGCTTGAAGTCTTCGAGGCCGAAGATGATCTACGTCGAGGGAATACGAACTCAAGCTTCTACTTCACTAACCAAAGAATTAGTGAAGCAAACACCCTAAACTAAAGTGCTAGTCTACTAGAGGATGGTGAGATAGGAAATGGGTACACTTTAGAATTTCTTTTCTCACTTTGTATCTCTCTCTTTATCAAACCCTAGAAATGAATTGAAGGAGGAAGAAGATGAGGTCAAAATGAATATGAAACTTAATCAAGAGAGAGAGAGAGAGCTAACCATGGTGAGTGAGTATCATATACTAACTCTTGTAGAGACATTACCATGGCTAAGTGTTATGGTTAGGTTAACTAATAATCCATAGTAAAAACAAAGTTAGTGGAATTAGTCAATGCATCCACAAGCTTCTTGCATTTATCTAATCCTCCACTAATTTTGTAATTACTTTAGATATTAAAACCCGCCATAATAAATAGCATGGTGTATGTCTTACACACCCAAGTATGATATATCATCAACCATGATACAAATTTGTACACTAATAAATATATATCACATATATATTAACTTGTACACAAGTGAGAAAAATAAAAGCTTAAGTGAACCAATGTTAGTTAATGTAAATTAGTATATCACATATACAATTATACACTAAATTATTAAATCAATACTTGACTTAATAATCCGGTTATATCACATATAACCGACTAACATGCAATGTATCGACTTATCGAATCAACCCTTGATTTGATAACTTGGTTATATCGCATATAACCGATCGACACAAACATCGCGAGAATAGAATACGGTATCACATACACGCATTATTCTCGGTCCCGCACATATCACATATGCACTCCTATCTCGTTTTGCCTGAGCCAGTATAACTTCTATGTAGGACTCTAAAGACTCGTCAATACGCCGGCAGTAGGTGATGATCATATCAATCACTCACAAGCCGTCAGCGATACTAGCTGGACGTAACGGCTACCCGGGTATTGAGCGATCAGAAGATCAGCAAGAAAGCCCGCTCCAACTCCTGCAAAAAGCCTGACAGTGACACTACCGTACAGTCCGGTCTCCTCGTCTGATATGTCGCATATCAAGTCTAGGGGTGGTAAACGTCAGACCCCAATAACCGATAATTCATGCCGATATGAGGCTCATAACAGGTCGAGAAACTACTGGTAACACTTAACAGTAAATCTCTAAACCAGCCCTGGCCAGGGACTTCCCTGTTATGGCCAATCGAGCATAGCGCAACATCAACCCCCAATACCGGGAGAGACGAAACCCCTCCTATCGCTCATTGCCTCCATGTGACTCGGGACTGTACCAAAAAACCACCGTTTTGCACGCCCTCTTAGACGTGGTAAGGTGGAAATCAAAGCACAGTGGGAATCACACAAGACTCTATGACGATCTCGGGTCTACAGACTAACCTGTACCAGTGTCACCAGAGAACTGCCATCTGACGTAAGGTATAATACCATCTGGGAGTTCTCGGTGAGTCCATCCAGTGTACCCAGTCTCAACTGAGCACCCGTATATCATCTCTGATGTCAAACACCAATGGATATGGGATCATCCATCGCCCATCTATATGGGTCGAGAAGGTATACGCTAGTCTACTCTGGTATATCAATGCCCCGTCTCGATACACCCACGACTAGGGACCTTGAAGGATGTACTTATGGACTACCATGTCCCCACTAGTATGATACGGATCATAGTCCAGGTAGTCAAGTACACATCCTAAGGGCTTTACCAACATGTAACAGAGCGACAATCAGTGTACACGTTAAGGTAAAGAGTAACCAGATAGCATATTATCATGTCGAGCAAGAAAGTCCTCCCTATATATGTCCAAGCCTCCACTACAATATACATCACATGTATAGTAATGGCCTCTAGGGCATACATATAACTAACACTAATCTAGGTTGCTTAGGTGATGTAGAGAGTGATTAGGATTTGTTTAGTCTCTTGAACCCTAGGATTCTCAACTCATAAGACAAGTTAGGGTTAGAGGAAGAAGAAGAGAGCTTGGAGGAGAGAGAGTGTTATGATATAATGAATAAAGAATGGCCTATTGTGATAACTAGTAACCAAAGATGCTTTCCACAAAATATCTAGATATTTTCCTTTCCCTCAATAGTAATCCATGACTCACTACATGAGTCACCAAGTAGTCATGCTTCACTAATTGTAAATAACACCTCACCCTCCACCTCATTAACCATTTAAAATAAATGGTTATTAAACTAATGGGGTGTCTTCCTCTAGAATCACTCTTGACAAAATTACAAGAATACCCCTCACCGTATATACATACCTGTATCCGTATTCCGAACAATACAAATACAAAGAGACAAAATAATCCGATAATCTAATACTAGGATCCAGCTTAAACCAAAGCCCACTAGTATTATCCATCCGAATCATGATCCATGCGCAAGTACACATATATGACCGAAACCCTGCCGTAAAAACTATACGGCCTCTACATCGTTTCGCTCGAAGCAGAGAAACCCTCTGTGTGGGACTCTAAAGATTCGACAGTACGCTGGCAGTAGGTTTAACCACAAGCATGTCAGCAGAACTAGCTGCATGTAAAGGCTACTCAGGTATCTGTCGAAAAGGAAGGCCGATGAGCGAACTCATCCGAACCCCTACTGAGCATGTCCGCAACAAGATCTGTGCAGTCCGATCTGTTCGTCTGAGAGTATAGCATGTAAGGTCTAGGGGTGGAAAACGTCAAATCCCTAATAACCAAACAAGTCTTGTCAGTATGGCTCAAGACCATCCAAGAATCTACTAGTCCGCCTACCAATAATTCTCAGTCCGCCCTGGCTAGGGACTTATGGTGAAGACCAACCGATCACAGCGCGACATCGACTCCCCATACCGGGAATGACGAATCTCTAACAGTCGCTCACTACCTCCATGTGGCTCGGGACTGTACCCAACTAAAACCTATTTGCATGACTCAGTAGAGCCATGGTAGGGTAGTAATCAAAGCACAGTGGAACTCACACGAGACAAATGACGATCTCAGGTCGACAAACTATCTGCACACATGTCACCAGAGAACTGCTATCTGACTCTATGTATAATACCATCTAGTCAGTCCTCGGCGAGTCCTGTCCGGTGAACTCACACCCAGTGAGCATCTGTATACAATCTTAGGTGCACCTCATAAATGGTTGCAGGACCAATCCATCGCCTTTCATCAGGGTCTAGATATATATACACCAGTCTACTCTGGAGTATCGATGCCCAGTCTCGATACTTCGTCGACTAGGGACATTTTAAGGATGTGCATATCGACTACCCATCTCCCACAAGTATGATTTCCATCACAACGCTGGTAGTCAGGAAAATATCCTACGGGCTTTATCAACATGCATACAAGATATGAAATACAAAGTAAAACACATCACATGTTAAGATAAAGACAAACCAAATAGCATACTATCATATCGAGCAAGATTGTCCTGTACATACATATCCCTAGCATCCTATACAATAAAGGCCTCTAGGGCATATATATATCCAACGGGATGATGGTTAAAGACCGAAGGACATGTATCATTTGGTATAACCTTTCTAAACTCCTATATATATAGTTTTCTAGATTAGGGTTAATGGTTGATCCGTATTATGGGGTTGTTCTAGCGCCAGTTTGTAAAAATTTTGTTCCACAATCGGCCACGGTTTGATGGCCAGGGTGCTAGCATAACCCAACATGGTATCAGAGTCAATCCATAAACCCTATTCTAGCAGTTTAAACGATATTTAAAGTATCAAAACTGAAACAACTCCGAAACAATACGCGATATAGTCCAGTTGCTGTCGAATTTTCAGAGTCTTTTAAAAAAAGTAAAACAATTGCAAAAGGTTATTGATGTGATAACTAGAACACCCACAAAACACGAGCCCCAATTGCCAAAATTTAGCTGGCGATATTGAAGAATAAACCGGCCTGGCTGGTCCTTTATTGGACTTGGCAGTTGAAATTTTTTGTTTGTTCTGGTCTCTGGAATATTGGGTTTTTGGTATTGTTTGTTTTTGCCCAGGTTCGATATTTTGTTATCTCATAGTTTGGGGCGATACGGAGTATTTCGAAGTCACTATTTTTAACACTGTTTAAAAGTTTTCAGTACATACATTACTATCTGCGACCGTGAATGTCATTAGAGCGGTATAACTCGTCTAATTGCTATATATTCTATTAGACGGGTTTGCGAACATGACATTCACGTTGATGTTCTATGTTGTGCTGAGGTTGTGGCTGGATCGTCGTGGTGGATAGCCAGTGTTGCAATGGTAGTACAGTTTAGATTCTTTGGTACATTTGATATTGCGGGGCGAGCGTCCGACATGTGGACTACCGTCTCTGCTAGTTTGTATATTATTTGTTTGGGGCACGATCGGGTTGAGGTCGATGTCACCTTTTTACATTTTTTTCTTTTCTGTACTAGGATTACCCCGCGGTAGAGTGCTTGAATAGCCGGATTCTAAAGGGCGACGGGCCCGCATCTCATAGCGTTGAGACGAAGGGGGCCTCACTCTAGAAATGGTGGGCTATTCGACGCATTCATTGGCTGTACAGGTTGACCCACGTAGGGGTGCTCAAGTTACCGGATTCCGTGAAGTGCTGGGTGGCCCATTCACTTTTTTGATTGGGGTTGCCTCACTTCTGGGATTGGCGGGTAACTTGCCACGCTTGTCGGGGTCCGGGTTTTCATTACATGGGCTATCTACACTACAGGGAATGTCGGGTCTCATTTGCGGCTCAAATGAAACCCGAGAATCCAAGATTATCCACCATTCTGTGTTGCTTGCTGAGATTCTGTGATGTTGCTTATATCACGCCTGGGACAAATGTTACACACACACACACACACACACACACACACACACACACACACACACACAGAAGATGTTGTATATGTTTTGCACCCGCGCTAGTCCAGCCCCCGCTCTGCCGTTAGTTATGTAACTTAACGAGTGATGACGGGGCCTAGTGGCGAATGGGGATGGCATATACGTACATTATATTTTCGTTCATTTATCTTGTGTGAAATGTTTATTTGATGGGACTGCGTTGATTTTATTCAATGCAAGGATAAAACAAACCTATATGATATTGTTGGAACCAAGTTTTTTAAAAACAGACATTACAGACGTTTTCTTTTGCTTTGCACAATGATATTCTGTTATGAATATCCAGCACCTCATTCGATGAGGCAAGAGCCGAGATCCCTTCATAGGGAGTGACCTCTTAGGCAAAAGTTTGCGTCATTGTAATAACTTTACTATAGTCGATTATTTTGCTTTGCATCGTGGTATTCAGTTTGGAATATCCTGCACCTCATTCGACAAGGAAAGAGCCAAGATCCCTTCACAGGGAGTGACCTCTTTAGCAAAAGTTTGCGCCACTATATATTTATAAAACCACTCGGTTCCTTCAATGATATCAAGTTCATTACATTAAAGGTTTTTCGCCAAAAACCAGTCGTAGACCTCCGTCATTTTCTATAAGTAGTACTTAGTATTCGTGCTGCGTTTGTTGACCTTGTCAAAGCATAGTGTACGGTAGAAGAGCGGTGCTTGTTTGTAGCACATGATGTGGATTAACTAGGATGGTCGCATAGCCTTGTTGACCTTGTCAAGGGCTTATGCGAGTGAGTCTAGGGTAATCAAGTTAATAACGGGTTGAACTTGACTAGCGACTTATGATTTGTTGACCTTGTCAAGGTCATAGGTCGTTAGGGGTAAAAACCACATCGGGAGTTTCAAACATACAGGAAACTTGCCAGGAATGCGCATACCTTCTGGAGTGTGGTGACTTGGGTGGATTCCATCAAGTTATCATGCTATGATAGTTGGATCACGATTCCCACTGATGAGTAGGTGTTACTCCTCAGGTGATTTTAGATGATCCCGACTAATTCTCCTTTTAGGGTTTGAAGGAGAATTCGAGGAAACAGTGGGAGCCATCCTAATTAGATAAAGTGATTAACCAATCTAATCTAGGTTAGAGTGCACGCTGAGTGTTTCTTTTCTCTCTCACTTTGGCAGCGACCGTGGCCTGACCTTAAAAACTCATGAACCAAGTTAACCGAACCTTCTTAAAACACTTTAGCTTTTAGATTGTCACGGAGTCGCATATATCATTGCCAATCCAACATCCCTTTTGCATTTCTCCAGAAACTTCGTATCACTACGAAAATCAATATTACTTGGATATTCCATCGTATAGTTACATAGGAACTCGAAGGAA
This sequence comes from Agapanthus africanus, assembly GCA_030015575.1. Classification (NCBI taxonomy): domain Eukaryota; kingdom Viridiplantae; phylum Streptophyta; class Magnoliopsida; order Asparagales; family Amaryllidaceae; genus Agapanthus; species Agapanthus africanus. The sequence goes on along the minus strand of CM057345.1, from coordinate 153,069,891 downwards.
CTTGTTCTAGTTCGATGATGGATTTTGGTTCTGGAGAAATTGAATAGGATTATTCGTGTTTTCTTTTCCCTTTACCTTCTCTCGGATTGCGAGAGCTCCTAGGATTAGGAGAGTACACTTATTGCGCTCATTGGATAGTCTTCTTCCAAACCATACGTAGGTGCCGAAATGTTGGGTTACGGCAGCGCCCCGGCCATCAATCCGTGGCCAAATGCGGAACAAAAACTTTTGAAAACCGGTGCTAACGAAACCCTAATCGACAGATCGTACCATTAACCCTATACTAGTTCAACAAAAGGAGTTTAGAGAGTTATACCAATCGATCCATGTCCTTCGGTCTTCAACCTCTGTCTCAAGCTCCTCGCGGATTCGCCGATCAAGTTTGATATCCGGTCTCCCTCCGTCGAAGAAGATCCACGTCGAGGGTTCTTAATACGGGCTCCCGCCTCTAAACCAAAGCAACCCGAGCATCCAGTTTGCTAGACTAGATGCCCAAGATGAAGTAGAGAGTGTGTGTGAATACTTTGTCTCAAAACACCCAAGAATTCTCAACTCATGAGAGGGATGGGTGGAGGTTGAAGAAGATGCCCATGAGAGGAAAGTGTGAGCTTAAGATAGAAGCAAGTTAAGAAAAATGGCTTAAGTATTGTGTGTGATATTTTGAGAGCACACTAGCAACTAAAGAAAAATCCAAGGCTAGAAAAAGATCTGCCTTTTTTCTCCAAAAATATCCCACACAATAATTATAGCCCCAAAAACAATCTATGTCACAATAAATAATCACAAGACCCAACACCATGAGTCACCAAGTGCATGCAGCATTAATCAATGCATAAGGCCAAGACTTGCACTCACACTTTCCATCAACTAAATATTTAAACTATGTTTAATCCAACAAAAAGAAATTGCATCAACTAAAGAAATCTTGTAACGAATTACAAGAATACCCCTCATCCATATATACATACCCGCATCCGTATTCCGACTGAATACGAATACAACGAGATGAAAGTAATCCAACAATATAATACTAGGATCCAGCTTAAACCAAAGCCCACTAGTATTATCCGTCCGATCATGATCCGTTCACTAGTGTACGTATATGATCAAACCCTGCCATAAAACCATACGGCCTCTACAACGTATCGCCCGAACCAGGGAAACCCTATGTGTGGGACTCTAAAGATTCGTCAATACGCTGGCAGTAGGTTTAACCACAAGCACGTCAGTGGCACTAGCTGTACGGAACGGCTGCCCAGGTATTGAGCGAAAGGAGCAAACTCATCCTGAAACCCTATTGAGCCTGACAGTGACAATATCCGTACAGTCCGGTCCGTTAGTCTATGAGTATCGCATATCTAGTCTAAGGGGTGGATAAAGTCAGACCCCTAATAACTTGACATTTAGTGTCAGCATGAAACCTATCACCAACTGAGAAACTACTGATCCTAGATCGGTAATTCTCGTCTACCCCGGCTAAGGATTTCTGGTGATGGCCACCCGTCCACTCCGCGACTTCAACCCCCAATACCGGGAGAGACAGATCCCCTGACAATCCACTCACTGCCTCCATGTGGCTCGGGACTGTACCCAACTAAAACCTGTTTGCACGACTCCTTTGAGCCATGGTAGGGTAGTAATCAAAGCACAGTGGAAACTCACACGAGACAAATGACGATCTCAGGTCGATAAACTAACCTGTACACATATCACCAGGGAACTGCTATCTGACAATAGGTATAATACCAACTAACAGGTTTCAGGCGAGTCCGTCCGGTGTACTCATAACCCGATGAGCATATGTATACATCCTAGTGTTGGATATAGTGCCCTCAGAGTCAATTATTGGATCACAGGCACGTGATTGCAATGATTGAGGAGGACCTATGCCGGTATGACAGTCTTACTCGAGATGATAGTATGCTATCTGCTTTATCTTTATCATCGTGTACTGCTTTAGGTGACCTTATGAGTCGCTATTACACGTTCTTAGAGCCCCTAGGATTCTTGCTTGACTACCAGCAGTATGAGGGCGATCATATACGTGAGAGCTGGGGTCTATAAGCACATCCTTAAAAAGTCCCTAGTCGTGGGAGTTTCGAGACAGGGCATCGATACTCCGGAGTAGACTGGTGTATACAGTCGAGACCTCGACGAGGGGCGGTGGCCGGTCTCACAAGCCACTGGTGTCAGTTAATTCACCTAAGATGTATACAGGTGATCATTGGGTTATGAGTACACCGGAATGGACTCGCCGGGAACCTGCTAGTTGGGATTATACCTGATGTCAGATAGCAGTTCCCTGGTGACATATGTACAGGTTAGTTCATCGACCTGAGATCGTCATTTGTCTCGTGTGAGTTCCTACTATGCTTTGATTACTACCCTACCATGCTCAAAGGAGACGTGCAAACAGGTTTTAGTTGGGTACAGTCCCGAGCCACATGGAGGCAGTGAGCGGATCTGCAGGGGTTCGTCTCTCCCGGTATTGGGGGTGAGGTCGCGCTGTGTCTAGAAGAGCCAGAACATGAAAAGTCCTTGGCCAAGGCAGGAGATTTGCTGGTAGGTATTCCAGTAGTATCTCAGGGTGTTCTGGGCTACACTCCGACACGACTTGTACCGCTATTGGGGGTCTGACTTTTACCAACCCCCTAGGCCCGCCATGCGATACTCATAGACGAACGGACCGGACTGTACGGATATTGTCACTGACAGGCTCAGTAGGGTGTCAGGATGAGTTCGCTCATCGACGTCCCTTTTGGTCAATAGCCGGTGGCCCATCACGTATGGCTAATACCTCTGACGTGCTAGTGGTTGAATCCACAGCCGTAGTATTGACGAGTCTTTAGAGTCCACCACACATACAGTTACTCAAGTTCCGGGCGAAACGCTGTAGAGGCCGTATGGAGATATGGCAGGGTTTGATCAGATACGTGCGGTATTGCACGGATCGTGATCGGACGGTTTTTACTAGCCGGCTTTGGCTTAAGCCGGATCCTAGTATTTGACGGTGTAGATTTTGTCTCTTTGCATTTGTGTTCAGTAGGAATACAAATGCGGGCATGTATATGCAGTCGCGGGGTTTTCCTGTAATTTATTACGGGATTAGTTTTCTGAAGTTGCCACTTTGCATTCCGTTCCGGCCGGTTTTCCTTTGTTCCTTCACGGCCGGACTTTTAGATGGAGGGGGTTATTTGCAAGTTTGCAAATAACATTTGTGGAGGGGGTTTCTTGCATTTTGTGGCATTATGAAAGGTTAAGAATCTTTGCTTTTTCATGATGGCTTACTTTATTGAGATTAGAGTTGATTTGAATTGGATTTGACCTTGTTATCATTTCTCATTGTTGTGGTCACCTTTCTGTTAGTTGTATGTATGCCCTAGAGGCCAGTATTGTACACATGATGTATATTATATTGGATGCTTGGACATATATAGAGATGACTTTCTTGCTCGATATGATAGTATGCTATCTGGTTACTCTTTATCTTAACATGTACACTAGTCTCTTTAAACTGTCTTATGGTTACATGTTGGTAAAGCCCTTAGGATATGTACTTGACTACCTGGACTATGATGCAGATCGTACTAGTGGGGACATGGTAGTCCATAAGTACATCCTTCAAGGTCCCTAGTCGTGGGTGTATCGAGACGGGGCATCGATATACCAGAGTAGACTAGCGTATACGCTTCTCGACCCATGAGATGGGCGATGGATGATCCCATATACATTGGTGTTTGACATCAGAGATGGTATACGGGTGCTCAGTGGAGACTGGGTACACTGGACGGACTCGCCGAGAACTCCCAGATGGTATTATACCTCACGTCAGATGGCAGTTCTCAGGTGACACTTGTGCAGGTTAGTCTGTAGACCCGAGATCGTCATAGAGTCTTGTGTGATTCCCACTGTGCTTTGATCTCCACCTTACCACGTCCATGAGGGCGTGCAAAACGGTGGTCTTTGGGTACAGTCCCGAGTCACATGGAGGCAATGAGCGATAGGAGGGGTTTCGTCTCTCCCGGTATTAGGGGTTGATGTTGCGCTGTGCTCAATTGGCCGTAACAGGGAAGTCCCTGGCCAGGGCTGATCAGAGATTTGCTGGTAAGTGTTACCAGTAGTTTCTCGACCCGTTATGAGCCTCACATCGGCACGACTTATCGGTTATTGGGGTCTGACGTTTACCATCCCTAGACTTGATATGCGACGTATCAGACGAACAGACCGGACTGTACGGTAAGTGTTACTGGTTGGATTCACAGGAGTGTGAGCGGGCTAGATCGTCGATCTTCTGATCGCTCAATACCTGGATGGCCGTTACGTTTAGCAGACCGCTTGCGACTTGTGGGTGCTTGATATGATCATCATCTGCTACCGGCGTATTGACGAGTCTTTAGAGTCCTACACAGAGGTTTCCTGGCTCAAGCGAAACGAAATAGGAGCGCATATGAGATATGTGCGGGAGCGAGAATAATGCGTGTATGTGATACCGCATTTCATTCTTGCGATAAATGTTTCGATTGGTTATATTCGATATGACCTAGTTATCGAATCATTGATTCGATAAATCGATACATTGGATACTAGTCGGTTATGTGCGACATGACCGGATCATTGAATCAAATGTTGATTTAATGATTTAATGTATAATTATATATTTGATATATTACTTTGCATTAACTAGTATTGGTTCACTTTAAATGGATTTTCTCACTTGATGTACACATTGTATATGTGATATACTTTTGTACACTAGTTTGTATCATGTTTGATGATGCTTGCTCACTTGGGTTTGTGTAAAGATTAAACCATGGTTATATGAATGGTTAGGGTTTTGATTGTTTACTTAATTATTTATTTATATATTCCTTTTGGAAATTATTAAGGATGGTGGCTTATTTTGTTTTATTATGTTGAAGCTTCTTGAAGCTTTGAATAAGTCCACCATTCTTATCTTATCCTTAACCTTAACCATTCCAACTAACCTTAGTTTAATCTCTACACTTGACCATGGTTTAGATTATGATAAGTATTCATTTTCTTTTCATTTTAAAATACTTATCATAATTCTAGCTTCATCTTCTTCTTCATCCTCAAAAGAAAAAGCTTGATGCCATTAATGGCAACTTGAGCTATAGTGTGAGAAATCCAATTCCAAAGTGAACCCACCTCCTATTTCTTCACCCTCTACCTCTTGCCAAGTTGTTTTGGGTGTTTTCTTCACAAGTTTCACAACTTGGTGAAGTTGGAGCTTGAACTTGTGCAACCTCGACGTAGATCATCTTCGACACGAAGCCGACGACCTATTCCGCTCACTTCTCCGATGAAGCCGTCGCGAGAGTCGGAGATTCGAGATGGACAGTGAGGGGACGACCACGTGGAGCTAAGGAAGTGGATAACCGGATCTACAAAGGTTGTAGCCTCTCTCCTTTAGTTAATATGTTAACTAGATTCGTTTTTCGCCTAGAATTCTAGCCGACGATCCGTGTTAGGGTTTCTCGGCACCCATAATTTTTGAAAATGGCATGGTTGATGCCTTGTGAGACCTCTATAGGGTGCCTAGGAACCTTTCACTGGTATCAGAGCCTAGCTAGAGCCTTAGGCGAAGTCCAGACGACGTTTGAAGTCCGAACGAACCCGAAACCCTAAAACCCAAGTGCTCTCTGGACTTTTTCCAAAATCTGGGATTTTTCCAGATTAAAAATATGCAGAAAAACCATCAGGAAAATATAAGAGTTTGTGTGAAATTCGAAAGCCTAATTCCACTAAGTCGCCGCGGATCCACGGCATGAGCATGGCTCATGCGGCGGTTCCGCGGCCGTACGGCCTCAATATATAAAGAATTTTACACAGTAATTCTTAGTTTCCAGTGGTGATTTTCCTGGGTATTTTTAATAATTATTCAAGAGTTGAATTTTCTGGGGTTGCTTTGGGGATTCGGTGTTTCGTTCGGGGTATCAAATTTCGTCTTTGTGTATTTCCGGATAATTTTTAGAATATGTTAAAAAGTTCGACCGGATATAAATACCCAATTTTTTCCCTGTCGGGAAATTTCCAAGTGTTGGATTTTTCCGTAGTTTAACGACGTTCTAAGTAGTGCAAGTAACGCGATGGACCCTCTAGAAGACAACAAACCTTAACTCGATTATGTGACCGTCTTGAACTGCCCTTTGAACCTTCGGGTTTGGGGGAGTACGGCGTGCCACATGTGAGGCGTTGGCTTGACCCTTCTACGGCTGGACCGTTGGTACTGAGGCATGAACTGAATGTTGTTAGACTTATTTAATGTGTTGAGCTGTATCGGGAAAACTTGGGTATTCGACTGTTCGATCGAAAAGTTTAACATTTTCTGTTTATCTGGAATGTGATACAATAATTGGAATTCACAAACAGTTATGAGATAACTGAATGAATGTTATAAATCTAGCGGTTTAGTTTCACTTGATATTGAAAAGAGTTTTCGATAATGAGACTAAAATGCGGGGTTTATAACTGTTAGGCATGTGATGTCTAAGTATTTCATTTGATTAGGCATGTGATGTCTAAAGAGGTTGCGGATTCCAACTGTTGTAGTTTTACACTTTCTTTTCTGTGACCGTAAGTGTAGTATGTTCATATCGCCGGTTTCGTTGCTATACGTCAACGACAATTGGGGTATGCATACTTACTTACGTTGATGACATGTGATGTTATGTGTTGCTGGATATGTTATATTGGATCGTCGTGTTCGAATAGCCGGGGGTTTTTATGTGAGATGAGTGTTTTTCATTTTCATTCATGTAAAAACTTGTATGTAATATTCTTTTATTTGGGACACTTCCAGGTAGCGGAAGTTGTCGCCTTTTGTATATTATTTACTTTTCCGCATTAGGATAGACCCAAGGAAGGGAGCACAAGTAACCGGGTTCTGGGGTCCAGTGGGAGACCAACTCGAGGAGTCGAGTCCGAGTCTCCTAACCCTAGAATTGGCAGGGTTGCTTGCCGCTCTCGTAGGGGTCTAGGGGTATGGGATTGGCTATTCATCACGACCGTGGAATCCGTGTTTTATACTGGCTCGTATTGAAAACACGAACGTCCTAGTATATCCAATATTTCATATGTTTCTTCTGCTGCGATATCTGTGATGTGATCATGTGATGTTCTGTGATGGATACAGTATATAGTATATATGATATATTATATAGACGTTACTTATGTTTTGCACCCGCACTAGCCCTGTCCTGCTCTGTTGTTAGTTACCTAACCTAACGGTGCATGAGGGGACATCGAGGCGAATGCGGATGGCATAAGTGTACGTCGTATTTATCTGTGATGTTTAGGTATTTAAATGATGGGACTTCATTAATGTGATTAATGAATGGAAAGAAACCTAAGATGTTGTAGAATCAAATTTTAAATAAAACAGGTAGCTACAGTTCTTGCTTTGCACAGCGGTATATGTGATATATCCTGCACCTTATTCGATGAGGAAAGGACCGAGATCCCCTCACCAGGAGTGACTCCTTTAGCAATAACTGGTATATGCTACACACTCGGTTTGATTTTTGATTTCTTCTATAGTTTCTGCTTTGCACAGCGATATATATGATATATCCCGCACCTCATTCGACGAGGAAAGGGCCGACGATCCCTTCACCGGGAGTGACCCCTTTAGCAAAACTAGAAAAGCCTCAAAATCATTCCATTTTTAAAACTTCATTTGATTCAACAACGATATCAAGTTCATTACTCAATAGGTTTTCAGAAAAACCTGTCGTAGCCCTCCGTCATTTCAGATAAGTCCTGTTTAGTATGCGTGCTGCGTTTGTTTACCTTGTCAAGGCGCAGTGTGCGGTAGCTAACCAGTATTTGTCTGCTTATGCATATGATGCAGATTGGGTTAGGGTAGTCGTACGGCCTTGTTGACCTTGTCAAGGGTCGTGCGGGTGTGTTTGATTCAATCAAGAAATGACGGGTTGAACTTGACTTACGGTCTATGGTTTGTTGACCTTGTCAAGGTCATAGATCGTTCGGGGCAAAAGCATTATCGGGAATTTCAAGTGTTGAAATTTGCAATGAGATTGCATACCTTCTATGAGATAGTTGGATCCCGATACCCACTGCGAGTAAGAGTTACTCCCGGGAGAGTTTTACACATTGCAATTAGCTGATCAAGTAGGTGTCTAGAAAGGTGTCAACGGGGTTACACCTCTGGAAAAACGAGGTTTACATTAATTAGGTTCGTGCGAAAGCACGGGGGACCTCCCTCAAAGTACCGACACTGGCCTGGCTGAAAGATTGGCGAACTTGTAGTGTGTAATTAATCCCGGCTAGTCTTTCCTTTTAGGGTTTGAAGGAAGATTTGATAAAAAGCAGTGGGAGCCATCCTGATTAGATAAGATAATAACCAATCTGATCTTGCACGAGCATACGCTAAAGTGTTTTCTTCTCTCTCTCTCCAGGTAGCGACCATTTCATGCCCTAATGAAGATAATAATATGGATGTATTGACCGAACCCGCATGTTATACTGTGCTGGGGAACGTTGGTTCCGTTCTTTCCTATAAGGGTTATAGGACTGAACAGGATATAGGGGAATACCAGGATTCCTATGCCACCCGAATGAAGAAAGTACATGATGATGCATTTTCTTCGGGTGTGTTCGTTACTGAGAACTGTTTCTCCATTTGCTCTACGTCCTGGGTATTGGATACCGGGTCAGGATCCCATATATGTAATCAGTTACATGGGCTTAGGAAAGGTAGAGAACTTGGAGAAGGTGATAAAGACATAAGAGTTGGAAATGGTGCAATTGTTGCAGCTAAGACTGTCGGGGAATATCACCTTGTATTACCAACTGGTAATACATTGGTTCTGAACGAATGCTATTACATGCCGAACCTGATATGCAACATTATATCGGTTTCTTTATTAAGTAAAGAGGGATATAATTTTGTATTACAGGACAATGTTATGAACATTTTCCGTAACCAAAAGTTGGTTGGATCAGGCACGTTGTGCAATGGCATTTATGTTCTAAATCAATCAACAGTTCTGAGCATAACAAACACACACAAGAGGAAGAGTTCTGAACTCAACGAATCCTTCTTATGGCATTGTAGACTGGGCCACATCAATGCGACACGACTAGCTAAGTTACATAAAGATGGATATTTAAATCCGTTTGAATTTTCATCTTATGACACTTGCCAGTCATGTCTCAAAGGCAAGATGACCAAAACTCCGTTTACGGGACACGGAGAAAGAGTTACCGAACTCTTTGGACTTATACATAGTGATGTATGCGGTCCCATGTCTACACATGCCAGGGATGGTTCTTCATACTTCATTACATTCACTGACGATCTCTCTAGGTTCGGGTATGTGTTCCTGATGAAACACAAATCAGAAGCTTTTGAGAAATTTAGGGAATATAAACAAGAAGTTGAGAACCAAACCGGAAAAAGTGTTAAAATCCTACGATCTGATCGAGGAGGAGAATACTTAAGCAATGAATTCCTGGACTTCCTAAAAGAGAATGGGATTCTCTCTCACCTGACTCCTCCATATACACCACAGCACAACGGTGTATCAGAACGGAGGAATCGCACCCTATTAGATATGGTGCGCTCTATGATGAGCACAGCTGAGTTACCTATTTCCTTCTGGGGTTATGCGCTAGAAACAGCAACATACCTATTGAATCAAGTTCCATCTAAATCTGTACCTACCACACCATATGAGATATGGAGTGGGAAGAGACCATATTTTAAACGAGTTAAGATATGGGGTTGTCCGGCCTATGTCAAAAGGCAAAATCCGGACAAGCTCGAGGCACGGTCAGTTCTCTGCAAGTTTGTGGGATATCCAAAGAATTCATATGGGTATTTTTTCTACCACAGTAAGGAAAAAAAGTGTTTGTTGCTCAACATGCCACCTTTTTAGAAAAGGAATTTCTTGCAAAGGAAATTAGTGGCGATAAGGTAGAACTGGAAGAAATTCCGGCTACACAAACTCAAACTGAAGATTTAGTGGAACCAGAGGATTCAGTAGCTCCCGACGAACCTCAGCCTCTCCGCCGATCTAGTAGGGTTCCTCGCCAACCTGAGAGATACTACGGTTTTCTCATGGATGGTGGGAGCGAGGATTGCATCATGGAGGATGATTACCCAACTAGCTTCGAGCAAGCCATCACGAGTGGGGACTCGGTGAAATGGCTGGATGCTATGCGGTCCGAGATGGAATCCATGTACACCAACAAAGTATGGACTTTGGACGTTGCTCCTGAAGGGGTAAAACCCATTGGGAGCAAGTGGATCTTCAAGAAGAAACTTGGTGTAGATGGGAAAGTGGAGACTTTCAAAGCTAGACTTGTAGCAAAGGGTTTTCGTCAAAGACCAGGTGTGGACTATGACGAGACATTTTCTCCAGTGGCTATGCTTAAATCCATCCGGATCATGCTTGCCATCGCTGCTTATCATGATTACGAAATCTGGCAAATGGATGTTAAGACCGCCTTTCTAAATGGTGATTTAGAAGAGTGCGTGTACATGACTCAGCCAGAGGGCTTCGTAGACAGTGGGAGCAGCGGGAAGGTGTGCAAGCTGCTTAAATCCATTTATGGATTAAAGCAAGCATCGCGGAGTTGGAACATCTGCTTTGACGTCGTTATCAAAGAGTTTGATTTCGTCAAAAACCCAGATGAACCTTGTATCTACAAGAAGGTGGCAGAGAGTAAGGTTTTCTTCCTCGTATTGTACGTGGACGACATACTCTTGATAGGAAATGATATTCCTATGCTGCAATCGGTCAAGCTCTTCTTATCACAAAGATTCTCAATGAAAGATCTTGGTGATGCCTCCTGCATATTGGGAATTAGGATCTATAGAGATAGATCCAAACGGATTTTGGGATTGTCCCAATCCAGGTACATTGACACCATAATAAAGAGGTTTATGTTAGTTGTATGTATGCCCTAGAGGCCAGTATTGTACAGATTATGTATATTATATTGGATACTTGGACATATATAGAGATGACTTTCTTGCTCGACATGATAGTATGCTATCTGGTTGCTCTTTATCTTAACATGTACACTAGTCTCTTTATACTGTCTTATAGTTACATGTTGGTAAAGCCCTTAGGATTTGTGCTTGACTACCTGGACTATGATGCAGATCATACTAGTGGGGACATGGTAGTCCATAAGTACATCCTTCAAGGTCCCTAGTCGTGGGTGTATCGAGACGGGGCATCGATATACCAGAGTTGACTAGCGTATACGCTTCTCGACCCATGTGATGGGCGATGGATGATCCCATATCCATTGGTGTTTGACATCAGAGATGGTATACGGGTGCTCAGTGGAGACTGGGTACACTGGACGGACTCGCCGAGAACTCCCAGATGGTATTATACCTCACGTCAGATGGCAGTTCTCAGGTGACACTTGTACAGGTTAGTCTGTAGACCCGAGATCGTCATAGAGTCTTGTGTGATTCCCACTGTGCTTTGATCTCCACCTTACCACGTCCATGAGGGCATGCAAAACGGTGGTCTTTGGGTACAGTCCCTAGTCACATGGAGGCAATGAGCGATAGGAGGGGTTTCGTCTCTCCCGGTATTGGGGGTTGATGTTGCGCAGTGCTCGATTGGCCGTAACAGGGAAGTCCCTGGCCAGGGCTGATCAGAGATTTGCTGGTAAGTGTTACCAGTAGTTTCTCGACCCGTTACGAGCCTCACATCAGCACGACTTATCGGGTTATTGGGGTCTGACGTTTACCACCCCTAGATTTGATATGCGACATATCAGACGAAGAGACCGGACTGTACGGTAAGTGTTACTGGTCGGATTCGCAGGAGTGTGAGCGGGCTAGCTCGTCGATCTTCTGATCGCTCAATACCCGGGTGGCCGTTACGTTTAGCAGACCGCTTGCGGCTTGTGGGTGCTTGATATGATCATCATCTGCTACCAGGCGTATTGACGAGTCTTTAGAGTCCTACACAGAGGTTTCCTGGTTCAAGCGAAACGAAATAGGAGCGCATATGAGATATGTGCAGGACCGAGAATAATGCGTGTATGTGATACCGCATTTCATTCTCGCGATATATGTTTCGATTGGTTATATTCGATATGACCTAGTTATCGAATCATTGATTCGATAAATCGATACATTACATTCTAGTCGGTCATGTGCGACATGACCGGATCATTGAATCAAATGTTGATTTAATGATTTAATGCATAATTATATATTTGATATATTGCATTGCATTAACTAGTGTTGGTTCACTTTAAACGGATTTTTCTCACTTGATGCACATTGTATATGTGATATGCTTTAGTGCACTACTTTGTATCATGTTTGATGATACTTGATCATATAGTTAAGTTTATAGAATTAATCCATGGTTAATTTGATAATTAGGGTTTTGCATATTCATTTATTTATTTATTTTTTTATTTATTTATTTGAAATGAGTTATGATAAGAATGGTGGCTAAGTTTGTTTTATATTGAAGCTTCATGAAGCTTTGACTTTGCTAACCATCCTTATCTTCATGCTTAACCCTAACCCATCCAAGTGACCATGGTTAATTCTCTACACTTAACCCTAGTTCAAGTTATGATAAGTATTTGATTTAAATTTATTTTATCACAAGACTTATCATATTCTTTTCTTGAGCTCATTTTCTTCTTCTTCTTCAAGCTTGCTACAACAATGGAAACTTGAGATCTAGTGAGATAAATCCAATTCTAAAGTGAACCCACCTCCTATTTCTTCACCCTCTACCTCTTGCCAAGTTGTTTTGGGTGTTTACTTCACAAGTTTCACAAGTTTGTGAAGTCGGAGCTTGAGTTTGTGCAACCTCGACGTAGATCGTCTTTGACACAAAGCCGACGACCTATTCCGCTTGTTTTCCCGATGAAGCCGATGATCGAGTCGAGGATTCATGATGGACAGCAAGGACATGACCACGTGGAGCTAAGGAGGCGGAAATCCGGATCTACAAAGGTTGTAGCATCTCAACTTTAGTTAAATAGTTAACTAGTTTTCCGTTTCGCCTAAACATCTAGTTTAAGATCCGTAGTCTAGGGTTTCTCGGCACCAAAAATTTTAAATTGGCATGTTCGATGCCTTGTGAGACCACTATAGGGTGCCTAGGAACCTTTCACTGGTATCAGAGCCTAGCTAGAGCCTTAGGCGAAGTCTAGACGATGTTTGAAACCCGATTGTCCCGAAACCCTAATTTCCAAGGTGCTCTCTGGACATTTTCCGAAATTTTGGATTTTTGTCAATTAAAAATATTCAGAAAATCATGCAGGGTGTTATATGAAATACTGTGAAATTCGAGGGCTTGATTCGACTTTTCCACCGCGGAACCGCGGCACGAGCTGTGCATGCGCGGCGGTTCCGCGGCGGTACTGTTCCTTTTTTAATTTTTTAATTCACAGTAATTCATATATTTGTATATTATATTTTCTGGGCATTTTTATTGTGACTTCACAGAAGAGTATTTTGGGGTTGCTTTGGGGATTCGTTTATTCAATCGGGTTATCAAATTTTGTCTAAGTGTTTTTCCAGATAACTGTAGAATATGTTAAAGAGTTCGACCGGATATAAATACCCAGGTTTTCCCCTGCCGGAATAATTCCAAGTGTTGGATTTTTCTGTGGTTAAAAGACGTTCGAAGTAGTGCAAGTAACGCGATGGTCCCTCTAGAAGACAACAAACCTTAACTCGATTATGTGACCGTCTTGAACTGCCCTTTGAACCTTCGGGTTTGGGGCAGTACGGCGTGCCACATGTGAGGCGTTGGCTTGACCCTTCTACGGCTGGACCGTTGGTACTGAGGTATGAAGTGAATGTCTTTGAACCTATTTCATGTGTTGATCGGTGTCGGGAAAACTTGGGTGTTCGAGTGTTCGATCGGAAAGTTTAATATATTCTATTTATCCGGAATTGGATACACTAATTGGAATTCACAAACAGTTATGTGATAACTGAATGAATGTTATAAATCTAGCAATTTAGTCCCATATGATATTGAAAAGAGTTTTCGATAATGAGACTAAAATGCGGGATTTATATCTGTTAGGCATGCGATGTCTAAAGAAGTTGCGGATTCCAATTGTTGTAGTTTTACACTTTCTTTTCTGTGACCGTAAGTGTAGTATGTTCATATCGCCGGTTTCGTTGCTATACGTCAACGACAATTGGGGTATGCATACTTACTTACGTTGATGACATGTGATGTTATGTGTTGCTGGATATGTTATATTGGATCGTCGTGTTCGAATAGCCGGGGGTTTTTATGTGAGATGAGTGTTTTTCATTTTCATTCATGTAAAAACTTGTATGTAATATTCTTTTATTTGGGGCACTTCCAGGTAGCGGAAGCTGTCACCCTTTGTATATTATTTACTTTTCCGCATTAGGATAGACCCAAGGAGGGGAGCACAAGTAACCGGGTTCTGGGGTCCAGTGGGAGACCAACTCGAGGAGTCGAGTCCGGGTCTCCTAACCCTAGAATTGGCAGGGTTGCTTGCCGCTCTCGTGGGGGTCTAGGGGTGTGGGATTGGCTATTCATCACGACCGTGGAATCCGTGTTTTATACTGGCTCGTATTGAAAACACGGACGTCCTAGTATATCCAATATTTCATATGTTTATTCTGCTGCGATATCTGTGTTGTGACTTTGTGATGGATATAGTATATAGTATATATGATATATTATATAGACGTTACTTATGTTTTACACCCGCGCTAGCCCTGCCCTGCTCTGTCGTTAGTTACCTAACCTAACGGTGCACGAGGGGACATCGAGGCGAATGCGGATGGCATAAGTGTACGTCATATCTATCTGTGATGTTTAGGTATTTAAATGATGGGACTTCATTAATGTGATTAATGAAAGATAAGAAACCTAAGATGTTGTAGAATCAGATTTTAAAATATAACAGGTAGCTATAGTTCTTGCTTTGCATAGCGGTATATATGATATACCCTGCACCTTATTCGATGAGGAAAGGACCGAGATCCCTTCACCGGGAGTGACTCCTTTAGCAATAACTGGCAGATGCTACAGACTCGGTTTGCTTTTGACTGCTTTTGGGTTTTTGCTTTGCACAGCGATATATATGATATATCCCGCACCTCATTCGACGAGGAAAGGACCGAGATCCCTTCACCGGGAGTGACTCCTTTAGCAAAACCAGAAAAGCCTCAAAATCACTCCATTTTAAAACTTCATTTGATTCTACAACGATATCAAGTTCATTACGCAATAGGTTTTCAGAAAAACCTGTCGTAGCCCTCCGTCATTTCAGATAAGTACTAGTTAGTATTCGTGCTACGTTTGTTGACTATGTTAAGGCGTAGTGTGCGGTAGCTTATTAGTGCTTATCTGTATAAGCATATGATGCGATTGGATTAGGGTAGTCGTGCGACTTTGTTGACTATGTTAAGGGTCGTGCGGGTGGGTTTAATTCAATCGGGAAATGATGGGTTGAACTTGACTAGCACTTATGATTTGTTGACTATGTTAAGGTCATATAGCTGCTAGGGGCAAAAAGATTATCGGGAATTTCAAGTGTTGAAATTTGCAATGAGATTGCATACCTTCTATGAGATAGTTGGATCCCGATACCCACTGCGAGTAAGAGTTACTCCTGGGTGAGTTTTATACATTACAATTAGCCGATCAAGTAGGTGTCTAGAAAGGTGTTAACGAGGTTACGCCTCTGGGAAAACGAGGTTTACAGTAATTAGGTTCGTGCGAAAGCACGGGGGACCTCCCTCAAAGTACCGACACTGGCCTGGCTGAAAGATTGGCGAACTTGTAGTGTGTAATTAATCCCGGCTAGTCTTTCCTTTTAGGGTTTGGAGGAAGATTTGATAAAAAGCAGTGGGAGCCATCCTGATTAGATAAGATAATAACCAATCTGATCTTGCACGAGCATACGCTAAAGTGTTTTCTTCTCTCTCTCTCCAGGTAGCGACCATTTCATGCCTTAATAAAGATAATAATATGGATGTATTGACCGAACCCGCATGTTATACTGTGCTGGGGAACGTTGGTTCCGTTCTTTCTTATAAGAGTTATAGGAATGAACAGGATATAGGGGAATACCAGGATTCCCATGCCACCCGAATGAAGAAAGTACATGTTGATGCATTTTCTTCGGGTGTGTTCGTTACTGAGAACTGTTTCTCCATTTGCTCTATGTCCTGGGTATTGGATACCGGGTCGGGATCCCATATATGTAATCAGTTACATGGGCTAAGGAAAGGTAGAGAACTTGGAGAAGGTGATAAAGACATTAGAGTTGGAAATGGTGCAATTGTTGCAGCTAAGACTGTCGGGGAATATCACCTTGTATTACCAACTGGTAATACATTGGTTCTGAACGAATGCTATTACATGCCGAACCTGATATGCAACATTATATCGGTTTCTTTGCTAAGTAAAGAAGGATATAATTTTGTATTACAGGACAATGTTATGAACATTTTCCATAACCAAAAGTTGGTTGGATCAGGCACGTTGTGCAATGGCATTTATGTTCTAAATCAATCAACAGTTCTGAGCATAACAAACACACACAAGAGGAAGAGTTCTGAACTCAACGAATCCTTCTTGTGGCATTGTAGACTGGGTCACATCAATGCGACACGACTAGCTAAGTTGCATAAGGATGGATATTTAAATCCGTTTGAATTTTCATCCTATGACACTTGCCAGTCATGTCTCAAAGGCAAGATGACCAAGACTCCGTTTACGGGACAAGGAGAAAGAGTTACCGAACTCTTAGGACTAATACATAGTGATGTATGCGGTCCCATGTCTACACATGCCAGGGATGGTTCTTCATACTTCATTACATTCACTAACGATCTCTCTAGGTTCGGGTATGTGTTCCTGATGAAACACAAATCAGAAGCTTTTGAGAAATTTAGGGAATATAAACAAGAAGTCGAGAACCAAACCGGAAAAAGTATTAAAATCCTTCGATCTGATCGAGGAGGTGAATACTTGAGCAATGAATTCCTGGACTTCCTAAAAGAGAATGGGATTCTCTCTCAGCTGACTCCTCCATATACACCACAGCACAACGGTGTATCTGAACGGAGGAACCGCACCCTATTAGATATGGTGCGCTCTATGATGAGCACAGCTGAGTTACCTATTTCCTTCTGGGGATATGCGCTGGAGACAGCAGCATACCTATTGAATCAAGTTCCATCTAAATCTGTACCTACCACACCATATGAGATATGGAGTGGGAAGAGACCATATTTTAAACGAGTTAAAATATGGGGTTGTCCGGCCTATGTCAAAAGACAAAATCCAGACAAACTCGAGGCACGGTCAGTTCTTTGCAAGTTTGTGGGATATCCTAAGAATTCCCAAGGATATTTATTCTACCATGCTGAAGAACAAAAAGTGTTTGTTTCTCAATATGCCACCTTTTTAGAAAAGGAATTTCTTGAAATAGAAATTAGTGGCAAAGTGGTAGAGCTGGAAGAGGTTCCAGATACACAAACAGTAACTGAAATTAGTTGTATGTATGCCCTAGAGGCCAGTATTGTACAGATTATGTATATTATATTGGATGCTTGGACATATATAGAGATGACTTTCTTGCTCGACATGATAGTATGCTATCTGGTTGCTCTTTATCTTAACATGTACACTAGTCTCTTTATACTGTCTTATAGTTACATGTTGGTAAAGCCCTTAGGATTTGTGCTTGACTACCTGGACTATGATGCAGATCATACTAGTGGGGACATGGTAGTCCATAAGTACATCC
This sequence comes from Agapanthus africanus, assembly GCA_030015575.1. NCBI lineage: Eukaryota > Viridiplantae > Streptophyta > Magnoliopsida > Asparagales > Amaryllidaceae > Agapanthus > Agapanthus africanus. Next base: position 153,052,095 of record CM057345.1, on the reverse strand, counting down.
TTCAAGGTCCCTAGTCGTGGGTGTATCGAGACGGGGCATCGATATACCAGAGTAGACTAGCGTATACGCTTCTCGACCCATGTGATGGGCGATGGATGATCCCATATCCATTGGTGTTTGACATCAGAGATGGTATACGGGTGCTCAGTGGAGACTGGGTACACTGGACGGACTCGCCGAGAACTCCCAGATGGTATTATACCTCACGTCAGATGGCAGTTCTCAGGTGACACTTGTACAGGTTAATCTGTAGACCCGAGATCGTCATAGAGTCTTGTGTGATTCCCACTGTGCTTTGATCTCCACCTTACCACGTCCATGAGGGCGTGCAAAACGGTGGTCTTTGGGCACAGTCCCGAGTCACATGGAGGCAATGAGCGATAGGAGGGGTTTCGTCTCTCCCGGTATTGGGGGTTGATGTTGCGCAGTGCTCGATTGGCCGTAACAGGGAAGTCCCTGGCCAGGGCTGATCAGAGATTTGCCGGTAAGTGTTACCAGTAGTTTCTCGACCCGTTACGAGCCTCACATCAGCACGACTTATCGGGTTATTGGGGTCTGAAGTTTACCACCCCTAGATTTGATATGCGACATATCAGACGAAGAGACCGGACTGTACGGTAAGTGTTACTGGTCGGATTCGCAGGAGTGTGAGCGGGCTAGCTCATCGATCTTCTGATCGCTCAATACCCGGGTGGCCGTTACGTTTAGCAGACCGCTTGCGGCTTGTGGGTGCTTGATATGATCATCATCTGCTACCGGCGTATTGACGAGTCTTTAGAGTCCTACACAGAGGTTTCCTGGTTCAAGCGAAACGAAATAGGAGCGCATATGAGATATGTGCAGGACCGAGAATAATGCGTGTATGTGATACCGCATTTCATTCTCGCGATATATGGTTCGATTGGTTATATTCGATATGACCTAGTTATCGAATCATTGATTCGATAAATCGATACATTACATCTAGTCGGTCATGTGCGACATGACCGGATCATTGAATCAAATGTTGATTTAATGATTTAATGCATAATTATATATTTGATATATTGCATTGCATTAACTAGTGTTGGTTCACTTTAAACGGATTTTTCTCACTTGATGCACATTGTATATGTGATATGCTTTAGTGCACTACTTTGTATCATGTTTGATGATACTTGATCATATAGTTAAGTTTATAGAATTAATCCATGGTTAATTTGATAATTAGGGTTTTGGATATTCATTTATTTATTTATTTGTTTATTTATTTATTTGAAATGAGTTATGATAAGAATGGTGGCTAAGTTTGTTTTATATTGAAGCTTCATGAAGCTTTGACTTTGCTAACCATCCTTATCTTCATGCTTAACCCTAACCCATCCAAGTGACCATGGTTAATTCTCTACACTTAACCCTAGTTCAAGTTATGATAAGTATTTGATTTAAATTTATTTTATCACAAGACTTATCATATTCTTTTCTTGAGCTCATTTTCTTCTTCTTCTTCAAGCTTGCTACAACAATGGCAACTTGAGATCTAGTGAGATAAATCCAATTCTAAAGTGAACCCACCTCCTATTTCTTCACCCTCTACCTCTTGCCAAGTTGTTTTGGGTGTTTACTTCACAAGTTTCACAAGTTTGTGAAGTCGGAGCTTGAGTTTGTGCAACCTCGACGTAGATCGTCTTTGACACAAAGCCGACGACCTATTCCGCTTGTTTTCCCGATGAAGCCGATGATCGAGTCGAGGATTCATGATGGACAGCAAGGACATGACCACGTGGAGCTAAGGAGGCGGAAATCCGGATCTACAAAGGTTGTAGCATCTCAACTTTAGTTAAATAGTTAACTAGTTTTTCGTTTCGCCTAAACATCTAGTTTAAGATCCGTAGTCTAGGGTTTCTCGGCACCAAAAATTTTAAATTGGCATGTTCGATGCCTTGTGAGACCACTATAGGGTGCCTAGGAACCTTTCAGTTTAGTATGGAAGAGTCCAAGCGTGGGAACTTGCCCACGATCTCTGGAGTCACTATCTCCAAAGAGATGTCTCCCAAGACTGATTTGGAGAGAGCTCGCATGCAAGGGATACCCTATGCTTCGGCAGTAGGCTCTATCATGTATGCGATGCTATGTACCAGACCCGATGTAGCATACTCACTAAGTATAGTGAGCAGGTATCAAGCTGATCCTGGAGAGAGTCACTGGATAGCTGTGAAGAGCATTCTCAAGTACTTACGAAGGACTAGAGATATGTTCTTGGTGTATGGTAAAGGAAAGCTCCAAGTGGAGTCCTTTACCGATTCGAGCTTCCAGAGTGATAAGGACGACTCTAAGTCGCAGTCGGGCTTTGTCTTTACCCTTTACGGAGGGGCGGTTAGCTGGAAGAGTTCCAAGCAGGAAACCGTGGCAGACTCGACGATGGAGGCTGAATACATCGCTGCCAACGATGCTGCCAAAGAGGCTGTCTGGATCAAGAAGTTCATTACTGAACTTGGAGTGGTTCCATCCATTGAGCATCCAATACCTTTGTATTGCGATAACAATGGAGCGGTGGCTTTGGCCAAGGAACCCAGGTGCCATCAGCGGTCCAGGCATATTCTGAGGCGGTATCACCTGATCCGGGAGATAGTTGATCGCCGGGAGATCGAGGTCAGGAGGGTTAACACGAAGAACAACACGGCGGATCCACTCACGAAGGCCATTCCCCAGATACAGTTTGAGAGACTCTTCGGGATGCTCGGTATGCGATACTACAGCAGCTGGCCCTAGTGCAAGTGGGAGATTGTTAGTTGTATGTATGCCCTAGAGGCCAGTATTGTACACATGATGTATATTATATTGGATGCTTGGACATATATAGAGATGACTTTCTTGCTCGATATGATAGTATGCTATCTAGTTACTCTTTATCTTAACATGTACACTAGTCTCTTTAAACTGTCTTATGGTTACATGTTGGTAAAGCCCTTAGGATGTGTACTTGACTACCTGGACTATGATGCAGATCGTACTAGTGGGGACATGGTAGTCCATAAGTACATCCTTCAAGGTCCCTAGTCGTGGGTGTATCGAGACGGGGCATCGATATACCAGAGTAGACTAGCGTATACGCTTCTCGACCCATGAGATGGGCGATGGATGATCCCATATCCATTGGTGTTTGACATCAGAGATGGTATACGGGTGCTCAGTGGAGACTGGGTACACTGGACGGACTCGCCGAGAACTCCCAGATGGTATTATACCTCACGTCAGATGGCAGTTCTCAGGTGACACTTGTGCAGGTTAGTCTGTAGACCCGAGATCGTCATAGAGTCTTGTGTGATTCCCACTGTGCTTTGATCTCCACCTTACCACGTCCATGAGGGCGTGCAAAACGGTGGTCTTTGGGTACAGTCCCGAGTCACATGGAGGCAATGAGCGATAGTAGGGGTTTCGTCTCTACCGGTATTGGGGGTTGATGTTGCGCTGTGCTCGATTGGCCGTAACAGGGAAGTCCCTGGCCAGGGCTGATCAGAGATTTGCTGGTAAGTGTTACCAGTAGTTTCTCGACCCGTTATGAGCCTCACATCGGCACGACTTATCGGTTATTGGGGTCTGACGTTTACCACCCCTAGACTTGATATGCGACGTATCAGACGAATAGACCGGACTGTATGGTAAGTGTTACTGGTTGGATTCACAGGAGTGTGAGCGGGCTAGATCGTCGATCTTCTGATCGCTCAATACCTGGATGGCCGTTACGTTTAGCAGACCGCTTGCGGCTTGTGGGTGCTTGATATGATCATCATCTGCTACCGGCGTATTGACGAGTCTTTAGAGTCCTACACAGAGGTTTCCTGGCTCAAGCAAAACGAAATAGGAGCGCATATGAGATATGTACGGGAGCGAGAATAATGCGTGTATGTGATACCGCATTTCATTCTCGCGATAAATGTTTCGATTGGTTATATTCGATATGACCTAGTTATCGAATCATTGATTCGATAAATCGATACATTGGATACTAGTCGGTTATGTGCGACATGACCGGATCATTGAATCAAATGTTGATTTAATGATTTAATGTATAATTATATATTTGATATATTACTTTGCATTAACTAGTATTGGTTCACTTTAAATGGATTTTCTCACTTGATGTACACATTGTATATGTGATTTACTTTTGTACACTAGTTTGTATCATGTTTGATGATGCTTGCTCACTTGGGTTTGTGTAAAGATTAAACCATGGTTATATGAATGGTTAGGGTTTTGATTGTTTACTTAATTATTTATTTATATATTCCTTTTGGAAATTATTAAGGATGGTGGCTTATTTTGTTTTTTATGTTGAAGCTTCTTGAAGCTTTGAATAAGTCCACCATTCTTATCTTATCCTTAACCCTAACCATTCCAACTAACCTTAGTTTAATCTCTACACTTGACCATGGTTTAGATTATGATAAGTATTCATTTTCTTTTCATTTTAAAATACTTATCATAATTCTAGCTTCATCTTCTTCTTCATCTTCAAAAGAAAAAGCTTGATGCCATTAATGGCAACTTGAGTTATAGTGTGAGAAATCCAATTCCAAAGTGAACCCACCTCCTATTTCTTCACCCTCTAGCTCTTGCCAAGTTGTTTTGGGTGTTTTCTTCACAAGTTTCACAACTTGGTGAAGTTGGAGCTTGAACTTGTGCAACCTCGACGTAGATCATCTTCGACACGAAGCCGACGACCTATTCCGCTCACTTCTCCGATGAAGCCGTCGCGAGAGTCCGAGATTCGAGATGGACAGCGAGGGGACGACCACGTGGAGCTAAGGAAGTGGATAACCGGATCTACAAAGGTTGTAGCCTCTCTCCTTTAGTTAATATGTTAACTAGATTCGTTTTTCGCCTAGAATTCTAGCCGACGATCCGTGTTAGGGTTTCTCGGCACCCATAATTTTTTAAAATGGCATGGTTGATGCCTTGTGAGACCTCTATAGGGTGCCTAGGAACCTTTCACTTTCTACTTTTACTACCATCACCTCCCTTATTGTATTCCCTTCTCATTTTTGGCCGGCCACATATTAGAGGAGAGAGGAGGAAGTTCTTTTTTTGATGTGAGAAAATATTCATGCCTCATATTCTCTACTTGCCAAAAACTCTACATCTCCAAAGTTCATTATTCTTGATTCCTCCACATATTCATGGCAACTTCACTACCCCAAAGAGACTACGATTCTACACTTGCCTATAGCAAATCTTGGACGCGTCGGCTAGCCAACTTCGCGCCCGAGTTGCCTCGGTCCAGAGGTGGGAGCCCGTAAAAGTATTCGTCTACGTGGTGCCCTTTCCGACGAGGACGTGACGGACGGAGATTCCGCGGGAGATCGGAGTGGAGACGAAGACCGAAGGACACGGATCGCTTGGTATAGCTTCTCTACTCTTTTCTATTTTGCTAGTAGCTAGGTTAATGGCCCGATCCGGGTTATTAGTGCGCGGTGGTGCCGGTTTGCTAGTTTGCAAAGTTTTTCGTTTCCGCATTTCCGGCGTCGGATCGACGGCCAGGGCGCCGCCGTGCACTTATATTGGTATCAGAGCCACGCCATTAACCATGCCTAGATTGCTCTAGTATGTTTAAAACCCGATCGAACAAAAATCGCAAAAACCGTATTTTCAGTGCACTGGTTTCTGTCGAATTTTTTTTAGCTCCAAAAATTTTTCAGGTTGTTGCAGAATACTGTGCATGGAAATCTAAGAAATCTGTGAAAATTTGGTCGCGAGATCTCACCATAACGCCGTGGAACCGCGGCCAAACCCATGCTTGGGCCGCGGTTCTGCCGCCCTTTTTATTGTTCAGCCTGCCAAATTTTTCTAGAGGGCTTTAGACATGGAAATAGGGGTTTTGGGATATTCTTTTTGGGCCCAGAATTTCTGTGAGTGCTACAGTACTGCTTGGGGCCCACTTCAATAATTTTGATCGATCGGATATTTTAAACATATTAGTTCACAGTATTTACATTATATCTGCGACCGTGAATGTCACTTGATCGGTAAATCCTGTCTAACTGCTATAGCCCGGTTAGACGGATTTGCGAACGTGACATTCACGTTGATGTTCTATGTTGTGCTGTGATGTTGCGGATCGGTCGTGGGGATAGCCTGGATGCAATGTTAGTACAGTTTTGTTTTATATGTACATTTGATATTGCGGGGTGAGCGTCCGACATGTGGACTGCCATCACTGCCTGTTTGTATTATTCTTTTGGGGCACGACAAGGTTGCGGTCGATGTACCCGTTGTATGTATATTTTACTTTCTGTACTAGGTTTACCCCGCGGAGGGGTGCACAGATAGCCGGGTTCTAGAGGGCAACGAGCCCGCATCTCATGGCTTTGAGACGGAGGGGGCTTTACTCTAGAATTGGCAGGCTATTCGCCGCACTCGTAGAGGGTATAGGATTGACCCAGGAGGGGTGCCCAAGTTATCGGATTCCGTGAAGTGCTGGGTGGTCCATTCACATTGCTGAAGGGGCTGCCTCGCTTCAGGTTTTGACAGGTAACTTGCCACGCCCGTAGGGGTCTAGGATCTCATTGCACGAGCTATCCACATGACCAGGGGAACGTCGGGTTTCAGTAGCGGCTCTATGAAACCCGGGGATCCCAGATATCTGTATTATTCTGTAATGCTGTACATTTCTGTGATGTTGCATTTTATCACGCCTTGAGCGAAATATTATATATTATATATATACTAGTAGATGTTGTATATGTTTTGCATCCGCGCTAGTCCAGTCCCCGCTCTGTCGTTAGTTAGCTAACCTAACGGGTGATGACGGGACCCAGTGGCCAATGCGGATGGCATATACGTACATCATTATTTTCGTTCTTTTTATTGGTGTGATCAATTGATGGGACTGCGTTGATTCGGATCAATGCAAGGTGAACAAACCTATTCTGATGTTGTTGGAACATTTTTCAAAAAGCTGTTATTGCAAAGGCGTTCTCTTTTGTTTTGCATCGTGGTATTCAGTTAGAATATCCTGCTCCTCAATCGACGAGGCAAGGGCCGAGATCCCTTCACCGGGAGTGACCCCTTGGACAGAAGTTTGCGTCAGGGCAATAACTTCACTATAACCGATTACTTTTGCTTTGCATCGTGGTATTCAGTTGGAATATCCTGCACCTCATTCCACGGGGAAAGCGCCGAGATCCCTTCACCGGGAGTGACCTCTTTAGCAAAGGTTTTCGTTACTATATTTTTTTAAAAGCTATCCGGTTCCTTCAACGATATCAAGTTCATTACGTTAAAGGTTTTCGCCAAAAACCATTCGTAGCCTTCCGTCATTTCATAACGGTAGCATTTAGTATTCATGCTATGTATGTTGGCCTTCGTCAAGGCATAGTGTATGGTAGCTATTTGTTACTTTTCTGCAGCATAGATAGATGCGTTGGTTTGGGACAGTCGTACTACTATTTTAGCCTTCGTCAAGGGTATGTACGGGTGGGTTCAAATTAACCTGGACAATGACGGGTAGAACTTGACATGTGACTTATGATATGTTGGCCTTCGTCAAGGTCATAAGAGCATGGGGCAAAAATCCACATCGGGAGTTTCTAAAGAAACTGAAACTTGCCAGATATGCGCATACCTTCTGGAGTGTGATAGCGTGAGCGGATTACGTCACGTTATCATGCGATGATAGTTGAATCCCGATTCCCACTGATGAGTTGATTTACTCCTCAGGTTATCTCGGCTAATTCTTCTTTCAGGTTTGGGGAAGAATTTGACGTTACAGAGGGAGGTTTCCAGATTAGATAAAGTGATAACCATTCTGATCTAGGTTAGAGTGCACGCTGAGTGTTTCTTTTCTCTCTCTCTTTGGTAGCGACCATTGAGCCGACCCTAGACTATGACTCAGTGACCAAAATTAACCGAACCTTCTAAAACACTGGCTTTTGGATTGTCAGAGTTGCAAACCTCATTGCCACTCCTACTTTTACCCTTTTCTCCAGGACTCCCCGTATTACTACGGACGTCCACTTCCATTGGACAAAACCATCGTATGGTTATATACGAACTCGAAGGAATTCGAGGATGGTTTCCGGTTCTGGAGAAAATGAATAGGACTATTCAGTTGTCTTTTCCTTTTACCTGCTCTCAGGTTGCGAGTACTCCTTGGTTTAGGAGATAGTACAACTATTATGCAAATTGGATAGTCTTCTTCCAAATCTTAGGCTGGTGCCGAACGGTAGGGAATGAAGAAAACTAATTAGCCTAAACGGTGTACAGAAGGCATTAAGTTAAGACAAAGAAAGGGATTAGTAAGAGGGCAAAGTAAATTGCGACTGATATTCATGACCAAACCAAATATTTCTTCGCCAATCCTAAATCACCTTTGTATTTCTCCAGGACACTCCGTATCACTATGAAGATCCCAAGTTTATTGGATAATCCATCGTATGGTTATATACGAACTCGAAAGGAACTTGTTCCAGTTCGGGGATGGATGCTGGTTCAGGAGAAATAGGAATAAGGTTCATTCGGTTGTCTTTTATCTTCACCTTCTCTAGCATTGCGAGTGCTCCTAGGATTAGGATAGTACACCCATTATGCTTATTGGATAGTCTTCTTCCAAACCATAGGCTGGTGCCGAACGGTAGGGAAGGAAGAAAACCATTTGGCCTAAAGGGGTGTGCAGAAGGTAATGACTAAAGACATAAAATGGGATTTGGAGAGATGGCAAAGAATTATACGGTTACAGTTGCGAATATGGATAATGGAAGAGGCATTACTGGGAATACCCGGATACCCCATCGAAACATTTCAATGTTTCAGTTTTACTGTGTACTGTTAAAAGAAAACTGATTTCCCAATTAGACACTTGCTCCAGGGTATGTATTTACCAAGTTTGATTCTCACATCTGTATGGTTTTACAGATGATGAGTGGGAGTGAGTTATTGGGAATTAGGTGATCATCCTCATTATATCGGGATTCAATGTAATTGGTGATATTTGAAGAAGTCATCTGGGTTGTTTGCCGGACGGCAAATATTTGGTTTTGAATATCTGTTGTTATGCACCAATTTCAAATTGATATATCTGTACGTCTATTTTTATAGAGTGAGATATACCTTTTGAAATTATGTCTATGACATTTACCTATATCAGTGGATGGTTAGGTAAAGAGCATTGAACAGCGGTGTAATTCTTCTTAACCATAAGTACAGTTTTCAACCTACGACACACAGTGAATGAGTTATTTGACTCAAGAGACTTATACAGAGTATTATATGTTGTCCAGTGTCCATTAGGACAGAGGGGTAGGTACTCGTACTATATTCTGTTTACTTGTGACTTCTCTAGTTCTTAGACAGGTGTTTCGTAGAAACACAGGGTTTAAGTTTTGAGAAGTTATAGGTATGAGAATAAAGTATAGAACCAGGTGTTGCAAGTATCGGGATTCTTCAAGGTGATCGAAGATGTAGATACTTGTGTATGGTATTCAGTTGATAGTAATGATTAAGAGAACTAGCTTCTCTTTCAGGCTACTCATAATTGGTAGTACTCCTAAGTTGAGTAACGCTGATCGGCCTCCTTCTATTTACTTGACATGCACTGGAGACAGCTGCATGATTTGAATCTGGTTCAATTAAATCAGTGCCTCTGTTTCCGTATTGGATATAGAACAGTTCATATCTTAACAATGTTAAGGTACGGGGAGTTGTCCGGCTTATGCTTAAAACCAGACTCTGGATAACTCAAGGCACATTTTTGTAATGGCTGTTTGTGGGTTGACACGGGCTATAACGAGGGTTGGCTTTCTACCATCTGGAAGATCAATAGTGATATTGTTCTAGACTCGCCACAGTTTTAACAAAAATGGATTTTTTCAGAAAACAGTAGTGGGAGTATGGTAGAACTGAAAGTGATTCCAGAACCGCAAACGATTACTGAAGATTTGATAAGAACCTAAAGATTCAATCTGGTTTTATAGGGTTCCTAGGCACTCTAATGGAGTCTCACAAGTGATCAAATATGCCAATTTCTAAAAATTACGGTGCCGAGAAACCCTAGAACGGATCGTTGGCTAGAAGTATAGGCGAAGCAAGCAAGTAAACGGAAATATAGCTAAAGGGAAGGGGCTACAACCTTTGTAGATCCGGTCCACCACTTCCTAAGCTCCGCGATGATCTCCCTCCGCTGTCCAAATCGAACCCATGACTCTAGCATCGGCATCATCGAAGAATGGGCGGGCTTGATCGTCGGTGCGATGCCGAAGATGATCTACGTCGAGGCATCACAAGAACAAGCTCCAACTTCACCAAGCCATGAAAACTTGTGAAGGAAACACCCTATACAACTTGGCAAGAGGTAGAGGATGAAGAAATAGGAAGTGGGTAGACTTTAGAATTGGATTTCTCACTTGATTTCACTAGTTGCCATTGATGGTCACTAGCTTTCTTCATGGAAGAAGAAGATGAAGAAGAAGAAGAAGATATGATAAGTATTAAAGAAAAAATGAAAAAGAATTCATTCTTATCATATTCTAACCTTAGTTAAGTGTAGAGAATGAATTAGGGTTAGTTTAAATGGTTAGGGTTAAGTATAAGACAAGAATGGAGACAAAGTCAAAACTTCAAGAAAGTTCAACTAAAAACAAAACAAGTAACCATTCATTTATCCTTTTCATTTTCCAAAATGAATAAATGAATAAGATAAATGAATAAGTAATTAAGTAAACAAAACCCTAATCATTAACTTAACCATAGTTTAATTCTTTACATTTAACCAAATAAGCATGTATCATCAAACATGATACAATCATGTGCACAAAAGTATATCACATATACAACTTGCACAATTCAAGTGAGAAAATCCATTTAAAGTGAACCAATACTAGTTAATGCAAAGTAATATATCAAATACATAATTATACAGTAAATCATTAAATCAACACTTGATTTAACGATCCGGTCATATCGTATATAACCGACTAGTATCCAGTGTATCGGCTTATCGAATAAATCCTTGATTCGATAACTAGGTTATATCACATACAACCATTCGACACATTCATCGTGAGAATGAAATACGGTATCACATACACGCATTATTCTCGGTCCCGCACATATCTCATATGCGCTCCTATTTCGTTTCGCTTGAGCTAGGAAACCTCTGTGTAGGACTCTAAAGACTCGTCAATACGCCGGCAGCAGATGATGATCATATCAAACACCCACAAGCCGCAAGCGGTCTGCTAAACGTAACGGCCACCTGGGTATTGAGCGATCAGAAGATCGACGAGCAAGCCCGCTCACACTCCTGTGAATCCAACCAGTAACACTTACCGTACAGTCCGGTCTGTTCGTCTGATATGTCGCATATCTCGCCTAGGGGTGGTAAACGTCAGACCCCAGTAGCTTGATAAGTCATGCCGACGTGAAGTCCATAACATTCGTGAAACTACTGATAACTCTTACCAGTATATCACTGCAACCCTGGCCAGGGATTTCCCTTTATGGCCAGTCATGCATTGCGCAACATCAACCCCCAATACCGGGAGAGACGAATCCCCTCCTATCGCTCATTGCCTCCATGTGAATCGGGACTGTACCCAAAAACCACCTGTTTGCACGACTCAGTAGAGCTGTGGTAGGGTGGAAATCAAAGCACAGTGGGAGACACACAAGACTCTATGATGATCTTGGGTCAACAAACTAAGCTGTACCAGTGTCACTAGAGAACTGCCATCTGACGTGAGGTATAATACCATCTGGGAGTTCTCGGCGAGTCCGTTCAGTGTACCCAGTCTCCACTGAGCACCCATATACCATTTCTGATGTCAAACACCAATGGATATGGGATCATCCATCGCCCATCACATGGGTCAAGAAAATACACGCTAGTCTACTCTGGAATATCGATGCCCCGTCTCGATATTCCCTCGACTAGGAACATTGAAGGATGCACTCATGGACTATCCAGGCCCCACTAGTATGATCTGCATCACAGTCCTGGAAGTCGAGTACACATCCTAAGGGCTTTATCAACATGTAACAGAGAGACAGAAAGTATACACGTTAAGATAAAGAGCAACCAGATAGCGTACTATCGTGTCGAGCAAGAAAGTCCTACCTATATATGTCCCAGCATCCACTACAATATACATCCAATGTACAGTAATGGCCTCTAGGGCATACATATAACTAACAATCTCCCACTTGCACTAGGGCCATCTGTAGCAGTGGTTGCAGTATCACATACTCAACCATCCCCTAAAAGTCTCTCTTTGGGAAAAGGCCTTCGTGAGTGGATCCGCCGTGTTGTCCTCTGAGTCTACTCTCCTAACCTCGATCAATCTGGAGATCAACTATCTCCATGATCAGGTGATGCTGCCTCAGAATTTGTCTGGGTCACTGATGGGACCAGGGTTCCAGGGCCGAAGCCACACTTCCATTGTCATACAATGGCAGGAACCTAGTTCATCTTATGAACCAATATACACCCAAACTGCCTCTTTGGTAGTATCTTTAATAGCGATGTTACCAGCATTTATCGTCTAGTATGCCACGGTATCTAGCTTGGAACTCTTCCAACATACCGTCCCTTTACTTAGGGTAAAGACAATGCCTGTGACTGACATTCAGTCGTCTTTATCACCCTGGAACCTTTCCAGTGATTCTCCCCAGAATCAACTGATACCATCTCACTACAGCTAGTGAGTATTCTAACACCCAAATAACATCTATCTCATAGATGAAAACTCAGGATTTAGGAGGTATCATCTTGATCCTATGTGGAGAATCATTGTGATAAGCGGAGATTGACCGAGCGTAGCATAGGAAACTCCTTCCCTATCAAGAGTATTACATCCACGTACACTACGAGGATCGTCACAATACTCTCTACTACCTTTTTGTTTATACAAGGTTCATCTACCATTTTGATGATGTCAACTTCTTTGACTAATCCATCAAAACAGATGTTCCAACTCCGCGATGCCTGCTTTATCCTATAAAACATCTTGCACACGTTTCCACTGCTCCCACTGTCTACGAGGCCCTCTGGCTGTGTTCTTATAGACGTTCTCTTCTAAATCAATATTTAGAAAAGTAGTCATGGCACCCAACCACCAGATATCGTAGTCGTGGTATGTAGCCGTGGCAAGTAGGATCTGGATGGATTTAAACATAGTCCCTGGAAAAGGTTTCATCATTATCCGTGCTTGGTTGATGACGAAAACCTTTAACAAGTCTAGCTTTGAAAGTCTCAACTTTTCCATGTACACCAAGCAATCTTCTCAAGATATACTTGCTCCTGATGGGGATTTAACCCTTCAGATATAGCAACCAAAGTCCATACTTTGCTGGTGTATATGGATTCCATCTTAGATCGCTAAGCATCCAGCCATTCTTACAGAGTCCCTACTCTCGATGGCCTGCTCGAAACTTGTTGGGTCATCATCTCATGATGCATTCCTCACTCCCACTGTCATCGAGAAACCGAGGTATCTCTCAGGCGGATGAGGAACCCTACTAGATCGGCGGAGAGGCTGAGGTTCGTCGGGAACTATAGAATCCTTTGGTTCTGTTAAATCATCAACTGCAGTTTTGTATAGCTGGAACTTCTACAGAACTGATCCTACCTTTATCTTGTCCGGATTTTGCTTTTGACATAGGCCGGACAATCCCAAATCTTAACTCGCTTAAGAGATGGGTTCTTCCCATACCATATCTCATATGGAGTGGTAGGCACTGATTTGATTCAAACCTAATTCAATAGGTATGCAGCTTCTCAAGTGCATAACTCCCAAAAGGAAATAGGTAACTCAGTAATACTCATCATAGAGCACACCATATCTGATATTGTGCAATTGCTCCGCCCTGATACACCGTTGTGCTGTGGTGTATCAGAGGAGTAACACTGAGAGAAAATCTCATTCTCCTTTAGAATAGTCCAGGAATTCTATGCACAAGTATTCTCCTCCCTGATCTTATCATAGGACATAATACTTATACCCGTATTTTGGTTCTCTACTTCTAACTTATATTCTGTGAATACCTCAAAAGCTTCAGACTTATGTTTCAACAGGAACATATGACTGAATCTTGAGAGATTATCAGAGAATACAATGAAGTATAAAGAACCAGTCCTGGCATGTGTAGATAGGAGACTTTACATACATCATCATGTATCAGTCCCAAGAGTTTACTAACTCTTTCTCTGTTTCCAGTAAACGGAGCTATGGTCATCTAATCTTTGTGACATGACTGGCAAGTTTCATAAGATGTAAATTCAAACTGATTTAAATATGCATCTAAAATGTAACTTCAGCCAGTCGGGTCGCATTGATGTGACCTAGTCTACAATGCCTCAAGAAGGATTCGTTCATTTCTGAACTCTTCCTCTTGTGTGTGTTCTGTATACTAGGAACTGCAGTTTGATTTAGAACGTCAATGCTTTTAGATAACGTGCCTGAACCGATCAACTTTTGATATAGGAAATGTTCAAAACATTATCCAACAATACAAAATTATATCCTTCTTTACTAATAAAGAGACTGATATGATTTTGTATATCAGGTTCGGTATCTAATAGCATTTGTTCAGAATCAATGTACTGGTAATACAGGGTGACAGTGACCGACAGAGTTGGCTGCAACACTTGCCCCGGTTTCTGTCTCATGAAACTTATCACCCGTTCTCAGTTTTTCTACCTTTTTGTAGCCCTATGCAACAGCTTACATATCTGGGATCCTGATCCGGTATCATATACCCAAGATACAGAGGATACTGAGAAACAGTTCTGTTTAACGAACACACCCGAAGAAGATGCATCATATTCACTTTCTTCGTTTGGGCGGCATAGGAATTCTGGTATTTCCCTATTTCCTGCTCTGTCTTATATCAATTATAAGTTGGAGCGGGACCAACGTTCCCCAGCTCAGTATAACAAGCGGGTTCGGTCAATACATCCATATTATTATCTTGATTAAGGCGTGATATGGTCGCTACCTGGAGAGAGAGAGAAGAAAACACTCTGCTTGCGCTCTTGCAAGATCAGATTGGTTATATATTTTATCTAATCAGGATGGCTCCCACTGTTTTTATCAAATCTTCCTTCAAACCTTAAAAGGAAAGACTAGCCGGGATTAATTACACTCTACAAGTTCGCCGATCTTTCAGCCAGGCCAGTGTCGGTACTTTGAGGGAGGTTCCCCGTGCTTTCGCACGGACCTAATTACTGTAAACCTCGCTTTCCCAGAGGCGTAACCCCGTTGACACCTTTCGAGACACCTACTTGATCGGCTAATTGTAAAGTGCAAAACTCTCCCAGGAGTAACAATTACTCGCAGTGGGTATCGGGATCCAACTATCATATAGAAGGTATGCAATCTCATTGCAAGTTTCAACACTTGAAACTCCCGATAAAGATTTTTACCCCTAGCACCTATGACCTTAACTATGGTCAACAAATCATAAGTACTAGTCAAGTTCTACCCGTCATTTCGTGATTAATTAGACCCACCCACATGACCCTTAACTAAGGTCAACAAAGTCACGCGACTGTCCTAACTAATCGCATCATATGCGGTGTAGGAAGACATCACTTAGCTACCGTACACTGTGCCTTAACTAAAGTCAACAAACACAGCACGAATACTAAGTACTCTACTTCCTAAAATGACGGAGGGTTGCGAATGGTTTTTGTGAAAACCTTTAACGCTTTGAACTTGATCTCGTTGCGGAATCAAATGGTTTTTAAATGGAATGTTTTCGAGGCTTTTCTAGTTTTGCTAAAGGGGTCACTCCCGGTGAAGGGATCGTCGGCCCTTTCCTCGTCGAATGAGGTGCGGGATATATCATATATATCACTGTGCAAAGCAGAAACTATAGAAGCGATCAAAAGACAAACCGAGTGTGTAGCATCTGCCAGTTGTTGCTAAAGGAGTCACTCCCGGTGAAGGGATCTCGGTCCTTTCCCCATCGAATAAGGTGCAGGATGTTCTACAATGAACACCGCGATGCAAAGCAAGAACTGTAGATACCTATTTTATTTTGAAATTCGATTCCACAGCATCAATTAGGTTTATTTTCTTTCATTAATCTCATTAATGAATATCCCATCAATTAAGTCCACCTAATCATCACAGATAAATATAACGTACGCTTATGCCATCCGCATTCGCCTCGATGTCCCGTCTGCACCGTTAGGTTAGATAACTAACGGCAGAGCGGGGCAGGGCTAGCGCGGGTGTAAAACATAAGTAACGTCTATATAATATATCAAATATACTATATACTACATCTATCTGAACAGAGCACAGAACATCGCATGATCACATCACAGATAACGCAGCAGAAAGAATCATATGAAATATTGGATATACTAGGACGTCCGTGTTTTCAATACGAGCCAGTATAAAACACGGATTCCACGGTCGTGATGAATAGCCAATCCCACACCCCTAGACCCCTACGAGAGCGGCAAGCAACCCTACCAATTCTAGGGTTAGGAGACCCGGACTCGACTCCTCGAGTTGGTCTCCTACTGGACCCCAGAACCCGGTTACTTGTGCTCCCCTCCTTGGGTCTATCCTAATGCGGAAAAGTAAATAATATACATCAACGGTGACAACTTCCGCAACCTGGAAGTGCCCCAATAAAAGAATATTACATACAAGTTTTTTGCATGAATGAAAATGAAAAACACTCATCTCACATAAAAACCCCCGGCTATTCAAACACGACGATCCAATATAACATATCCAGCAACACATAACATCACATGTCATCAACGTAAGTAAATATGCGCATCCCAATTGTCGTTGACATATAGCAACGAAACCGGCGATATCACATATTACACTTACGGTCACAGAAAAGAAATTGTAAAACTACAACAGTTGGAATCCGCAACCACCTCAGACATCGCATGCCTGACCAAATGAATTCTTTAGACATCGCATGCATAACAATTATAAACCCCGTATTTTAGTCTCATTATCGAAAACTCTTTTCAATATCAAGTCGGGCAATTCAACAGGATTCCCGACATTCTGATCGAATGCTCGTCGCAAACTTTAGTAGGCGGCCGCACCCCTGATGCCGTCGACAAAGTGCACCAAGGCGGAACACCGCTGCCGTGAGCACCCGAACGGATACTTTCGGCGACGGGGTTCTCCTACAGTCACTTGGTCGGGGCTATGGAGTGAGGCTGTCTATTAAGTTTACCCGGCGAGTATCCGCGTACGCTACGTGATTGCGACGGACTTTTGATCACATCAAAATTCCGTGGCAACCGATCAAGTGAGACTAAACTGCTATGTTTATAATATTCATTCCGTTATCTCATAACTATTTGCGAATTCCAATTATTGTATCACATTCTGGATAAACAGAAAATGCTAAACTTTTCGATCGAACAATCGAACACCCAAGTTTTCCCGATACAGCTCAACACATGAAATAAGTCTAACAACATTCAGTTCGTGCCTCAGTACCAACGGTCCAGCCGTAGAAGGGTCAAGCCAACGCCTCACATGTGGCACGCCGTACTGCCCCAAACCCGAAGGTTCAAAGGGCAGTTCAAGACGGTCACATAATCGAGTTAAGGTTTGTTGTCTTCTAGAGGGTCCATCGCGTTACTTGCACTACTTAGAACGTCGTTAAACTACGGAAAAATCCAACACTTGGAAATTTCCCGGCAGGGGAAAAAGTGGGTATTTATATCCGGTCGAACTTTTTAACATATTCTAAAAATACCCGGAAATACACACCGACAAAATTAGACAGTCCGATCGAATATACTTAGTTCCCAATACAACCCAGAAAATAAAACTCTGGAATAAATATTCAAATATTCCCAGGAAAACCAACACCAGAAACTAGGAGTTACTGTGCAAACAGTATTGGGCATTGTGACTATACTGCCGCGGAACCGCCGCAGAAGCCTTGCTTCTGCCGCGGTTCCGCCGCACTCTTGTCGAATCATGGACACGTGTTGCACAGTAATTCTTAGGATTCCCTGCTGATTTTTCTGCAAATTTTTAATTTTGAAAAATCCACATTTTTTAGAAATGTCCAGAGAGCATTTTTAAAGTCGGGGTTTTGGGTCGATCGGACTTCTAACTCCGTCAGGACTTCGCCTAAGGCTCTAGCTAGGCTCTGATACCACTGTAGGGTTCCTAGGCACTCTAATGGAGTCTCATAAGTGATCAAACATGCCAATTTCTAAAAATTACGGTGCCGAGAAACCCTAGAACAAATCGTTGGCTAGAAGTATAGGCGAAGCAAGCAAGTAAACGGAAATATAGCTAAAGGGAAGGGGCTACAACCTTTGTAGATCCGGTCCACCACTTCCTAAGCTCCGCGATGATCTCCCTCCGCTGTCCAAATCGAACCCATGACTCTAGCATCGGCATCATCGAAGAATGGGCGGGCTTGATCGTCGGTGCGATGCCGAAGATGATCTACGTCGAGGCATCACAAGAACAAGCTCCAACTTCACCAAGCCATGAAAACTTGTGAAGGAAACACCCTATACAACTTGGCAAGAGGTAGAGGATGAAGAAATAGGAATTGGGTAGACTTTAGAATTGGATTTCTCACTTGATTTCACTAGTTGCCATTGATGGTCACTAGCTTTCTTCATGGAAGAAGAAGATGAAGAAGAAGAAGAAGATATGATAAGTATTAAAGAAAAAATGAAAAAGAATTCATTCTTATCATCTTCTAACCTTAGTTAAGTGTAGAGAATGAATTAAGGTTAGTTTAAATGGTTAGGGTTAAGTATAAGACAAGAATGGAGACAAAGTCAAAACTTCAAGAAAGTTCAACTAAAAACAAAACAAGTAACCATTCATTTATCCTTTTCATTTTCCAAAATGAATAAATGAATAAGATAAATGAATAAGTAATTAAGTAAACAAAACCCTAATCATTAACTTAACCATAGTTCAATTCTTTACACTTAACCAAATAAGCATGTATCATCAAACATGATACAATCATGTGCACAAAAGTATATCACATATACAACTTGCACAATTCAAGTGAGAAAATCCATTTAAAGTGAACCAATACTAGTTAATGCAAAGTAATATATCAAATACATAATTATACATTAAATCATTAAATCAACACTTGATTTAACGATCCGGTCATATCGTATATAACCGACTAGTATCCAATGTATCGGCTTATCGAATAAATCCTTGATTCGATAACTAGGTTATATCACATACAACCATTCGACACATTCATCGCGAGAATGAAATACGGTATCACATACACGCATTATTCTCGGTCCCGCACATATCTCATATGCGCTCCTATTTCGTTTCGCTTGAGCTAGAAAACCTCTGTGTAGGACTCTAAAGACTCGTCAATACGCCGGCAGCAGATGATGATCATATCAAACACCCACAAGCCGCAAGCGGTCTACTAAACGTAACGGCCACCCGGGTATTGAGCGATCAGAAGATCGACGAGCAAGCCCGCTCACACTCCTGTGAATCCAACCAGTAACACTTACCGTACAGTCCGGTCTGTTCGTCTGATATGTCGCATATCTCGCCTAGGGGTGGTAAACGTCAGACCCCAGTAGCTTGATAAGTCATGCCGACGTGAAGTCCATAACATTCGTGAAACTACTGATAACTCTTACCAGTATATCACTGCAACCCTGGCCAGGGATTTCCCGTTATGGCCAGTCGTGCATTGCGCAACATCAACCCCCAATACCGGGAGAGACGAATCCCCTCCTATCGCTCATTGCCTCCATGTGAATCGGGACTGTACCCAAAAACCACCTGTTTGCACGACTCAGTAGAGCCGTGGTAGGGTGGAAATCAAAGCACAGTTGGAGACACACAAGACTCTATGACGATCTTGGGTCAACAGACCAAGCTGTACCAGTGTCACCAGAGAACTGCCATCTGACGTGAGGTATAATACCATCTGGGAGTTCTCGGCGAGTCCGTTCAGTGTACCCAGTCTCCACTGAGCACCCGTATACCATCTCTGACGTCAAACACCAATGGATATGGGATCATCCATCGCCCATCACATAGGTCGAGAAAATACACGCTAGTCTACTCTAGAATATCGATGCCCCGTCTCGATATTCCCTCGACTAGGAACATTGAAGGATGCACTCATGGACTATCCAGGCCCTACTAGTATGATCTGCATCACAGTCCTGGAAGTCGAGTACACATCCTAAGGGCTTTATCAACATGTAACAGAGAGACAGAAAGTATACACGTTAAGATAAAGAGCAACCAGATAGCGTACTATCATGTCGAGCAAGAAAGTCCTACCTATATATGTCCCAGCATCCACTACATTATACATCCAATGTACAGTAATGGCCTCTAGGGCATACATATAACTAACAGGTTTGACATTCCATTGGCCACTCCGCAGATACGGTGGGTAACCTCAGGCGCTCGAGAGGTACTTCGGTATGCTCAAGGACGGTGGCAGGGAGGTTCTTGTTTACCCAGACTTGCCATTGCTGTTGTTCCAGACTGTGAGACCCGGCAGGAGGATGAGTATAGCATCATTCTAAACTGGCTTTAGAAGTGTACGTCTATATGACTCAGCCAGAGGGTTGTCGTAGTCAGTGGGAGCAGCGGAAGCATGGTGGACAGGTGGCTTATGTCTATTTATAGACTAAAGCAGCGGAGATAGATCATCTATTTCTGATGTGACAGTCATAGGTTTGACTTCATCAGAATAGGGGATGGATCTGTTAAGAAGGTAGTAGGGTGTGATGTCCTGGTATTTGATGACATACACAGAGTAGGAAGTGATATTCCTATACTACGATCGGTTATACTTTGGTCGTCACGCAGTGGTTTCTCCACATAGGACTTGGATATTATATCAGACATTCTGGTTACTAGATCTATGGTTTTAGATCTAGATTTGGGTAGTTTCCCAATCCGGGTACTTAGACAGCATTCTAAGAGTATTTAGAATGGACGACTCCTGGCATGGTAGTGTACCTGCAGGTAATGGAGTCACCCTCTCTAAAGGTGTCTTACAGACTAAAGGGGAGAGGGATGTTCATGATTGGCAGATCACTTGCTTAGGCAATTGAGTTGATCATGAGATGTCAAGTACCACACCAGATGTTGTTCTTGCAGTAGATGCAATAAGTTGATATTGATCCAATCCTGGAGAAACAGTCGGAAGCAGTTTTAGAACATAAGTTGATGTTCTAGGGATATGATAACAACAGCCTCTTTTAGGAGACGGTTATCATTCCAGGCTTCCAAGGTGACCTGGATGGCAGAGTGACTATCAGAGTTATAGTTTTCCCTCTGACGAGGGGCAGTAGTTTGGACAGCTGGTCCAAGCAGATACTGAGGGAAGGCATGGCGCAGGACACTGATTAGGTTTAATTGACGATACAGTCTAAGAAGTTTGGAATTGGAGTTCATTTATGAGCTAGGTCCCATCAGACATCCAGACATTCTAAGACAGGTATTGCTCATTTCGGGAGATAGCTTTCTCCGCGAACTTGAGATAAAGAGAGACATAGAAAGGAACACCATAGCGGATCCACTCACTGAGGCTATTCCTCGAACGCAATAGTTTCGCAAACGAGCTTTGTGAGACTGACTAGTAGAGGAGTTGGGTGTTCGGTATCACACGGACTGTGAGTATGCGACATCGCAATAATTAGCCTTGAGTGCAAGTGGGAGATTGTAGGATATAGTGCCCTCAGAGTCAATTATTGGATCACAGGCACGTGATTGCAATGATTGAGGAGGGCCTATGCCGGTATGACAGTCTTACTCGAGATGATAGTATGCTATCTGGTTTATCTTTATCATCGTGTACTGCTTTAGGTGACCTTACGAGTCACTATTACACGTTCTTAGAGCCCCTAGGATTCTTGCTTGACTACCAGCAGTATGAGGGCGATCATATACGTGAGAGCTGGGGTCTATAAGCACATCCTTAAAAGGTCCCTAGTCGTGGGAGTTTCGAGACAGGGCATCGATACTCCGGAGTAGACTAGTGTATACAGTCGAGACCCCGACGAGGGGCGGTGGCCGGTCTCACAAGCCACTGGTGTCAGTTGGTTCACCTAAGATGTATACAGGTGCTCATTGGGTTATGAGTACACCGGACAGGACTCGCCGGGAACCTGCTAGTTGGGATTATACCTGATGTCAGATAGCAGTTCCCTGGTGACATGTGTACAGGTTAGTTCATCGACCTGAGATCGTCATTTGTCTCGTGTGAGTTCCCACTGTGCTTTGATTACTACCCTACCACGCTCAAAGGAGACGTGCAAACAGGTTTTAGTTGGGTACAGTCCCGAGCCACATGGAGGCAGTGAGCGGATCTGCAGGGGTTCGTCTCTCCCGGTATTGGGGGTGAGGTCGCGCTGTGTCTAGGAGAGCCAGAACATGAAAAGTCCTTGGCCAAGGCAGGAGATTTGCTGGTAGGTATTCCAGTAGTATCTCAGGGTGTTCTGGGCTACACTCCGACACGACTTGTACGGCTATTGGGGGTCTGACTTTTACCAACCCCCTAGGCCCGCCATGCGATACTCATAGACGAACGGACCAGACTGTACGGATATTGTCACTGACGGGCTCAGTAGGGTGTCAGGATGAGTTCGCTCATCGACGTCCCTTTTGGTCAATAGCTGGTGGCCCGTCACGTATGGCTAATACCTCTGACGTGCTAGTGGTTGAATCCACAGCCATAGTATTGATGAGTCTTTAGAGTCCACCACACATACAGTTACTCAAGTTCCGGGCGAAACGCTGTAGAGGCCGTATGGAGATATGGCAGGGTTTGATCAGATACGTGCGGTATTGCACGGATCGTGATCGGACGGTTTTTACTAGACGGCTTTGGCTTAAGCCGGATCTTAGTATTTGACAGTGTAGATTTTGTCTCTTTGCATTTGTGTTCAGTTGGAATACAAATGCGGGCATGTATATGCAGTCGCGGGGTTTTCCTGTAATTTATTAGGGGATTAATTTTCTGAAGTTGCCAGTTTGCATTCCGTTCCGGCCGGTTTTCCTTTGTTCCTTCGCGGCCGGACTTTTAGATGGAGGGGGTTATTTGCAAGTTTGCAAATAACATTTGTGGAGGGGGTTTCTTGCATTTTGTGGCATTATGAAAGGTTAAGAATCTTTGCTTTTTCATGATGGCTTACTTTATTGAGATTAGAGTTGATTTGAATTGGATTTGATCTTGTTATCATTTCTCATTGTTGTGGTCACCTTTCTACTTTTACTACCATCACCTCCCTTATTGTATTCCCTTCTCATTTTTGGCCGGCCACATATTAGAGGAGAGAGGAGGAAGTTCTTTTTTTGATGTGGGAAAATATTCATGCCTCATATTCTCTACTTGCCAAAAACTCTACATCTCCAAAGTTCATTATTCTTGATTCCTCCACATATCCATGGCAACTTCACTACCCCAAAGAGACTACGATTCTACACTTGCCTATAGCAAATCTTGGACGCGTAGGCTAGCCAACTTCGCGTCCGAGTTGCCTCGGTCCGGAGGTGGGAGCCCATAAAAGTATTCGGCTACGTGGTGCCCTTACCGACGAGGACGTGACGGACGGAGATTCCGCGGGAGATCGGAGTGGAGACGAAGACCGAAGGACACGGATCGCTTGGTATAGCTTCTCTACTCTTTTCTATTTTGCTAGTAGCTAAGTTAATGGCCCGATCCGGGTTAATAGTGTGCGGTGGTGCCGGTTTGCTAGTTTGCAAAGTTTTTCGTTTCCGCATTTCCGGCGTCGGATCGATGGCCGGGGCGCCGCCGTGCACTTACACTTAGGTGAACCAACTGACACCAATGGCTTGTGAGACCGGCCATCGCCCCTCGTCGGGGTCTCAATCCGTATACACTAGTCTACTCTTGGAGTATCGATGCCCGGTCTCGAAACTCCCACGACTAGGGACACTTTAAGGATGTGCTTATAGACCACCCAACTCTCACGTATATGATCGCCATCATACTGTTGGTAGTCAAGCAAGAATCCTATGGGCTCTATCAACATGTAATAGTGATCTGTAATGTCACCTAAAGCATGTACACGATGATGAAGACAAACCAGATAGCATACTATCATCTCGAGTAAGACTGTTCTACCGGTATAGGTCCTCCCTCAATCATTGCAATCATGTGCCTGCAATCCAATAATTGACTTGAAGGCACTATAGCCAACAATCTCCCACTTGCACTTAAGGCTAATTATTGCGGTGTCGCATACTCACAGCCCGTGTGATACCAAACACCCAACTTCTCTACTAATCAGTTTCACAAAGCTCGTTTGAAAAACCATTGCGTTCGAGAAATAGCCTCAGTGAGTGGATCCGCTCTAATGTTTCTTTCTATGTATCTCTTTATCTCAAGTTCGCGGAGAAAGCAATCTCCCGAAATGAGCAATACCTGTCTTAGAATATGTCTGGATATCAGATAGGACCCAGTTCACAAATGAACTCCAAATCCAGTAAACTTCATAGACTGTATCGTCAACTGAATTTAATTAGTATCCTGCGTCATGCCTCCCTCGGTGTCCGCTTGGACCACCAGTCCAAACTACTGCCCCTCAAAAGAGGAAAAACTATAACTCTGATAGTCACCCTGTCATCCAGGTCACCTTGGAATCCTAGAATGATAACCGACTCCAGAAGGAGGCTACCGTTACCATATCCTTAGAACATTTACTTATGTTCACAAACTGCTTCCGAACGTTTCTCCAGTATTGGATTAATATATCAACTTATTGCATCCAGTGCAAAAAAAAACATCTGGTTTGGTACTTGACATTTCATGATTGACTCAATTGCCTAAGCAAGTGATATGCCAATCATGCACATCCCTCTCCCCTTTAGTCTGTAAGACTCCTTTAGAGAGGGTGACTCCATCACCTGCAGGTACACTACCATGCCAGGAGTCGTCCATTCTAAAACACCTTTAGAATACTGTCTAAGTACTCGGATTGGGAAACTACCCAAATCTAGATCTAAAACCATACATCTAGTAACCAGAATGCCAGATATAATATCCAAATCCTATGTGGAGAAACCACTGTGTGACAACTACAGTATAACCGATCGTAGTGTAGGAATTTCACTTCCTACAAAGTGTACGTCATCCAAATACTAGGACGTCACACCCTACTACCTTCTTAATAGATCCATTGCTTATTCTGATGAAGTCAAAGCCTAGGACTGTCACATCAAAAATAGATGATCTATCTCCGCTATATCTGCTTTAGTCTATAAATAGACATAAGCAACTTGTCCGCTATCCTTCCACTGCTCCCACTGACTACAGCAACCCTTTGGCAGAGTCATATACACGTGCACTTCTAAAGCTAGTTTAGAACGACGCTATACTCATCCTCATGCCGGGTCTCATAGTCTAGAACAACAGTAGTGTCAAGTTTGGGTAAACAAGAACCTCCATGTTACCGTCTTTGAGGATATCGAAGTACCTCTCGGGCGCCTGAGGTTACCCACCATATTTGCGGAGTCGCTAATGTAATGTCAAACCCTGATTGAATCTTTAGGTTCTATTTAAATTTTCAGTAATCATTTGTGGTTCTGGAATCACTTCCAGTTCTACCATACTCCCACTACTGTTTTCTGAAAAAGTCCATTTACTAAAACTGTGGAGAGTCAAGAACAATATCACTATTGATCTTCCAGATGGTAGAAAGTTAACCCTCGTCATAGCCCGGGATAACCCACAAACCGCCATTACAGAAATGTGCCATGAGTTATCCAGAATCTGGTTTTAAGCATAATCCGGACAACTCCATATACCTTAACATTGTTAAGATATGAACCATTCTATATACAATATAGAAATAGAGACACTGATTTGGTACCAGATTCAAATCATGCAGCTGTCTCCAGTGCATGTCAACTAAATGAAAAGAGGCCGATCAGCATTACTCAACTTAGGAGTACATCCAGATATGAGTAACCTGAAAAAGAAGCAAGTACTCAAAACCATTACTATCAACTGAATACCAAACACAAGTATCTATATCTTCAATCACTTTGAAGAATCCTGATACTTGCAACACATGGTTCTTTACTTTATTCTTGTACCTATAACTTCTCAAAACTTGGACCTTGTATTCCTACGAAATACTTGTCTAAAACTGGAGAAGTCATAAGTAAACAGAATATAGTACGAGGACCAACCCCTCTGTCCTAATAGACACTAGAAAATATACAATACTTTGTATAAGTCCCCTGAGTTCAATAACTCATACCCTGTGCGTTGTAGGTTGAAAACTGTACTATGGTTAAGAAGAATTACACCGCTGTTTAATACTCCTTACCTAACCATCAACTGATATAGGTAAATGTCATGGACATAATTTCAAAAAGTTATATATCACTTTATAAAATAAACGTACAGATATATCAGTTTGAAATTGGTGCATAATAACGGATATTCAAAACCAAATATTTGTCGTCAGGCAAAACCCCAGACGATTTCCTCAAATATCATCAATTACAACAAATTCCGATATAAAGAGAATATAATCACCTAATTTCCAATAACTTACTCCCACTCATCATCTGTAAAACCATACAG
Source organism: Agapanthus africanus (assembly GCA_030015575.1). NCBI lineage: Eukaryota > Viridiplantae > Streptophyta > Magnoliopsida > Asparagales > Amaryllidaceae > Agapanthus > Agapanthus africanus. Next base: position 153,025,524 of record CM057345.1, on the reverse strand, counting down.
ATGTGAGAATCAAACCTAGTAAATACATACCCTGGAGTAAGGATCTAATTGGAAAATCAGTTTTCAATTAACAAAGTATAGTGAAACTGAAACATGAAAATGTTTCAAAGGGGTATCCGGGTATTCCTAGTAATGTCTCTTTCACTATCCAGATTCATGACTGTAACCGTATATTTCCTTTGCCATCTCTCCAAATCTCTTTATTTGTGTTTGCTCATTACCCTCTGTACACCGCACTTAGGCTAAATGGTTTTCTTCCTTTCCTACCGTTCGGCACCAGCCTATGGTTTGGAAGAAGACTATCCAATAAGCGTAATATGTGTACTCTCCTAATCCTAGGAGTACTCGTAACTTGAGAGAAGGTAAAGATAAAAGACAACTGAATAATCCTTATCCTATTTCTCCTGAACCAGAATCCATTCTCGGACTGGAACAAGTTCCTTCGAGTTCGTATATAACTATATGATGGATTATCCAATAACTGTGGATCTTCGTAGTGATACGGGGTGTTCTAGAGAAATGCAAAGGTGAAGTAGGAGTGGAGATGAAATACTTGGTTTCATCGTGAATAATAGCAGTCGCAATTTACTTTGACCTCTTTCTAATCCCTTTATTCGTCTTTACTTATTACCTTCTGTACACCAAATTTAGGCTAAATGGTTTTCTTCCTTCCCTACCTTTCGGCACCTGCCTATGGTTTGGAAGAAGACTATCCAATAAGCGTAATAGGTGTACTCTTCTAATCCTAGGAGCACTCGCAACCTGAGAGAAGGTAAAGATAAAAGACAACTGAATAATCCTATTCAATTTCTCCAGAACTGGAAACCATCCTCGAATCTGAAACCAGTTTCTTCGAGTTCGTATGTAACTATAGGATGGTCATATCCAATAAATGTGGATCTTCGTGGTGATATGGAATGTTCCGGAGAAAAGCAAAAGGTAAAATTAGGAGTGGCAATGAGGTATGTAACTCAGACAATCCAAAAGTCAATATGTTTTAAGAAGGTCGGTTATCTTGGTTACTGAGTTATAGTCTAGGGTCGGGACATGGTCGCTACCAGAGAGAGAGAGAAAAGAAACACTCAGCGTGTACTTTAACCTAGATCAGAATGGTTAATCACTTTATATAATCAGGATATCTCCTACTGTATCCTCGAATTCGCCTCCAAACCTGAAAGAAGAATTAGTCGGGATCATCTAAAATCACCCGAGGAGTAAACCAACTCATCAGTGGATATCGAGATCCAACTATCATCGCATGATATCCTGATGGAATCCACTCAAGTTATCACACTCCAGAAAGTATGAGCATGCCTGGAAAGTTTCCTGTATGTTTGAAACCCCCGATGTGATTTTTACCCCATACTCTTATGACCTTGACGAAGGCCAACAAATCATAAGTCACATGTCAAGTTCTACCCGTCATTGTCCAGGTTAATTTGAACCCACCCGTACTTGCCCTTGATGAAGGCCAACAAGGCTGTACGACTGTCCCAAACGAACGCATCAATCTATGCAACAGAAAGGTAACAAGCAGCTACCATACACTATACCTTGACGAAGGCCAATAAACATAGCATGAATACTAAGTGCTACCCGTCTGAAATGACGGAGGGCTACGAATAGTTTTTGGCGAAAAACCTTTAACGTTGAACTTGATATCGTTGAAGGAACCGGATAGCTTTTAACAAATATATAGTGGCGAAAACCTTTGCTAAAGAGGTCACTCCCGGTGAAGGATCTCGGCTCTTTCCTCGTCGAATGAGGTGCAGGGTATACCCACTGAATACCACGATGCAAAGCAAAAAAGTAATCGACTATAATAAAGTTATTACCCTGACGCAAACTTCTGCCCAAGAGGTCACTCCCGGTGAGGGGATCTCGGCTCTTGCCTCGTCGAATGAGGTGCTGGATATTTATAACCGAATACCGCTGTGCAAAACAAAAGAAAACGTCCTTGTAATAACAGCTTTTGAAAATTGTTCCAACAACATGAATAGGTCTATTTTCCTTGCATTGATCAGAATCAATACAGTCCCATTAATTAATCACACCAGAAAATAACGAAAATATGATGTACGTATATGCCATCCTCATTCGCCACTGGGTCCCGTCATCACCCGTTAGGTTATACTTAACTAACGACAGATAGGGGACTGGACTAGCGTGGGTATAAAATATATACAACATCTACTAGTATATATACAGCAATATATAATAATCGCTCCAGGTATGATAAATGCAACATCACAGAATAGCGATAAGCATCACAGAACAATATAGATAATCTGGGAGCCCTGGGTTTCCTTTGAGCCACAAGTGAATCCTGACGTTCCCCTGGTCGTGTCGATAGCCTTGCAATGAAAACCTAGACCCCTACGAGTTCGGCAAGTTACCCGCCAAAACCAAAAGTGAGGCAGCCCCTTCATCAAGTGAATAGGCCATCCGGCACTTCACAGAATCCGGTAACTTGAGCACCCCACCTTGGGTCAACCTGTACCCCCTACAAGTGCGGCGAATAGCCCGCCAATTCTAAAGTGAGGCCCCCTCCTTCTCAACGCCATGAGATGCGGACCCGTTGCCCTCCAGAACCCGGCTATCCGTGCACTCCATCGCGGGGTAATCCTAGTACATTAAAGAAAAATATGTACAACGGTGACATCGACCTCAACCCAGTCGTTCCCCAAACAAATAATATACAAACAGGCAGTGACGGCAGTACACATGTCGAAGGCTCGCCCCGCGATATCAAATGTACAAATAAAACTAAACTGTCCTAACATTGCACCCAAGCTATCCACCATGACGAATCCGCAACAAACACAACACAACACAGAACATCAACGTGAATGTCACGTTCGGAAACCCGTCTAAAAATATTATAGCAATTAGACAAGTTGTACCGCTCTAATGACATTCACGGTCGCAGATAGAAATGTATGTACTGTAAACTTTAAACAGTGTTAGAAATATCGAGTTCGAAATAACCCCGAATAGCCCCAAACTTGAGAATAAACCATAACCAAACTGGGCTAAACTAGCAATACCACTGAGCTAATATTCCAGAGACTAAAGCACACTACAAAATGCAAGCCCCAACTCCAATCCCAGATCGGCCAGGCCGGTTTTTAGAACAATGTGGCCGGGTCCATAGTTGAATTAGGGGCTCGTATTTAGTGTGTGCTTTAGTGGTCATACAAGTAGTCTTCTGCAGTTACTAAAATATTTTTAGAAGATCTATAAAAATTCGATAGAAACTGGAATGTGCAGGGTATTGATTTGTAGTTGTTTCGGTTTCGATACTTTATCATCATCTAAACAAACTAGTATGCGGTTAATGGGTTAGCTCTGATACCATGTTGGGTTACGGCAATGCCCCGGCCATCAATCCGTGGCCAAATGCGGAACAAAAACTTTTAAAAACCGGCGCTAACGGAACCCTAATCGACAGATCGTACCATTAACTCTATACTAGTTCTACAAAAGGAGTTTAGAGAGGTTATACCAATCGATCCGTGTCCTTCGGTCTTCAACCTCTGTCCCAAGCTCCTCGCGGCTTTGCCGATCAAATTTGATCTCCGGTCTCCCTCCGTCGAAGAAGATTCACGTCGAGGGTTCTTAATACGGGCTCCCGCCTCTAAACCGAAGCAACTCGAGCATCCAGTTTGCTAGCCTAGATGCCCAAGATGAAGTAGAGAGTGTGTGTGAATACTTTTTCTCAAAACACCCAAGGATTCTCAACTCATGAGAGGGATGGGTGGAGGTTGATGAAGATGCCCATGAGAGGAAAGTGTGAGCTCAAGATAGAAGCAAGTGAAGAAAAATGGCTTAAGTATTGTGTGTGATATTTTAAGAGCACACTAGCAACTAAAGAAAAATCCAAGGCTAGAAAAAGATCTGCCTTTTTTTCTCCAAAAACATCCCACACAATAATTATATCCCCCAAATCAATCTATGTCACAATAAATGATCACAAGACCCAACACCATGAGTCACCAAGTGCATGCACCATTAATCAATGCATAAGGCTAAGACTTGCACTCACACTTTCCACCAACTAAACATTTAAACTAAATGTTTAATCCAACAAAAAGAAATGGCAGCAACTAAAGAAATCTTGTAACGAATTACAAGAATACCCCTCATCCGTATATACGAACCCGCATCCGTATTCCGACTGAATACGAATACAACAAGACGAAAGAAATTCAACAATATAATATTAGGATCCGGCTTAAACCAAAGCCCACTAGTATTATCCGTCCGATCATGATCCATGCACTAGTGCATATATATGATCGAACCCTGCCATAAAACCATACGGCCTCTACAACGTTTCACCCGAACCAGGGAACCCCTCTGTGTGGGACTCTAAAGACTCGTCAATACGCTGGCAGTGGGTTTAACCATAAGCACGTCAGTGGCACTAGCTGTACGTAACGGCCGCCCAGGTATTGAGCGAAAAGGAGACCGACGAGCAAACCATCCTGAAATCCTACTGAGCCTGACAGTGACAATATCCGTACAGTCCAGTCCGTTCGTTTATGAGTATCGCATATCGAGTCTAGGGGTGGATAAAGTCAGACCTCTAATAACTTGACATTTAGTGTCGGTATGAAACCTATCACCAACTGAGAAACTACCGATCCTAGATCGGTAATTCTCGTCTACCCCGGCCGAGGATTTCTGGTGATGGCCACCCGTGCACTCCACGGCCTTAACCCCTAATACCGGGAGAGACGAATCCCCTGACGATCCACTCACTGCCACCATGTGGCTCGGAACTGTACCCAAGTACAACCTATTTGCACGACACTTTTGAGCCATGGTAGGGTAGTAATCAAAGCACAGTGGGAACTCACACGAGACAAATGACGATCTCAAGTCTATAGACTAAACTGTGCACATGTCACCAGGGAACTGCTATCTGACAATAGGTATAATACCAAATGGCAGGTTCCCGTCGAGTCCGTCCGGTGTACTCATAACCCAATGAGCACATGTATACATCTTAGGTGAACCAACTGACACCAATGGCTTGTGAGACCGACCACCGCCCCTCGTCGGGGTCTCGATCCGTATACACTAGTCTACTCTTGGAGTATCGATGCCCAGTCTCGAAACTCTCACGACTAGGGACACTTTAAGGATGTGCTTATAGACCGCCCAACTCTCACGTATATGATCGCCATCATACTGCTGGTAGTCAAGCAAGGATCCTATGGGCTCTATCAACATGTAATAGTGATCTGTAATGTCACCTAAAGCATGTACACGATGATGAAGACAAACCAGATAGCATACTATCATCTCGAGTAAGACTGTTCTACCGGTATAGGTCCTCCCTCAATCATTGCAATCACGTACCTGCGATCTAATAATTGACTTGAGGACACTATAGCCAACACGAAAGGTGTGGAAGGAAGAAAACCAATTAGCCTAAATATGGTGTACAGAAGGTAATAAGTAAAGACATATAAAGGGATTAGAGTGAGGGAAAAGGAAATTGCGACTACTATCATTCACGACAAAACCGTGTATACCCCCGCCACTCTTACTTCACCTTTGGATTTCTCCAGACCACTTCGTATCACTACGAAAATCCATATTGCTTTGATATTCCATCATATAGTTACATACGAAATCGAAGGAACTTATTCTAGTTCAAGGATGGATTATGGTTCTGAAGAAATATAATAGGATTATTCAGTTGTCTTTTCTCTTTACCTTCTCTCAGGTTGCGAGGACTCCTGGTATTAGGAGAGTACACCTATTGCGCTTATTGGATAGTCTTCTTCCAAATCTTAGGCTGGTGCTGAAAGGTAGGGAAGGAAGAAAATCAATTAGCCTAAGTGTGGTATACAGAAGGTAATAAGTAAAGACATATAAAGTGATTGGAGTGAAGGCAAGAAAGTATACGGTTACTGTAATGAATCTGGATAGTGGAAGAGGCATTACTAGGAATACCCGGTTACCCCTTCGAAACATTTTCATGTTTCAGTTTTACTGTGCGATATTAATTGAAAACTGTTTTCCCAATTAGATTCTAACTCTAGTGTATGTATTTACCATATTTGTTTCTCACATTTGTATGGCATTACAAATGATGAGTGGGAGTAAGATATTGGGAATTGGGTGATTAGATCCTCATCATATCGGAATTCTTTGTAATTGGTGATATTTGAGGAAATCACCTGGGTTTTTCCTGATGGCAAATATTTGGTTTTGAATATCCGTCGTTATTCACCAATTTCAAACTGATATATCTGTACATTTATTTATAAAGTAAGATATAACTTTTTGAAATTATGTCTATGACATTTACCTATATCAGTTCATGGTTAGGTAAGGTGTGTTCAACAGCGGTGTAATTCTTCTTCACCATAGTATAGTTTTCAACCTACGACGTACAAGGTTTGAGTTATTAAACTCGGTGGACTTATACAAAGTATTGCATGTTGTCCAATGTCCGTTAGGACAAAGGGCTTGGTACTCATACTATATTCTATTTACTCATGATTTCTCCAGTTCTAGACAAGTATTTCGTTGAAATACAAGGTCCAAATATTGAGAAGATATAGGTATAAGAATAAAGTAGAGAACCATATGTTGCAAGTATCAGGATTGTTCAAGGTGATCGAAAATGTAGATACTTGTGTTTGGTATTCCGTTGTAAGTAATAGTTTTGAGAATTTTTTTCTCTTTCAGATTACTCATACGTGGATGTATTCCTGCATGAGTCATGTTTTATGGCCTCCTTCCATTTGGTTGATATGCACTGGAAACGGCTACATGATTTTTGAATATGGTTCCAATTAAATTAGTGCATTTGTTTCTATATTTGATATATAGAATGGATTCATATCTTAACGATGTTAAGATATATAGAGTTGTCCGGCTGATGCATAAAACCAGAATCTGGACAAACTCAAGGCACGTTTCAGTAATAGCAGTTTATGGGTTATCCCGGGATTTAATGAGGGTTAACTTTCTACCATATGGAAGATCAATAGTTATATTGTTTTTGACTCACCACCAGTTTTAGTAAAATGGATTCTTTTCAGAAGACATTAGTGGGAGTATGGTAGAACTGGAAGTGATTCCAAAACCACAAACGATTACTGAAAATTTAGAAGAATCTAAATATTCAAATAGTTTCAATGATCCATTAGCCACTCCGCAGATTTGGTGGGTAACCTAAGGCACCCTAGAGTACTTTTGTCTCCTCAGAGATAGTGACAGGGAGGTTTTAATTACCCAAACTTGCCAATGCTGCTGTTCTAGACTATGAGATCTGGCAGGAGGATGAGTATAATGTCGTTCTAAACCAGTTTTAGAAGTGCACGTGTATATGACTCTGCCAGAGAGTTATTGTAGTCAGTGGGAGTAGCGGAAGCATAGTGGGCAAGTAGCTTATGTCTATTTATATAATAAAGCGGGTATAGCGGAGATAGATCATCTATTGTTGATGTGACAGTCATAGAGTTTAACTGTTAGTTATATGTATGCCCTAGAGGCCATTATTGTACATATAATGTATATTATAGTGGATGCTTCGACATATATAGAGAGGACTTTCTTGCTCGACATAATAGTATGCTATCTGGTTATCTTTTTCTTAATATGTAAACTTGTATTGTGATAATGTCTTGCTCTCACATGTTGATAAAGCCCTTAGGATATGTACTTAACTACCAGGACTATGATGGAGATCATACTAGTGGGGCCAGGGTAGTTCACAAGTACATCCTTTAATTGTTCCTAGTCGAGAGAATATCGAGACAAGGAATCGATATTCCAGAGTAGACTAGAGTATACGCTTCTTGACCCATATGATGGGCGATGAATGATCACACATCCATTGGTGTTTGACATCAAAGATGGTATACGGGTGCTCAGTGGAGACTGGGTACACTGAACAGGACTCGCCGAGGACTCCTATGTAGTAGTATACCTATCGTCGGATAGCAGTCCTCTGGTGACACTGGTGCAGGTTAGTCAGTAGACCCGAGATCGTCATAGAGTCTTGTGCGGCTCCCACTGTGCTTTGATTTCCTCCCTACCATGCTCAAAGGAGACATGCAAACAGGTGGATTTTGGGTACAGTCCCGAACCGTATGGAGGCAATGAGCGATAGTACGGGTTTCGTCTTTCCCGGTATTGGGGGTTGATGTTGCGCTATGCTCGATTGGCCATAACTGGAAGTCCCTGGCCAGGGATGATATGGAGATCTACTGATAAGTGTTATCAGTAGTTTCTCGACCCGTTATGAGCCTAACATCGGCATGACTTTTCACGTTACTGGGGTCTGACGATTTCCACCCCTAGACATGATATGTGACATATCAGACGAAGATACCGGACTGTACGGTAGTGTTACTGATAGGTTTCATGGAGAGTATGGACAAGCTTGCTTGTTGATCTTCATATCGCTCAATACCCGGGTAGCTGTTACGTCCAGCTAGTACCACTGATGGCTTGTAGGTGACTGATGTGATCATCACCTATTGAGTCTTTAGAGTCCCACACAGAAGTTTCCTGCTTTGAGCAAAATGAAGTAGGGCACATATGTGATATGTGTGTGGGCCTGATTAAATATGTGTAAGTGATACCGTATTGTAATCCGGCAGTTATCTGGTATCGGTTAGGTCATATGTGATATGACCAGATTATCGAATCAAGTGTTGATTTGATAATGTGATATTCAGATAAATGATATTAGTCGGTTATATGTGATATAACCGAATTATTAGATCATGTGCTGATTTAATAATGTGATATATATTATATGTGATATAATTATATCTTAATTAATATCATTAGCTCACTAATTGCTTTATGTGTGTGTGTGTGTTAATGTATATTTAATATATATAAATATATGTGTATATATATATATATATTATATGAAGCATGGCATATTTTTCTATTTTTAGAAAATGGAAAAATGAGATGTAAATTGTGGAGATATTTTGGGTATGGATGAGGCATGGGCTTATATGGTTTTTTATTATTCTTGACTCACTATTCAAGCATGGTTGCAATTTAGAATTGCAATTTATTCTTTGCTTGAATGAGTGAGGAGAGAGATGATTCATATTATTGTTTTCTACACTTACTTCATGCTTAATGCCTTAGCCATTTTTCCTTGAGCTTCTTCTTCTTGATCTCTACAATTTCTTCATCTCACCTCCAAGCTCAAACCCTCACATGAGATGTGAATCATTGAGCTTGTGAGACACCAAGTGAGCCTATCTAATACACTACTTCACCATCCCACACCAAACAAGCAATTTGGTGTGGTGTGTTTCATACACTAAAGAAGTTTAGTGTAGAGTTAGCTTGATCTAGAGGAACTTCGGGTGGATCGTCTTTGGCGCGAAGATCACGAAGGATGGTCATTCAACTTGAAGAGGAGCCTTGTAGAGTCGCGTGGACTTCAACCCGGAGTTTTAGAAGAGAAGGACTCGAACTACAAAGGTTGTATGCTTCATTCCTTCTTGTTGGAAGCCCTAATATTCTAGTTAAGATCTTGTTAGACTAACTTAGCACCTAATAAAATTAAAATTTGGAATGTTTGATGCCTCTTGAATCTCATGCTGGTGCTAAGGTAGACTTTCATGGTATCAGAGCCAAGTTAGAGTATTAGGCGATGATTGTAGAATTATGAAACCGAAACAACTCCGAAACTTGAAACCCTAACAGCCCAATTTTTGTCAATTTTTAAAAGTCGTCAAAAAAAATTTTAAACAACTGCAGAATGTTATATGAGATGTAACAAGAACACTGAGAAAAAATGAACCCAATCCACCGGTTTTGACCCGGTGAGAACCCCCAAAAATCCGAGCAGGCCGGCCAAACAGTGACTTCTGGGCTTCGTATTTTTCAGTGTTTTGGTCTCTGGGTTTTGGTGTTTCAGGTGTTGTTTGTTTTTGGTAAATTTGCATGTGATGTTATCTTTTTGCAAAGACAATTCGGAGTGTTTCTTAGTCATAATTCTAACTATATTTCGGGTTATTTAGATGGTGTTAAAAAGTTCGAACGGATATCAAATACCCACTTTAACCTTCACTGGAAATTTTTCCAAGAGTTGGATTTTTTCATAGTTAAAGAACACTCAAATATCATGCAAGTGATTCGATGGAACCTCTAAAAGAACAAAACCCTAACTCGATTCTATGACCATAAGAACCACCGCCAAACCCTCAGGTTTGAGGTAGTTTCGCGGTGCCATAGGTGAGGCAAGGGTTGGCCCTTCTATGGTTGGTCCATTGGTACTGCGGCATGTTCTGAGTATTTTTAAACTGCGCTCAAGTGTTGAGCTTTTTGGGAAAATTTGGGTGTTTTGATTCGATCGGAATGTTTAACATCGTCTAGCTATTTGATGGCATATGATGTTATGTTGCTTGGATATGTTATATTGGATCGTCGTGTTTTGAATAGCCGGGGGCTTTATGTGAGATGAGATATTTTATTTTCATTCATGTAAAATTCATTGTATGTAATATTCTTTTATTGGAGCACTTCCGGGTTGAGGATGATGTCACCATTGTTGTATATTATTTACTTTTACGCATTAGGATAGACCCAAGGCGGGGAGCACAAGTGACCGGGTTCTAGAGTCCAGTGGGAGACTATCTCGAAGAGTCGAGTCCGGGTCTCCTAACTCTAGAATTGGTGGGGTTGCTTGCCGCACTCGTAGGGGTCTAGGGATGTGGGTTTGGCTATTCATCGCGACCGTGGAATCCGTGTTTTATACTGGCTTAACTTAAAACACGGAATTCCCAGTATATCCAATATTTCATATGTTATCTTCTGCTGCTGATATTCTGTGATGTGATCACTTTATATGCGTGAGACGAATGCTTTATTATTGTACATATGATATATAATAAACGTTGCTTATGTTTTACACCCGCGCTAGTCCCGCCCCGCTATGTCGTTAGTTAAGTAACCTAACGGTGCATAACGGGACACTGTGGCGAATGCAGATGGTATAAGCTTACGTTGTATTTTCGTTTCTTCTATGATACTTAGGAAGCATAATTGATGGGACTTCATTAATGAGATTAATGAAAGAAAAGAAACCTAAAAGATGTTGTAGAATCAAATTTTCAAAAAGGGTAGCTCTAGTTTTTGCTTTGCATAGCGGTATTCCTTATAGAATATCCAGCACCTTATTCGATAAGGAAAGATCCGAGATCCCTTTACCGGGAGTGACCTCTTTAGCAAAACTAGCAGATGCTATAACCCACTCGGTTTTGTTTTTGATTGCCTTTTTTAGTTCTTGCTTTGCATAGCGGTATTCCTTGTAGAATATCCGGTACCTTATTCGATAAGGAAAGAGCCGAGATCTCTTCACCGGGAGTGACCTCTTTAGCAAAGCTAGAAAAGCCTTAAAAACACTCCTTTTCAAAATCACTAGATTCTACAACGATATCAAGTTCATTATGTTCATGGTTTTCTTAAAAACCCGTGTAGCCCTCCGTCATTTTCGATAGGTACTATTTAGTATTCGTACTGCGTTTGTTGACCTCCATCAAGGCGCAGTGTGCGGTAGTTGATTAGTGCTTATCTGCCGCATGTGATGCGATTGGATTAGGATAGTCATATAGCCTTGTTGACCTCCGTCAAGAGCCGTGCGGGTGGGTTTAATTCAATCAATAAATGAACGGGTTGAACTTAACTAGAGGCCTATGGTTTGTTGACCTCCGTCAAGGTCATAGAAAGCTAGGAGTAAAGTATTATCGGGAATTTCAAATGTTGAAATTTGCAATGAGATTGCATACCTTCTATGAGATAGTTGGATCCCGATACCCACTGCGAGTAAAAGTTACTCCTGGGAGATTTTACACATCACAATTAGTTGATCAAGTAGGTGTCTAGAAAGGTATTGATGGGGTTATGCCTCTGGGAAAACGAGGTTTATTTTAATTAGGTCCGTGCGAAAGCACGGGGAACCTCCCTCAAAGTACCGGCACTGGCCTGACTGAAAGATTGGCGAACTTGTAAGGTGTAATTAATCCCGGCTAGTCTTACCTTTTAGGGTTTGAAGGAAGATTTGATAAAAACAATGGGAGCCGTCTTGATTAGATAAGATAATAACCAATCTAATCTTTCAAAAAGCGCACGCTAACGCGTTTCCTTCTCTCTCTCTCCAGGCAGCAACCAATGGCACGCCTTAATGAAAATAATAATATGGATGTACCGCTTGTTATGCTGAGCAGGGGAACGTTGATTCCGCTCCAACTTATAAGTGTTATAAGTCTGAGCAGGAAATAGGGGAATATCCAAGTTCACATGCCACCCTAACTAAGAATAAGCATGTTGATGCATCTTCTTCGTGTGTGTCAGTTACCGAGAACTGTTTCTCAGTACACTCTACATCCTGATTATTAGATACCGGATCGGGATCCCATATGTGTAATATGTTGCATGGGCTAAAGAAAGGTAGAGAACTGGGAAAAGGTGATCATTCCTTAAAAGTAGGGAATGGTGCAAGTGTTGCAGTCAAGGCAGTTGGTGAATATCACCTAGTATTACCTAAAGAGAATACTTTGATCTTGAATGAATGTTATTGCGTACCCTCTATGATATGCAATTTAATATCAATTTCTTTATTAGATAAAGAAGGATATAAGTTTGTAGTAGAGAATAATGTTATGAACATTTATCTAAATCAAGTGTTGATTGGGTTTGGTACGTTATGTAACGGTTTAAATGTTCTAAATCAAAATATAGTTCTTAACGTATAGAGCACAAACAAGAGGAAAGTTCAGAAATGAACGAATTCTTCTTGTGGCATTGTAGATTTGGTCATATCAATGCAACACGACTAGCTAAGTTACATAAGGATGGATATTTGAATCCGTTCGAATTTTCATCTTATGAAACTTGCCAGTCATGTCTCAAAGGAAAGATGACCAAAACTCCGTTTACTGGACACGGAGAAAGAGCTTCGGAACTCTTGGGACTCGTATATAGTGATGTATGCGGTCCTATATCTACACATGCCAGGAATGGTTTTTCGTACTTCATTACATTCACCGATGATCTCTCAAGGTTCGGACATGTGTTCTTATTGAAACACAAGTCTGAAGCTTTTGAGAAATTCAAGGAATATAAGTGCGAAGTAGAAAACCAGACGGGCAAAAGTATTAAAATCCTACGATCTGATCGGGGAGGTAAATACTTGAGCGGGGAATTCCTAGACTATTTAAAAGAGAATGGGATTCTCTCTCAGCTTACTCCTCCGTATACACCACAGCACAACAGTGTATCGGAGAAATCGCACCCTATTAGATATGGTGCGCTCTATAATGAGTAATGCTGAGTTACCTATTTCTTTTTTGGGTTATGCGCTTGAGATAGCTGCAAACCTATTGAATAGAGTTCCGACCAAATCTGTGTTAGTTGTATGTATGCCCTAGAGGCCAGTATTGTACATATGATGTATATTATATTGGATGCTTGGACATATATAGAGAGGACTTTCTTGCTCGATATGATAGTATGGTATCCGGTTGCTCTTTATCTTAACATGTATACTTGTCTCTTGATACTGTCTTATGGTTACATGTTGGTAAAGCCCTTAGGATGTATACTTGACTACCAGGACTATGATGCAGATCATACTAGTGGGGCCATGGTAGTCCATAAGTTCATCCTTTAATGTTCCTAGTCGTGGGTGTATCGAGACAGGGCATCGATATACCAAAATAGACTAGCGTATACACTTCTCGACCCATGAGATGGGCGATGGATGATCCCATATCCATTGGTGTTTGACATCAGAGATGGTATACGGGTGCTCAGTGGAGACTGGGTACACTGGACGGACTCGCCGAGAACTCCCAGATGGTATTATACCTCACGTCAGATAGCAGTTCTATGGTGACACTTGTACAGGTTAGTTTGTAGACCCGAGATCGTCATAGAGTCTTGTGTGATTCCCACTGTGCTTTGATTTCCACCTTACCATGTCCAAGAGGGCGTGTAAAATGGTAGTTTTTGGATGCAGTCTAGAGTCACATGGAGGCAATGAGCGATAGGAGAGGTTTCGTCTCTCTCGGTATTGGGAGTTTATGTTGCGCTGTGCTCGATTGGCCATAACAGGGAAGTCCCTGGCCAGGAATGATTTAGATATTTACTGGTAAGTGTTACCAGTAGTTTCTCGACCCATTATGAGCCTCACATCGGCATGACTTATCGGTTATTGGGGTCTGACGTTTACCACCCCTAGACTTGATATGCGACATATCAGACGAGGAGACCGGACTGTACGGCAAGTGTTACCGTCAGGCTTTTGTAGGAGTTGGAGCGGGCTTGCTTGCTGATCTTCTGATCGCTCAATACCCGGGTAGTCGTTATGTCCAGCTAGTACCGCTGACGGCTTGTGGGTGCTTGATGTGATCATCACCTACTGCCGGCGTATTGACGAGTCTTTAGAGTCCTACATAAAGGTTTTACTGGCTCAGGCAAAACGAAATAGGAGCACATATGTGATATGTGCAGGACCGAGAATAATGCGTGTATGTGATACCGTATTCTATTCTCACAACTTTTGTATCGGTCGGTTATATGTGATATAGCCGGGTTATCGAATCAAGTGTTGATTCGATAAGTCGATACATTGAATGTTAGTCGGTTATATGTGATATAGCCGGATTATTAAATCAAGTGTTGATTTGATAATTTAGTGTATAATTGTATATTTGATATACTAATTTACATTAACTAACATTTGCTCACTTAAGTATTTTTTCTCACATGTGCACATTTAATATATATATATGATATATATTAAATTGTGTTCTCTTTTTTGTTTCATGGTTGTTGATATAACATACATGGGTGTATAAGACTTACACCATGCCATTTATGATATTGGGTTTTAATATTTAAAGTAAAAACAAAATTAGTGGAATATTAGTTTAATGCATGAAGCTATTGGAAGCTTGTGGATGCATTGACTAAGTCCATTGGTTTTGTTTTACTTAAGATATTTAGTAACATAACCATCACAATTAGCCATGGTTATGTCTCTACATGAGTTTGTATCTGATACTCACTCACCCATGGTTTACTCACTCACTTGATCATTATCTCATTCTCTTCTTCTTTCTTCATCTTCTTCCTCCAAAAAGAAAAAGAATTCTAGGGTTTGAAAAAGTGATAAAGTTTTATGAGAATAACAATTCTAAAGTGAGCCCACTTCCTATTTCATTATCCTCTACTAGATTAGCACTTTAGTATAGGGTGTTAGCTTCACTAATCTTTCATTAGTGAAGTAGAAGCTTGAGCTAGTATTCCCTCGACGTAGATCATCTTCGGCCTCGAAGACTTCAACCAAGATCGCTCTTTTCCCCTCGTGAAGCCATGCATGAGTCCGGGAGTTCAACGATCGCAACGAAGGGACTACTACAAGGAGCTTTAGAAGTGAAGGACCGATCTATAAAGGTTGTATTTCTATTTCACTTAGAGGTAAAAAGGTTTACTTATGTTTCCGTATTGTTTTCTAGTTAACGATTCTAGTTTAGAGTTCCTTGAAACGGCAATTTTTGAAAATGGCATGGACGATGCATCCCGAAACCTTACTGCCGTCGATAAGAACCCTACAGTGGTATCAGAGCCTAGCTAGAGAATTATACAGATAATGTTAGATTACGAATACGAAACGAACTCCGAAACTTGAAACCCTAAAACTATGTTTCTGTCGATTTTAAAACGAGCTCCTAAAATTTTTCAAACAAGTGCAGAATCATCTTTGAGCAAATATAGGAGCATGGAAGAAAGTTAGGACCCAGTGCTCGGATTTGGACCGCGCACATGGGGAGAAAAACCGGGGTGGCCGGCCCTGGGAAGTCTTCTGGGTCCCAAATTTTTTTCATGCTCTGTGCTCTGGGATTTGGGGTTTCAGGTGTTGTTTATTTTTGCTACTTTTTCATGTGATGATTAACTCAATGCAAAGGCAACTCGGAGTGTTTTGTAGTCATAATTTTAACTGTTTTCGGGTTACTTTAGACGTTGTTAAAAAGTTCAATCGGATGTCAAATACCCGCTTTAACCCTTGCCAGGAAAATTTCCAAGTGTTGGATTTTCCCGTAGTTAATAAGTTTTCAAAGATCATGCAAGTTATTCGATGGACCCTCTAGAAGAATGAAACCCTAACTCGAGATGTGACCACGGAACTGCGACTAAACCTTAGGGTTTATCGTAGTTAGTGACGCCACAAATGAGGCTTAGGTTTGCCCTTCTACGGCTGGTCCATTGGTACTGTAGCGTGTGCTGAATAACTTTAAACTACGCTCAAGTGTTGAGCTTTCTGGGTAATTATGGGTGTTTGTTGATTCGATCGCAATATTTAACATCATCTAGTTTTTTCTGTGACCGTAAGTGTAATATGTGGTGTATCGCCGGTTTCGTTGCTATATGTCAACGACAATTGGGATACGCATATTTACTTACGTTTATGACATGTGATATTATGTGTTGCTGGATATGTTATATTGGATCGTCGCGTTTTGAATAGCCGGGGGTTTTATGTGAGATGAGAGTTTTTATTTTCATTCATTTAAAATTAAATGTATGTAATATTCTTTTATTGGGGCACTTCCGGGTTGAGGTTGAAGTCACCATTGATGTATATTATTTACTTTTCCGCATTAGAATAGCCCCAAGGAGGAGAGCACAAGTAACCGGGTTCTAGAGTCCAGTGGGAGACCAACTCGAGGAGTCGAGTCCGGGTCTCCTAACTCTAGAATTGGTAGGGTTGCTTGCCGCTCTCGTAGGGGTCTAGGGGTGTGGGTTTGGCTATTCATCGTAGCCGTGGAATCCGTGTTTTATACAGGCTCAAAATAAAACACGGACCTCCTAGTATATCCATTATTTCATATGTTTCTTCTGCTGCGATATCTGTGATGTGATCATTTGATATGTAAAGATGGATACTGTATATAGTATATATGATATATTATATAGACGTTACTTATATTTTACACCCGCGCTAGCCCTACCCCGCTATGCCGTTAGTTACCTAACCTAACGGTGCATGACGAGACATCGACGCGAATACGGATGGCATAAGTGTACGTCGTATTTATCTGTGATGTTTAGGTGACTTAAATGATGGGACTTCATTAATGTGATTAATGAAAGAAAAGAAACCTAAAAGATGTTGTAGAATCAAATTTTCAAAAAGGGTAGCTACAGTTTTGCTTTGCATAGTGATATATATGATATATCCTGCACCTTATTCGATGAGGAAAGAGCCGAGATCCCTTCACCGGGAGTGACCTCTTTAGCAAAAACTGGCAGATGCTACAACACTCGGTTTGTCTTTTGATTGCTTTTGGAGTTTTGCTTTGCATAGTGATATATATGATATATCTCGCACCTTATTCGATGAGGAAAGAGCCGATATCTCTTCACCGGGAATGAGCTCTTTAGCAAAACTAATGAAAGCCTCAAAAACACTCCTTTTCAAAATTCACTTATTTCTACAACGATATCAAGTTCATTACGCAATAGGTTTTCAGAAAAACCTGTCGTAGCCCTCCGACATTTCAGATAAGTAATATATAGTATTCATGCTACATTAGTTGGCTTTCGTCAAGGTGTAGTGTGCGGTAGCTATTTACTGCTTATCTGCTGCATATGATGCGATTGGATTAGGGTAGTCATACGGCTTTGTTGGCTTTCGTCAAGGGTCGTGCGGTGGGTTTAATTCAATCAAGAAATGTATGGGTTGAACTTGTCTAGCGGACTATGGTTTGTTGGCTTTTGTCAAGGTCATAGCACGTTAGGGGCAAAATATTATCGGAAATTTCAAGAGTTGAAATTTGCAATGAGATTGCATACCTTCTATGAGATAGTTGAATCCCGATACCCACTGCGAGTAATTGTTACTCTCGGAAGAGTTTTACACAGGACAATTAGCTGATCAAGTAGGTGTCTAAAAAGGTGTCAACGGGATTACACCTCTGGGAAAACGAGGTTTATTTTAATTAGGTCCGTGCGAAAGCACGGGGAACCTCCCTCAAAGTACCGACACTGGCCTGGCTGAAAGATTGGCAAAATTGTAGGGTGTAATTAATCCCGGCTAGTCTTTCCTTTTAGGGTTTGAAGGAAGATTTGATAAAAACAGTGGGAGCCATCCTGATTAGATAAAATAATAACCAATCTGATCTTGCAAGAGCATACGCTAAACTGTTTTCTTCTCTCTCTCCAGGTAGCGACCATATCATGCCTTAATCAAGACAATAATATGGATGTAATTGACCGAACCCGCATGTTATACTGTGCTGGGGAACGTTTGTTCCGTTCTTTCTTATAAAAGTTATAAGACTGAACAGGATTTAGGGGAATACCAGAATTCCCATGCCACCCGAATGAAGAAAGTACATGTTGATGCATTTTCTTCGGGTGTATTCGTTACAGAGAACTGTTTCTCCATTTGCTCTACATCCTGGGTTTTAGATACCGGGTCAGGATCCCATATATGTAATCAGTTACATGGGCTGAGAAAAGGTAGAGAACTTGGAGAAGGTGATAAAGACATCAGGGTTGGAAATGGTGCAATTGTTGCAGCTAAATCCGTTGGGGAATATCACCTTGTATTACCAACTGGTAATACATTGATTCTGAACGAATGCTATTACATGTCGAACCTGATATGCAACATTATATCGGTTTCTTTATTAAGTAAAGAGGGATATAATTTTGTATTACAGGATAATGTTATGAACATTTTTCTGAACCAAAAGTTAGTTGGATCAGGCACGTTGTGCAATGGCATTTATGTTCTAAATCAATTAACAGTTCTGAGTATAACAAACACACACAAGAGGAAAAGTTCAGAATTGAACGAATCCTTCTTGTGGCATTGTAGACTAGGTCGCATCAATGCGACACGGCTAGATAAGTTGCATAAAGATAGATATTTGAACCCGTTCGAATTTTCATCATATGACACTTGCCAGTCATGTCTCAAAAGCAAGATGACCAAAACTCCATTTACGGGACACGGAGAAAGAGTTACTGAACTCTTGGGACTGATACATAGTGATGTATGCGGTCCCATGTCTACACATACCAGGGATGGTTCTTCGTACTTCACTACATTCACTGACGATCTCTCTAGATACGGACATGTGTTCTTGATGAAACACAAGTCTGAAGATTTTGAGAAATTTAAAGAATATAAACAAGAAGTCGAGAACCAAACCGGGAAAAGTATTAAAATCCTTCGATCCGATCGAGGAGGTGAATACTTGAGCAATGAATTCCTGGACTTCCTAAAAGAGAATGGGATTCTCTCTCAGCTGACTCCTCCATATACATCACAACACAACGGTGTATCGGAACGGAGGAACCGCACCCTATTAGATATGGTGCGCTCTATGATGAGCATAGCTGAGTTACCTATTTCCTTCTTGGGGTATGCGCTGGAGAAAGCCATACATCTATTGAATATGGTCCCCACCAAATCTGTGTCTACCACTCCATATAAGATATGGAAGGGGAAGAGGCCATGTCTTAATTATGTTAAAATATGGGGTTGTCCGGCCTATATCAAACGACAAAATCCGGACAAACTCGAAGCACGATCTATTCTATGCAAATTTGTAGGATATCCCAAAAATTCACAAGGGTATATCTTCTACCACACCGAGAAACAAAGGGTGTTTGTTTCACGGCATGCCACCATTTTAGAAAAGGAATTTCTTACAAAAGAGATTAGTGGCCATGAGGTAGAACTGGAAGAGGTTCCAGCTGCAAAAGCTGCAACGGAAGATTTGGTGGAACCAGAGGATTCAGTAGTTCCCGATGAACCCCAGCCACTCCGCCGATCTAGTAGGGTTCCTCACCCACCTGAGAGATACTACGGTTTTCTCATGGATGGTGGGAGCGAGGATTGCATCATGGAGGATGATGACCCAACTAGCTTCGAGCAGGCCATCACGAATGGTGACTCAGTGAAATGGCTGGATGCAATGCGGTCCGAGATGGAATCCATGTACACCAACAAAGTATGGACTTTGGAAGATGCTCCGGAAGGGTTAAAACCCATTGGGAGCAAGTGGATCTTTAAGAAAAAATTTGGTGTAGATGGGAAAGTGGAGACTTTCAAGGCTAGACTTGTTGCAAAAAGTTTTCGTCAACGACCAGGTGTCGATTATGACGAAACCTTTTCTCCAGTGGCTATGCTTAAATCCATCTGGATCATGCTTGCCATCGCTGCATATCATGACTATAAAATCTGGCAAATGGATATTAAGACCGCCTTTCTAAATGGTAATTTATAAGAGAGCGTGTACATGACTCAGCCAGAGGGCTTCGTAGCTAGTGGGAGCAGCGGGAAGGTATGCAAGCTGCTTAAATCCATTTATGGATTAAAGCAAGTATCGCGGGGTTGGAACATCTGCTTTGATGTCGTTATCAAAGAGTTTGATTTTGTCAAAAACGTAGATGAACCTTGTATATACAAGAAGGTGGCAGAGAGTAAAATTGTCTTTCTCGTATTGTACGTGGGCGACATACTCTTGATAGGAAATGATATTCCTATGCTGCAATCGGTCAAGCTCTTCTTATCACAAAGATTCTCAATGAAAGATCTAGGGGATGCCTCCTACATCTTGGCGATTAAGATCTATAGAGATAAATCTAAACGGATACTGGGATTGTCCTAATCCAGGTACATTGACACCATACTAAAGAGGTTTAGTATGGAGCCAAAAAAAAATCGACAGAAAACTGATGCATGAAAAACGCGGTTTTTGGAAAATCCGATCGATCGAACTTGTAAACATGATAGAGCAAGCTAGACTAGGTTAATGGCGTGGCTCTGATACCAGTGTAAGTGCACGGTGGCGCCCCGGCCGTCTGAACGAGGCCAAAATATGGAATATAACTTTTCTATAAACTAGAACCGGCACCACCGCGCACGAAAATCCCGGATCGGGCCATTAATCTAATCCTAGCTAACTAGAGAAGGGGTAGAGAGATATACCGAGCGATCCGTGTCCTTCGGTCTTCTCGTTGTCGTGCCGATCTCCCCGCGGAATCTCCGGTTTTCATCTCCTCATCGGAAGGGCACCACATCGCCGTGTTCTTTTACGGGCTCCCACCTCTCGACCGAGGCAACTCGGGCACGAAGTTGGCGAGCCGACGTGCCCATGAAGTGCTGTAGAATAGTGTGGAACTCTATGTCTCATGGGGTTTACTAGAAGTTGCCTTTTGAGTGGAGGAATGAGATATCAACTTTTGGATGAACAAAGGGATTTTTAGCATGGAAATGAGACTCATTTTTCCACTCCTCAAAATTGGACAGCCCCCTTCCCACTTAGTAGCCGGCCATGTAAAGAAATTGGAGAAAAGAGAGGAATAATACCAAGGGGGTGGATCAATAATGAAAGAGAGAATGATGAGGAGAAATGATCACCCACAAAATCCAACACTCCATCAATCATCATGACTCCAAAGGTCAAGCCATCATGAACAAAAGAAAGTCAATGCATGGTGGAACCATCATGACACTACAACATGCAAATAACACCCTCCACAAAGCTAATTTGCACAATTGCAAATAAGCCTCCTCCACCAATTTTCAGCCAAGGAAAGATACAAAGGAAAATGGCCGAAACGGAATGCAAACTGGCAACTTCAGAAAAACGATCCCGTAATAAATTACAGGAAAACCCCGCTACTGTATATACATACCCGCATTTGTATTCCGACCGAATACAAATGCAATGAGACAAAATCTACACAGTACAATACTAGGATCCGGCTTAAACCAAAGCCCGCTAGTATTATCCGTCCGATCATGATCCGTGCAATACCGCACGTATCTGATCGAACCCTGCCATATCTCCATACGGCCTCTATAGTGTTTCGCCCGAAACTTGAGAAAACGGTCTGTGGGGGACTCTAAAGACTCATCAATACTTTGGTTGTGGATTTAACCACTAGCACGTCAGAGGTATTAGCCTATACGTAACGGGCTACCAGGTATTGACCAAAAGGGACGTCGATGAGCGAACTCATCCTGACACCCTACTGAGCCTGTCAGTGACAATATCCGTACAGTCCGGTCCGTTCGTCAATGAGCATCGCATGGCGGGCCTAGGGGGTTGGTAAAAGTCAGACCCCCAAAAGCGGTACAAGTCGTGTCGGAGTGTAGCCCAAAACACCCTGAGATACTACTGGAATACCTACCAGTAAATCACCTGCCTTGGCCAAGGAATTCTTGTAAGGGCTCTCCTAGACACAGCGCGACCTCACCCCCAATACCGGGAGAGACGAACCCCTGAAAATCCGCTCACTGCCTCCATGTGGCTCGGGACTGTACCCAACTAAAACCTGTTTGCACGTCTCCTTTGAGCGTGGTAGGGTAGTAATCAAAGTACAGTGGGAACTCATACGAGACAAATGACGATCTCAGGTCGATGAACTAACCTGTACACATGTCACCAGGGAACTGCTATCTGACGTCTGGTATAAGACCAACTAGCATGTTCCCGGCGAGTCCTGTCCGGTGTACTCATAACCCAATGAGCACCTGTATACATCTTAGGTGAACCAACTGACACCAGTGGCTTGTGAGACCGGCCACCGCCCCTCGTTGGGGTATCGACTGTATACACTAGTCTATTCTGGAGTATCGATGCCCTGTCTCGAAACACCCACGACTAGGGACCTTTTAAGGATGTGCTTATAGACTACCAGCTCCCACATATATGATCGCCATCATACTGCTGGCTGTCAAGCAAGAATCCTAAGGGATCTATCAACGCGCAATAGTGACCTGTAAGGTCACCTAAAGCAGTACACGATGATAAAGATAAACCAGATAGCATACTATCATCTTGAGTAAGACTGTCCTACCGGTATAGGTCCTCCCTCAATCATTGCAATCACGTGCCTGTGATCCAATAATTGACTCTGAGGGCACTATCTCCAACAATCTCCCACTTGCACTCAAGGCTAATTATTGCGATGTCGCATACTCATAGCCCGTGTGATACCGAACACCCAACTCATCTACTAATCAGTCTCACAAAAATCGTTTGCGAAACTATTGCGTTCGAGGAATAGTCTCAGTGAGTGGATCCGCCCTGATGTTTCTTTCTATGTCTCTCTTAATCTCAAGTTCACGGAGAAACCCATCTCCCGAAATGAGCAATACCTGTCTTAGAATATGTCTGGATATCTGATGGGACCCAGCTCATAAATGAACTCCAAATCCAAACTTCTTAGACTGTATTGTCAACTGAACTTAATCAGTATCCTGCGTCATGCCTCCCTCAGTATCTTCTTGGATCACCTGTCCAAAATACTGCCCCTCATCAGAAGGAAAACTATAACTCTGACGGCCACCCTGTCGTCCAGGTCACCTTGGAAGCCTGGAATGATAACTGTCTCCTGAATGAGGCTGTTGTTATCATATCCCTAAAACATCCACTTATGTTCTAAAACTGCTTCCTAATGTTTCTCCAGGATTGGATCAATATCAACTTATTGCATCTAGTGCAACAACAACATCTGGTGTGGTACTTGACATCTCATGATTGACTCAATTGCCTAAGCAAGTGATCTGCCAATCATGCACATCCCTCTCCTCTTTTGTCTATAAGACACCTTTAGAGAGGGTGACTCCATCACCTGCAGGTACACTACCGTGCCAGGAGTTATCCATTCTAAATACCTTTAGAATGCTGTCTAAGTACCCAGATTGGGACACTTCCTAAATCTAGATCTAAAAGCATAGATCTAGTAACCAAAATGTCTGATATTATATCTATATCCTATGTGAAGAAAAAACTGTGTGACAACCAAAGTATAACTGATCGTAGTATAGGAATTTCACTTCCTACTCTGTGTATGTCATCCAAATACCAGGGCATCACACCCTACTACCTTCTTAACAGATCCATCCCCTATTCTGATGAAGTCAAACTTATGACTGTCACATCAGAAATAGATGATCTATCTCCATTATATCTGCTTTAGTCTAATAATAGACATAAGCCACCTGTCCACCAATGCTTCCGCTGCTCCCACTGACTACGACAACCCTCTGGCAGAGTCATATAGACGTACACTTCTAAAGCTAGTTTAGAACAACGCTATACTCATCCTCCTGCCTGGTCTCACAGTCTGGAACAACAGCAATGGCAAGTCTGGGTAAACAAGAACCTCCCTGTCACCGTCTTTGAGCATACCGAAGTACCTCTCGAGTGCCTGAGGTTGCCCACCATATCTGCGGAGTGGCTAATGGAATGTCAAACCAGATTGAATCTTTAGGTTCTTATCAAATTTTCAGTAATCGTTTGCGGTTCTAGAATCACTTCCAGTTCTACCATACTCCCACTACTGTTTTCTGAAAATATCCATTTTACTTAAAACTGTGGCGAGTCAAGAAGAATATCACTATTGATCTTCCAGATGGTAGAAAGTCAACCCTCGTCATAGCCTGGGTCAACCTACAAACAGCCATTACAGAAACATGCCTTGAGTTATCCAGAGTCTGGTTTTATGCATAAGCCGGACAACTCCCCGTACCTTAACATCGTTAAGATATGAACTGTTCTATATCCAATACAGAAACAGAGGCACTGATTTAATTGAACCAGATTCAAATCATGCAGCTGTCTCCAGTGCATGTCAACTAAATGGAGAGAGGCCGATCAGCATTACTCAACTTTGGAGTGCTTCCACTTATGAGTAACCTGAAAGAGAAGCAAGTTCTCTTAATATCCATTACTATCAACTGAATACCATACGCAAGTATCTACATCTTCGATCACCTTGAAAAATCCTGATACTTGCAATACCTGGTTATCTACTTTACTCTTATACCTATAACTTCTCAAAACTCGGACCTTGTGTTTCTACGAAACACCTGTCTAAAACCTAGAGAAGTCATAAGTAAATCGAATATAGTACGAGGACCATCCCCTCTGTCCTAATGGACACTGGACAATATACAATACTCTGTACAAATCCCTTGAGTCTAATAATTCACTCCATGTGTGTCGTAGGTTGAAAACTGTACTTATGGTTAAGAAGAATTACACCGATGTTTTAATGCTCCTTACCTAACCATCAACTGATATAGGTAAATGTCATGGACATAATTTCAAAAAGGTATATCTCACTCTATAAAAATAGACGTACAGATAGATCAATTTGAAATTGGTGCATAACAACGGATATTCAAAACCAAATATTTGCCGTCCGGCAAACAACCCAGGTGATTTCCTCAAATATCACCAATTACAACGAATTCCGATATAATGAGGATGATCACCCAATTCCTAATAACTTACTCCCACTCATCATCTGTAAAACCAAACAGATGTGAGAATCATACCTGGTAAATACATACCCTGGAGCAAGTGTCTAATTGGGAAATCAGTTTTCCTTTAACAGTACACAGTGAAACTGAAACATGTAAATGTTTCGTGGGGTATCCTGGTATTCCTAGTAATGCCTCTTCCATTATCAGATTCACATCTATAACCGTATATTTCTTTGCCATCTCTCCAAATCCCTTCATTTGTCTTTAGTCATTACCTTCTGTACTCCCCTTTAGGCTAAATGGTTTTCTTCCTTCCCTACCGTTCGGCACCAGCCTAAGCGTAATGGGTGTACTGTCCTAATCCTAGGAGCACTCGCAACGCAAGAGAAGGTGATGATAAAAGACAACCGAATAAACCTTACTCCTATTTCTCCTGAACCAGAATCCATCCCCGAACTGGAATAAGTTCCTTTCGAGTTCGTATATAACCATACGATAGAATATCCAATAAACTGTGGATCTTCGTAGTGATACGGAGTGTCCTGGAGAAATACAAAAGTGAAGTGGGAGTGGTAATGAAATACTTGGTTTGGTCATGAATAGCAGTCGCAATTTACTTTGCTCTCTTACTAATCCCTTTATTTGTCTTTACTTAATACCTTCTGTACACCGTTTAGGCTAATTGGTTTTCTTCATTCCCTACCGGTCGGCACCTGCCTATGGTTTGGAAGAAGACTATCCAATTTGCGTAATAGGTGTACTGTCCTAATCCAAGGAACACCCGTAACCTGAGAGAAGGTAAAAGGAAAAGACAACTGAATAGTCCTATTCGTTTTCTCCAGAACCGAAAACCATCCTCGAATAAATTCCTTCGAGTTCGTATATAACCATACGATGGTTTTATCCAATGGAAGTGTACGCTCGTAGTAATACGGGGTGTTCTGGAGAAAAGGGTAAAAGTAGGAGTGGCAATAAGGTATGCAACTCTGACAATCCAAAAGCCAGTGTTTAAGAAGGTTCGGTTAATTTTGGTCACTGAGTCATAGTCTTAGGGTCAGGTCGTGGTCGCTGCCAAAGAGAGAGAGAAAAGAAACACTCAGCGTGCACTCTAACCTAGATCAGAATGGTTACCAATTTATCTAATCAGTAAACCTCCCACTGTACCGTCAAATTCTCCTCCAAACCTGAAAGAAGAATTAGTCGGGATCACCCGAAGAGTAAACCAACTCATCAATAAGAATCGGGATCCAACTATCATCGCATGATAACGTGACAGAATCCGCTCACGTTATCACACTCCAGAAGGTATGCGCATATCTGGCAAGTTTCAGTTTCTTTAGAAACTCCCGATGTGATTTTTGCCCCATGCTCTTATGACCTTGGCGTGAGGTCAAAATGTCTTAAGTCACATGTCAAGTTCTACCCATCATTATCCAGGTTAATTTGAACCCACCCGTACCTACCCTTGACGTAGGCCAAAATGGCAGTACGACTGTCTCAAACCAACGCATTCTATCTATGCAACAGATAAATATCCGGCAGCTACCAATCACTATGCCTTGGAGTGAGGTCAAAATACATAGCTTGAATACTACCGAATATTTAACTGAAATGATGGAGGGCTACGAATGGTTTTTGGCGAAAAAGCTTTAACGTAATGAACTTGATATCGTTGAAGAAACCGGATAGCTTTTATAAAAATATAGTGACGAAAACCTTTGCTAAAGAGGTCACTCCCGGTGAAGGGATCTCGGCTCTTTCCCCGTAGAATGAGGTGCAGGATATTCCAACTGAATACCACGATGCAAAGCAAAAGTAATCGGCTATAGTGAAGTTATTGCCCTGACGCAAACTTCTGTCCAAGGGGTCACTCCCGGTGAAGGGATCTCGGCCCTTGCCTCGTCAACTGAGGTGCTGGATATTCATAACCGAATACCACTGTGCAAAACAAAAGAGAACGTCCTTGCAATAACAGCTTTTGAAAAATTGTTCCAACAACATCAGAATAGGTTTGTTTAACTTGCATTGATCCGAATCAATGCAGTCCCATCAATAGATCGCACCAATAAAGAACGAAAATAATGATGTATGTATATGCCATCCGCATTCGCCACTGGTTCTCGTCATTACCCGTTAGGTTACTTAACTAACGACAGATCGGGGACTGGACTAGCGCAGATGCAAAACATATACAACACCTACTAGTATATATATCAATATATAATATTCGCTCAAGGCATGATAAAATGCAACATCACAGAAATGTAATAAGCATTACAGAACAATACAGATATCTGGGATCCCCGGGTTTCATAGAGCCACTACTGAAACACGACGTTCCCCTGGTCGTGTGGATAGCCTGTGCAATGAAATCCTAGACCCCTACGGGTGCGGCAAGTTACCCGCCAAAACCTGAAGTGAGGCAGCCCCCTTCAGCAACGTGAATGGACCACCCAGCACTTCACGGAATCCGGTTGTAACGTTTTGAAAATCGTTTCGGTGAAATTTCGGAAAATCGGTAAAATGAGGGGGTTTTCTGTAAAAAGTCAAAATACAAATATTTTTATTATAAAATTAAATATACATATTCTAGCTACATAATTACTAGTATTTGATGTTTATTGAGCCATTGGTGAAATTTCAAATTTTCTGAAAAATTTTCCGAAATTAATTATTTTAATATTATTTTAAGCCGTCACTAATACATTTAATTAGGGAAAATTACAAATTGGAATGAGTTGAAACAAATTTTGTGCATCATATCACATTAAACAAAATTTTATCATGTGGTTTTTGAAATGAAATGGTTTGCCAAAACGGTTTAGAAAATATCGAAGAAAAAGGGCTTAAATGGTGAAATATAGCTAAATAGAATTGGGGTATGGTTGCATGTAGCTTAATATTCCTCATATACACACACACACCCTCACCCTCTCCCCTATTAGGGCTGAATTCAGCAGCCCCCCCCCCCCCTCATCTCCTCACTTAAAAGTCAAAGGAAACCAAGAAAAGAAAAGGAAAAAAAAAAAAAAAAAAGGAAAAGATGTTTAAGTGTTGACTTGAGATATGGCTCCTTTGACCTTACCAACACCCCCACCTCACTCTCTCTCCTCCTCCCTCAAAAATTCTGGCCGAAACTCCTCCCTCTTGCTGCCCCCATTTTTTCTCCTCTCATTTCATCACAAAAAAAATCATCAAAATGCTTCAAATCCCTACAAATTCAAAGCAAAAATCAAAATCTACTCACTACCCATTATTCCTTGGCTATACTATTATGGATCTTGGTGATAAGTTGGCATTTTGGAGACATGTTGCATGTGGGATCTCATAATCTTTGAGGTATAACTCTTTGTCCCATGGTTTGATTGTGGATTAGTTGCTTAATTAAAGTTGTTAGGTGTTTAATTGTGGGTTATTTGAGAGGTTGGAAATTTCTAGTGAGAATTTTGATTGAGTTAGGGTTTTGTTGTGGAATTGGGTTGTGATCAATTGTGCATGGATATGTGATGTGAATTAACATCTTAAACCTTGTTGAAAGCTGATCTAGTTGTTTATTACAACCATTTCTTATAAATGCCCTAATTAAGCTAGTTTGCTAACTAGAGTTTTTGAAAAATTATCAAATGCTTAGATTAAAATATAATTAAGTTTTCATGTCATTATAAATATTATATTGAGTGGTTTAATGCTTTTAGTTTATGAAAATCCAAGTTAAATTGTTGTTTGTGCATTTTTGCTATAAATTGTTAAAATTTGGGTATATTGTAAACTAAAATTTTGGGGTTAATGAAATTTATTGGGATTAAATTATAGAAATTGTTTTTATGACTTATCTAAGATATTTAATATGTATTATGGCCACTAGATTTGTTTAAACGTCGAGTTTTGTACTAAAACGGGTAATATTGCTTGCTAGATTTTCGGAAAAATGGCTTTTAAAGTGAGTTTGGAATTTTTGTGAATTTTAACCCATTTTATATTATAATTAGTGTTCGTGAATGTGCAAATGAGTGTATTTGGGTTTTTCTCTATGGTTTGACGTTTGTACATCAACATCGAGGGTTGGTTTGACTATTCTTGCATGCGTAGGCAATAGGTTTTGACCTATGCGTGATACGCGAGCCGATTTGATTTTCGTATGCCGTTTCGATTTCGAATTTGGTTTTAATGCGATACGGTGCGTTATGATATGTAGGTAACCCATGTGGACTTCGAGACGACAAGTAAGCGCGTGGCGACGTCGGTACCGGCGAGCGAGGACCAGATAAGTAGATTTATATCTACGGGGAGAAGTCGGGTGGATGGCGTATAGCACCCCCGCAGTCCGTAGTATAGTTCATATATATATGTTTATATAGGTGTTTTATGATACGAGAATGTTTATTCATGATATGTTTATGTGTTCATGGATTACCTTTGGGTTAGTTGCGAAACCGTAGAATAGTTGTTATACCCACATACGCACACACAGACTTGCATACATTACTTTCTTATGCGTAGATGGGGATGTGTATATATGTATATATGCGTGGGTATGGGACTATGCATATATACATTCATATACATATGCATGGATAATGAGGATAGTACTTGGGATTTAAGATGAGTCGATGAAATTTGATTTGAGACCGTGAGATCGGTGATATGGCAGGGTTCGTATTTGAGATACGACATGACGTTGTAGCGGGTCTTTGACGTAGTGTTTCACACACGTGCATGCATACTTAGGCGGTATCAGTATTGTACTAGACGTAGATCAGTACCCCGATCATGATATTTGATAAAGAGGATACCAGATGAATAGTATGATGAATGTGATATTGACCCGTACCCTGATTTGGGATGCCGTACGACGGATTTACGTACGAGCTATATATTGATGATTGATCCGCACTCTTGACTTGGGATGTCTGATTATAGATATGGTATCGGATATGATATTATTGAGGCGGGATCACCGACTATACATATACATGTATGTATATGTATCGACTCAGATGATAGGCGGTTTTCTTACCTGTAGTTCAGCTTGTTAGTTCAGCCGTATAGTTTAGTGTAGTTGTTAGATTAGATTAGACTCCTACCTATTTCAAAACTAGCGGATCGTGGGTATTTTAAAAGACAGGTCAAGGGATCTACGGATATTTCAAAAGACGTATACTTTCTTAAAACCACCGTAGCCCCTATTTTCAAAACCCCACGATTCGTGTTATTTCATATGGCACCATTGTTTAATATTTAGCTCCCGCTCATTTTGGTTGCTCGCTCCGCATCGCATACTTACATTGCTATTTCATATTGCACTGTTGATATTATGCTGTTAGGACACCAGCACCATTACCGATGATGCGTATGTACCACGTACACTTACTTGCCGGCTCACACACATCTTCATCGGTAATTGCCATGTCACGTACACCTTAGAAAATATTATTGCTTGACTTAGCTTGTTAGTTAGTAGTTTGACATGATATTAGTGTACTTGTCTTATATGCTAGTTTAGACATTGTAGTTATTACTTGCTACTTCATACATACTGTTATTCATTGTTATGCCGTATTCATGGATTCTCATGCCTATATTCATGGGTTTATATGCTATTGATGATTTGGATTCGGATTTCTATGAGATTTTCTGGATTTGGGGGAAAAACCGCAAAACTTGTATAAGCTTCTTTCCTCTCTTTTAAATAAAAAGTGCGGTTTTCCCATGATGTATAAGTCGTCCACCATGAGTTTGCTGATGGATTTCGAGACCCGATTCGAGGAGATGGATGAACCGTTTCGGGTACATGGTGGGCCCGGTGCGGTATCCCGGGGCAAGAAGATCGTGTTGTTGACGTTGAGCCTGTGCAGGGGAGCACGACCGACCGGTGATTTTACCCGACGCGTCGGATATCCGGAGGATACCGTCGTGGTCATGAGATGGATGGTAGGGGTCGGCCTGAACTGACGGCGCCCTAGTCATTGTGATTGAGACATTGAGATTTCGAGATATTGAGGTACAGAGACTGTGATACAGAGATATCGAGATATTGGGATTACGTTTTGTGCTGATGCTAGGCACTGTTTTATGCTGATTTCATTATGATACCTCATTTTAAAAATACAGAAATCTCACTGATTTATGAAAGCAGTTTTCTTCAGTACATGCATTCTGTTTCATGCATTCATACATCATCCATATGATATATTGCTACCTGAGGCACTGACACGGGCATATGGAATTACACTTGGGTTAGATATTTACCCTAGTCATTGTTATAGACTGCTGGTTATATTTGAGGATATATTATGATCATATGACCTAGGATTGCGTTGTTCATGCGACTTCTGTTCGTAAATGTTTTTCTATTCACAAGTTGGCAACTCACCCCCGTTGTGCCCCAGTTTCTTGCAGGTTTGCCGTACAGGTTTCATTACGGCTTTGCGGGCACAGTTTCGTTCGAGTGACTTGCTAGTAGGTGGGTTTATTGGTATCGTACCCATCATATTACCTTGTATAATATTATTCAGTTGTATCTAGTAAATTCCATCAACCAAACATGTATTTATTTTTGAGATAGAGACCAGTGATGTTATTATTTCGACCTTAGAGTCACGCGTTTTATTTCTTGTGGTTTTGAGTTTCCTTTTGAGTTTTGATCCTCGCCCTTGGCGTTGTATATTATATTGCTTGTGTGGTTGTGACCGTCGATTGACGAAGAGCTAGCTCCCGCTTGGGGATGCCTTTTTATTGATTTCGTATACTATTCATGTTATATCCCGTTTGGGGGCCAGTATTTACAAAGGAGACTCTGCCGAAATTTTCAGAAAATACTTGATGTTTTTAAACAAAAACGCATAATTCGGCTTATGCTATTAAAACTACTTGTTTTAAGTTGGTTTTCCTTCACTCTACTACTTTTCTTGGTTTGGATTTCTGGGTTCTCGGCTTACTTAGATTACGTACGCCTCGAGACGTTCGTAGTTTAAGTGCCGGTCATGTTTCGTACTTTCGGGACGTGACAAAGTTGTTATCAGAGCGTTAGGTTTTACCTTCGGAGCGTATGATGACCCTTGGTTGATGGAATAGGTGACTAAAGCAGAGTGACGTACCGTGGGTATGTTCCGCGGCATACTTACGATACGCTACTCCACTTAAGAAGCCTTAGGATGTAAATTTCTTTGTTCTGTATTATATTCATTCCTGATTTAGCCTCATCGGTATCAGTTATGGTTTTGCTGCCACGATTACGGGCAGGGAGAGCTACGGCTAGAGTTGCGGTTAGCACGAGCTCATTATGAACGAGGGCTGACCAGGACGTGATTCCGGCGATACACGATTGCAAAGATGTGTTTTTTTATTGTGATTTCGTGCCACGAGCGTTTGATGCATTGCTATATGAGATTACTCGGACGTGCCGATTTGCACTAGAGGGTTGAGCCACTGATAGGGCCAGCCAGATTTTGATGACCGTTGACGTATGGCTTATTCATGACGATTGAGGCACTGTTCAGCGTGCAAACGAATGAGCCAGTTGTTGCTGCGAACGACGAGATATCGCCCCAGATGTTGGAGCTTTCGCAGTACGAGTTGTACTAAGAGATGATAGAAGGTCGCTAGTCATCGAGGATGAATGGCTAGGGTATGTGGTTCGTTCACTACCCCGATGCGAGATCATCAGATAGATTGATTCCAGCTAGAGATGACTTCACGCGGAGACGTTGAGAGTCGACAGAGACGATCGAGTGTCAGAGACCTATTATTCCAAGTTTAAAGTTTTCGGAAAGACATGCAGGCAATTCTATGGTCCCTCTAGAAGAATGAAACCCTAAATCGACATAATGACCGTGTGAAAGCCTTTGAACCTTAGGGTTTATGGCAGTTCCGCGGCGCCATTAGTGAGGCTTGGGTTTGCCCTTCTACGGCTGGACCATCGATGCTGTGGTACATACTCGATACTATTATATTGTACCCAAGATGTTGAGCTCTTTGGGGATTATGAGGTTTTGACGAATCGATCGGATAGTTCGACTTCATTCAGATGCTAGGTGGTGAGATGCGTTTCTTGGGAGACTCCAGATACGAGGATAGCCGTTGGAGCTCAATCCATGCAGCCCCGACGAGACGAGTCCGAAGCAGTCATGATGAGTATGCAGCCGTTCCGAAGCAAGAAGTAGATGTAATAAAGGGCGATGACTTCCAGACAGTTAGGCAGAGACGAGACTTGGAAGAGACCTTGAGCAGGAATCCTTCCAGGCCGCTGCTGCAATGATATTTGCACCCAGGATCAGATGTGTCACGTGCATTCAGAGAGCCAGAGGCTGATGCCAGTGATATGCTGCCTTGACAGGGCCGATGAGCCGCTGGATCGTGAGATTGGTAATCCACGGAGAAGACTTGGACCCAGGAGTGGTCATGTTATGCACACCAGCAGGCCAGAGTTCAGGATCGCCGACGAGATACGTTATGAGTGATTACGACAGTTGGCCAGAGATTCTTAGAGGGTGTACTTGAGCGGGAGTATTCCTCCACACTTGATTTCGATGTTTTGGGCGATCTATTCACATGACTGATTTTGATGATTGAGTTTCATGGTATTTGTTTTCATGGACCATGGTTGCACCTATTGAGTATTTACGATTTTGCACAGTTGTTTCACTTGATATCGCTTTCGTGCCTTGGTTTCTCATGTTTATGATTTTATGGGCTTCATACGGTTGAGTTGATTCCGTGCGTATGCACGCACACGATTTGGTTTTTGCACTCGGTATAGTTCACATATGGTGCAGTGCAGTGATTCGTATTTTGTGCACTTGGATGCAATGGGCTTTGATTTCGAGGGTGATACTCGATATTTGTTTTGTGCATTTTATGAACCTGATTGGATTTTGCGCGTGTTCGACGCTTGATATTGGATTTCATGATTTCGTGCATGATGAATGCACCGGATTTGGATTTTTAGCTCATGTCGGGCGAATGTTATGAGATGCGATTTTGGTGCACACCAGATGCACTAAATCGAGATTTTTCGTGCATGTCAGATGCACCTGATTTAGCTGTCAGGCACACATGTTGCCTATGACCGATGTTGTGTGCACACCCGTTGCACCTTGATGTTGTTTCTGTGCATATGTATGGCACATTCATGGATTTTGATTTCCGTGCGCACCGGACGCACAGGGTTTTCATATGCACTTTTGGGATTGATTCCTATGGAGCAGTACATTTTCATGATATTGCGATTTGTTTCGTACTGAGCAGGACTAGTCAGAGAACAGTACCAGAGTGTGTTTTGCATGCATTTCCTTCAGATATTTAAATGTATAGTTCCGAATTATAGCATATCGGTTTTGCTTTGGATTTGGCATTCGTGTCTTCACCTTGACTCCGATGATTGCAGGATGCTTGACGGAGTTTTGATTTTGAGTTATATGCTCATTTTTCATGCGCATGCGCTGCGCTACGATTTGTTTTATGTATTTACGATTTCGGAGCCCCGACGACTCTGCGCTACGATTTGTTTTATGTATTTACGATTTCGGAGCCCCGACGACTTGATGGTTTTGGCTTAGATGTTTTAGTATTTGGGGGGAGAGTTTTAATTTAAATTTAGGGACCGAATTTCTTTAAGGGGGGAAGATTGTAACATTTTGAGAATCGTTTCGGTGAAATTTCGGAAAATCGGTAAAATGAGGGGGTTTTCTGTAAAAAGTCAAAATACAAATATCTTTATTATAAAATTAAATATACATATTCTAGCTACATAATTACTAGTATTTGATGTTTATTGAGCCATTGGTGAAATTTCAAATTTTCTGAAAAATTTTCCGAAATTAATTATTTTAATATTATTTTAAGCCGTCACTAATACATTTAATTAGGGAAAATTACAAATTGGAATGAGTTGAAACAAATTTTTTGCATCATATCACATTAAACAAAATTTTATCATGTGGTTTTTGAAATGAAATGGTTTGCCAAAACGGTTTAGAAAATATCGAAGAAAAAGGGCTTAAATGGTGAAATATAGCTAAATAGAATTGGGGTATGGTTGCATGTAGCTTAATATTCCTCATATACACACACACACCCTCACCCTATCCCCTATTAGGGCTGAATTCAGCAGCCCCCCCACTCATCTCCTCACTTAAAAGTCAAAGGAAACCAAGAAAAGAAAAGGAAAAAAAAAAAGAAAAAGAAAAAGATGTTTAAGTGTTGACTTGAGATATGGCTCCTTTGATCTTACCAACACCCCCACCTCACTCTCTCTCCTCCTCCCTCAAAAATTCTGGCCGAAACTCCTCCCTCTTGCTGCCCCCATTTTTTCTCCTCTCATTTCATCACAAAAAAAATCATCAAAATGCTTCAAATCCCTACAAATTCAAAGCAAAAATCAAAATCTACTCACTACCCATTATTCCTTGGCTATACTATTATGGATCTTGGTGATAAGTTGGCATTTTGGAGACATGTTGCATGTGGGATCTCATAATCTTTGAGGTATAACTCTTTGTCCCATGGTTTGATTGTGGATTAGTTGCTTAATTAAAATTGTTAGGTGTTTAATTGTGGGTTATTTGAGAGGTTGGAAATTTCTAGTGAGAATTTTGATTGAGTTAGGGTTTTGTTGTGGAATTGGGTTGTGATCAATTGTGCATGGATATGTGATGTGAATTAACATCTTAAGCCTTGTTGAAAGCTGATCTAGTTGTTTATTACAACCATTTCTTATAAATGCCCTAATTAAGCTAGTTTGCTAACTAGAGTTTTTGAAAAATTATCAAATGCTTAGATTAAAATATAATTAAGTTTTCATGTCATTATAAATATTATATTAAGTGGTTTAATGCTTTTAGTTTATGAAAATCCAAGCTAAATTGTTGTTTGTGTATTTTTGCTATAAATTGTTAAAATTTGGGTATATTGTAAACTAGAATTTTGGGGTTAATGAAATTTATTGGGATTAAATTATGGAAATTGTTTTTATGACTTATCTAAGATATTTAATATGTATTATGGCCACTAGATTTGTTTAAACGTCGAGTTTTGTACTAAAACGGGTAATATTGCTTGCTAGATTTTCGGAAAAATGGCTTTTAAAGTGAGTTTGGGGTTTTTGTGAATTTTAACCCATTTTATATTATAATTAGTGTTCGTGAAAGTGCAAATGAGTGTGTTTGGGTTTTTCTCGATGGTTTGATGTTTGTACATCAACATCGAGGGCTGGTTTGACTATTCTTGCATGCGTAGGCGATAGGTTTTGACATATGCGTGATACGCGTGCCGATTTGATTTTCGTATGCCGTTTCGATTTCGAATTTGGTTTTAATGCGATACGGTGCATTATGATATGTAGGTAACCCATGTGGACTTCGAGACGACAAGTAAGCGCGTGGCGACGTCGGCACCGGCGAGCGAGGACCAGGTGAGTAGATTTATATCTATGGGGAGAAGTCGGGTGGATGGCGTATAGCACCCCCGCAGTCCGTAGTATAGTTCATATATATATGTTTATATAGGTGTTTTATGATACGAGAATGTTTATTCATGATATGTTTATGTGTTCATGGATTACCTTTGGGTTAGTTGCGAAACCCTAGAATAGTTGTTATACCCACATACGCACACACAGACTTGCATACATTACTTTCTTGTACGTAGATGGGGATGTGTATATATGTATATATGCGTGGGTATGGGACTATGCATATATACATTCATATACACATGCATGGATAATGAGGATAGTACTTGGGATTTAAGATGAGTCGATGAGATTTGATTTGAGGCCGTGAGATCGGTGATATGGCAGGATTCGTATTTGAGATACGACATGACGTTGTAGCGGGTCCTTGACGTAGTGTTTCACACACGTGCATGCATACTTAGGCGGTATCAGTATTGTACTAGACGTAGATCAGTACCCCGATCATGATATTTGATAAAGAGGATACCAGATGAATAGTATGATGAATGTGATATTGACCCGTACCCAGATTTGGGATGCCGTACGACGGATTTACGTACGAGCTATATATTGATGATTGATCCGCACTCTTGACTTGGGATGTCTGATTATAGATATGGTATCGGATATGATATTATTGAGGCGGGATCACCGACTATACATATACATGTATGTTTATGTATCGACTCAGATGATAGGCGGTTTTCTTACCTGTAGTTCAGCTTGTTAGTTCAGCCGTATAGTTTAGTGTAGTTGTTAGATTAGATTAGACTCCTACCTATTTCAAAACTAGCGGATCGTGGGTATTTTAAAAGACAGGTCAAGGGATCTACGGATATTTCAAAAGACGTATCCTTTCTTAAAACCACCGTAGCCCCTATTTTCAAAACCCCACGATTCGTGTTATTTCAAATGGCACCATTGTTTAATATTTAGCTCCCGCTCATTTTGGTTGCTCGCTCCGCATCGCATACTTACATTGCTATTTCATATTGCACTGTTGATATTATGCTGTTAGGACACCAGCACCATTACCGATGATG
The DNA here is from genome assembly GCA_030015575.1 of Agapanthus africanus. Taxonomy (NCBI): domain Eukaryota; kingdom Viridiplantae; phylum Streptophyta; class Magnoliopsida; order Asparagales; family Amaryllidaceae; genus Agapanthus; species Agapanthus africanus. The sequence goes on along the minus strand of CM057345.1, from coordinate 152,987,726 downwards.
CGTATGTACCACGTACACTTACTTGCCGGCTCACACACATCTTCATCGGTAATTGCCATGTCACGTACACCTTAGAAAATATTATTGCTTGACTTAGCTTGTTAGTTAGTAGTTTGACATGATATTAGTGTACTTGTCTTATATGCTAGTTTAGACATTGTAGTTATTACTTGCTACTTCATGCATACTGTTATTCATTGTTATGCCGTATTCATGGATTCTCATGCCTATATTCACGGGTTTATATGCTATTGATGATTTGGATTCGGATTTCTATGAGATTTTCTGGATTTGTGGGAAAAACCGCAAAACTTGTATAAGCTTCTTTCCTCTCTTTTAAATAAAAAGTGCGGTTTTCCCATGATGTATAAGTCGTCCACCATGAGTTTGCTGATGGATTTCGAGACCCGATTCGAAGAGATGGATGAACCGTTTCGGGTACATGGTGGGCCCGGTGCGGTACCCCGGGGCAAGAAGATCGTATTGTTGACGTTGAGCCTGTGCAGGGGAGCACGACCGACCGGTGATTTTACCCGACGCGTCGGATATCCGGAGGATACCGTCGTGGTCATGAGATGGATGGTAGGGGCCGGCCTGGACTGACGGCGCCCTAGTCATTGTGATTGAGACATTGAGATTTCGAGATATTGAGGTACAGAGACTGTGATACAGAGATATCGAGATATTGGGATTACGTTTTGTGCTGATGCTAGGCACTGTTTTATGCTGATTTCATTATGATACCTCATTTTAAAAATACAGAAATCTCACTGATTTATGAAAGCAGTTTTCTTCAGTACATGCATTCTGTTTCATGCATTCATACATCATCCATATGATATATTGCTACCTGAGGCACTGACACGGGCATATGGGATTACACTTGGGTTAGATATTTACCCTAGTCATTGTTATAGACTGCTGGTTATATTTAAGGATATATTATGATCATATGACCTAGGATTGCGTTGTTCATGCGACTTCTGTTCGTAAATGTTTTTCTATTCACGAGTTGGCAACTCACCCCCGTTGTGCCCCAGTTTCTTGCAGGTTTGCCGTACAGGTTTCATTACGGCTTTGCGGGCACAGTTTCGTTCGAGTGACTTGCTAGTAGGTGGGTTTATTGGTATCGTACCCATCATATTATCTTGTATAATATTATTCAGTTGTATCTAGTAAATTCCATCAACCAAACATGTATTTATTTATGAGATAGAGACCAGTGATGTTATTATTTCGACCTTAGAGTCGCGCGTTTTATTTCTTGTGGTTTTGAGTTTCCTTTTGAGTTTTGATCCTCGCCCTTGGCGTTGTATATTATATTGCTTGTGTGGTTGTGACCGTCGATTGACGAAGAGCTAGCTCCCGCTTGGGGATGCCTTTTTATTGATTTCGTATACTATTCATGTTGTATCCCGTTTGGGGGCCAGTATTTACAAAGGAGACTCTGCCGAAATTTTCAGAAAATACTTGATGTTTTTAAACAAAAACGCATAATTCGGCTTATGCTATTAAAACTACTTGTTTTAAGTTGGTTTTCCTTCACTCTACTACTTTTCTTGGTTTGGATTTCTGGGTTCTCGGCTTACTTAGATTACGTACGCCTCGAGACGTTCGTAGTTTAAGTGCCGGTCATGTTCTGTACTTTCGGGACGTGACACCGGTAACTTAGGCACCCCTCCTTGGGTCAACCTGTACCCCCTACGAGTGCGGCGAATAGCCCGCCAATTCTAGAGTGAAGCCCCCTCCGTCTCAATGCCATGAGATGCGGGCCCGTTGCCCTCTAGAATCCGGCTATCCGTGCACCCCTCCGTGGGGTAATCCTAGTACAGAAAGTAAAATATACATACAATGGGTATATCGACCTCAGCCCGGTCGTGCCCCAAAAGAATAATATACAAACAGGCAGTGATGGCAGTCCACATATCGGACGCTCGCCCTGCAATATCAAATGTACATAATACTACCAAACTGTACTAACATTGCATCCAGGCTATCCACCATGACAATCCGCAACATCACAGCACAACACAGAACATCAACGTGAATGTCACGTTCGCAAATCCGTCTAAAAGGGCTATAGCAGTTAGACAGGATTTACCAATCAAATGAAATTCACGGTCGCAAAAATAATGTAAATACTGTGAACTAACATGTTTAAAATTTTCGATCGACTAAATTTTCCTGAGTGGGCCCCAAGCACTACTGTAGCACTCAAAGAAAATCTAAGCCCAAAAATAATATTCCAAAAACCCTATTTTCAACTCAGGAGCTCTCTGTAAAATTTTGGTGCACTGAACAGTAAATGTGGCGGCGGCACCGCGGCCCAAGCATGGGTTTGGCCGCGGTTCCGCGGTGGAATAGTGTGTTCACGCGACCAAATTTTCATAGAATGTTTAGAATTCCCTGCACGTATTTCTTCAATGTATTGAAAAAATTTTGGAGCCAAAAAAAATTCGACAGAAAACTGATGCATGAAAATCGCGGTTTTTGGAAAATCCGATTGATCGAACTTGTAAACATGATAGAGCAAGCTAAACTAGATTAATGGCGTGGTTCTAATACCAGTGTAAGTGCACGGCGGTGCCCCGGCCGTCTGAACGAGGCCAAAATGCGGAATATAAAACTTTTCTATAAACCAGAACCGGCACCACCGCGCACGAAAATCCCGGATCGAGCCATTAATCTAATCCTAGCTAACTAGAGAAGGGGTAGAGAGATATACCGAGCGATCCGTGTCCTTCGGTCTTCTCGTCATCGTGCCGATCTCCCCGCGGAATCTCCGGTCTCCATCTCCTCGTCGGAAGGGCACCACATCGCCGTGTTCTTTTACGGGCTCCCACCTCTAGACCGAGGCAACTCGGGCACGAAGTTGGCGAGCCGACGTGCCCAAGAAGTGCTGTAGAATAGTGTGGAACTCTATGTCTCATGGGGTTTACTAGAAGTTGCCTTTTGAGTGGAGGAATGAGATATCAACTTTTGGATGAACAAAGGGATTTTTAGCATGGAAATGAGACTCATTTTTCCACTCCTCAAAATTGGACAGCCCCCTTCCCACTTAGTGGCTGGCCATGTAAAGAAATTGGAGAAAAGAGAGGAATAATACCAATGGGGTGGATCAATAATGCAAGAGAGAATGATGAGGAGAAATGATCACCCACAAAATCCAACACTCCATCAACCATCATGACTCCAAAGGTCAAGCCATCATGAACAAAAGAAAGTCAATGCATGGTGGAACCATCATGACACTACAACATGCAAATAACACCCTCCACAAAGCTAATTTGCACAATTGCAAATAAGCCCTCCTCCACCAATTTTCAGCTAAGGAAAGATACAAAGGAAAATGGCCGAAACGGAATGCAAACTGGCAACTTCAGAAAAACGATCCCGTAATAAATTACAGGAAAACCCCGCTACTGTATATACATACCCGCATTTGTATTCCAACCGAATACAAATGCAATGAGACAAAATCTACACAGTACAATACTAGGATCCGGCTTAAACCAAAGCCCGCTAGTATTATCCGTCCGATAATGATCCGTGCAATACCGCACGTATCTGATCGAACCCTGCCATATCTCCATACGGCCTCTATAGCGTTTCGCCCAAAACTTGAGAAATCGGTCTGTGGGGTACTCTAAAGACTCGTCAATACTTTGGTTGTGGATTTAACCACTAGCACGTCAGAGGTATTAGCCTATACGTAACGGGCTACTAGGTATTGACCAAAAGGGACGTCGATGAGCGAACTCATCCTGACACCCTACTGAGCCTGTCAGTGACAATATCCGTACAGTCCGGTCCGTTCGTCTATGAGCATCGCATGGCGGGCCTAGAGGGTTGGTAAAAGTCAGACCCCCAAAAGCGGTACAAGTCGTGTCGGAGTGTAGCCCAGAACACCCTAAGATACTACTGGAATACCTACCAGTAAATCTCCAGCCTTGGCCAAGGACTTCGTGTAAGGGCTCTCCTAGACACAGCGCGACCTCACCCCCAATACCGGGAGAGACGAACCCCTGAAGATACGCCCACTGCCTCCATGTGGCTCGGGACTGTACCCAACTAAAACCTATTTGCACGTCTCCTTTGAGCGTGGTAAGGTAGTAATCAAAGTACAGTGGGAACTCACACGAGACAAATGACGATCTCAGGTCGATGAACTAACCTGTACACATGTCACCAGGGAACTGCTATCTGATGTCTGGTATAAGACCAACTAGCATGTTCCCGGCGAGTCTTGTCCGGTGTACTCATAACCCAATGAGCACCTGTATACATCTTAGGTGAACCAACTAACACCAGTGGCTTGTGAGACCGGCCACCGCCACTCGTCGGGGTCTCGACTGTATACACTAGTCTACTCTGGAGTATCGATACCCTGTCTCGAAACTCCCATGACTAGGGACCTTTTAAGGATGTGCTTATAGACTACCAGCTCCCGCGTATATGATCGCCATCATACTGCTGGCTGTCAAGCAAGAATCCTACGGGCTCCATCAACGCGCAATAGTGACCTGTAAGGTCACCTAAAGCAGTACACGATGATAAAGATAAACCAGATAGCATACTATCATCTTGAGTAAGACTGTCCTACCGGTAAAGGTCCTCCCTCAATCATTGCAATCAAGTGCCTGTGATCCAATAATTGACTCTGAGGGCACTATCTCCAACAGATGGTATACGGGTGCTCAGTAGAGACTGGGTACACTGGATGGACTCGCTGAGAACTCCCAGATGGTATTATACCTCACGTCAGATGGCAGTTCTCAGGTGACACTTGTACAGGTTAGTCTGTAGACCCAAGATCGTCATAGAGTCTTGTGTGATTCCCACTGTGCTTTGATTTCCACCTTACCACGTCCAAGAGGGCGTGAAAAATGGTAGTTTTTGGGTGCAGTCCCGAGTCACATGGAAGCAATGAGCGATAGGAGAGGTTTCGCCTCTCCCGGTATTGGGAGTTGATGTTGTGCTGTGCTCAATTGGCCATAACAGGGAAGTCCCTGGCCAGGGATGATTTAGAGATTTACTGGTAAGTGTTACCAGTAGTTTCTCGACCCGTTATGAGCCTCACATCGGCATGACTTATCGGTTATTGGGGTCTGACGTTTACCACCCCTAGACTAGATATGCGACATATCAGACGAAGAAACCGGACTGTACGGCAAGTGTTACCGTCAGGCTTTTGCAGGAGTTAGAGAGGGCTTGCTTGCTGATCTTCTGATCGCTCAATACCCGGGTAGCCGATACATCCAGCTAGTACCGCTGACGGCTTGTGGGTGCTTGATATGATCATCACCTACTGCCGACGTATTGACGAGTCTTTAGAGTCCTACATAGAGGTTTTACTGGCTCAAGCAAAACGAAATAGGAGCACATATGTGATATGTGCGGGACCGAGAATAATGCGTGTATGTGATACCGTATTCTATTCTCGTGACTTTTGTATTGGTCGGTTATATTTGATATATCCGGGTTATCGAATCAAGTGTTGATTCGATAAGTCGATACATTGAATGTTAGTCGATTATATGTGATATAGCCGGATTATTAAATCAAGTGTTGATTTGATAATTTAGTGTATAATTGTATATTTGATATACTAATTTACATTAACTAAAATTTGCTCACTTAAGCATTTTTTCTCACGTGTGCACACTTAATATATATATATATATTAAATTGTGTTCTCTTTTTTGTATCATGGTTGTTGATATAACATACATGGGTGTATGTTAGTGTATATGCCCTAGGGGCCATTATTGTATCATACTAGTTTGTATATTACTTAATGGAAGCTTGGGATATTCACATGTTTATATAACAGTCTTGCTAAACATGGTTGTATACTACTTGGTTTTTCTATCTTAAATATGTGAGTATACGTATTGATAGAGCTCTTAGGATCTTGCTTGACTACCAGCGTTGTGATGGCAGTCACACTAGTGGGGGCTGGGTAGTCTACAAGCACATCCTTATTCAGGTCCCTAGTCATTGGATTATCGAGACAGGGCATCGATACTCCGGAGTAGACTAGTGTGTACGCTTCTCATCCCAGTTGGGGAGATGGTCTGTCCCACAGCCGTCAGTACGTCGTACTGGAGATAGTATGCAGGTGCTCGTTAGGTTACGAGTACACCGGACAGGACTCACAGGGAACTGTTGGTTAGTTTTATACCAGTCGTCAGTGAACAGTTCCCAGGTGACATGAGTACAACATAGTCCGCAGACTTGACACTGCTACTTCGCCTCGAGTGTGTCCCACTGTTCTTAGATTGCTACCCTACCACGGCTCAAAGGAGTCGTGCAAACAGGTAGCAGTTGGGTGCAGTCCCGAGCACTTGGAGGCAGTGGCGGTTAGACAGGATTCGTCTCTCCCGGTATTGGGGGTTGATATCGCGCTGTGTCAGAGAGCCATTACGCAAAGTCCCTGGCCAGGGCAAGCGAGATTTGCTGGTAGGTTCCAGTAGTTTCTCAGGGTGTAATGGGCTTCGCTCCGACACGACTTATACTGCTATCAGGGAACTGACGCTTGCCGATCCGCCGCGATTCCGCCGCCGAGTTGCCGATTCATCAGCCCAATTTTCCTGTGAGGGTTCTCTGTGATATTTGGTATTTTCTGGAATTTTTTAATTTTTGCTCAGGTTTCAGATTTACAGAGAAGTATTGGAGAAAAATTAAACGTGTTTAATCGATCGAAATTATACGGTATTTGCTTGTTGGATTATATCTGTGTTCGTATAATGTGTTCGTATAATGTGTTCGTAAACCTCCCCTAACTGCTAGTATTTCGGTTGGCAGGGGGTTGCACATTTCTGTAATGGATTTTATCTATTTGTGTATATGAACTGTGTTGGACTCTTGTGATGTATAGCCGGGGTTATGTGATGGGTTATTATTTAATTCATTTGATGTAAATGTAATTTGTTGTAATATTATTTTGCGGGGCACATCCAGGTTGTGGTTGTAGCCACCGTTGTATTATTTCATTCTACTGTTTTTGCTCCTAGGACAGACCCAAGGTGGGGTGCACAAACTGCCGGGCGGGTAGTTTGCCATACCCGTAGGGGTCTTGGGTGGGGTAATGGCTATTCATCACAACTGTGTAATCCGTCTTTTGTTGCAGGCTCAAAACAAACACGGATTGCTTGCAAATCCAATAAAGTTCATCTGTGATCTGGAATGAATATTATTGCGTCCGACGAATGTAAAATATCTATATATATGATAGCTATTTAGACGTCACTTATGTTTTACACCCGCGCTAGCCCAGCCCCCGCTCTGTCGTTAGTTTAGTAACCTAACGGGTGATGACGGGACCCCGTGGCGAATGCGGATAGCATAAGAGGACGTTGTATTTTCGTTGTTTTCTGCAATGATAGGTTAATGATGGGACGCATTATTTATAATGCAAAGAAAATAAACCAAAAGTTTAATCGTTGGAACAATTTAAAAGAAACCACTCGGTTAATTTTAAAACAGATATTTTTAAATGCGGAGCTTTAACCACTCCTTTTAAAAGCTATCAGGTTCCTTCGGTTATATCAAGTTCACTACGTTCACGGTTTCGCTAAAACCATTCGTAGCCCTCCGTCATTTCATCTGGGTATTCAGTAGTATTCAAGCTATGTATTTTGACCAACACCAAGGCATAGTGTTTGGTAGCTGCTGGGTATTCATTTGTTGCATAGATAGATAAGTTAGTTTAGGACAGTCGTATGATCATTTTGGCCAACGTCAAGGATATGTACGGATGGGTTCAAATTAACAAGATAATGATGGGTAGAACTTGACATGTGACTTATGACATTTTGACCAACGCCAAGGTCATAAGAGCATGGGGCAGAAATATATATCGGGAATTTCTAAAGAAACTGAAATTTGCAAAGAGATGCATACCATTTGGAGTTTGATGAATGTTGGTAGGATTCCTTCAACACTATCATACGATGATATTTGGATCCCGATCCTACTGTGAGTATATGCTACTCATCAGGATATTCGTCATTTAACGATCAATGCTATAAACCAAGTAGATGTCAAGAAAGGTGTCAGCGGGGTTACGCCCCCAGAGAAAAGAGGTTATTTAATTAAGGAACTTCGCGTAAGCGTTGGAAAACCTCCCTCGAAGTATCGACACTAGCCTGGCTGAACGGTTAAGCAAGTATTGTACGGTGAGAATAGTCCTGACTAATTCTTCTTTTATGGTTTGAGGAAGGATTCGAGAAACAGTGGGAGCCATCCAGTTTAGATAAACTAAAAACCACTCTAAACTTGCAAGAGCATCATGCTAAAAAGTTTTCTTCTCTCTCTCCTAATTGCAGCGACCCTGAAAATGACTGGACTTAAGTTACTTTTAGAGAAAAATATACTGACAGGGCCAAACTATAAAGATTGGCTGCGGAATGTCAAAATGGCCTTGACTTATGACAAATTGGGGTATGTCCTCACCACTAAGGCACCTAAAGTCCCTGGTCCCAAATCCAGTAATGCGGATAAGGAAATCCGCAAAACCTGGGATTTAGATTGCGTGAAAGCCAAGTGCATCGTGCTTGCCTCGATGAACAATGAACATCAAAGGAGGCACGAGGATATGGATCTTGACTCCATATTTCTCCATACAAAAGATCTGTATAGGGAGCAATCTCATATAGCAAGATACGAGACCTCAAAGAACTTGTTTCGAGCGAGGTTGGCTGTCGGATCATCGGTAGGAGAACATGTCCTAAAGATGATCGGCTATATAGAAGAGCTCGCAGTCCTTGGGACGACTTTGGATAATGAGCTCTATACAGACCTTATTCTCCAGTCCCTTCCTCCCACCTACGCCCAGTTTATCCTGAACTTCAACATTCAAAGAAAAGAAGTTGAACTTCCGGAACTCCTGAACATGTTAAGGAGTGCAGAGGGCACCTTGCAGAAGGCAAGGGAAACACCCGCTATGTTTGTTAGCGGTACTTCTTCTTCCGGGTCCAAGTCTAGGGCCAAAGGAAGGAAAAAGAAGGCCGCCCCCAGACCTAGAGGAGGTGTAAGTAAGGTGGGAGGGAAGGGAAAGAAAAAGTTTGCGGTACCGGTAGTGGGCCAGGATGAGTGCTTCCATTGTCACAGGAAAGCGCACTGGAAGAATGATTGCAAGGCGTGGAACGCCAAGAACCAGGAACCGAAGCAAGCTGTGGCTTCGACTTCAGGTGTGTTTGTAATTGAGAATTGTCTGTCAATCAACTCTACTTCCTGGGTATTGGATACCGGATCAGGATCTCATATATGCAATTCATTGCAGGCACTGAGAAACCGTAGGGTGCTGAAGGAAGGTGATATGACCCTAAAGGTTGCTAACGGAGCTAGCGTGGGAGCTGCGTCCGTCGGGGATTATCACCTGGGATTGACGAGTGGACACATTTTGGTTTTACATAACTGTTTTTTTGTACCAAGCTTAACGTGTAATATCATATCAGTTTCCTTGTTATCAAATAAAGGTTATGATTTCACGTTTGTAAGAGATGTTGTTAACATCCACCTTAATCATGGTTTGATTGGGTCCGGTACACTAAATAACGGTATATATGTCTTAAACCAACTCCAAATTTTCAATGTCCAGAACACACTAAAAAGAAAGTCTCCAGATTTAAATAAAGCTTTCTTATGGCATTGTAGACTGGGTCACATCAATGAGAGAAGGTTGACTAAGTTGCATAGAGAAGGATATTTGGACTCGTTCGAATATCAAACTTATGACACTTGTCAATCTTGTCTCAAAGGAAAGATGATAAAGACTCCTTTTACTGGACACAGAGTAAGAGCGAGCGAGCTCTTAGGACTCATACACAGCGATGTATGTGGTCCAATGTCTACACATGCAAGAGGTGGTTTTTCCTACTTCATTACTTTCACGGATGATTACTCAAGGTACGGATTCATTTATCTGATGAAACATAAATCCGAGGCTTTTGAGAAATTCCAAGAATACAAGAATGAAGTAGAAAACCAAACCGGCAAAAGTATCAAGACAGTAAGATCTGATCGAGGTGGTGAATACTTGAGTGCCGAGTTCCTAGGTTACCTAAAAGAGAAAGGAATTCTCTCTCAGCTTACTCCTCCATACACACCACAGCATAACGGTGTATCGGAGAGACGGAATCGAACCCTATTGGATATGGTACGATCCATGATGAGTAATGCTGAGTTACCGCGATCTTTCTGGGGTTATGCGCTAGAATCAGCGGCATATCTTTTGAACATGGTTCCTACCAAGACTGTGCCTACCACGCCATATCAGATGTGGAGTAGGAAGAAACCCTATCTTCAGTATCTGAAAATATGGGGATGTCCAGCTTTTGTTAAAAAGCAACATGTGGACAAGCTCGAGGCACGATCAGTAAAGTGTAAGTTTGTGGGATATCCAAAGAACTCCAAGGGGTATCTATTCTATTATGCAAAGGAACAAAAGGTGTTTGTTTCTCGTAATGCCCATTTTCTAGAATATCAGTTTTTAGAAAAGGAAACAAGTGGGAGCGAAATAGAACTAGAAGAAATTCCAGAACCACAAACTGCTACTGAAAGTTTGGTAGAAGCGGTAGTTCAAGAAGAACAAGACATTCCTGCACCCCTCCGCAGGAGTAGTAGGCCGTCTCATCCGCCTGAGAGATACTACGGTTTTCTCATAGATGGGGATAGAGAGGATTGCATCATAGATGATGATGAACCTACTGGCTTCCAGCAGGCCATCCAGAGCGGCGACTCGGTACGATGGCTAGATGCAATGCGGACCGAAATGGAGTCCATGTACACCAACAAAGTATGGACTTTGAACTTTGCTCCAGATGGGGTAAAACCCATAGGATGCAAATGGATCTTCAAGAAAAAGATTGGTGTAGATGGACAGGTGGAAACCTATAAGGCTAGACTTGTTGCAAAAGGTTTTCGTCAAAGACCTGGTTTGGACTATGACGAAACTTTTTCTCCAGTGGCTATGCTCAAATCCATTCGGGTCCTTCTTGCTATTGCTGCCTTCCATGATTATGAAATCTGGCAGATGGACATAAAGACGGCTTTTCTGAATGGAAATTTAGAAGAGTGTGTCTATATGGATCAGCCAGAGGGTTTCAATCAGAGTGGGAGCAGCGGGAAAGTATGCAAGCTGCTAAAGTCTATTTATGGACTAAAGAAGGCATCGTGGAGTTGGAACATCTGTTTTGATGAGACGGTCAAAGAATATGACTTTATCAAAAATTCAGATGAACCATGCATATATAGTAAAGTTATAGCCAGAAGTGTCATATTCCTCGTCTTGTACGTGGATGACATTCTATTGATAGGAAATGACATTCCTATGCTACAATCTGTCAAAGGATTCTTGTCACACGGGTTCTCCATGAAAGACCTGGGTGATGCCTCTTACATTCTGGGGATCCGGATCTATCGTGATAGATCCAAGAGGATGTTGGGACTTTCGCAGTCCAGGTACATCGACACTGTACTGAAAAGATTCAGTATGGAAGATTCTAAGCGCGGTAATCTACCGGCTTATCACGGAATCACCCTATCCAAAGAGATGTCTCCCAAGACTGATTTGGAAAGGGAACGCATGTCTATTATACCCTATGCTTCTGCGGTAGGCTCTATAATGTATGCGATGTTGTGCACCAGACCAGATGTAGCTTACGCACTGAGCGTGGTAAGCCGGTATCAATCAGACCCAGGGGAGAAGCACTGGATAGCAGTAAAGAACATTCTCAAGTATCTGAGGAGGACTAAGGAGATGTTCTTGGTTTACGGGGGAAAAGACCTCAGGTTGGAGGCCTTTGCTGATTCCGGCTTCCAGAGTGATAAGGACGATTCCAAGTCCATGTCGGGTTATGTCTTTACCCTCAATGGAGGGGCGGTGTGCTAGAAGAGCTCCAAGCAGGACACCGTTGCTGACTCGATAATGGAAGCAAAGTATATAGCTGCTTGCGATGCCGCAAAAGAAGCAGTCTGGATGAAGAAGTTCCTAACAGAACTTCAGGTGGTTCCTACCATTGTTGATCCAATACCTCTGTATTGCGACAACAACGGAGCTATAGCTTTAGCGAAGGAACCAAGGTCCCATCAGAAGTCCAGACACATCTTAAGGCGGTATCACCTGATCAAGGAGATCATTGATCGTCGGGAGATCGAGGTTCGGAGAGTTGCTTCTGAAGAGAACATTGTTGATCCATTCACGAAGGCCCTACCTCAGATTCAGTTCGAGAGGCTACTCGAGATCATCAGTCTTTGATATGCCAATACATGGCCCTAGTGCAATTGGGAGATTGTTAGTGTATATGCCCTAGAGGCCATTATTGTATCATATTAGTTTGTATATTACTTAATGGAAGCTTGGGATATTCACATGTATATATAACAGTCTTGCTAAACATGGCAGTATGCTACTTGGTTTTTCTATCTTAAATATGTGAGTATACGTATTGATAGAGCTCTTAGGATCTTGCTTGACTACCAACGTTGTGATGGCAGTCACACTAGTGGGGGCTGGGTAGTCTACAAGCACATCCTTATTCAGGTCCTTAGTCGTTGGATTATCGAGACAGGGCATCGATACTCCGGAGTAGACTAGTGTGTACGCTTCTCATCTCAGTTGGGGAGATGGTCTGTCCCACAGCCGTCAGTACGTCGTACTGGAGATAGTATGCAGGTGCTCGTTAGGTTACGAGTACACCGGACAGGACTCACAAGGAACTGTTGGTTGGTTTTATACCAGTCGTCAGTGAACAGTTCTCAGGTGACATGAGTACAGCATAGTCCGAAGACTTGACACTGCTACTTCGTCTCGAGTGTGTCCCACTGTTCTTAGATTGCTACCCTACCACGGCTCAAAGGAGTCGTGCAAACAGGTAGCAGTTGGGTGCAGTCCCGAGCACTTGGAGGCAGTGGCGGTTAGACAGGATTCGTCTCTCCCGGTATTGGGGGTTGATATCGCGCTGTGTCAGAGAGCCATTACGCAAAGTCCCTGGCCAGGGCAAGCGAGATTTGCTGGTAGGTTCCAGTAGTTTCTCAGGGTGTAATGGGCTTCGCTCCGACACGACTTATACCGCTATTAGGGGACTGACGCTTGCCGCCCCCTAGCCCCGATATGCGATAGTCTTAGACGAACAGACCGGACTGTACGGAGATTGTCACATCAGACTCAGTAGGAGTTCGATGGGTTTCCTCATCGGCCTTCTTATCGACATCTACCTGGGGACCGTTACGTACAGCTAGTGTTGCTTGCGGTCTGTGGTTAAACCCACTGCCAACGTAGTAGTCGAGTCTCTAGAGTCCCACACAAAGAGTTTCCCTACTCCACGCGAAACGATATAGAGGTCGTATGGTTTTACGACAAGGGTTCGGACGCATACGTGTGTTTACGCACGTACGACATCCGGACAGTTTTTACTAGTCGGCTTTGGTTTAAGCCAGTTACTAGTATCCGGTTATTGGATTTATACAGTCTAAAGTTTTTCCGTGTTTTCACGGATAGGAGGGGCGTTCTCTTAATTGCGCGAGAAGCTTCTAGAAGATGGTGACTAAGGAAGTTTAGGTGGCATATACATTGAATGAGATTAGTGAGTCATATGGATGATTCATCCATGTCATTAATGCTTCATAATTGCTTAATGACTCATGGAGATGAATCACCATTAGATATTTATCAAGCATGGTTGTAAATCATTTTCTTTTCTTTTCTTGATAAATAAAAATGCTTGATATATATTATGATAACTCATTTTCTCTTCTCATTATTATGTTCATCTTCTCTCTCCTCAAGCTCTCTCTCTCTTCAAACCCTAATCCTCCCCTCTCATGTGTTGAGTACAAGGATTAGTTAGACTAATTAAACCATAACCCTCACTCTATATCATCTAGGTACTTTGATTAGCACTTAAAGAAACCTAGTTGCCTCAAGTTTAGAGGCAAAGCTTGGAGTAAAGCTCTCGTGGTGAATCGTCTACTACTTGGAGAAGGCCGAGGAGGAGGTGGAGTTCGTAAAGACGAAGGACACGGTTCTTTAGGTATAATCACTTCACATAGTAGTTTAGAACTTCTATGTTTGATGTTAGTTATCGTTTAGTTTCGATTCATGTGGTTAGTCGATGTTTAAGCAAAGAACACGATCGTTTTTCATATTTCCGCCTCCCCGCAAGTCGTGGGGTGTTGTACATCGACTTACAGTGTATAAGACTTACACCAAGCCATTTGTGATATTGGGTTTTAATATTTAAAGTAAAAACAAAATTAGTGGAATATTAGTTTAATGCATGAAGCTAGTGGAAGCTTGTGGATGCATTGACTAAGTCCATTGGTTTTGTTTTACTTAAGATATTTAGTAACCTAACCATCACAATTAGCCATGGTTATGTCTCTACATGAGTTTGTATATGATACTCACTCACCCATGGTTTACTCACTCACTTGATCATTATCTCATTCTCTTCTTCTTTCTTCATCTTCTTCCTCCAAAAAGAAAAAGAATTCTAGGGTTTGAAAAAGTAAGAAAGTATTGTGAGAATAATAATTCTAAAGTGAGCCCACTTCCTATTTCATCATTCTCTACTAAATTAACACTTTAGTATAGGGTGTTAGCTTCACTAATCCTTCATTAATGAAGTAGAAGCTTGAGCTAGTATTCCCACGACGTAGATCATCTTCGGCCTCGAAGACTTCAAGCAAGATCGCTCTTTTCCCCTCGTGAAGCCATGCATGAGTCCGGGAGTTCAACGATCGCAGTGAAGGGACTACTACAAGTAGCTTTAGAAGTGAAGGACCGATCTACAAAGGTTGTATTTCTATTTCACTTAGAAGTAAAAAGGTTTACTTATGTTTCCGTATTGTTTTCTAGTTAACGATTCTAGTTTAGAGTTCCTTGAAACGGCAATTTTTGAAAATGGCATGGACGATACCTCCCGAAACCTTGCTGCCATCGATAAGAACCCTACAATCTGTGCCTACCACTCCATATGAGATATAGAATAGGAAGAGACCATATCTTAATTTCATTAAGATGTGGGGTTGTCCGGCCTATGTCAAAAAGCAAAATCCGGACAAACTCGAGGCAAGGTCAGTTATGTGCAAATTTGTAAGATATCCCAAATATTCGCGAGGCCATATCTTCTACCACCCTGAGGAATAAAAGGTGTTTGTTGCTCAACATGCCACCTTTTTAGAAAAGGAATTTCTTATAAAAGAAATTAGTGGCAGTGAGGTAGAACTGAAAGAAGTTCCAGCAGCACAGACTACAACTGACGATTTGGTGGAACCAGAGGATCCAATAGTACCCAACGAACTCCAGCCACTCTGCAGATCTAGTAGGGTTCCTCATCCACCTGAGAGATACTACGGTTTTCTCGTAGACGGTGAAAGTGAGGATTGCATCATGGAAGATGATGACCCGACTAGTTTCGAGCAGGCCATCACGAGTAGGGACTCTGTGAAATGGTTGGATGCTATGTGATCTGAGATGGAATCCATGTACACCAACAAAATATGGACTTTGGAAGTTGCTCCTGAAGGGGTAAAACCCATTGGAAGCGAGTGGATCTTCAAAAAGGTGTAGATGGAAAAGTTGAGACTTTCAAAACTAGACTTGTAGTAAAAGGTTTTCGTCAACGACCTGGCGTCGACTATGATGAAACCTTTTCTCTTGTCGCTATGCTTAAGTCCATCAGGATTCTACTTGCCATTGCTGCATACTATGACTACGAAATCTGGCAGATGGACATCAAGACCGCTTTTCTAAATGGTAATTTAGAAGAGAGCGTGTACATGACTCAGCCAGAGGGCTTCGTAGACAGTGGGAGAAGCGGAAAGGTGCGCAAGTTGCTTAAATCAATCTACGGGTTGAAGCAGGCATCGAGGAGTTGGAACATCTGTTTTGATAAGGTAGTCAAAGAGTTTGACTTCATCAAAAACGTAGATGAACCTTGTATATACAAGAAGGTCGCAGAGAGTAAGGTCGTCTTCCTCGTATTGTACGTAGATGACATACTCTTGATAGGAAATGATATTCCTATGCTGCACTCGGTCAAGCTCTTCCTATCACAAAGATTCTCAATGAAAGATCTAGGTGATGCCTCCTACATCTTGGGGATTAATATCTATAGAGATAAATCTAAAAGGATACTGGGATTGTCCCAATCCAAGTACATTGACACCGTACTAAAGAGGTTTAGTATGGAAGATTCCAAGCGTGGCAATATACCCACGATCTCAGGACTCACTCTCTCCAAAGAGATGTCTCCGAAGACTGATTTGGAGAGAGCTCGCATGCAAGGGATACCCTATGCTTCGGCAGTAGGCACTATCATGTACGCGATGTTATGTACCAGACCCGATGTAGCGTACTCACTAAGTGTAGTGAGTAGGTATCAAGCAGATCCAGGAGAGAATCACTAGACAGCTGTGAAGAACATTCTCAAGTACTTGAGAAGGACTAAAGAGATGTTCTTGGTGTACGGTAACGGTGAACTCCAAGTGGATTCCTTTACCGACTCGAACTTCCAAAGTGATAAGGACGACAGTAAGTCTGTCTCGGGTTTTGTCTTTACCCTCAATGGAGGGGCGGTGTGTTGGAAGAGTTTCCAGCAAGATACCGTTGCAGACTCGACGATGGAGGCTGAATACATCACTGCCAACGATGCTGCCAAAGAAGCTGTCTAGATGAAGAAATTCATTACTGAGCTTGGAGTGGTTCCATCCATTGAGCATCCAATACCTATGTAATGTGATAACAATGGAGCAATGGCTTTGGCCAAGGAACCCAGGTCCCATCAGAGATCCAGACATATTCTGAGGCGGTATCATCTAATCTGGGAGATAGTTGATCACCGGGAGATCGAGGTCAGGAAAGTTGACACGAAGGACAACGTAGTGGATCCACTCACAAAAGCCCTCCCCCAGACACAATTTGAGAGACTTTTGAGGATGTTGGGTATGAGATACTACAACACATGGCCTTAGTGCAAGTGGGAGATTGTTAGTTATATGTATACCCTAGAGGCCATTATTGTACATATGATGTATATTATAGTGGATGCTTGGACATGTATAGAGAGGACTTTCTTGCTCGACATGATAGTATGCTATGCGGTTATCTTTGTTTTGACATGTAGACTTGTATTGTGATACTGTATTGCTCTCACATGTTGATAAAGCCGTTAGGATATGTACTTAACTACCAGGACTATGATGGAGATCATACTAGTGGGGCCAGGGTAGTTCACAAGTACATCCTTTAATTGTTCCTAGTCGAGAGAATATCGAGACAAGGCATCGATATTCTAGAGTAGACTAGCGTATACGCTTCTTGACTCACATGATGGGTGATGGATGATCCCACATCCATTGGTGTTTGACATCAACGATGGTATACGGGTGCTCAGTGGAGACTGGGTACACTAAATAGGACTCACCGAGGACTCCTATATGGTAGTATACTTATCGTCAGATAGCAGTCCTTTGGTGACACTGGTACAGGTTAGTCTGTAGACCCGAGATCGTCATAGAGTCTTGTGCGGCTCCCACTGTGCTTTGATTTCCTCCCTACCAAGCTCAAAGGAGACATGCAAACAGGTGGATTTTGGGTACTTTCCCGAACCGTATGGAGGCAATGAGCGATAAGAGGGGTTTCGTCTCTCCCGGTATTAGGGGTTGATGTTGCGCTATGCTCGATTGGCCATAACTGAAAGTCTTTGGCCAGGGATGATATGGAGATCTACTGATAAGTGTTATCAGTAGTTTCTCGACCCATTATGAGCCTCACATCGGCATGACTTATCACGTTACTGGGGTCTGACGATTTCCACCCCTAAACATGATATGCGACATATCAGACGAAGAGACCGGACTGTACGGTAGTGTTACTGATAGGCTTCATAGAGAGTATGGATGAACTTGCTTGTTGATCTTCATATCGCTCAATACCCGGGTAGCCGTTACGTCCAGCTAGTACCGCTGATGGCTTGTAGGTGACTGATGTGATCATCACCTACTGCCGGCGTATTGACGAGTCTTTAGAGTCCCACACAGAAGTTTCCTGGTTCGAGCGAAATGAAGTAGGGCACATATGTGATATGTGCGTGGGCATGATTAAATACGTGTATGTGATACCGTATTGTAATCTGTCAGTTATCTGATATCGGTTAGGTCATATGTGATATGACCAGATTATCGAATCAAGTGTTGATTTGATAATGTGATATTCAGATAAATGATATTAGTCGGTTATATGTGATATAACCGAATTATTAGTTCAAGTGTTGATTTAATAATGTGATATATATTATATGTGATATAATTATATCTTAACTAATATCATTAGCTCACTAATTACTTTATTTATATATATATATATATATGTATGTATGTATGTATATATTAATGTATATTTGATATATATATATATATATATATATATATATATATATATATATATTATATGAAGCATGGCATATTTTTCTATTTTTAGAAAATGGAAAAATGAGGTGTAAATTGTGGAGATATTTTGGGTATGGATGAGGCATGGGCTTATATGATTTTTTATTATTCTTGACTCATTATTCAACAATGGTTGCAATTTAGAATTGCAATTTATTCCATACTTGAATGAGTGAGGAGAGAGATGATTCATATTATTGTTTTCTACACTTGCTTCATGCTTAATGCCTTATCCATTTTTCCTTAAGCTTCTTCTTCTTTTTGTTCTCTACAATTTCTTCATCTCACCTCCAAGCTCAAACCCTCACATGAGATGTGAATCATTGAGCTTGTGAGACGCCAAGTGAGCTTATCTAATCCCCTACTTCACCATCCCACACCAAACTAGCAATTTGGTGTAGTGTGTTTCATACACTTAAGAAGTTTAGTGTAGAGTTAGCTTGATCTAGAGGAACTTCGGGTGGATCGTCTTTGGCGTGAAGATCACGAAGGAGGGTCATTCAACTTGAAGAGGAGCCTTGTAGAGTCGTGTGGACTTCAACCCGGAGCTTTAGAAGAGAAGGAATCGAAGTACAAAGGTTGTATGCTTCATTCCTTCTTATTAGAAATCCTAATATTCTAGTTAAGATCTTGTTAGACTAACTTAGCACTTAATAAAATTAAAATTTGGCATGCTTGATGCCTCTTGAACCTCATGCTGGTGCTAAGGTAGACTTTCATTGACTTCATCAGAATAACAGATAGATCTAGTAAGAAGAAAGTAGGGAGTGATGTCTTGGTATTTGGATGACATGCACTTAATAGGAAGAGATCTTTCTATACTACGATCGGTTATACTGTGGTTGTCACAAGGTGGTTTCTCCACATAGGATATGGATAAAATATCAGGGATTCTAGTGACTAGATCTATGGTTTTAGATCTAGATTTGGGAAGTGTTCTAATTAGGGTACTTGACATTATTCTAAAGTGTTTTAGAATGGACGACTCCTAGCGTGGTGGTGTACCCGCAGATGATGGAGTCACCTTCTCTAAAAAGATGTCTTTTAGATTGATGTAGAGAGGGATTTGCATAATTGGCATATCACTTGCTTAGGTAATTGGGTCAATCATGAGATGTCAAGTACAACACCAGATATTGATTTTACACAAGCTGCAATAAGTATATATTAATCCAATCCTGGAGAAATATTGGGAAGCAGTTATGAACATAAGTGGATATTCTTGGTATATGGTAACGGCAGCCTCCTTCAGGAGACGGTTATCATTTCACGCTTCCAAGGTGACCAGGATGACAGAGTGACTGTCAGAGTTATAGTTTTCCCTCTTTTGAGGGGCAGTATGTTGGACAGGTGGTCCAAGCGGATACTGAGGAAGGCATGGCACCAGATACTGATTAAATTCAGTGGTTGGTACAGTTTAAGAAGTTTGTTGGATTTGGAGTTCATTTATGAACTAAGTCCCATCAGATATCCAGATAAATTATAAGACAGGTATTGCTCATTTCGGGAGATGGTCTTTCTCCGCGAAGTTGAGATATAGAGAGATAACCATAGAAACATTGGATCGGATCCACTCACTGAGGCTATTTCTCGAACGCAATAGTTTCACAAACGAGTTTTGTGAGACTGATTAGTAGAGAAGTTGGGTGTCCGATATCACACGAG
Organism: Agapanthus africanus; assembly: GCA_030015575.1. Classification (NCBI taxonomy): domain Eukaryota; kingdom Viridiplantae; phylum Streptophyta; class Magnoliopsida; order Asparagales; family Amaryllidaceae; genus Agapanthus; species Agapanthus africanus. The sequence goes on along the minus strand of CM057345.1, from coordinate 152,967,605 downwards.
TTGTGAGTATGCGACACTGCAAGTATTAACCTTAAGTGCAAGTGGGAGATTGTTGGCTATAGTGCCCTCAAGGCAATTATTGAAATCACAGGCAGGTGATTATGATGATTGAGAGAGGACCTATATGGATAGAACAGTCTTACTCAAAATTATAGTATGCTATCAGGTTTGTCTTTATCATCATGTACATGCATTATGTTGTATTACAGATCACTATTACATGTTGATAGAACCCATAGGATTCTTGGTTGACTACCAGCATTATGGTGGCGATCATATACGTAGGAGCTGGGTGGTCTATAAGCACATCCTTAAATGTCCCTAGTCAAGTGAGTATCGAGACTGGGTATTGATACTCTAAAGTAGACTAGTGTGTACTTATCGAGACCCCGATGAAGAACGTTAGCCGGTCTCACAAGCCAGTGGTGTTAGTCAGTCACCTAAGATAGTATACAGATACTTATTGGGTTATGAGTACACTGGACAGACTCGCCGGGAACATGCTAGTTGGTATTATATCTATTGTCAGATAGCAGTTCCCAGGTGACATGTGTACAGGTTAGTCTATCGACCTGAGATCGTCATTTTCTCGTGTGAGTTCCCATTGTGCTTTGATTACTAGCCTACCACGGCTCAAAGGAGTCGTGCAAATAGATTTTAGTTGGGTACAGTCCCGAGCCACATGGAGGCAGTGAGCGGATCGTCGGAGATTCGTCTCTTCCGGTATTAGGGGTTGATGTCGCGTAGTGCATAGGTGGCCATCACCAGAAATCCTTGGCCAAGGTAGTCTAGAATTACTGATTTGGATCGGTAGTTTCTCAGGTAGTGATGGGCTTCATACCGACACGAAATTTCGCGTTATTGGGGGTCTGACTTTATCCACCCCCTAGACTCGATATGTGATACTCTTAGACGAATAGACCGGACTGGACGGATATTGTCATGGACAGGCTCAGTAAGGGTCAGGAAGAGTTTGCTCGTCGGCCGTCCTTTCGCTCAATACCTGGGTAGCCGTTACGTACAGCTAGTGCCGCTGACGTGCTTGTGGTTAAACCCACTGCCAGTATATTGATGAGTCTTTAAAGTTCCACACAGAGGGTTTCCTTGCTTCGGTCAAAACGATGTAGAGGCCGTATGGTTTTACGGCAGGGTTCGATCATATACGTGCACTTATGCACGTATCATGATTCGGACGGTTTATACTAGTAGCTTTGGTTTAATCCGAATTCTAGTATTATATTGTTGGATTATTTTCGTCTCATTGTATTTGTATTTTGTCGGAATACGGATACGGGTATGTATATACAGATGATGGGTATTCTTGTAATTCATTACAATGTGCTTCTAGAAGAAGACACCTCATTATGTTTAATAACCATTTGGCTAAATGGTTAAATGAGGTGGAGGATGAGGTGTTCTTGGTTTTAAATAAAGCGTGGGTTTGTGGTGACTCATGAGGTGACTTATGGTACACTATTCTAGCATGCTTGATTTATTTGGGGTTGTGAGATATTTTTTGACTTGATGATTCATTTTCTATGCTCACAACACTTAGTCATTTTTCTTGAATTGCTTCACACTCTCATCCTCATGCTTATTCTTTCTCTACCTCCACCCTAAAAGTCTCATGTGTTGAGAAACCTAAGGTGCTTAGAGACAAATCAATCCATCATTAGACTCTATATCTTCTAGGCTATCTAGTTTAGCGAACTAGGTACCCTAGTTACCTCGGCTATGAGATTGGAGCTCGTTTCATAGACTCTCAGGTGGATCATCTTCGATGGAGGAAGACCGGAGATCAAGCTTGATCATGGAGGCCTCTGGGAGCTTGGGATGATGGTTAAAGACCGAAGGATACGGATCATTTGGTATAACCTTTCTAAACTCATATATATATATAGTTTGCTAGATTAGGGTTAATGGTCAATCCGTATTATGGGGTTGTTCTAACGCCAGTTTGTAAAATTTTTGTTCCGCAATCGGCCACGGTTTGATGGTCAGGGCACTGGCATAACCCAACACGTACAAGTGAGCCCAAGACTGAGTCCAGGTCAAGCGGACTCGAGTCAAGTTCAAGTTCAAGCATGGGGTCGACCTCCATGCCAAGAGAAGAAAAATATTATGCAATAAATAAATTTAATGTATTTTTTTTTAATGATGAATGTAAAATAATGGGAAAAAATCCAAAATTGTAAAGCCCAAGAGGCCCAAATGAAAAGTATAAAGGCTATAAAAATCCAACCCTATGATAAGAAATTAATAACAATAATTCTCTCTTAAAAATTCCGAGGGTTTCGAGCTGCCTCTCGTTCTCTTTCTTTCTCTCTTGCAGGTTCTCCTTCTTCTTCCAAAAATTTTAAGAAAGCTTTTTCCTTTTTCCTTTTTCCTCCACTGTCGATTTATTTAAATCTCAAAACCCACACATAAAACAAATGAGAGAGATTGTTTTGCTTTGACTTTCCTGTTCATCAAGATCTAGAGGGCAAAAAGAAGCAGGAGGGGGCGCATCATGCAAAGACCCTATTGTAGCAAGATTTGAAATAAAAAAAAAGGAGCAAAGACATATCTTTTTTCCTATTTATCAAAGATCCAAATTAGAGACGGCGAAGGGTGACCCCATCAAAGGGAAAGCCTTCGGGCTTTTCGCTGAGGGAAGCTCTCGGGAATGCGAATTTCGATCTGTATTTCCCTTTCAGTGGCTCGAGAATACGGACTTCGGTCCGTATTTCCCTTTAGAATACGGATTTCGGTCCGTATTTCCTTTTTGGTGGGTGTAGAGTTTTCCATGTTTCACCTTTTCATATGATAAATCGATGAATTTAGCAGTTATGCTGTCAAAATTTTGTCGAAATCCGTACATTTAATCTCGTTTATGAAATAAAACAAAGTAAGTTAAAGAAAACAAATAAAAAAGGTTCCCGCCATCGGGGACACAAAAAATATAACAAACAAACAAAAAAATTAAAAATTAAAAAATCAGTGCTCGAAGCATCAGGGACCTACCCCCAAAAGGGGGTCCCCAAAGCTTCAAGAACACCTCCCCAAGGGGAGGTGTCCTCGAAGCTTCAGGGACTTGACCCATGGAGAGCCACGCTACTTTGAAAAAAAAATCATTGTAATAAAATAAATTTTGGAGAGGCATTTGCCAATACAATAGAAAAACAAGGCTTTATGAGAATAGCATTTTATGTGCATGTATGCATGATTGTAAGCACTAAATTTTTGTTATCAAATATTATGATTAATAAAACTACCTTATTCCTAAAATATAGAACTAAAAAAATGATGAAAATAAAACATGAATGAATAAACAAAATAGAAATGAGATGAACCCATTTATATTTATTTTCAAGGACAAATGTTCCAGATTGAATTTGCATTATTCGTAGGCTCGGAGGTTCCCTCGCCTCAGAGTAAAGGGTAATCAACAACAGTTTTGTCTGCAACTGCTGGAGATTAGGATCCCCATAATCAATAAACCCCAGCCTACTCAGGGCAAGGGAATCTGCACACGCCTGATTAGCGAGCGCATTTCTATCTCAATAGGGTAGCGAAAAACACTCTACATTTTGAAGAGGTAGATAATTAAAAAGAAACAAAAGGTAATTTTATGTGAACACTACAAGCAGGATAAATAAAAAATTAAAACAAAGAAGAAGTTGCAAGTCGTCTCTCTTAGGGGTGAACATGGTTCGGTTCGGTTCTGTTTTTGACAAAAAAATTCAAACCGAAACTTTCGATTTGGTTTATTCGACGGTTCGGTTCGGTTTCGGTTTAATCTTGGTTTTTTAAATTGATATAAAAACTTATCAATTATTTCCCTAAAATTTCAAATAAAAACTCTGGATCAAAACTAATTAACATAGTAAACAAACAATTATTGCTAAGATTTGAGATAATAATTCTACAAGTTAATTGATTGATAGTAAGAATATTTCTCTACAATATGGAATCTCGTAAAATAAGTAACAAGATATAATATAATATGGTATTAAATATATATTAGGTATGTTTGACATTATTTAAATATACTATTATTACATAATTAATTACATTTATCATAAAAATTATTGTACGTCCATATTATTTTCATCCAATATTTTCACCCGTCGGTTCGGTTCGGTTTAAACCGACTCCGAAATTTCCAAATGTTTTGGTTTTATTATTTTTTATCGGTTTTCGATAGTTTTTCGGTCCGTATTGGTTCTTGCTCACCCCTAGCGTTGGATATGTATGCCCTAAAGGCATGTATTGTATAGCATGTTAGGGATATGTATGTACAGGAAAATCTTACTCAGTTGTATAGTATTCTATTCTAGTTGTCTTTATCTAAATATGAGTATTTGTTTTTCTTACTGCTTGCTTATACATGTTAATAAAGACTCGTTACAGTAGTATACTATTTTGGTTTGTCTTTATCTTAACATGTGGCATATGTTTTACTCGATGTCACATATGGCTGATACATGTTGATAAAACCCGTAGGATTTTGCTTAACTACCAGCGATATGATAGCGATCATACTTGTGGGGGTTGGATAGTCCATAAGCACATCCTTAAATGTCCCAAGTCGCACGAGTATCGAGAACGGGTATCGATATTCCAGAGTAGACTTATATATACGTTTCTAGACCCCCGACGAATGGCGGTGGTTGGTCCCACCGCCATTCGTGCGATCACCTAAGATTGTATACATGTGCTCACTGGGGGTGAGTACACTAGACGAACTCACCGAGAACTTCTATATGGTATTATACCTATCGTCAGATAGCGGTTATCAGGTAACATGAGTACAGGTTAGTTTTTAGACCTGAGATCGTCATTTGTCTCGTGTAAGTTCCCACTGTACTTAGATCACTACCCTACCACGGCTCTACTGAATCGTGCAATCAGGTTTTGGTTGGGTACAGTCCCGAGCCATATGGAGGCAATGAGCGATTGTCAGGGATTCATCTATCTCGGTATTGGGAGTCGATATCGAGCTGTGTCTAGTTGGACAGAACCATAAGATCTTGGCCAAGGCAGTTGAGATTTACTGACAGTTAGATAAGTTGTTTCTTAGATCGGTCCTGAGCCACATCGACATGACTTATCGGGTCATTAGGGGTCTGACGTTTACCACCCCTAGACCTGGTATAAGATACTCTTAGACGAAGAGACTGGACTGTACGGAGATTGTCACGGATAAGCTCAGTAGGGGTTCGGATGAATGATTGTTAGGTTTTTGCTATGCGTTCTTTAATTTCTATTTTTTCTACATACCGCAATCAAGTCGGTGTCGCTTGGTAGCTAGCCGGTTGAGTACGAGTCGTCCACTGGGAGATGGTATGTTTTCGTTCTTGTTTTAGATAAGTTAAGTGAAAATATATATGTTTGTTCAATTCTACCCTAAGTGTTTGTATTTTATATTCAAAAGAACTTGTTAGGGTTAGGATTGGTTAGTAGAGTTAGGATTAGTCTTGTGCTTGTCTTTTGCCATTCTTGAAATGATATTGGAATAATCGGAAATAGCGGGGATTAAGAGAACATAGGAATGGGATTTACGAGTTTAAGCAAGCTTTCCAACACTAAATGCATTCCTAGTGCCTTGATTGGAATAATTTTCTTGATTGGATGTAAAAGTATCAATTCAAATGATTCCCGATAACGGTTTCATTTGATCGATAAGAGTTTCTTGTTGTATTGGTATAAAAAATTGCATAAAATTCACAATCAAAGAATTATATTTGACCGCAATCAATTACGATGTCAGTTGTAGATCGTAAGCGAGTGCGGATCGTCCACAGGGATTGTGCGATTCGTTTCTGTATTTAATTTGTTTGAATTGAAAAGTTAATCGAAAAGAAAAGAAAACATGATTCAAGAATTTATCGATTGATTCAGGTGTCACTGATCTAATCAAGAATCAAGAAACTGATAAACAATCAAGAATCGGGTTTCGATGATATTTCCAACCAAAATGTCAAGAATCTAAATGAAGCTCGTAGGAATCGATCGGATCTATAGACGTGATGTAATCTCAAGATATCGTGTTCTTGTCCTTCGAAGAATTGATACTAGATCGATGATGATCGATGAGAGTTAGGGCTTTCTCGTGAAACTAAGGTTTCATCATTTAACCCTTGTTCTTTCGTTGATATCATTCACTTTCTAGCCTCTAGCAATTTCAAGAAACGATCGTAACTCCCCAATCTCGAGCGATATCAATCAAGAAAGCATCGCAACGAATTGGGTCGTCGATTCTTGAACTTGCTAGGGTTTACAAAACTCGTAGGACTCAAGAATCGATTTAAGATATATTACATCATCATTCTATTGATAGTCTCGACTCCTCGACGAGCGGAGTATTACTCAAACATCATCACACAGAAAGCATTCAAGAATTGAAAAGATATCATGATGCAAGAATTTAAAGAAAACAAGATAAAAGAATATCACCTTTTATTTATATCAACAATTTGATTACAGTCGCTCAAGAACTACAAGAGGAAGAACTAAATTGTCGATCTGGCGTCGCTCGGCTCCGTAAGTCGCGGATCGGCTTGGACCACTTGCTCTGTTGAAGATCGGCTCCGCTTATAAAAGGTTGAAGGGCTTCTTGCTTGATTTGGTACTCGGGAATCTTAGCTTTTGATTGGAATTAGGGTTAGGGTTTCACACAAGCCTTCTCACTAGACTTGTGGAAGAAGATGAAGAAAGAGAGTGAATGGATCTAGATTGATACTAAAATTGAACTAATGGAGGGATCAAGTCTCTCTTTACAAGTGAGCCTAGGGTCTTATTTATAGATCTCCCAAACCCTAGGTCTAGATTTGAAATTACAATTCCCTCCAAAAGTTTGTTGAGACTTCTAGAAGGTAGTTTGTTAGGAGCTAGCTTAGGTTTTAAGCTAGGATTAATTAAGCATTAGAAACCCTAGTTTGCTGATCTGGCAGAAGTCTCTGGAGTCTTCTGGAACTTGAAGTACATTTCTGAACTGTATGAGCTGAGGTAGGAGTTATGGCCCAAAATTGAGGAGGTGACGTTGACAAACCGCCGCGGAACCGCGGCGCAAGCCGGCTCCTACCGCGGTTCTGCGGCTCTTTAGAGGCCTTAGGGCTTGTGTCTTCTAGTGTGATCTTGGGCTGACTTTTGGAGCTTTATCTGATGTGTTGATCTGTATTTTCCCCTTTGGATTGATACCAGAACTGAAATCTTTGAGTTGGCGTAATGTTTGATCGGTACCATGTAAATTTTGGCCTTTCTTCTGGATTTTCCTGCACAGATCTCAAAACAAGTGTTGCGCAATATATAGAAATGATGCCATGCTATGAAATGTAGTCAATTTCCCTAGAAATGCCGGTTTTAAGGTCTAACACATGTAATCTGATATTTTGCGACAGATTTGCTAATATGTGAAATATGAATGCCGAACACTTCTATATGAATGCAAATGATGAGGAAATTGCCGTGTTAAAAATACAATATTTTCGACTAATCATGCCTCTTGTCTGTCCGTTACATGCTCTTATTTCCAACCCTAGGCCAAACATACACAACCAAATCTCCAATTATGTCACAACTACATGTCACGTTGTAGTGCGTCTGAAGGAATTCTCGACTTAGGTTGCGACTATATGTCACTTATAGCGCGCCTAAGTGAGGGGGTTGTGTTTGTTTGGTCTAGATTTACTTTAAGTTGTTTGGAGAAAAGAAACACAAGGGATTTTTTCCATCCCTCATACTAACCTTCCTTAGCCCTAACAAGTGTGTAAATTATTCACACATTAAAAGAAAAATAAAACAAGAAAGAATAGAAAAATACGGTTTTACAAAGATAACAAGCAAACTACTTGGGCTCTCGCCTAAGCAAGGAACTCCATTGAGTATCATGGCTTTAAAATACGGATTAGAAGAGAAGAAAAGAAAAATAATAAAAGAAAACCAACAACTTCTTTAACAAACAAGTAATAAAAGTTACACTAGAAATTGAGATTACAATACAAGAAATTAAAGATACAAGATAAAAAAAACTCATCTTTATTAATTTTCCACTCAAAAATCTCTCACTACAATTTTCATGGAGAATAGATGATGAAGAAGAAGAAGAAAGAGACACTAAACTACACTAAATCTAAGAAAAGAAAAAATATTCATGGTTGGCTCAAATATGGAGTATATATAGGCAAAGGAGTGAAACCCTAAGGCCATATTCTGGGCCCATAAAAACTTACAAAACTACCCCTGAAAAATGGTCGTGAGAAGCCACCTCTTGGCCGCGGTTCCGCAGCCTTTCCCCATATTCCGCCGTGCTTCCGCGGTCATTTAGAAGATTTAGAGCCTCGTTGTTTCTTGCTTCCTCATGTTACTTTGTTCTCTATTTGACAGGTTCAAAATTGCAAAATGGTTCCAAAATATTCTAAGATTTTTAATGGTCCAAAATGGCAACTCTTTTTGACTTTTGGCCTTTATCTCCCTCGTTCTCCGCGCATCTTGTTTCTTATGCTGCCTCCCTCATGCTCTGCGCTTGTCTGAGATACGAATGACCGCTATATTCGTCTTGTCTCTTGAACTGTAGACAACACTTGACGGGTGTGGATGACCGGAACCCGGATTTTATCTGTTTTTGGCAATTGTTCTGAACTTTGTCATAACTATGGAGATTGTGCGTGATTTGCGTTATTCTGGACTGGGAACCTGTAACCTGTAATCATGTAACAAACACGGATCAAAAGTACCTACCTATATACAAACGAGGAGAAGAATGGACGGTATTAAATGTAATATTCTGGAGTGAACAAATAACCCCAAACTTATCTTTTGCTCGTCCCAAGCAAAACCATTTATTTTCAAAAAGTCCTAAGCTCATTTTCGTAGGCATCATGGTTGCACTTAGCGTGTGCAACAAGCCGTTAGACCTCTAGATGTCCTTAGAAGGAGGAGTGTTGTCTCGTGAGGGTTTTCAGCGGATACTACCCACAAAATCCCGTCAATCTAGTTTAATAAGTTAACCTTGATTCAAATCTTATGGTTTAGCATTTAAGTTAGAAATTCTATCATCCTAAGTTATAAATATCCATCCTTTATTTTTCACACCTACAATTTATTCAACCTAAAATCCTATACGTTTTGACAGTTTAGAAAGATCTCAGTTTCTCTTGATTTTTCCTTCTAAAGCGCGGTCTCCAATCCGAAATTTTTATCATCTTTATGGAAAACATAAGAATTATTCTTTATCCCTATCTTTCCTCCAAATATCGATCGTAAATCCCTACGTGTGTGTGAATTTCACCCCTACATTCAAGAATTCAATTCAAGCTATAGATTGCCCTAATACCTAACACTACTTCTTTTTATTAATGATGGACGGATTTGCTCACACACCTTTCATGCGGCTACTACTTCTTTTTGAGGCACTAATCAGCTGATTAGTGAATGTGTGAGCTTATTAAAGCATAAATAGCAATTTCCAGATCTTGTAATATATTTTTTCTTTTTCTTTTTTCTCTTTCTTTTCAAGACCGGATATATTTTTCAATGATGCCCTTTTAGTAGTTAGCTTTAAATACTGTTTTTTCTTTCATATTAGGCTTTCAGGCAAGAGTATTTCTAGGTATCCTCTATTATCCCAAGTTTCAAGGTGCGTGTAAGTGCGATTTGTAGGGTATATACTTTCTAAATTTGGACTCAAGAATAGAAACTATTTTTCAGACTTATCCTTCAATAAAGCTTTCAATAATTTCCCTTCATCTTGACTTAACTTAAGAACCGAACTCAAAATTACTTACTTCTAAAAAAACTGCAAGAACGTATATTACTATTGTTAAACTCAAGTAGGGTTATTTTTAGGGTTTTCAATTCCTAAGCCTAGGATTTAATTATTTCTAACCTATCAAGCTAAATTTTTCGGAATAAAAATCTAAGTTACCCTACTAGCTAACTTGATGATAAAGTTTTTATATTTTTAGAAAAAAATTCAGTTTTTATGGGTTTTTTAATTAAGTATGCAAATGCAAAATATACATATAAATGTGAAGATAGAAGGCTTACCGAGCACACCTCCAAACTTAAACTTGACAGTGTCCTCACTGTCATGCTACATCAAAAGAGTCAAAATTGTGGAGGGGTCAAAATTTGTCGGTGCTCTCCTATGTTTTTTATAAAATAAAAAGCAACTAAAATATATATACACAAAAAGGTCCCACTAAACTTAAGTGAAACAGTGTTTCCACTGTTTAAGCAGTGAAGTTCAAAGTTGGGGGAAGAGAACAGTTTCAATCTATACAAGGCCTTACACAAGCCAAAAGTTAATACCAACCATTCAAAAAATTTATCGTGATAATGCAACGGTTGGAAAAAGAACGCGTAGAAGAAAGAAATGAAGAATATATGAGACCGTGTGTGGGTGGAAATGGGATACAGTCTCAGTAGAGGAGAAGATAGGCGAAGGGGAGAAAGAAATGTAATACGAACTTGAGGGTGGAAATTGATTGAATAGATTAGTACAGTTTGTAATGATCGAAGTGAAAAAATGGATTGTACTAATCTATCAATATGTTGAGAAATGGGGACAAACCTCTCAAGATTCGTAAGAAAACATGGGCCGACCATACTTGGTGAACCAGACGTAGGAAAGAAAGTTGATACGGTATCTTGCGAAGTGGAAACGATGGAAAGGAAAGAGGGAAGTGATCGAGGAATGATATTGGTTAAACGTTCATGAGAATGGTCATAATCAATGAAAGGAACGGGATGAATTGGAAAATATGACTCATCGAGTAAAACTGGTTCATTCTTAATGATATCCTCAAAATTCTCCCCAAAATTCAGCTCATCCATGTATTCATCATCATCAACAACATTCAGACGCATATAGGGTTCGGGAAAAACGGTTAATGGTTCAAGATGATGCCCACACGGATGTGAAAGGACATGATGAATTGGTGAGAAAAACTCATCTAAAATTGTCGGTTCATCATCCAAAATATTCCCAACGTCAATATCCTCAATCAAGTGAAAGTCAAATTTCTCAAACACCTCATTAAAAACATAGTTTTCAATCGATTGTTTTTCTAAAGTGGAGGTGTAGAGATCAAAAGGAGTGGTTGTGGTTTCACTTGAAATGGACCCTCACAATCGAGTAAATCAAACACTACGTAGTCTCACAATTCATCAAACATTCTATTTTCAATTGGTGAATTATTTGGATTACTTGATAGACTTTCGAAAATGGAGCTGTGGAATTCAATTGGGAATGGATAAGTTTAATTCTGAAGGGTGGGTTGCTCACTTTCACTACTCAAATCATCAAATTGCCCCATCGCCTCATCATACATTGGAAAATTGTGAGCTAGTTGGGAACTAGCTGCTGGCTTGTTAGAATGTATGAGTGCGGCCATGGATGCATTCAATTCCTCTATCTAGCGGTACGAAGCTACCCAAAATTCTTCTAAAGTTTGTTCAAGACTAGACATGGGTTGTGAAGGGGTTTTAGTAAAAGATTCGAATTTCTTTGGATACGTGAAACTCCTATACTGATATTCAGAAGCAATGTCTAGGGAAGGTGTAAAAGTTGGGTAGGATTGATAGGAATCGAAGGGATGTGGAAAATGGACAGGATTAGGATCAATATTATGATAAGAAGGTGATTGGAATTTTTATCCTAAAGAATTTGGAGTGGTGAAAGGAGTGAAAGATTGGCTTTGTTCAATTTTGTCAGCAATGGATATGGGTTTCGGAGTCACAACATGACTCTCAAAAGGGGTATCAACGTAAGAAGGTGTGAGAGCTTGAAACGGTTGATATGAAGTGGATTACGGTGTCCGATTGTTAGTCCTAGACGCGTCCATTCGATCTCTCAAAGAAATTTTGGGCATGGATGGAACGTTTGAATTTCGACCAAACAAGAACCGTATGAAGAAATGTCTGGTTGTGGGTCCCAAAGTTCGGCAAGAGTTGGTCGATGAGGGGTACTCATGATAGGAGTGAAAAGTAGGGAGGGTGGAAGGTGAGCGAATTTTTATAAATTTTTTTTTGTTGAGTTTTTGGATTTTTGAACTTCTTTTTTGTTTGGTTTTCGAAAAATACAAAATTATGGGACTAAACTTTAAACAAGCACAATCACAATTATAATATGCATAAACAACACCTAAAGCTAGAGTTTTTAAATTCCAGCTAGACCGCTCCTAGACTTTCAAGCGACAAATTGCAGGATAACTCTCGAATCGCTTCTTCACTGCCAATTGTGGCCAGCTAACCACAACTGAGGTAAGGACGGTTCCACTCACAAATCACTGTGAGACGGGCCTTTTAAAATTACCCCCTCACGTGTCTTGCCTGAGCACCACAAATTCAAGTTTAGATAAACGACCGATTCCCCGCAACCTTCACTTGTCCTAAATGAGCACAACAACTCCTTATAGGTTTGGTCTAGATATTTTTTATTAACTCAAGATAATACGTATGCTTTTTGTGATTTGTGGGGTCTTAGGAAGGGTGATGAAATCCCCATCCAATCTGAATTGGTGTTTAAGCCCCTTAATGTCTGTATTATTATATGCAAAGCGATAAACAAACAAAATCAACAAAAAAAAAGTTTATTTGGCGGCGACGCAAAGAATCTTGCATAAAACAATTTATTGGAAAGGGGGAGAGAGAATTTGCGTAAAGAATACTGCTAAAAAGGCAATCTATTGGAGCTCGAGGGGGAATTTAGAGAAGAGAAGGACTTACAAAAAAATGGAGCAATGAAGCCAATTTTTGGAACCATGGTCAAATGCTCTTTAATGGTCGTGGATCTGCAGGCAAATTGTTGGGTTGAGGCTCCAATTTTCTTAGGTGATCTCCTCTAGTTTTGTTCTTCTGTTTTGTAGCTTCTGTATTTTGATGTGAACACCGTAGTTGCTCCAGATTTTGGCACGGTTTCACCTTGATCCGCCGCGGTGTAACCACGAGATATGGGTAAAACTTCCCACGTCTTTGGCACTGAACTTGCTCTTTTCCCTATCCTGCACACTCGCATAAAAAGAATCAAAGAATAACAAGATGGGTTTTTATGGGTTTTTTTAGTTTTTATATACAAAAATTAACCCGAATAACAAGAAAGAAATATGTTACCGTATTCCCGGCAACGGCGCCATTTGATTGTTAGGTTTTTGCTATGCGTTCTTTAAGTTCTATTTGTTCTGCTTACCGCAATCAAGTCGGTGTCGCTTGGTAGCCAGCCAGTTGAGTGTTCTCCGCCGAAAGACGCGACCGGGACGTTGGGACGTCTGGCCTGAATTTTGGGGGAAGATGCTATTTGGATTTATCCGTCCACCTCTCCGAAGATACCAAGTTGATTTATGGCACCGTGTATCAGAGGTTTGGACGGATGCGGCCGATGTAGCAGACTTCATTAGATTCCCCCTCATTGTGAGGGGGTTTTTATTGTAGGGATGCTCTTCCTGCAGGCGCAAGCCCCTGCAGTTAATTACACTACCGCATCGCGGTAACCACTTTCTCCTTCTCCAGATGGTCACTTCGTGTCGTGTGTGTTTGTTTGTTTTGTTTTTTGGTTGCCCGTGGATTGTATACGAAGACAAATTTATGTTGTTGCCCGTGGGGCGTGGATTAGTCCAAATCCGTAGTTTCTTAGATTTGGGGTTGGGGTTGGGTTTAAGGATCGTTAATCTCATTTGAGACTAAGATCAACTTAAACGTTTGTTAAGGATACGTTAGTCTAATTTTAGACTAAGATCTACTCAACAGGATCATTTAGATCCAACAAAAGAGCATTTGGACTCTATTGTTTTAGTTTAGGGACGTTGCGGTCCACTGGGTTTATTGATTGTCGAGACCCGCCACCTCCCTGAAGACGTTAAAGAGTTACAACGACACATATCAAAGGTGTGAAGAGATGTACCCTTAAACCAATGTCAGTTGAGGGATCTGTAGTTGGATTGATTTAAGAATTGTTAATCTCGTTTGAGATTAAGATCAACTTAAATGGTCGTTAAGGATACGTTGGTCTAATTTTAGACTAAGATCTGCTTAATAGGGTTTTAAGATCATTTAGATCCAGCGAAAGAGCATTTGGACTCTATCGTTTTAGTTTAAGGACGTTACGGTCCATAAGTTTAAGGACATCATAGTCCGTGGAGTTTAAGGACATCATAGTCCATTGTTTAGAGACGTCATAGTCTATAGAGTTTAGTTTAAGGACGTTGCGGTCTATAAGTTTAAGGACATCATAGTCCATGGTATTTTGGCTCCACGGTTTGGGGATGCGCTAAAAGTTATTGGTTATTGGGACCCTCCATCTCTCTGAAGACGTTGAAGGATTACAACGACATGTATCAGAGGTATGAAAAGATGTACCTTTGAACCAATATCCCAATTTGGGGAATAGGATGAATATCAGTTTAGATGTCATCTGTTAGGAGAACACTAGTCATCTTTGGGACTAGGATTAGTTTGGGGAGACCTGAATATGGGGGCTCAGTTGATTGGTGACAAAAAAAAAGGTCTTGGCTTCGGAAGACTTGGCTAATTTGAGCTAAGGTTGATTTCCCTTAATCACCCCATAGTGCTAAGCACTGAATCAGTGTTAAACACTGGACTTTGGAGGAGCTCACGTGTGAACACGTGAGGGCCCCGAAGTGGGCATTGTTCCTTGAGTTTATTCCCTCATATATATATAAAAGTGCTGAGCACTTGGCTCACGTATGAGCACGTGAGGCGCCCGAGGTGAGAACTGTTCTCTGGATTTTATTCCTCTTTCATTTATAATTGCTAAGCACTTGGTTCATCAAACAGTCACGTGCAGACACGTGAGGTGCCTTCAAAATGCGAGCGCTGTATTTGGAATTTTCTCCCTCTTTTATACACCACTGTTTGGGGGTCACGTGGGAACACGTGAGGTGCCCCCAAATTGGGAGCTATCTTGGGTTTATTCCCTTTTTCCTTTTCTGAGTGCTAAGCACTATTGGGTCACGTGAGATCACATGAGGCGCTCTGAAGAATGAAAATTGCCTTTGTTTTATTCTCCTTTCTGCTTTATAAAAGTTAAATACTGCTTGGGGGTCACGTGAGGCGCTCCAAAAATAGGGTTTATTCCCTTTCTCTCTTTTATAAGTGCTGAGCACTTCTCAGGGGTCACGTGAGTTCACGTGACCTGATATCAATTGTTCTCTTTTGGTCATTGAGGGGAGGCTCACGTGGGCGCACGTGATATGTTAGGTGTTGATCTCTTTGACATGCATGGAGATTTAAATCCCTTGTTTAAGAATTAAATTCTTTTATAGGGTTAAACCCCAATTCTATTTAGAGGAATTAAATTCCTATATCTTATATTGAAAGAATTAAATTCTTTAAACTCAGTTCTCCCCCTAAGTTTTGAATCTGCATGAAAGATCTCCCCGATGAGAATTAAATTCTCAACTTGTGGGGAGATCTGCTTCTGCAGATCTTCAACCAGAAGAACTAAGTTCTTTTTAGAAGAGTTAAACTGTTGGTTTGAGAATTAAATTCTCTTTTGTTTTGTGGAAGCTTATGGAGTAATCCCCTTCCTTCTCTTACCTAGAGTTTCTTTCTTCTTTGAAGAGACCTTCTTCTCTCTGGAGAATTAAATTCTCTTTTCTCTCTTTTTTTTGCTTTCAAGGGGGTTCTTCTCTCTCCTTCCTTCTGTATTTTCTGTATATTTCTGTCCCTTCTCTACTCCTCTTTTTTTTTCTTCTTGGCTCCTATTTATAAGAGAAAGAAAAGAATCAGTTTGTTCAGCCAATCTCTCATTGAAAGATTTTGATTAATTTTATAACTAACATGATCTTTTAAATCACTCGGTGAATTTTATTCACCGTTGGATTTTTTAATCCAAAGTCTATATGATATTTCATTTGTTGTTCCTGGCAAATTTTAGGAAAATATTTCCTTGTACAGAATCTTTCTATAAATTGGAGATTTTTAATCACCATTGGATTTTTAATCCAACGGCGCTCTATTTTACAGAGTGCAATCCTTCTTATTTAGAAAGATCCAAGGAAATATTTTTCAAAGTAGTGCTTTTGATTCCTTTTAATTAGAATTTAATTCTATTAATTCAGAAGGTTTAGGAGTCCATCACGTGTTGGCACGTGACCTTACCAATTAAGCGTCTAATTAGAATTCAATTATGTTAGTTTAGAGGCCTCAGGAAACCATCACGTGTGGGCACGTGACCTTACCAATTTTGCATTCAGGCGCTGATAGATTTGGCCAATAAAAGGTCACGTGTCTGCACGTGAGGCCCGGTCACGTGTGGGCACGTGATGCTCCATTCGGGGGTTTTGCTTGCTGCTTTATCTATATGTTTTATTCAGTTCCCATGAGGGAAAAAATGCCCCCACAGCGTTGTTCTCACATGTTTGCACATGAGTGCAACGCTGTCACCTTTGTGGCCGTTGGATTTGCCTAGGGAACGGGAAAGATGAACCGTTTCCTATCATGTCCTATAAATGCAGAGGTCTCATCAACAGCACCTCCGTTCCTTCATCTTCTTCCTTCCTCGTTCTTGCTTTGAGAATTTAATTCTCTTCCTCGGAGCTCAGTTCTCTGTTCAAAAGTAATCCAGAGTTTAACTCTATCCAAAAAGAATCTTTTTTCAGGTAAGGATCTTGAACGGCCGAGGAACTTTTTCTTCTCCTTTTACAAAATTTTCTTTGGATTTTAAGTCCACACCAAGGGTTTTTCCCTCATTCGCGCAGATTTTTAATTTTGTTAGGTGTCTTATCAGAGGTTGTTTTTCCAAGAGTTGTTTGAATTCCAATGTCTGTTTCAATAAGCTTTTTCTTAATCAATCTGCCCACTAAACTCTCACTGATTTTCCTTTTCAGACCTTATGGCCGCTCATCTGTATGATCTCGACGAGATTATTTCTTATGGAGACATTCGCGCACTAGGTCGCTGCCAGGAGTTTACAAATGCTCAGTGCGCCAAAATCATGCGTCGCTTGGATGAATACAATGGTCGACTGCTTCCTCGTCGTTCCGCTCTTTTGAAGCTCATTGTGAGAGCGATCTGGGAAGCACTTCCTTTATTCTTTAACGGCATGCCGCTTAAAGCATTGGATGACGCCGAAGATAAGGTACACTCAGTGTATCTGATGGGCCTAATCTCAAAGAAAAGGCGAGACAATCTTGTTGATATTCTGCATCAAACTTTTCAACAGGCGACGATAATCGCTGCCTATCGAAGGGCGGAGGACATCAGTGAGGACCCTGACGCTTGTGATCGTGAAAAGAAGTATACGAGAATGGTCCGAGAGGCCCGAAACATTTTAGATGGCCTAACTTTTGAGTTTCTCAATCCATGTCCTGGATTTGATGTCTTGCCATTATAAACATTTTAATAATGTTTTTGTTTACCGTTTTCATCACTGTAAGAATTTTCTGAAGTATGAATAGATAATTTTTGTTTCCGCGTGTTTATTTTATGCACTAAACCATTTCCGCACATACATAAATGGGTATGCTTCGAACGCTTAACTGGATGCGAATCAAATGTTCTTCTTATTGTCATTCATAGTATATGGTTGACGTCCGTAAGTTACGCCTTTTCATTTCGATTTGACGCAGAATAGTTTACGCACTCTTGAGTAGCACCTCTATTTCTCTGGCATGTAATTTTGGCAAATGTGGTCTGTAAATAGTCCATCTTTACCTCTTTGTAGGGTAGTGATGGCTTAGGAAACAGTTTCAGGTCTGCCACCTAAGGCTTTTCAACGTTATGAGCCGTGAGGGTCTCATAAAAAATTTTCTCCCTACGAGTCGAGAGGATCTCGTAGGTGTATTTTCTCCTTAGGAATCGTGAGAATTCCTAAGTGTGTTTTCTCTTAAGAGTCGTAAGGACCTCACAAGAGAATTTTCTTCCTTACAAGTCGAAAGGACTCGTAAGTGGTTGATGAGTTGACCTACTCCCGAGTCAAAACATTGCTTCGATGGGGAGGTCGAAAGTTGACTTTGGCCATTTTCCACGGTGTCATGATTGACTTTCGCCGTGTTCTACGGGGTCGGGGGTTGACTTTGGCCATGTTCCACGGGGTCAGGATTGACTTTAGCAGTGTTCTACGGGGTCAGGGGTTGACTTTGGCCGTTTTTCACGCGGTCAGGATTGACTTTGGCCGTATTCCACGGGGTCAGCATTGACTTTAGCCGTATCCTACGAGGTCAGGGATTGACTTTGGCCATTTTCCACGGGGTCGGGATTGACTTTGGCCATTTTCCACGGGGTCGGGATTGACTTTAGCCGTGTTCCATGGGGTCAGGATTGACTTTAGCCATGTTCCATGGGACCAGGATTGACTTTATCCATATTCTACGGGGTCAGGGGTTGACTCTAGGTTGTCTGTGCACCGCCGAGTCCTGAAACTGGAAACTTTGCCGCGGCTCCGCTTTGCTGACGTTGCGTCTAGTGTAACGAGACGAATGTCGAGGTAATCTCTAGGTTGTCTATGAACCATCGAGATTTGGAACTAGGGACTTTGCCATGGCTCCGCTTTGTTGACGTTGCATCTACTGTAACGAGACGAATGTAGAGGTGGTCTCTAGGTTGTCTGTGAACCGTCGAGATTTAGAACTAGGGATTTTGCCATGGCTTCGCTTTGTTGACGTTGCATCTACTGTAACGAAACGAATGTCGAGGTGGTCTCTAGGTTGTCTGTGAACCGTCGAGATTTGGAACTAGGGACTTTGCCATGGCTCTGCTTTGTTAATGTTGCGTCGAATGACGAGGTGGTCTCTAGGTTGTCTGTGAACCGTCGAGATTTGGAACTAGGGACTTTGCCATGGCTCCGAGGTTGATTATCGCGTCCGAGTCCTGCTAGAATGAGGAGGAACACTGTTGTGGGTCTCCAGGCTGTAGATGTGGCCGTCGAGACTTGGAACTAGGGACTCTGTCGTGGCTCCGAGATAGTCTCTAGGCTGTCTGTGAACCTTCGGGATTTGGAACTAGGGAACTTTGCCATGGCTCCGTTTGTTGACGTCGTATCTGCTTCTGGTTAGAACGAGAAGGAACGCCATTGTTGATCTCTAGGTTGTAGATGTTGCCATCGAGACTTGGCTCTCTTTCTGATGGAGCCTAGTGGGATGATATGGTTCCTTCTTTATTTGTGCCCCTGGTTTGTATACAGGGATCGATGTGATCTCACCTGTTGGGCAAAAGTTTCATGTTATATGTATTTTTTTATTGTTTTCTTTCCGTGATGCTCTATCATTTCAGCTTTTTGTATCGCGAAAGTCACAATTGCCCAATCATTTCGGCTATTTTTCGCGGTGCCCAATCATTTCGGCTATTTTTTTATTTTTACTCGCTGTTTTTTATTGCGAGTTGCCCAACCATTTTGGCTATTTTGTATGCATATATTTTTACTTGCTGATTTTGTTGCAAGTTGCCCCATCATTTCGGCTATTTCATATGCATTTTTGGCTCGCTGATTTTTTGCCACGAGTATGGAACTTGGAATCTGGTGCCAATCTTAGCATCAGCATCGCTACGACTGGAATATTGCCAGGAGTGAATCATCATTTGCCGTGAAAGGACTTGGAATTTGATTCCGATTCAGGCATCAGCATCGCTACAATTGGAATATTACCAGGAGCGAATCATCATCTGCCTTCGTCGGTTCGAACAAAGGTGGCTTGGCAAACAGGGTTAAGATCCTGTCAGCTAAGGCTTTTGACTTCATGAGCCGTAAGGGTCTCATAAAGGTATTTCTCCCTACGAGTCGTGAGGATCTCATAGGTGTACGTTCTCCTTAAAAGTCGTGAGGACTTCTAAGTTGTGTTCTCTCTTATAAGTCGTAAGGATCTCATAAGAGCATTTTCTCCTTATAAGTCGAGAGGACTTACAAGTGTTGTTCACCAAACGGGGAAATTTCGCGCCATTGGCGGAAACTTGGTGGGGGAGACATTTATTTGTGCCCGTGGATTATATACAAGGGTCAACATTGAACCGTTTGTAGGGAAATCTGGGAAAGGTGATGGCTTAAGAACAGGTTCAGATCCCTGTAGCTTAAGGATTTTGAATCTTACAAGTCGTGAGGGTCTCATAAGAGGGTTCTCCTTACGAGTCGTGAGGATCTCGTAAGTGTAATTTCTCCTTAGGGATCCCTAAGTGTGTCTCTCCTTTGTGAGTCGTAAGGATCTCACGCGGGTAGTTTTTTCCTTACAAGGTCGAGAGGACCTTGCAAGTGTCTTTTAACAAGATTGCGCCCTTTCGGGTTTTCACAAACTCGCCGGTAGTACTGCTGTTTTTACTCACGGAGCCCTTCGGGTTTTCATCCATGCCCATTTTGCTTGTGGACGTACCGTGTTTTTTATGAGTCTGTGCGCTTTCGGGTTTTCACAAACATCGCCGGTAGCCTTGCTGTTTTTACTCACAGAGCCCTTTCAGGTTTTCATCAGTGCCCATTTTTTTTTTGGTCAGCCCTACGATGCTGCGGTTTGTAGTAGTTTAAGGACGTTTCGATCCGTTATTAGTTTCAGGACATTACGGTCCATAGCTAGTTTAAGGACATTTCGGTCCGTTGTTAGTTTAGGGACATTTCGATCCGTTGTTAGTTTAAGGACATTTCGGTCCGCCGCCCGTTTTTAGGGCGATGTTTCGCCGGATACTACTTATAGAGTTTGGGCTTCGGAAGATAGCGAGCAGACATAGGCGTCGCCATCTATCGTTGACCTAGGCCATGACTTGTCAGGCGTAGTATTTTTTCAAAAACCAGCCGTTTATTGGCCTGAATGGTCTTTCGCCATGCATATTCATGAGCAAGTAAGCCCCACCTTGGTAGACCTTGTCTATGATGTACGGGCCCTCATAGTTCGGCTCGAATTTTCCCTGTTTGGCACGATTAGGGATCATAGGTCTCTTGACCACTAGCACGAGTTCGCCTTGGCCGAATGTTCTTGGCTTAGTCAATCTCTCGTATGAGTGAGTCATCTTCGCTTTGTAAGCTTCTAGGTTTTGCTGAGCCATGAGCCGGGTTTCGTCAAGGGCGTCGAGTTCCTCCAGCCGAAGATGAGCGTTCTCTTCTTCTGTTAGCTCGTAATGAACCGCCACTCGTAGAGAAGGTAGCTCTATCTACAAGGGGAGTACCACTTCTGCGCCGAATACCAATGCATACGGCGTTGTATTTATGGCCGTTTTGAACATAGTTCGATACACTTAGAGAGCTTCATGCAGTCTCTCGTGCCAGTCCTTTTTATTTTTGGACACCGTCCTCTTTATGATCTTCGTCAAGGTCTTGTTGAAAGACTCAGCCAGACCATTAGCTCGGGGATTATAGACCGAAGAGTATCTCCAGTCTATATTATGCTGTTGTGCGAAGCGGCTGATTTTGTGGCTTCTGTAGGCTGGCCCGTTATCGGAGATAATTTGTCATGGAGTGTCGAACAGATAGATGACATGCGTCTTGAAGAAATGGAGAATATTCTCCGTCTTCACTTCTCTTAGCGGTATGGCTTCTACCCACTTAGAGAAGTAATCGGTTATCGCCAATATGAACCGATGTTCTTTGGACGATGCTAGCTCGATGGGCCCGATTATGTCAGTTCCCCATATTTCAAACGGCCAGCTAGCCACCGTTGGGTGTAGCGGATTCGGATGCTGGTGGATGAAGTCCTCGTGAATTTGGCACGAGTGGCACTGCTTCGCGTATTTGAGACAGTCCTGAATCATCGTGGGCCAATAGTAGCCCATTCTTTTGATCTTCAGCTTCATCTTTGGCCCGACTTGATGAGAACCGCAGAGTCCGTCATGAGTTTCTTGGACGACTCTCCTTGCTTCTTCTGGTCCCAGGCATCTTAGCCACAGGGAGTCGAACGATCTCTTATACAGAGTATCATTGATGAAGGCGAAAGACAGAGCTCGTTTCATGAGCTGATGTCTCGAGGATGCATCTTCAGGTGTTCGACGGGATTTGAAGTAGTCTATAAAGACTTCTCTCCAATCCTTAGCTTTTCCTGGTCTTTTATTTGTAAAGTCGTCTGCTTAGTCGCTCCCTTTTCTTCGGACGACTCTAGAGATATTTCTGCCGGTGTAAGAACCCGACGGCTTTGCACAACGATCCTCATGTCATCGAGGTTTTCGTCAGCCAGTTCTTTAGCGAGTTTGACTAACGCATCCGCTTTGCTATTTTCCGCACGCGGTATGCTTTCCAGGGCGTAGGAGGAAATTTGAATCAGCAATTGTTGCACTCTCTCACCGTACCTTACCAACTCTGGTTTGCACGTTTGATAGTCGTCGTTTACTTGGCTAACGACCAGTTGGGAGTCTCCGTATATGAGGAGGTCTTCGATTCCCATATCGACAGCGATCTCAAGGCCTGCTATCAAAGCTTCATATTCAGCTTCATTGTTCATCCTCGGCTCTGTTAAGGAGAAAGCAAAGCGCATTATCCCTCCTTGTGGAGTCACGAAGATGAGGCCTACCCCTGATTTGATTATGGGGGAGCTGTGCTTTCGCTTTTTCATGGAGAATGCCCCATCGAAGTAGAGTTCCCATCGGGTATCACTCTCTCTTCTCCCCCTGTCGATCGTGTCCAATCTGTGCTCGTCCGGCAATTCACAATTTAGGGGTGAATCGGCAGGTATCAGATGCTCAGCGAGGAAGTCGGCGATGACCTGGCCTTTCACTACTTTGAGGGGTCGATATATATCGAGAACTCCATCAAGAGGAGGGCTCATTTAGAGAGTCGTCCTGTTATTATGGCTCTCGACATCAAATATTTAAGAGGGTCCACTTTTGATATGAGGTGGACCTCATGCGCCAATGCATAGTGCCGAAGCTTCGTTATCGCGAAGATTAACGCCAGACAGTGTTTTTCGATAGGGGGGTAGTTGTTTTCTGCCCCCAGGAGAACTCGACTCAAATAGTAGAGGGATCTTTCCTTCCCTTGGTCATTTTCCTGTGCCCATAGCATGCCTAAAGAACCTTCAAGGGCTGTTGTGTACAGGATGAGAAGCTTTCCCTTGATCGGAGCGGTTAGTACTGGCAAATTCTGCAGGTATTGCTTGATTTCGTCCAGTGCGCTTTGACATTTGCGATCCCAGACGAAAGGAGTCCCCTTCTTCATTAGATGACTGTAGGGGCGGCACTTGCCGGAGAGATTGACTATGAATCGTCGGATATATGCGAGCTTTCCTTGAAGAGATCGCGGTTGCTTGAGAGTTCTTGGCGAAGGTATTTCCATAATCGCCTTGATCCTCGATGGATCTATTTCGATGCCTCGATGTCGTATGATGAACCCTAGAAATTTTCCCGAGGAAACTCCGAACGCGCATTTGAGAGGGTTCATCTTTAGGTTGTATTTCCGAAGACGTTGGAATACTACCTTCAAATGCTCCCAATGCTCCTCGTGTGATTTGCTTTTTACCACAAGGTCGTTAATATAGCATTCAACGATTTCGTGTATGAGATCATCAAAAATCTTCATCATGGCCCTCTGATAGGTGGCGCTGACGTTCTTTAGACCGAAAGGCATCACTTTATAGCAGAATATGCCCAACGGGATCCGGAAAGCGGTATGCCTCTGGTCTTCAGGATGCATCTTTATTTGATTGTACCCCGATGAGCCGTCCATGAAGGAGAAAACTTTGTGAGTGGATGTGTTGTCTATCATCAGCTCAATAACCGGTACGGGGAAGTCATTTTTTGGACAAGCTTTGTTGAGGTCCCGAAAGTCCACACAGATGCGCACCGTCCCATTCTTCTTCATCACTGGGACGATGTTGGCAATCCAATCGAGGTATTGAACTTCTTAGATGAAGCTGAAGTCGATTAATTTCTTGACTTCGGCGTTGATGCTCATTTCAAGTTCGAGCCGCATTCTTCTCGGTGCTTGTTTGATTGGCTTGATGTCCAGAGATACCGCCAGTTTGTGCACAGCTACTTCTGGATCTAGTCCCGGCATTTCAGAGTAGTTCCACGCGAAACAGTCTTTATACTGCATGAGCACGTCTTTGAGCGTAGCCACCTTTTCTTCAGATAACAGCTCACTGACGAACGTTGGCCGTGGGTCGTTTGTCGTCCCCAAGTCGATTTTTCTGAGGTTATCTGCAGTAGTATGTATCCCATCTTCCAGCTCTTTTGGTGCCGGTGGAAACTCTGAGATCACTTCGTCATCATCGTTTTCAAAGCACCAGGAGAGGTCATCCATATTCTCGGGCACTCCTTCTTTTGTCAGCGTTATTACGTGACAGGTGCAAGATCGTTTCCAAAACCGATGTTGATCTGGTTCTACTCTCGCCATATACGTTGCTTTTGGTATATGCTTTTGCGGTGGGGCTACCCTCCAACTGTTGGATAGAGCGAACCTGCCGAGTTGATATTGGTCTTCAACCCAGTTTTTGAAGGTGATGCAATCTTTAAGAGGATGTCCTATCGCTCGGTGATAGGGGCAATAATCCGGATGAGAGGTCTCGTCTGCTTGATCGGGGTGTTTGGACTCCCGAAGTGTAATCATTTGATGTTTTATAACAAGATCGAATATCTTCCTTATCTTGTCTTGGGGAAAAGAATATGCTCGACCCATTTTCTTTATCAGCGATGGATTCTGGCCGCCCAATTCTCGATCGCGTGGCTTCTTGAACCCGCTTTGCTGTTGTCGAATGTTTTTTCCGTTCTTCAACTTGTTTTTGCTTTTGCGTCGGTTCTTTGTACGACGGGCTGGCGACGAAGGGCATCGTCATTCTCCGTAGCCTGATGAAGGAGGCGTTGCGTCCTGACTTTTTTGTAAATGGCCATTTCACGGATATGGTCATCCCGGGCCTTTTGACCCGCTTCCCTTATTAGTTTGTCCATCTGTTCTTTGAACGACGAACTTGGCACTTTCATGGCGGGACCTTGTTTTGGTTCAGGGTTAGCGTCTTCTAACAGAGCATCTCCTTCTTCATCAAAGTCATGTATAACGTAGAAGCCATGGAATCGCTCTCATTTCTTGGGTTGAACATATCCAAGCCCGATCGTTTCGATTCTCCCATTGGGCAATTTTCGCTGAGTTCCAGGGACATTCCGGATCCTATTATAGAACTGAGCTTGTCGAGCAGTCTGTTTGAAGGGTACGCCTTGGCGCCTTAACAGCCTTTTTAATCCTTCCGTGTAGTATTTGGGCAGACGGATGGGCTAGAGCCTGTCAAGTGCAAAATCGGCACCATGCCAAATTTCTTTCTCTATTTTGGTTTCCGTGGATTGATAAAAGAGGATCGCCTTTTCATCACTTCGCCTAGGAGGGACGTAGAACGTCTGCAGTTCTTGCACACTATAGGTATCAAGTGCGTCGAGGTCTTTGTAATGTTCTTGCGAAACCATGGCGATTTGCAAACTCTGATCATCTCCGGCGAAGGCTTGTATTGATGGCCGAACAGAAAATACTGCATTAACCTCATCTTCAGAGTCGCTGCCGAAGACCAGAATAGGGGTGGATAGTCCCGGCTTGTTGCATTGGGGCGGTCCTGAATAAACTATCTCTTCCTCCTCTTCGGTATCGCTCCCAAAGATCGGAATAGCGGTGATAGCTTTCTACTTATTCTCCGGCTTATGGCACCTTTCCGTGTCTTCGAGATCTGGCAAGAAGTATTTTTCATCTTCGTATTTTCGGACTTCATTCACGGAGAATAGGTTCAGCTCCCCTGTCACGGTATACTCGAGACTATCCTTGAAATAGTTCATACACTGATGTTGTGTAGAAGGGATGATATTGTACTCATGTAACCAAGGCCTGCCGAGCAAAGCGTTGTAGCAAGTATTGGCATCAATGACGTGAAACTTGATGTCGGTGACGAGCAGCCCAAAGCGTAATGTCAGAATTACAGACCCGAGCGTCCGTGATGACTGGGAGTCGAATCCAGAGAAAGTGATTTTATCCCGAGCGAGGTGTTGAATGCTCATGCAAATTTCCTTTAGCACTCTCATATTTAGGAAGTTGAAAAAGGATCCATTGTCGACTAAGATCTTCCCTATCTTGATGTCATGGCAGTATCCAGTGACATGCAAGGGACGGTTGTGCCCGCACATCCCGAGGAGGAGGTCTTCATCGCCGAAAGTGATGTCAGCTGTGTGAACTTCTTCCAGCTCGTCCTTCATCTTTTCTGAGGCAAGGAAAGCTTGAAACTGGTCAGGCTCTTGTAGTTCCTTGATCAGAGAATCTCTCGCCTCTTTGGATAGCAGAAGGGCGTCAAGAATGCTTAGCTGCGAGGGTATTTTCCTCAGGTGTGTCAGAACGTTGTAATCCACCTTGTGCCTCTTTGGGCGGGTCTTTGGCTGCCAGTCTTCGACGCCTCGGTCATTCAGGGCGATATCTTCAGGGATTTTTTCTTTCCCCTTATCTTTTTTGTTCGATCCCTTATTTGCGGGTCCGAGATTCTTTTCGGGTAGCGTACGATTGCGCAACTGAATGTTCTCGCAGGTCTTCGTCTCTTCTACTTCAGAGATGGATTCCTTGAAGAGAAGGCCGATGGCTATTTCTTCATCGGAATCGCTCCCGAAGGTGAGAACTTGCGATCCCTTAGTGTCAACCATGTGACAGTTGCCGGCAGTTCTTTTGCGTTCATCTGTCGTATTCCTCTGCCGTCGGAGAGCTTCACGCTTCATCCTCTTGAAGTGTTGCCTGTGAGCGGCATACCCTTGCCATCATTTTTTAAAGGCCATGCATTCTTCAGTAGGGTGTGCAATCCTTTGATGGTATAAACAGTAGCTAGGATGTGCATCCATTTCGTCAGGGTGTATCCTGCCGGGAGTGTTCCCTTTGGAAGGTGGCAGCTTCATTCCCATTGACAGGACTTTAGCGAATCGTTTCCTCGTCTTAAGCTTACTTCTGTCTACGGTGGATGTGCTTTGATCTGGTGGGAGTGTTTTAAACCTTTCGTCCAGTCGCCGGCATTTGGCTTTTTCAAATATGGCCATTTCGCGCTCTCGATCGGCTTTGCTCTTTTGACAGGCCTCGTTCAGCAACATGTCAATCATCTCGTATGACGGTTCTAGGAGTTCCGGTTCGGGATCTGCCCCCAGTTTTTCTGTATCAGGAGCTTCTTTGCCATTTATCGAGTGAGAGATCAGGTGGCAGCTCGCCACATAGTCTTCAGACCCTTTTGAAGAATCGTATCCTTCATCAGCGTCATCGTCTTCATTCTCAAGAACATTCTTAAAGAATTCGTCCAACGTGATTGGGGTCCGTGACTTCTGGTTATATTCTTCCGGTGCATCGATATATTTCTGTAGACCTGTACGGCTGTCTTCGGGTTAGATGGGCTTCTTGTCCTTCTTTTTCTTTAAAGACTTTAGAAGCTTGGCCTGAACACTTTGTCCACCTTCACCAACTTTCAGCGTTGGGCGCGGCTTCAGCATCCCCTCAATAATCTCAGGTTCCAAAGGGCTCTTCCATCTAATCGTCGGACATGCTTGGAGATCTTTCAGCATTCTTTTCGTTTTGGCTGAAATAGCGACCTCCCATGGGGCTTCTTCTACAAACGAGCACGATGCCCCGGTGTATCCGCCTTTTTAAGAGCGTGCGGCTGGGGCGGGCTTACTTTCCAATTTTCGGATAGCACGAATTTGCCTTGCTGGTACTGGTCCTCAATCTAGCCTTTAAAGACGAAGCAATGTTCGATTGGATGGCCTACTACTCGGTGGTAGGAGCAGTAATTGGGATTGTTGACATCACCTGGCTGTAATGGGCGTTTTGGATCCAGCAAGGTGATGAGCCTGTTGCGCACCGCCAGCTCGAACAGTCTCCTCGTTTTATCCCGAGGAAACGAATAAGGGCGGTTTAGTTTCTCATTAAAGAATCGCCGTCTATTGTCTTGGCGATCAGTTGGTTTTGGACCACTGGGCTGCTGCTGAGCATTGGCGACGAAGGTCGTTTTCCCTTTCCCCTTTTCGCTCCGTGGTTTCGACTTCGAAGAGGAAGGCATGTGGCCCATTTGATCCATTTGGGCCAACTTGTCAATCAAGGCCTGGAAAGTAGTTGGCTTGAAGAACATCATGAATTGAGATATGGTCGCATGCGGATCGAGAGTTCCCACAAACATGCCCACTGCAGGAGCTTCTTCTATGCGTTGTTCACACTTTGACCATAGATTCCGCCACCGAATGGCGTATTGAACCCAAGTTTCTCCCTGTTTCACTCTAGCATTAATTAGTGCGGTGATCGGAGTGCGCTCGCTAGCGCTCGTGAATCTTTGTGTAAACAGTAGCTCCATTTCTGCAAATTTCTTAACGGAGTCATTCGGGAGCTTAGAGTACCATTCAAACGCTGTCTCCGACAAGCTGCCAACAAACTGGCGAAGCGGTAGCTTATCGTCACCTCCGGTGTTGCCGCAAAGAGCCCTGAATTGAGCCACGTGTTGGTGTGGATTTCCCATCCCCTTATATACATGGAATTTAAGGATCGTATATCCTGGCAGGTACTTTATTTGATCGTACCAACCCGGATAGGGTCGTCCAGTTTTAACGATTTGGTTAGCCGCTTCGCTCGCCTGATGAGCTCGTATCTGTTGAGCTATATAGTCATCCAGGGCGGCTTTAGAGATCGTCTCCTCTTTGGCCGTTGATAGAGCCGGAAGAGGGTTCGATGTCTCCCCTCTGTCGTTTTCAAGGACAATTAGAGGGACTTCAGCTGGAGGATCCGGCTGTATCATCATCTCGACCATATCTTGGAATAAAAGCGCCATTTGTTTTATGTTGGCCGCTTGTTCCGCGGCCTCTTTATCTTTCCTCTCGAGCATTCTTCGGAGGAATTCGGCATTAGTTCCCTGTTCTTGTCGCTGCTCTGACGACGTCTCTGGGCTTTCTTTTGGCCCAGTGAGTGCGGCCATCTTCGTTGGCATCTCCTGGAGCTTGTACTGTTGTTCCTGAGCCTTTGTCACAAACCGTGTGAGCGTTCGGTGGCCCGTAAAGATACGGCTATCCTCTTTCCCAGATGCCATATAAACAGTGTGTACCACCGTGCCCCCAGTCTTGGGGCATTTAGGTTCAGTGCCCTTTAGATTCATTGCAGACATGGGGGTTTTCTCCGGCCTTCTTCTTTTGTGAGCAGTCGAAGTTGAGGGGGCCGTTGCGGTGGGCACCCAAGTAGACGACACCTTATGTTGTACGACAGGGTGGTCCTTCTCTTGCCGAACCTTCATTTTCTTTGGTTGGCGGGAATAGTCTTGGTTAACCACAGAATCTTGGACCTTTCACCAGACCTTGTGAATTTTGGAGGACGGCCGCTGAAGGGGCTGTTCTGGCTCTACCTTTGTAACATTTTCCATAGGTGGAGGAGATCTTTTCAGCACGGCAGTCGGAGAGTTCTTACGGACCCTCCTGAGTGGTTCAAAACTGTTCCTAATTGAAACAGCAGTATCAACTTCCACCGTTGGAGCTGGCGGAGTAAGTCCAGAAGGGAAACTGCCCCCAGCTTTCCTCACTCAGCGCCAGTGGCAACGTCGAGCATGCCTTGTAGATGGTATTGATTCAGCTATGGGGGTGGTTCCTTCATGCCCCTGTCCTGGTGAAGGGTTGCCGTTGGTGCCAGCCTATTGAAAACTAACGTCTGTTGAGTGGGGATGGCCAACCTGTCGAAGGCAGACTTCCGAGCAGGGGATGCAGCCGGTGACTTTGCCTAAAGCGGGAGTTGGAGCGGACAGTCTAGCGAAGACTGATCTCTTAGCAGGAGAAGCCTCTCTGATGACTTCGTTCACTAGAGCAGAGATGGCTATCCATTTCGGGATAACCCCCTTAGGTATCACGGGCTTCTTCACGGGCCCATTGGAGTTTTGGCCCAGTCTGTTGAAAACCGAAGTGCTGGATTTGGGCGACCCGTTGAGAGGGGCCGCAGTAGTTGGAAGCCGATCAAAGACCGACTTCTTCGGAGCTTCTTGCAACAGCAGTGGAGCGTTGAAGCTCATGGATGGGAGCATGGTCCAAAAGAACAGCCCAGTGTGGCTTGCGTCACCTGTTCCACTGGCAACTTGAAAACGGAAGCCGCCTGAGGCCCGTAAGTCACTCCTCCTGCGAGGACAAAGCGGGAGTTGTTGCAATTGTTGTAGTTGGTGCAGTTGGAAGCCATTGATCTGCACTGGAGCAAGACACCAAATCTTAATACCTCGAATCCAGGGGCAACTATAGCAAACCGTGATTCGTTCGCGAAACACGACACACGATGTGTGGAGTGGAAAGAGGAAAAGGTCCTATCGGGCGTGCCAGAATCTGTTCTCCGTCGAAAGACGCGACCGGGACGTTGCGACGTCTGGCCTGAATTTTGGGGGCAGATTCTATTTGGATTTATCTGCCCACCTCTCCGAAGATGCCAAGTTAATTTATGGCACCGTGTATCGGAGATTTAGACGGATGCGGCCGATGTAGCAGACTTCGTCAGATTCCCCCTCATTGTGAGAGGTTTTTGATTGTGGGGATGCTCTTCCCTGCAGGCGCAAGCCCCTGCAGTTAATTACTCTACCGCATCGCGGTAACCACTTTCTCCTTCTCCAGATGGTCACTTCGTGTCGTGTGTGTATGTTTGTTTTTTTTTTGTTGCCCGTGGATTGTATACGGAGACTAATTTATGTTGTCGCCCGTAGGGCGTGGATTAGTCCAAATCCGTATTTTCTTAGATTTGGTTTTGGGGTTGGGTTTAAGGATTGTTAATCTCGTTTGAGACTAAGATTAACTTAAACGTTTGTTAAGGATACGTTAGTCTAATTTTAGACTAAGATCTACTCAACAGGATCATTTAGATCCAACAAAAGAGCATTTGGACTCTATTGTTTTAGTTTAGGGACGTTGCGGTCCATTGGGTTTATTGATTATCGAGACCCGCCACCTCCCTGAAGACGTTGAAGAGTTACAATGACACATATAAGAGGTGTGAAGAGATGTACCCTTAAACCAATGTCATTTGAAGGATCTGTAGTTGGATTGATTTAAGGATTGTTAATCTCGTTTGAGATTAAGATCAACTTAAATGGTCGTTAAGGATACGTTGGTCTAATTTTAGACTAAGATCTACTTAATAGGGTTTTAGGATCATTTAGATCCAGCGAAAGAGCATTTGGGCTCTATCGTTTTAGTTTAAGGACGTTACGGTCCATAAGTTTAAGGACATCATAGTCCGTGGAGTTTAAGGACATCATAGTCCATAGTTTAGAGACGTCATAGTCTATAGAGTTTAGTTTAAGGACGTTGCGGTCCATAAGTTTAAGGACATCATAGTCCATGGTATTTTGGCTCCACAGTTTGGGGATGCGCTAAAAGTTATTGGTTATTGGGACCCTCCATCTTTTTGAAGACGTTGAAAGATTACAACGACATATATCAGAGGTATGAAGAAATGTATCCTTGAACCAATATCCTGATTTGGGGAATGGGATGAACATCAGTTTAGATGTCATCTGTTAGGAGAACACTAGTCATCTTTGGGACTAGGATTAGTTTGGGGAGACCTGAATATGGGGGCTCAGTTGATTGGTGACAATAAAAAAAGGTCTTGGCTTCGGAAGACTTGGCTAATTTGAGCTAAGGTTGATTTCCCTTAATCACCCCATAGTGCTAAGCACTGAATCAGTGTTAAACACTGAACTTTGGAGGAGCTCACATGTGAACACGTGAGGGCCCCGAAGTGGGCATTGTTCCTTGAGTTTATTCCCTCATATATATATATATAAAAGTGCTGAGCACTTGGCTCATGTGTGAGCACGTGAGGCGCCCGAGGTGAGAAATGTTCTCTGGATTTTATTCCTCTTTCATTTATAAGTGCTAAGCACTTGGTTCATCAAACAGTCACGTGCAGACACGTGAGGTGCCTTCAAAATGCGAGCGCTGTCTTTGGAATTTTCTCCCTCTTTTATGCACTACTGTTTGGGGGTCACGTGGTGTCACGCCCCGCTTCCCAGTGTACGGCGAAGGGGACGCAACTGGCCCGCTACGTATATACTCAGAAGTACATACGCTAAGCGTATCTAAGCAATATAAAATAAATACAAAAGAGATAAGAAATTATAAAAAAAAGCAGCAACTTTTATTTATTAACATTCTTTTGTACAATGCATGAAAAGGAAATACAACTAAAACAAAAAGATGCCTAAACAGTGGCATAACAAGAAATGAAAAGTACAGACAGGAAAAGTATACAATGAAACTAAAGTTCAGGGTCTTCAGCAAACTGCTCCAAGTCTTCTTGAGATGGCTCGATCTCTGCGGGGTCCAAATCACCTGACGACATTCAAAGAAGAAAGAAATAGAATGTCGTCAGCGAACAGGTCGCTCGGTAAGTCCCAAAGATAAGAGGAGAATAGACAGAGAGTAAGATAGAGAGAGTAGCTTTTACAGTTGTATTATATTGTTTTAGTGTTAATACTGTTGTTATCGTAAGTTCAAGGGTGAATGTCAACTAATCTCAAGAGTGTTCTCAAACCCAACAGGCTGTAATCCAGGGGTAGGGAACCACGGGTCCAAATGATATGTTAGTAGCGGGACTTCGACCGTCGCCGAAGTATTCCAAACTCAACAGGCCACAGTCCAGGTGCATGGAAACACGGGCCCTCATAATTGCTTGCTTGTATTAGTAGACATGGATTCATGATCTAGGAGGGCTCTTGAGATTATGTTGGATTCACGAATGAACTATCCCAATACCCCGTGTAGTTATGTTATTGATAGTACTGTATTGCATTATATTGTCTTGTAAATTGAATTGTGTAATTGGATGACTGACCAAAACTATGATATCAGTAAACGGATGTAACTGCATAATCATGTAAATGGAATAACTGGATAATCGATATATATTCATGGTTTGATTCAGTCAAGTTGTATAGCTTGATAACTGGATTCACGGATTCATGTGTTCATATTGAATTGGAATATTGTAGATTGTAGATTTTACTTGAATCATATTCAAGTCAGATATAATCAGACTCAAATCCGAGTCAGATAATTAGAAATGTAAATCGAAGTCTTGATTATTTCTTAAACCTATATTTATTAGGGTCCTTAGGGTAATTTATAAAACTTGAGAGGGTTTTATGTAAAAATATTTTTTATATACTTTTCAAAATACACCTCAAGTATTCATTATTCGTCTTTAGAGTTGTAATGAGGGTGGATTTTATATTGTGACATTTCTAGTGAAAATATCCTAGGTTTTATAAATAAAGGTATTTATCTATAATATTGATTTATTTGAAGTTCATGGTATTTTAATGTAAAATTTATTCTTTTAGAAAAAGGTGGAATATTTATATTATAATAAAATAGATATTTAAATGATAAATATACATATATTTATACAAAAATAAATTTAATAAATATTATATATTCCAAACATCTCATTTTCTTAAGATGTCGTATTTTAAACCTTCGAGACCGAATGCTCCTTGCGGAGGTCTGAATCTCGCACTACTAAACCCGAGGATGTGCGATAATCCGCACCATCCCGAACGGGTTCCCCAAAAATGGGTTGTAGCGGCGCGTTGCAAAGATTGTAAAATACTAATCCTTTAGAAAACGGTTTTATAAAGTAAAAGATATTTATTTGTAAAAATGTCAATTTTCCGTATTTTAGATTCTAGGGTTTTCTAAGTCAACTAGCCTATTTCTAAATAGTTTAAACGACAAGTCGTTAGATGTCTCAAATCGCCTCTTCACCGTCAATTGTGGCCAGGTAAGTACAAATGAGGAAAGGAGGGATCCGCTTACGAATCAGCGTGAGACGGGCCTTTTAAAGTTACCTTTCTCACTTGCCTAACCTAGACACCACAAAGTCAGGTTTAGATAAACGATGTTCACAACTTATCGTATTATTCCTAGTAAAAGGTATTTGTTTTAAAAGTGTATCAAAACTAAAACTTTTAGAAATGGTTTTATTAAGAATATGGTATTTAAATGAAAGTATTGTTTTATCGTATTCTAAGTTTTTGATGATATTGTTTAGGGTTGTATTTGCGTGTGTGTGGAGGTAGGTCATTACCTCGTGCTCTACTTTAAATGTATAGAAAAGTTAAGGGGTTTAAATGTGAAATCGAAACATTGTGGTATTTAAGTGAAAAATACGATAAATTGAAAAGGCTATCATTTCATGTGATGAAACTTGTTCAAATTGTTTGTTAAATGTTTAATAGTCAACATAAAGATGTTTAAGTATGAATGTATTGGTGAGAAGTGAAATTTTATAGAAAACCGAATCGGAAATCGGATTTATTCGGATTCCGTCAGGTTTTGTAATTTCGTATTTTAGAGAATAAGAAAGAGTGATAAAATGGGACTTACGGGTTTTGATTTATACAAAGGAGTGAGGAGGACTAAAGGGGTTGCTGATGCATTGCTTCGTCGCCGGTTGTTCCTAAAAACGTCGCCGGAATTTCCGCCGGAATTTCACCGGAGCTTCGCCGCGAACTTGTTTTCAAAGTACACAACTCTTGAGAAGATTTTAAGAGAGTGGGCTCAGAATTTTGAGATGAGAGGGTAGGGGGTGGGGGTGTATTTATAGGGTAGGCTAGGGGTAGGGTAGGTGAAGGGTTTTTTAATTAAAAAAATATAAAAATATAGAAAATTGATTAAAAATCATAGTAAATAGGGTATATTGAAGTCTCGGGAACCGATTCATTAATTTGGAGTATACAGGGGAGTAGGGTAGGTGAAGAGCCCCAACTTTCATGTTGGGGACTCGGCCGTCCGGCCGAGGCGGGTCGCCGGAAGGTGGGGAGTCTTCAGGTGGGTCCTCCGGTACTTTTACTTTTTTAGGTACAGTTCAACTTTTGGGAGTTATTGTAAGTCCACGTTGCGACCCCCGGTGCTTACGGGGAGGCGGAAACGGTATAAAAAACAAATTTTTATCGCAAAGGGGCAACATGGACTAAACAAGGTCGGGATCGTGTCTAAACTAAACTAGCAAGCATACAAAGGAGCGTTAGCTACTCGGATGAAGAGTTATACCTAAACTTGAACTCCTTCTTCTTCAAACCTTGTAGAGGTTGATGGTTCTTGCCTCGTAGCCTTCTTCCGTCGAAGATGGATCCACCTGAGGGTTCAACCTTCGGGCTCTTCCTCGAACTTTGAGTGAACTAGGATTTCCGGCTTGCTAAACCTTGAACCCTAGAGAGAGTAGAGAGTGTCTAGGGGTTGTTTTCTTTTCAAGGTGAGGGATTCTCAACACATGAGAAGGAATCACCTTGAGCTTGAGAAAGAAGAAGATGAAGTGAGGAGAGAGAATGGTTATGAAAGAATGAAGCTATCTTTTTCTTTTTTTGCAACCATATCAAAAAGAAAAAGAATTATCTAAATAATAATAATTCA
Organism: Agapanthus africanus; assembly: GCA_030015575.1. Taxonomy (NCBI): domain Eukaryota; kingdom Viridiplantae; phylum Streptophyta; class Magnoliopsida; order Asparagales; family Amaryllidaceae; genus Agapanthus; species Agapanthus africanus. Next base: position 152,932,349 of record CM057345.1, on the reverse strand, counting down.
AAATGAGAATAGTTGATGGTAGTTTTGGAATGACCACTATCATGCTTCATTAAATGAAATGTAAGCATGAATCAAGGAGTATCTTTACAAAGCATGATGGTGGTCAACATTCAACCATGGTCAACAAGTCAACCATGGTCAACAAGTCAACAAAATCAACCATAACATAATTCTCATTTAATTACTATTATTAATAGATAATCCATAAATCCATTAGGGTTTGGAAAATGATGACTGTCAACTGTGCATACGCACCCGTTCCGAAACCCTAATGAAATACCTCATCCTTCGCCTCAAGCAACTGTGCATACACACCTGCATTCTCGTTCCGAGGAACAAGAATACCGAGATATAAAAGCAACCCCCAAAAGATATACCAGTATCTGGCTCAAACCAGAGCCTGCCAGTATAATCCGTCCGGACTCCAAACGTGCACAAGTGCGCGGATGAGAACGAACCCTGCCGCAAAACCATGCGACCTCTACTCTGTTTTGCCCAGAGGCGAATACCCTCTGTGTGGGACTCTAAAGACTCGACACTACGCTGGCAGTGGGTTTAACTACAGACCGCAAGCGGTACTAGCTGTGCGTAACGATCCCCAGGTAGATGCCGACAAGAAGGCTGACGAGGTGAAACCCCATCTGAACTCCTACTGAGTCTGAATGTGACATTCTCCGTACAGTCCGGTCTGTTCGTCTGATACATCGCATGTCGGGCCTAGGGGCGGTAAAACGTCAGTCCCCCAATAGCGGTACAAGTCGTGTCGGAGTGAAGCCCAAAACACCCTGAGATAACACTGGAAGCCTACCAGTATATCTCGCTTGCCCTGGCCAGGGACTACTTGTGTAATGGCTCTCCTAGACACAGCGCGATGTCAACCCCCAATACCGGGAGAGACGAATCCTGTCTAACCGGCACTGCCTCCAAGTGCTTCGGGACTGCACCCAACCACTACCTGTTTGCACGACTCCTTTGAGTCGTGGTAGGGTAGTGATCAAAGTGCAGTGGGAACACACTCGAGGCGAAGTGCCAGTGTCAAGTCAGCGGACTAAGCTGTACTCATGTCACCTGGGAACTGATAACTGACGATAGGTATAATACCAACCTTTCAGTTCCCGACGAGTCCTGTCCAGTGTACTCGTAACCTAACGAGCACCCGTATACTATCTCCAGTACGACGTACTGATGGCTGTGGGACAGACCATCTCCCACACTGGGATGAGAAGTGCATACGCTAGTCTACTCCGGAGTATCGATGCCCTGTCTCGATAGTCCTGCGACTAGGGACCTGTATAAGGATGTGCTTATAGATTACCCAGCCCCCACTAGTGTGACTGCCATCACAACGCTGGTAATCAAGCAAAGATCCTAAGGGCTCCACTAATGCGTATAGGTGATATCGCAAAATAAACACATGTACACATTGAAGTAGAAACAAACCAAGTAGCATACTACTATATTGAGCAAGATTGTTTATACAAGGTGAATATCCTAAGCTTCCATTAAGTAATATACAAACTAGTATGATACAGTAATGGCCTCTAGGGCATATACACTAACAATCTCCCACTTGCACTAAGGCCATGTACTGGCGTATCGAAGACCTATCATCTCGATCAGCCGCTCGAACTGAGTCTGGGGTAGGGCCTTGGTGAATGGATCTGCAGTGTTTTCTTCTGAAGCAACCCTCCGAACCTCGATCTCCTTGCGATCCACGATCTCCCTGATCAGGTGATACCGCCTCAAGATGTGCCTGGATCTCTGATGGGACCTGGGTTCCTTCGCTAAAGCTATAGCCTCGTTGTTGTCGCAATACAGAGGTATTGGGTCAACAATGGATGGAACCACCTGAAGTTCTTTCAAGAACTTCCTTATCCAGACAGCTTCTTTTGCGGCATCAGATGCAGCGATGTATTCCGCTTCCATCGTCGAGTCTGCAACGGTTTCCTGTTTGGAACTCTTCCAACACACCGCCCCTCCATTGAGGGTAAAGACAAAACCCGACATGGACTTGGAATCATCCTTGTCACTCTGGAAGCTGGAGTCAGCAAAGGCCTCGATCTGGAGGTCTTTTCCGCCATACACCAAGAACATCTCCTTAGTCCTTCTCAGGTACTTGAGAATGTTCTTTACTGCTATCCAGTGTTTCTCCCCAGGGTTTGACTGATACCTGCTTACCACACTCAGTGCATAAGCTAAATCCGGTCTGGTACACAACATCGCATACATTATAGAGCCTACCGCAGAAGCGTAGGGTATAATAGACATGCGATCCCTTTCCAAATCAGTCTTGGGAGACATCTCTTTAGAGAGGGTGATCCCGTGACAAGCCGGTAGGTTACCGCGCTTGGAATCTTCCATACTGAATCTTTTCAGTACGGTGTCGATGTACCTGGACTGTGAAAGTCCTAATATCCTCTTGGATCTATCACGATGGATCCGGATCCCCAGGATGTATGAGGCATCACCCAGGTCTTTCATGGAGAACCTGTGTGACAAGAAACCCTTGACAGATTGTAGCATAGGAATGTCATTTCCTATTAAGAGAATGTCATCCACGTATAAAACAAGGAATACTACAGTTCTCGCTACAAATCTACTATAGATGCATGGTTCATCTGGATTTTTGATAAAGTCAAATTCCTTGACCGTCTCATCAAAACAGATGTTCCAACTCCGCGATGCCTGCTTTAGTCCATAGATGGACTTAAGCAACTTGCACACCTTTCCGCTGCTCCCACTCTGAATGAAACCCTCTGGCTGATCCATATAGACACACTTCTCTAAATTTCCATTTAGAAAAGCGGTTTTTACGTCCATCTGCCAAATCTCATAATCATGGAAGGCAGCAATGGCAAGAAGGATCCGAATGGATTTCAGCATAGCCACTGGAGAAAAAGTTTCGTCATAGTCCAAGCCAGGTCTTTGACGGAAACCCTTTGCTACAAGTCTAGCTTTATAGGTCTCAACCTGTCCATCTACACCAATCTTCCTTTTGAAGATCCACTTGCATCCTACGGGTTTTACCCCGTCTGGAGCAATGTCCAACGTCCATACTTTGTTGGTGTACATGGACTCCATTTCGGTCCGCATTGCATCCAGCCATTTTACCGAGTCAACGCTCTGAACGGCCTGTTGGAAGCTAGTAGGCTCATCATAATCTATGATGCAATCCTCTCTATCCCCGTCTATGAGAAAACCGTAGTATCTCTCGGGCGGATGAGACTGCCTACTACTCCTGCGGAGCGGCGTAGGAATGTCCTGTTCATTTGAACCCTCTGGTTCCACTAAGCTTTCAGTAATAGTCTGTGGTTCTGGAATTTCTTCCAGTTCTACTGCGCTCCCACTTAATTCTTTTTCCAAGAACTGATGTTCTAGAAAGTGGGCATGACGAGAAACAAGAACTTTTTGTTCCTCTTCGTAGTAGAAGAGATATCCCTTGGAATTCTTTGGATATCCCACAAACTTACACAGTACTGAGCGCGCCTCGAGCTTGTCCGCATGCTGCTTTTTAACAAAAGCTGGACTTCCCCAAGTCTTAATGTGACTGAGATGGGGCCTCTTCCCACACCACATCTCATATGGTGTAGTAGGCACAGTTTTAGTAGGAACTCGGTTCAATAGGTACGCAGCTGATTCTAGTGCATACCCCCAGAATGATCGCGGTAACTCAGCGTTACTCATCATGGACCGTACCATATCCAATAGGGTTCGGTTCCGTCTCTCCAATACACCGTTATGTTGCGGAGTGTATGGAGGAGTAAGCTGAGAGAGAATCCCATTCTCTTTTAAGTAATTCAGGAACTCGGCACTTAAGTATTCTCCACCTCGATCCGATCTTAGAATCTTGATACTTTTGCCGGTTTGTTTTTCAACTTCATTCTTATATTCCTGGAATTTTTCAAAAGCTTCGGACTTATGTTTCATTAAGAAGACATAACCGTACCTTGAAAAATCATCCGTAAAAGTAATGAAGTAAGAATAACCGCTTCGCGCATGTGTAGACATTGGACCGCACACGTCACTGTGTACGAGTCCCAAGAGCTCGCTCGCTCTTACTCCGTGTCCAGTGAACGGAGTCTTTGTCATCTTTCCTTTGAGACAGGATTGACAAGTGGCATATGATTGATATTCGAACGGATCCAAATATCCTTCTGTATGTAACTTAGTCAACCTTCTCTCATTGATGTGACCCAGTCTACAATGCCATAAGAAAGTCTGATTGATATCTGGAGACTTTCTTTTCTGTGTATTCTGGACATTGAAAATCTGTGGTTGGTTTAATACGTATATACCATTGCTCAGTGTACCTGACCCAATCAGAACTTGATTAAGGTGAATGTTTACAACATTACTTACAAACGCAAATTCATAACCTTCTTTAGAAACCAAAGATACAGAAATGATATTACAAGTTGCGTTGGGTACAAAAAAGCAATTACGCAAAACCAAAACATGCCCATCTGACATTCCCAGGTGATAGTCCCCCACGGCTTTAGCATCCATGCTAGCTCCGTTCGCAACTCTGAGGGTCATGTCACCTGCCTTCAAAAACCTACGGTTTCTCAACGCCTGCAAAGAATTACAGATATGAGATCCTGATCCGGTATCCAATACCCAGGAAGTAGAGTTTATAGAAAGACAGTTTTCAATAACATACACACCTGAAGCTGAAGCCGCAACCTGCTTCAGTTCCTGTGTCCTGGCTTTCCAAGCCCTGCAATCTTTCTTCCAGTGTCCACTCTTATGACAATAGAAGCACTCTTCCTTTCCAACAAGCTTCCCCGCAATCTTTGTTGCCTTTTCCTTTCCCTTCGTACCCACTTTACTAACACCGCCTCTTGGTTTGGCGGGGGCTTTCTTCCTCTTTCCCTTGGCTTTCGCCTTGGACCTAGAGGAAGAAGATCCTCCTACAAACAAAGCGGGTGTTTCCCTACCCTTCTGTAGGGTGCCCTCTGCGCTCCTCAGCAGGTTGAGGAGTTCTGAAAGTTCAACTTCCTTTTCTTGCAAGTTGAAATTCAGTATGAACTGGGCGTAAGTGGATGGAAGGGACTGGAGAATTAAATCCGTAGAGAGTTCACTGTCCAACGTGGTCCCAAGTTCTGCGAGCTCCTCAGTGTAGCCAATCATCTTAAGCACGTGGTCCGCTACCGATGATCCGACGGCCAACTTTGTCGAAAATAACTTCTTCGACACTTCGTATCTTGCGATACGAGACTGCTCTCCATACAGTTCTTTTGTATGGAGAAATATGGACTCGAGGTCCATATTCTCATGCCTCCTCTGATGTTCGTTGTCCATAGAGGTAAGCACGAGGCACCTGGCCTTCGCGCAATCAATCTCCCAAGTCTTACGGATTTCCTTATCCGCGACGCTGGAGGTGGGACCTGGGACGGGGGGAGCTTTGGTGGTAAGAAGATACCCCAGCTTGTCGTAAGCGATTGCTAATTTGACATTCCTGAGCCAATCTTTGTAGTTTGGCCCTGTCAGTATGTTTTTATCTAGAAGTAACTTAAGTCCAGTCATTTCGATTTGGTCGCTGCAGGGGGAGAGAAGAAACACTTAGCACGATGCTCTTGCAAGTTTAGAATGGTTTTTAATTTATCTAAACAGGATGGCTCCCACTGTCTCTCGAATCCCTCCTCAAACCACAAAGGAAGAATTAGCCGGGATCAATCCCACCGCACAATACTTGCTTAACCGTTCAGCCAGGCCAGTGTCGGTACTTCGAGGGAGGTTTTCCAACGCTTTCGCGAAGTTCCTTAATTTAAGAACCTCTTTTCCCTGGGGGCGTAGCCCCGCTAACACCTTTCTAGGCACCTACTAGGTTTATAGCATTGATCGTTTAGTGAGAAATTTCCCGAGGAGTAGCATATACTCACAGTAGGATCGGGATCCAAATATCATCGCGTGACGAAAATGAAGGAATCCTACCATAATCATCACACTCCAAATGGTATGCAAATCTAGCAAGTTTCAGTACTTATGAAACTCCCGATGTGGATTTTTGCCCCATGCTCTTATGACCTTGACTTTGGCCAAAATATCATAAGTCACATGTCAAGTTCTGCCCGTCACTATCCAGGTTAATTTGGATCCATCCGTGCATACCCTTGACTTTGGCCAAAATGGTAGCACGACTGTCCCAAACCAACGCATCTATCTATGCTACACATGAACACCCAATAGCTACCAATCACTATGCCTTGACTTTGGCCAAAATACATAGCTTGAATACTATTGCCTATTCATGCGAAACGACGGAGGGCTACGAATGGTTTTGGTAAAACCGTGAACGTAGTGAACTTGATATAATCGATTGGAACGAGATAGCTTTTAGAAGGAGTGGCTCAAGCTCCGCATTTAAAAGTTAGTTTTGAAAAGAACCGAGTGGTTTTTCGAAAGTGTTCCAACGACTTTAGCTTGGTTTATTATCTTGCATTAGTTCTTTTAATGCGTGATATTCTTGCATTAGTTCTTTTAATGCGTCCCATCATTTAATCCTACCATTGCAGAAAACAACCAAAATATGACGTACGCTTATGCCATTCGCATTCGCCACGGGGTCCCGTCATCACTCGTTAGGTTACTTAACTAACGACAGAGCGGGGGCTGGGCTAGCGCGGCTGTAAAACATAAGCAACGCCTAAATAGAAAGCAATGATAGACATTACAGATCACAGATGAATACATTGGATATACTAGCAATCCGCAATCCTTTCGAGCCTGCAACGAAAAGCGGATTACACGGTCGCGGTGAATAGCCAAATACCCCACCCAAGACCCCTACGGGTGCGGCAAACTACCCGCCAAGTACTCGGCAGTTTGTGCACCCCCTCCATGGGTCTATCCTAGGAGCAAAAACAGTAAAAAGAATTATACAATGACGGCTACAACCCCGACCCGGTTGTGCGACCAAACAAATAATATTATTACATCAATTTACATTTACAATGAATGAAAGAAAAACAAAAGCTCATCTCACATCCACCCCGGCTATTCATCCGCGACAGTCCAACACATTCATATACACATTCCAATATCAAACACAGATCATGTATAACCCCGACCAATCGGCTTATAGCGATTAGCCGACGTTCAATACATGCAAACATCACAGATATAACCAACATAGCCAAAGTGTAGCGAAGTTCGAAAAAAATACGGAATTATAGGACCCCAAAAGTAAATTCCAGTTCTGGAAAATCTGGGCACATATAATATATCTTAAAAATCCCAAAACCAACACAGAGACACACTGCACGAAAAACGATGCAGAGAGGACAACAAACGGCGGCGGTTCCGCGGCAAATGCCTACCTCATGCCGCGGAACCGCGGCGGTTTAGATGAATCAATGGATCGTTTTTCATGGGTGTTCACACAAAACCCTGAGCCGAATTTAGAAGTATAAAGTTTTTCATTTAGAGCAGAAAAAATTTCAACAGAAACTTAGGGTTTTAGTTTTTCCGGTTTTGCGATTTTTCGGTTTCGAACTTCCATACACTTCGCTACCAAGCTAGTTTAAGTTTAGTTAGGCTCTGATACCACTGTAAGTCCACGTTGCGACCCCCGGTGCTTACGGGGAGGCGGAAACGGTATAAAAAACAAATTTTTATCGCAAAGGGGCAACATGGACTAAACAAGGTCGGGATCGTGTCTAAACTAAACTAGCAAGCATACAAAGGAGCGTTAGCTACTCGGATGAAGAGTTATACCTAAACTTGAACTCCTTCTTCTTCAAACCTTGTAGAGGTTGATGGTTCTTGCCTCGTAGCCTTCTTCCGTCGAAGATGGATCCACCTGAGGGTTCAACCTTCGGGCTCTTCCTCGAACTTTGAGTGAACTAGGATTTCCGGCTTGCTAAACCTTGAACCCTAGAGAGAGTAGAGAGTGTCTAGGGGTTGTTTTCTTTTCAAGGTGAGGGATTCTCAACACATGAGAAGGAATCACCTTGAGCTTGAGAAAGAAGAAGATGAAGTGAGGAGAGAGAATGGTTATGAAAGAATGAAGCTATCTTTTTCTTTTTTTGCAACCATATCAAAAAGAAAAAGAATTATCTAAATAATAATAATTCAAAATGAGAATAGTTGATGGTAGTTTTGGAATGACCACTATCATGCTTCATTAAATGAAATGTAAGCATGAATCAAGGAGTATCTTTACAAAGCATGATGGTGGTCAACATTCAACCATGGTCAACAAGTCAACCATGGTCAACAAGTCAACAAAATCAACCATAACATAATTCTCATTTAATTACTATTATTAATAGATAATCCATAAATCCATTAGGGTTTGGAAAATGATGACTGTCAACTGTGCATACGCACCCGTTCCGAAACCCTAATGAAATACCTCATCCTTCGCCTCAAGCAACTGTGCATACACACCTGCATTCTCGTTCCGAGGAACAAGAATACCGAGATATAAAAGCAACCCCCAAAAGATATACCAGTATCTGGCTCAAACCAGAGCCTGCCAGTATAATCCGTCCGGACTCCAAACGTGCACAAGTGCGCGGATGAGAACGAACCCTGCCGCAAAACCATGCGACCTCTACTCTGTTTTGCCCAGAGGCGAATACCCTCTGTGTGGGACTCTAAAGACTCGACACTACGCTGGCAGTGGGTTTAACTACAGACCGCAAGCGGCACTAGCTGTGCGTAACGATCCCCAGGTAGATGCCGACAAGAAGGCTGACGAGGTGAAACCCCATCTGAACTCCTACTGAGTCTGAATGTGACATTCTCCGTACAGTCCGGTCTGTTCGTCTGATACATCGCATGTCGGGCCTAGGGGCGGTAAAACGTCAGTCCCCCAATAGCGGTACAAGTCGTGTCGGAGTGAAGCCCAAAACACCCTGAGATAACACTGGAAGCCTACCAGTATATCTCGCTTGCCCTGGCCAGGGACTACTTGTGTAATGGCTCTCCTAGACACAGCGCGATGTCAACCCCCAATACCGGGAGAGACGAATCCTGTCTAACCGGCACTGCCTCCAAGTGCTTCGGGACTGCACCCAACCACTACCTGTTTGCACGACTCCTTTGAGTCGTGGTAGGGTAGTGATCAAAGTGCAGTGGGAACACACTCGAGGCGAAGTGCCAGTGTCAAGTCAGCGGACTAAGCTGTACTCATGTCACCTGGGAACTGATAACTGACGATAGGTATAATACCAACCTTTCAGTTCCCGACGAGTCCTGTCCAGTGTACTCGTAACCTAACGAGCACCCGTATACTATCTCCAGTACGACGTACTGATGGCTGTGGGACAGACCATCTCCCACACTGGGATGAGAAGTGCATACGCTAGTCTACTCCGGAGTATCGATGCCCTGTCTCGATAGTCCTGCGACTAGGGACCTGTATAAGGATGTGCTTATAGATTACCCAGCCCCCACTAGTGTGACTGCCATCACAACGCTGGTAATCAAGCAAAGATCCTAAGGGCTCCACTAATGCGTATAGGTGATATCGCAAAATAAACACATGTACACATTGAAGTAGAAACAAACCAAGTAGCATACTACTATATTGAGCAAGATTGTTTATACAAGGTGAATATCCTAAGCTTCCATTAAGTAATATACAAACTAGTATGATACAGTAATGGCCTCTAGGGCATATACACTAACAATCTCCCACTTGCACTAAGGCCATGTACTGGCGTATCGAAGACCTATCATCTCGATCAGCCGCTCGAACTGAGTCTGGGGTAGGGCCTTGGTGAATGGATCTGCAGTGTTTTCTTCTGAAGCAACCCTCCGAACCTCGATCTCCTTGCGATCCACGATCTCCCTGATCAGGTGATACCGCCTCAAGATGTGCCTGGATCTCTGATGGGACCTGGGTTCCTTCGCTAAAGCTATAGCCCCGTTGTTGTCGCAATACAGAGGTATTGGGTCAACAATGGATGGAACCACCTGAAGTTCTTTCAAGAACTTCCTTATCCAGACAGCTTCTTTTGCGGCATCAGATGCAGCGATGTATTCCGCTTCCATCGTCGAGTCTGCAACGGTTTCCTGTTTGGAACTCTTCCAACACACCGCCCCTCCATTGAGGGTAAAGACAAAACCCGACATGGACTTGGAATCATCCTTGTCACTCTGGAAGCTGGAGTCAGCAAAGGCCTCGATCTGGAGGTCTTTTCCGCCATACACCAAGAACATCTCCTTAGTCCTTCTCAGGTACTTGAGAATGTTCTTTACTGCTATCCAGTGTTTCTCCCCAGGGTTTGACTGATACCTGCTTACCACACTCAGTGCATAAGCTAAATCCGGTCTGGTACACAACATCGCATACATTATAGAGCCTACCGCAGAAGCGTAGGGTATAATAGACATGCGATCCCTTTCCAAATCAGTCTTGGGAGACATCTCTTTAGAGAGGGTGATCCCGTGACAAGCCGGTAGGTTACCGCGCTTGGAATCTTCCATACTGAATCTTTTCAGTACGGTGTCGATGTACCTGGACTGTGAAAGTCCTAATATCCTCTTGGATCTATCACGATGGATCCGGATCCCCAGGATGTATGAGGCATCACCCAGGTCTTTCATGGAGAACCTGTGTGACAAGAAACCCTTGACAGATTGTAGCATAGGAATGTCATTTCCTATTAAGAGAATGTCATCCACGTATAAAACAAGGAATACTACAGTTCTCGCTACAAATCTACTATAGATGCATGGTTCATCTGGATTTTTGATAAAGTCAAATTCCTTGACCGTCTCATCAAAACAGATGTTCCAACTCCGCGATGCCTGCTTTAGTCCATAGATGGACTTAAGCAACTTGCACACCTTTCCGCTGCTCCCACTCTGAATGAAACCCTCTGGCTGATCCATATAGACACACTTCTCTAAATTTCCATTTAGAAAAGCGGTTTTTACGTCCATCTGCCAAATCTCATAATCATGGAAGGCAGCAATGGCAAGAAGGATCCGAATGGATTTCAGCATAGCCACTGGAGAAAAAGTTTCGTCATAGTCCAAGCCAGGTCTTTGACGGAAACCCTTTGCTACAAGTCTAGCTTTATAGGTCTCAACCTGTCCATCTACACCAATCTTCCTTTTGAAGATCCACTTGCATCCTACGGGTTTTACCCCGTCTGGAGCAATGTCCAACGTCCATACTTTGTTGGTGTACATGGACTCCATTTCGGTCCGCATTGCATCCAGCCATTTTACCGAGTCAACGCTCTGAACGGCCTGCTGGAAGCTAGTAGGCTCATCATAATCTATGATGCAATCCTCTCTATCCCCGTCTATGAGAAAACCGTAGTATCTCTCGGGCGGATGAGACTGCCTACTACTCCTGCGGAGCGGCGTAGGAATGTCCTGTTCATTTGAACCCTCTGGTTCCACTAAGCTTTCAGTAATAGTCTGTGGTTCTGGAATTTCTTCCAGTTCTACTGCGCTCCCACTTAATTCTTTTTCCAAGAACTGATGTTCTAGAAAGTGGGCATGACGAGAAACAAGAACTTTTTGTTCCTCTTCGTAGTAGAAGAGATATCCCTTGGAATTCTTTGGATATCCCACAAACTTACACAGTACTGAGCGCGCCTCGAGCTTGTCCGCATGCTGCTTTTTAACAAAAGCTGGACTTCCCCAAGTCTTAATGTGACTGAGATGGGGCCTCTTCCCACACCACATCTCATATGGTGTAGTAGGCACAGTTTTAGTAGGAACTCGGTTCAATAGGTACGCAGCTGATTCTAGTGCATACCCCCAAAATGATCGCGGTAACTCAGCGTTACTCATCATGGACCGTACCATATCCAATAGGGTTCGGTTCCGTCTCTCCAATACACCGTTATGTTGCGGAGTGTATGGAGGAGTAAGCTGAGAGAGAATCCCATTCTCTTTTAAGTAATTCAGGAACTCGGCACTTAAGTATTCTCCACCTCGATCCGATCTTAGAATCTTGATACTTTTGCCGGTTTGTTTTTCAACTTCATTCTTATATTCCTGGAATTTTTCAAAAGCTTCGGACTTATGTTTCATTAAGAAGACATAACCGTACCTTGAAAAATCATCCGTAAAAGTAATGAAGTAAGAATAACCGCTTCGCGCATGTGTAGACATTGGACCGCACACGTCACTGTGTACGAGTCCCAAGAGCTCGCTCGCTCTTACTCCGTGTCCAGTGAACGGAGTCTTTGTCATCTTTCCTTTGAGACAGGATTGACAAGTGGCATATGATTGATATTCGAACGGATCCAAATATCCTTCTGTATGTAACTTAGTCAACCTTCTCTCATTGATGTGACCCAGTCTACAATGCCATAAGAAAGTCTGATTGATATCTGGTGACTTTCTTTTCTGTGTATTCTGGACATTGAAAATCTGTGGTTGGTTTAATACGTATATACCATTGCTCAGTGTACCTGACCCAATCAGAACTTGATTAAGGTGAATGTTTACAACATTACTTACAAACGCAAATTCATAACCTTCTTTAGAAACCAAAGATACAGAAATGATATTACAAGTTGCGTTGGGTACAAAAAAGCAATTACGCAAAACCAAAACATGCCCATCTGACATTCCCAGGTGATAGTCCCCCACGGCTTTAGCATCCATGCTAGCTCCGTTCGCAACTCTGAGGGTCATGTCACCTGCCTTCAAAAACCTACGGTTTCTCAACGCCTGCAAAGAATTACAGATATGAGATCCTGATCCGGTATCCAATACCCAGGAAGTAGAGTTTATAGAAAGACAGTTTTCAATAACATACACACCTGAAGCTGAAGCCGCAACCTGCTTCAGTTCCTGTGTCCTGGCTTTCCAAGCCCTGCAATCTTTCTTCCAGTGTCCACTCTTATGACAATAGAAGCACTCTTCCTTTCCAACAAGCTTCCCCGCAATCTTTGTTGCCTTTTCCTTTCCCTTCGTACCCACTTTACTAACACCGCCTCTTGGTTTGGCGGGGGCTTTCTTCCTCTTTCCCTTGGCTTTCGCCTTGGACCTAGAGGAAGAAGATCCTCCTACAAACAAAGCGGGTGTTTCCCTACCCTTCTGTAGGGTGCCCTCTGCGCTCCTCAGCAGGTTGAGGAGTTCTGAAAGTTCAACTTCCTTTTCTTGCAAGTTGAAATTCAGTATGAACTGGGCGTAAGTGGATGGAAGGGACTGGAGAATTAAATCCGTAGAGAGTTCACTGTCCAACGTGGTCCCAAGTTCTGCGAGCTCCTCAGTGTAGCCAATCATCTTAAGCACGTGGTCCGCTACCGATGATCCGACGGCCAACTTTGTCGAAAATAACTTCTTCGACACTTCGTATCTTGCGATACGAGACTGCTCTCCATACAGTTCTTTTGTATGGAGAAATATGGACTCGAGGTCCATATTCTCATGCCTCCTCTGATGTTCGTTGTCCATAGAGGTAAGCACGAGGCACCTGGCCTTCGCGCAATCAATCTCCCAAGTCTTACGGATTTCCTTATCCGCGACGCTGGAGGTGGGACCTGGGACGGGGGGAGCTTTGGTGGTAAGAAGATACCCCAGCTTGTCGTAAGCGATTGCTAATTTGACATTCCTGAGCCAATCTTTGTAGTTTGGCCCTGTCAGTATGTTTTTATCTAGAAGTAACTTAAGTCCAGTCATTTCGATTTGGTCGCTGCAGGGGGAGAGAAGAAACACTTAGCACGATGCTCTTGCAAGTTTAGAATGGTTTTTAATTTATCTAAACAGGATGGCTCCCACTGTCTCTCGAATCCCTCCTCAAACCACAAAGGAAGAATTAGCCGGGATCAATCCCACCGCACAATACTTGCTTAACCGTTCAGCCAGGCCAGTGTCGGTACTTCGAGGGAGGTTTTCCAACGCTTTCGCGAAGTTCCTTAATTTAAGAACCTCTTTTCCCTGGGGGCGTAGCCCCGCTAACACCTTTCTAGGCACCTACTAGGTTTATAGCATTGATCGTTTAGTGAGAAATTTCCCGAGGAGTAGCATATACTCACAGTAGGATCGGGATCCAAATATCATCGCGTGACGAAAATGAAGGAATCCTACCATAATCATCACACTCCAAATGGTATGCAAATCTAGCAAGTTTCAGTACTTATGAAACTCCCGATGTGGATTTTTGCCCCATGCTCTTATGACCTTGACTTTGGCCAAAATATCATAAGTCACATGTCAAGTTCTGCCCGTCACTATCCAGGTTAATTTGGATCCATCCGTGCATACCCTTGACTTTGGCCAAAATGGTAGCACGACTGTCCCAAACCAACGCATCTATCTATGCTACACATGAACACCCAATAGCTACCAATCACTATGCCTTGACTTTGGCCAAAATACATAGCTTGAATACTATTGCCTATTCATGCGAAACGACGGAGGGCTACGAATGGTTTTGGTAAAACCGTGAACGTAGTGAACTTGATATAATCGATTGGAACGAGATAGCTTTTAGAAGGAGTGGCTCAAGCTCCGCATTTAAAAGTTAGTTTTGAAAAGAACCGAGTGGTTTTTCGAAAGTGTTCCAACGACTTTAGCTTGGTTTATTATCTTGCATTAGTTCTTTTAATGCGTGATATTCTTGCATTAGTTCTTTTAATGCGTCCCATCATTTAATCCTACCATTGCAGAAAACAACCAAAATATGACGTACGCTTATGCCATTCGCATTCGCCACGGGGTCCCGTCATCACTCGTTAGGTTACTTAACTAACGACAGAGCGGGGGCTGGGCTAGCGCGGCTGTAAAACATAAGCAACGCCTAAATAGAAAGCAATGATAGACATTACAGATCACAGATGAATACATTGGATATACTAGCAATCCGCAATCCTTTCGAGCCTGCAACGAAAAGCGGATTACACGGTCGCGGTGAATAGCCAAATACCCCACCCAAGACCCCTACGGGTGCGGCAAACTACCCGCCAAGTACTCGGCAGTTTGTGCACCCCCTCCATGGGTCTATCCTAGGAGCAAAAACAGTAAAAAGAATTATACAATGACGGCTACAACCCCGACCCGGTTGTGCGACCAAACAAATAATATTATTACATCAATTTACATTTACAATGAATGAAAGAAAAACAAAAGCTCATCTCACATCCACCCCGGCTATTCATCCGCGACAGTCCAACACATTCATATACACATTCCAATATCAAACACAGATCATGTATAACCCCGACCAATCGGCTTATAGCGATTAGCCGACGTTCAATACATGCAAACATCACAGATATAACCAACATAGCCAAAGTGTAGCGAAGTTCGAAAAAAATACGGAATTATAGGACCCCAAAAGTAAATTCCAGTTCTGGAAAATCTGGGCACATATAATATATCTTAAAAATCCCAAAACCAACACAGAGACACACTGCACGAAAAACGATGCAGAGAGGACAACAAACGGCGGCGGTTCCGCGGCAAATGCCTACCTCATGCCGCGGAACCGCGGCGGTTTAGATGAATCAATGGATCGTTTTTCATGGGTGTTCACACAAAACCCTGAGCCGAATTTAGAAGTATAAAGTTTTTCATTTAGAGCAGAAAAAATTTCAACAGAAACTTAGGGTTTTAGTTTTTCCGGTTTTGCGATTTTTCGGTTTCGAACTTCCATACACTTCGCTACCAAGCTAGTTTAAGTTTAGTTAGGCTCTGATACCACTGTAAGTCCACGTTGCGACCCCCGGTGCTTACGGGGAGGCGGAAACGGTATAAAAAACAAATTTTTATCGCAAAGGGGCAACATGGACTAAACAAGGTCGGGATCGTGTCTAAACTAAACTAGCAAGCATACAAAGGAGCGTTAGCTACTCGGATGAAGAGTTATACCTAAACTTGAACTCCTTCTTCTTCAAACCTTGTAGAGGTTGATGGTTCTTGCCTCGTAGCCTTCTTCCGTCGAAGATGGATCCACCTGAGGGTTCAACCTTCGGGCTCTTCCTCGAACTTTGAGTGAACTAGGATTTCCGGCTTGCTAAACCTTGAACCCTAGAGAGAGTAGAGAGTGTCTAGGGGTTGTTTTCTTTTCAAGGTGAGGGATTCTCAACACATGAGAAGGAATCACCTTGAGCTTGAGGAAGAAGAAGATGAAGTGAGGAGAGAGAATGGTTATGAAAGAATGAAGCTATCTTTTTCTTTTTTTGCAACCATATCAAAAAGAAAAAGAATTATCTAAATAATAATAATTCAAAATGAGAATAGTTGATGGTAGTTTTGGAATGACCACTATCATGCTTCATTAAATGAAATGTAAGCATGAATCAAGGAGTATCTTTACAAAGCATGATGGTGGTCAACATTCAACCATGGTCAACAAGTCAACCATGGTCAACAAGTCAACAAAATCAACCATAACATAATTCTCATTTAATTACTATTATTAATAGATAATCCATAAATCCATTAGGGTTTGGAAAATGATGACTGTCAACTGTGCATACGCACCCGTTCCGAAACCCTAATGAAATACCTCATCCTTCGCCTCAAGCAACTGTGCATACACACCTGCATTCTCGTTCCGAGGAACAAGAATACCGAGATATAAAAGCAACCCCCAAAAGATATACCAGTATCTGGCTCAAACCAGAGCCTGCCAGTATAATCCGTCCGGACTCCAAACGTGCACAAGTGCGCGGATGAGAACGAACCCTGCCGCAAAACCATGCGACCTCTACTCTGTTTTGCCCAGAGGCGAATACCCTCTGTGTGGGACTCTAAAGACTCGACACTACGCTGGCAGTGGGTTTAACCACAGACCGCAAGCGGCACTAGCTGTGCGTAACGATCCCCAGGTAGATGCCGACAAGAAGGCTGACGAGGTGAAACCCCATCTGAACTCCTACTGAGTCTGAATGTGACATTCTCCGTACAGTCCGGTCTGTTCGTCTGATACATCGCATGTCGGGCCTAGGGGGCGGTAAAACGTCAGTCCCCCAATAGCGGTACAAGTCGTGTCGGAGTGAAGCCCAAAACACCCTGAGATAACACTGGAAGCCTACCAGTATATCTCGCTTGCCCTGGCCAGGGACTACTTGTGTAATGGCTCTCCTAGACACAGCGCGATGTCAACCCCCAATACCGGGAGAGACGAATCCTGTCTAACCGGCACTGCCTCCAAGTGCTTCGGGACTGCACCCAACCACTACCTGTTTGCACGACTCCTTTGAGTCGTGGTAGGGTAGTGATCAAAGTGCAGTGGGAACACACTCGAGGCGAAGTGCCAGTGTCAAGTCAGCGGACTAAGCTGTACTCATGTCACCTGGGAACTGATAACTGACGATAGGTATAATACCAACCTTTCAGTTCCCGACGAGTCCTGTCCAGTGTACTCGTAACCTAACGAGCACCCGTATACTATCTCCAGTACGACGTACTGATGGCTGTGGGACAGACCATCTCCCACACTGGGATGAGAAGTGCATACGCTAGTCTACTCCGGAGTATCGATGCCATGTCTCGATAGTCCTGCGACTAGGGACCTGTATAAGGATGTGCTTATAGATTACCCAGCCCCCACTAGTGTGACTGCCATCACAACGCTGGTAATCAAGCAAAGATCCTAAGGGCCCCACTAATGCGTATAGGTGATATCGCAAAATAAACACATGTACACATTGAAGTAGAAACAAACCAAGTAGCATACTACTATATTGAGCAAGATTGTTTATACAAGGTGAATATCCCAAGCTTCCATTAAGTAATATACAAACTAGTATGATACAGTAATGGCCTCTAGGGCATATACACTAACAGTTATGGTGTGTGGACTGTTGGGCTTCCTAACAATTTAAAACAAAAACAATATAAAAATAATGTGGGGCAGGGGATTTGAACTCTGGTGGCTTGGCTCAGCAGTGCAAGGTATTACCAATGAGTTACAAGCTCCTTCTTGTAATTATTTGTGTGAAATAATTACTTAAAGAGATATCGGCAATATTAAATACTCCAAGTATTCTTTGAATTTAAATCAATTCTTTGTACTTTAAAAATAGAGTTACTTAATTACTTAAGTCTTGTGCTCAGGTAATAAATACCCCATTTTGGATTTTGAAAAAAAAATTAATTTAAAAATTTGTATAGGAAAAAGTGTATAAGAAAATTAGGGTTGTTACATTCTACCCTTCTTATAAAAATTTCGTCCTCGAAATTTTTAAAAGGAAAGTGTAACAGATTCAAGAAAAGTTTGGTGAGAATGTGAAGAATGACAAAGTGATGCAAGGGTGTGATAAAGGTTGAAGAGAATTACCAGGGTTATCTTGACCAACCGTATCAGCTTCTACGACCGCCAAATTGTAAGCCTGGCGTCTCGGCACGTTTCTTCGTGCAAGCTGGTACAATGCTGATGTCGAGGTAAAGGTGGTCCACGTGGAGGTGGTGGAGGAAGAGTTAACCGGGTAGGTGGGGCTTGGAAAGCTGGTCTAGCTGCGGAATTAGGATTAGTTCGGTTGTGTGGACAAATTCCTATGGTATGTGAGGATGATCCACATATCAGGCAAAGACCGTTTGCTCGTCGGCAAACTTCCATCAGATTTCCAGCTCTCTTGCAGTAGGTACAAAAGGCTGGGTTAGGCCTGTTGATTGTTACTCCCTGTCTCCTTGGTACAAATGGTGGTCCTGATGCGGCTTCTCCTGCCATCTGGTTGGCAGGGCGCTTAACTCCTGCAGACTGAGGTCTGCCCCTCGCTTTTATCACTGCCTCATAGCTGCGAGCAGCTTCCAGAGCATCCTCATGGGTCGGAAATTTCCCTGTGGCTAATGCAGCTTGGATTTCCGTGTCCAAACCTTGTTGAAATCGATGGGCTCTGATCTCATCCGTCGGTATCAGGTGTGCCGCAAATCTGTTACAGTCTTGTGTTAGCTGTGTGGTATATGATATTAAAAATTTGAAATACTGTGACATATCTTACCGACTGAGCATGGTGAATTCAGCGTCATACTCATCTACTGACTTGTCCCACAATGAACCTTGTTGTAGATGAATGAACTGTTGTTCCATGGCAAACCTGGCAATCACAGGGAAGTACTTCGCGTCGAACTTATCGCGAAAAGTCTTCCATTCAATGGGCTGATCAAGACGGCTTTCTTCCTCCTTCCACCAGTTCCGTGCATTGTCCATGAGTTGCAGCTTCGCAACTCGGACCCAGGCTTTTTCTGGCACTTGTGCTGCTGCCAGATCATCCTCGATACTTTGAGCCCATTCCTCAGCTTCCAGTGGGCTTCCCTTTCCTGAGAACTGTTTGGGATGTAAAGCCCTGAATTGCTTTACTCCAGGTGCGTCGGTCTCGGGACGGTTCAGGAGTTGTTGATGTCCCTCTAGGAGGTTGCGGATTGTCTCAAGCAGAACCGTTTGCTCATTGAGTGGAGCAGGAACGGCAGGTGTGAGTGGTAGTGGTGGATGTGTGTTGTTGACATTGGTGCCGGTGTTGTTCGGGGAATCCATAACCTTAAAGAAAAATTTAGGTTAGGACAGATTCAAAGTATATGATTAAAAGAATAAGAAATGATGGGATTCAAGGAACATGATTGTAAAGAATGTTTTAGTTGCTGGTTCTTGTGTTTTATATTGCTTAGGGTTCCATACAGATCTGACCTGCATGGGCCACCAACAAAATCTGTCACGCCCCGCTTCCCGGTGTACGGCGAAGGGGACGCGACTGGCCCGCTACGTATATACTCAGAAGTACATACGCTAAGCGTATCTAAGCAATATAAAATAAATACACAAGAGACGAGAAATTATAAAAAAAACAGCAACTTTTATTTATTAACATTCTTTTGTACAATGCATGAAAAGGAAATACAACTGAAATAAAAAGATGCCTAAACAGTGGCATAACAGGAAATGAAAAGTACAGAAAAGAAATGTATACAATGAAACTAAAGTGCAGGGTCTTCGGCAAACTGCTCCAAGGCTTCTTGAGATGGCTCGATCTCTGCCGGGTCCAAATCACCTGACGACATTCAAAGAAGAAAGAAATAGAATGTCGTCAGCGCACAGGTAGCTCGGTAAGTCCCAAAGATAAGAGGAGAATAGACAGAGAGTAAGATAGAGAGAGTAGATTTTACAGTTGTATTATATTGTTTTAGTCTTAATGCTGTTGTTATCGTAAGTTCAAGGGTGAATATCAACTAATCTCAAGAGTGTTCTCAAACCCAACAGGCTGTAATCCAGGGGTAGGGAACCACGGGCCCAAATGATATGTTAGTAGCGGGACTTCGACCGTCGCCGAAGTATTCCAAACTCAACAGGCCACAGTTCAGGAGCATGGAAACACGGGCCCTCATGATTGCTTGCTTGTGTTAGTAGACATGGATTCATGATCTAGGGGGACTCTTGAGATTATGTTGGATTCACGAATAAACTACCCCAATACCCCTTGTTGTTATGTTATTGATAGTACTGTATTGCATTGTATTATCTTGTAAATTGAATTGTGTAATTGGATGACTGACCAAAACTATTATATCAGTAAACGGATGTAACTGCATAATCATGTAAATGGAATAACTGGATAATGGATGTATATCCATGGTTTGATTCAGTCAAGTTGTATAGATTGATAACTGGATTCACGGATTCATGTGTTCATATTGAATTGGAATATTGTAGATTGTAGATTGTACTTGAATCATATTCAAGTCAGATATAATCAGACTCAAATCCGAGTCAGACAATTAGAAATGTAAATCGAAGTCTTGATTATTTCTTACACCTATATTTACTAGGGTCCTTAGGGTAATTTATAAAACTTGAGAGGGTTTTATGTAAAAATATTTTTTATATACTTTTCAAAATACATCTCAAGTATTCATTATTCGTCTTTAGAGTTGTAATGAGGGTGGATTTTATATTGTGACATTTCTAGTGAAAATATTCTAGTTTTTATAAATAAAGGTCTTTATCTATAATATTGATTTATTTGAAGTTCATGGTATTTTAATGTAAAATTTATTCTATTAGAAAAATGTGGAATATTTATATTATAATAAAATAGATATTTAAATGATAAATATACATATATTTATACAAAAATAATTTTAATAAATATTTTATATTCCAAACATCTCATTTTCTTAAGATGTCGTATTTTAAACCATCGAGACCGAATGCTCCTTGCGGATGTCTGAATCTCGCACTACTAAGCCCGAGGATGTGCGATAATCCGCACCATCCCGAACGGGTTCCCCAAAAATGGGTTGTAGCTGCGCTTTGCAAAGATTGTAAAATACTAATCCTTTAGAAAACGGTTTTATAAAGTAAAAGGTATTTATTTGTAAAAATGTCAATTTTCCGTATCTTAGATTCTAGGGTTTTCTAAGTCAACTAGCCTACTTCTAAATGGCCTAAACGATAAGTCGTTAGATACCTCAAATCGCCTCTTCACCGCCAATTGTAGCCAGGTAAGTACAAATGAGGAAAGGAGAGATCCGCTCACGAATCACCGTGAGACGGGCCTTTTAAAGTTACCTTTCTCACTTGCCTAGCCTAGACACCACAAAGTCAGGTTTAGATAAACGACCGATGTTCACAACTTATCATATTATTCCTAGTAAAAGGTATTTGTTTTAAAAGTGTATCAAAGCTAAAACTTTTAGAAATGGTTTTATTAAGAATATGGTATTTAAATGAAAGTATTGTTTTATCGTATTCTAAGTTTTTGATGATATCGTTTAGGGTTGTATTTGCATGTATGTGGAGTTAGGTCATTACCTCGTGCTCTACTTTAAATGTATAACAAAGTTAAGGGGGTTAAATGTGAAATCGAAATATTATGGTATTTAAGTGAAAAATACGATAAATTGAAAAGGCTATCATTTCATGTGATGAAACTGTTAGTGTATATGCCCTAGGGGCCATTATTGTATCATACTAGTTTGTATATTACTTAATGGAAGCTTGGGATATTCACATGTATATAACAGTCTTGCTAAACATGGTAGTATGCTACTTGGTTTTTCTATCTTAATATGTGAGTATACGTATTGATGAGCTCTTAGGATCTTGCTTGACTACCAGCGTTGTGATGGCAGTCACACTAGTGGGGGCTGGGTAGTCTACAAGCACATCCTTATTCAGGTCCCTAGTCGTTGGATTATCGAGACAGGGCATCGATACTCCGGAGTAGACTAGTGTGTACGCTTCTCATCCCAGTTGGGGAAATGGTCTGTCCCACAGCCGTCAGTACGTCGTACTGGAGATAGTATGCAGGTGCTCGTTAGGTTACGGGTACACCGGACAGGACTCACAGGGAACTGTTGGTTGGTTTTATACCAGTCGTCAGTGAACAGTTCCCAGGTGACATGAATACAGCATAGTCCGCAGACTTGACACTGCTACTTCGCCTGGAGTGTGTCCCACTGTTCTTAGATTGCTACCCTACCACGGCTCAAAGGAGTCGTGCAAACAGGTAGCAGTTGGGTGCAGTCCCGAGCACTTGGAGGCAGTGGCGGTTAGACAGGATTCGTCTCTCCCGGTATTGGGGGTTGATATCGCGCTGTGTCAGAGAGCCATTACGCAAAGTCCCTGGCCAGGACAAGCGAGATTTGCTGGTAGGTTCCAGTAGTTTCTCAGGGTGTAATGGGCTTCGCTCCGACACGACTTATACCGCTATTAGGGGACTGACGCTTGCCGCCCCCTAGGCCCGATATGCGATAGTCTTAGACGAACGGACCGGACTGTATGGAGATTGTCACATCAGACTCAGTAGGAGTTCGGATGGGTTTCCTCATCGGCCTTCTTATCGACATCTACCTGGGGACCGTTACGTACAGCTAGTGCCGCTTGCGGTCTGTGGTTAAACCCACTGCCAGCGTAGTAGTCCAGTCTCTAGAGTCCCACACAGAGAGTTTCCCTACTCCAGGCGAAACGATATAGAGGTCGTATGGTTTTACGACAAGGGTTCGGACGCATACGTGTGTTTACGCACGTACGTCTTTCGGACAGTTTTTACTAGTCGGCTTTGGTTTAAGCCAGTTACTAGTATTCGGTTATTGGATTTATACAGTCTAAAGTTTTTCCGTGTTTTCACGGATAGGAGGGGCGTTCTCGTAATTGCGCGAGAAGCTTCTAGAAGATGGTGACTAAGGAGGTTTAGGTGGCATATACAATGAATGATATTAGTGAGTCATATGGATGATTCATCCATGTCATTAATGCATCATAAATGCTTAATGACTCATGGAGATGAATCACCATTAGATATTTATCAAGCATGGTTGTAAATCATTTTATTTTCTTTTCTTGAAAAACAATAATGCTTGATATATATTATGATAGCTCATTTTCTCATTTCATAATTATTCTCACCTTCTCTCTCCTCAAGCTTCCTCTCTTCAAACCCTAATCCTCCCCTCTCATGTGTTGAGTACAAGGATTAGTTAGACTACTTAATCCATAACCCTCACTCTATATCATCTAGGTACTTTGATTAGCACTTAAAGAACCTAGTTGCCTCAAGTTTAGAGGCAAAGCTTGGAGTAAAGCTCTCGTGGTGGATCGTCTACTACTTGAAGAAGGCCGAGGAGGAGATGGAGTTCGTAAAGACGAAGGATACGGTTCTTTAGGTATAATCACTTCACATAGTAGTTTAGAACTTCTATGATAGTTGTTAGTTATCGTTTAGCTTCGATTCATGCGGTTAGTCGATGTTTACGCTTTGAACAAGATCGTTTTTCATTTTTCCGCCTCCCCGCTAGTCGTGGGGTGTTGTACATCGAATTACAGAAACTTGTTCAAATTGTTTGTTAAATGATTAATAATCAACATAAAGATGTTTAAGCATGAATGTATTGGTGAGAGGTGAAATTTTATAGAAAACCGAATCGGAAATCGGATTTGTTCTGATTCCGTCGGGTTTTGTAATTTCGTATTTTAGAGAATAAGAAAAAGGGATAGAATGGGACTTACGGGTTTTGATTTATACAAAAGAGTGAGGCGGGCTAAAGGGGTTGCCGATGCGTTGCTTCGTCGCTGGTTGTTCCTAAAAACGTCGCCGAAATTTCCGCCGGAATTTTGCCGGAGTTTCGCCGCGAACTTGTTTTCAAAGTACACAACTCTTGAGAAGATTTTGAGAGAGTGGGCTCAGGATTTTGGGATGAGAGGGTAGAGGGTAGGGGTGTATTTGTAGGGTAGGCTAGGGGTAGGGTAGATGAAGGGTTTTTTAATAAAAAAATGTAAAAATATAGAAAATTCATTAAAAATCGTAGTAAATAGGGTATATTGAAGTCTCGGGAACCGATCCATTAATTTGGAGTATACATGGGGGTGGGGCAGGTGAAGAGCCCCAACTTTCATGTTGGGGACTCGGCCGTCCGGCCGAGTCCGGCCGGCGGCACCGGCCCGAGTCGGCCGGTCCACCGGCCAACTCGGCCGATCCCGGCCGAGGCGGGTCGCCGGAAGGTAGGGAGTCTTCAGGTGGGTCCTCTGGTACTTTTACTTTTTTAGGTACAGTTCAACTTTTGGGAGTTATGGTGTGTGGACTGTTGGGCTTCCTAAGAATTTAAAACAAAAACAATATAAAAATAATGTGGGGCAGGGGATTTGAACTCTGGTGGCTTGGCTCAGCAGTGCAAGGTATTACCAATGAGCTACAAGCTCCTTCTTGTAATTATTTGTGTGAAATAATTACTTAAAGAGATATCAGCAACATTAAATACTCCAAGTATACTTTGAATTTAAATCAATTCTTTGTACTTTAAAAATGGAGTTATTTAATTACTTAAGTCTTGTGCTCAGGTAATAAATACCCCTTTTTGGATTTTGAAAAAAAATTAATTTAAAAATTTGTATAGGAAAAAGTGTATAAGAAAATTAGGGTTGTTACACGTGGGAACACGTGAAGTGCCTCCAAAATGGGAGCTATCTTGGGTTTATTCCCTTTTCCTTTTCTGAGTGCTAAGCACTATTGGGTCACGTGAAATCACGTGAAGCACTCTGAAGAATGAAAATTTCCTTTGTTTTATTCTCCTTTCTGCTTTATAAAAGTTAAGTATTGCTTGGGAGTCACGTGAGGCGCTCCAAAAATAGGGTTTATTCCCTTTCTCTCTTTTATAAGTGATGAGCACTTCTCAGGGGTCACGTGAGGTCACGTGACCTGATATCAATTTTTCTTTTTTGGTCATTGAGGGGATGCTCACATGGGCGCACGTGATATGTTAGGTGTTGATCTCTTTGACATGCATGGAGAGTTAAATCCCTTGTTTAAGAATTAAATTCTTTTATGGGGTTAAACCCCAATTCTATTTAGAGGAATTAAATTCCTATATGTTACATTGAAAGAATTAAATTTTTTAAACTCAATTCTCCCCCTAAGTTTTGAATCTGCATGACAGATCTCTCCGATGAGAATTAAATTCTTAACTTGTGGGGAGATCTGCTTCTGCAGATTTTCAACCAGAGGAAGAACTAAGTTCTTTTTAGAAAAGTTAAACTCTTGGTTTGAGAATTAAATTCTCTTTTGTTTTTTGGAAGCTTATAGAGTAATCTCCTTCCTTCTCTTACCAAGAGTTTCTTTCTTCTTTGAAGAGACCTTCTTCTCTCTGGAGAATTAAATTCTCTTTTCTCTCTTTTTTTTGCTTTCAAGGGGGTTCTTCTCTCTCCTTCCTTCTGTATATTTCTCTCCCTTCTCTCCTCCTCTTTTTTTTCTTCTTGGCTCCAATTTATAGGAGAAAGAAAAGAATCAGTTTGTTCAGCCAATCTCTCATTGAGAGATTTTGATTGATTTTATAACATGATCTTTTGGGTCACTCGGTGAATTTTATTCACCGTTGGATTTTTTAATCCAAAGTCTATATGATATTTCATTTGTTGTTCCTGGCAAATTTTAGGAAAATATTTCCTTGTACATAATTTTTCTATAAATTGGTGATTTTTAATCACCATTGGATTTTTAATCCAACGGTGCTCTATTTTACAGAGTGCAATCTTTCTTGTTTAGAAAGATCCAAGGAAATATTTTCCAAAGTAGTCCTTTTGATTCCTTTTAATTAAAATTTAATTCTATTAATTCAGAGGGTTTAGAAGTCCATCACGTGTTGGCACGTGACCTTACCAATTAAGCGTCTAATTAGAATTTAATTCTGTTAGTTCAGAGGCCTCAGGAAACCATCACGTGTGGGCATGTGACCTTACCAATTAGGTATTCAGGCGCAGATAGATTTGGCCCATAAAAGGCCACGTGTCTGCATGTGAGGCCCGGTCATGTGTGGTTACGTGATGCTCCATTTAGGGGTTTTGCTTGCTGCTTTATTTATATATTTTATTCAGTTCCCATGAGGGAACATTGAGTATGAGTCGTCCACCGGGAGATGGTATGTTTTCGTTCTTGTTTTTGATGAGTTAAGTGAAAATGTATATGTTTGTTCAATTTCATCCTGAGTGTTTGTATTTTATGTTCAAAAGAACTTGTTAGAGTTAGGGTTGGTTAGTAGAGTTAGGATTAGTCTTGTGATTGCCTTTTGCCATTCTTGAAATGATATTGGAATAATCGGAAATAGTGGGGATTAGGAGGACATACGAATGAGATTTGTGAGTTTAAGCAAGCTTTACAACGCTAAATCCATTCCTGGTTCCCTTTGTCCGTCCGTTACATGCTCTTATTTCCAACCTTAGGCCAAACATACACGACCAAGTTTTCAATTAGGTCACAGCTACATATCACGTTATAGTGCACCTAAAGAAATTCTCGACTTAAGTCGCGGCTATATGTCACTTATAGCACGTCTAAGTGAGGGGGTTGTGTTTGTTTGGTCTAGGTTCACTTTAAGTTGTTTAGAGAAGAGAAACACAAGGGATTTTTCCATCTCTCATACTAACCTTCCTTAGCCTTAACAAGTGTGTAAATTATTCACACATTAAAAGAAAAATAAAACAAGAAAGAAGAGAAGAAAGAATAGAAAAATACGGTTTTATAAAGATAACAAGCTAATTACTTAGGCCCTTACCTAAGCAAGAGACTCCATTGAGTATCATGGCTTGAAAATACGGATTAGAAAAGAAAAAAAGAGAAACAATAAAAGAAAACCAACAACTACTTTAACAAACAAGTAATAAAGGTTACACTAGGAATTAAGATTACAATACAAGAAATTAAAAATACAAGATAAAAAACCTTATCTTTATTAATTTTCCACTAAAAAAGCTCTCACTACAATTTTCATGGAGAATAGATGAAGAGGAAGAAGAACAATACACTAAACTACACTAAATCTAAGAAAAGAAAAAACATCCATGGTTGGCTTAAATCTGGAGTATATATTGGCAGAGGAGTGAAAGCCTAGGGCCATATTCTGGGCCCGTATAAACTTACAAAACTGCCCCTGAAAAATGGTTGCGAGAAGCCACCTCTTGGCCGCTATTCCGCCACCTTTCCCCATGTTCCACCGCACTTCCGCGTTCATTTAGAAGATTTGGAGCCTCGTTTTTTCTGTGATTCCTCATGTTGCTTTGTTCTTCTGTTTGACAGGTTCAAAATTGCAAAATGTTTCCAAAATATTCTCAGAGGTCCAAAATGGCAACTCTTTTCGACTTTTGGCCTTTATCTCCCTCGAGCTCCACGCACCTTGTTTCTTATGCTGCCTCCCTCGTGCTCTGTGCTTGTCCGAGACACGAATGGCAACTATATTTGTCTTGTCTCTTGAACTGGTAGGCATCACTTGACGGGTGTGGATGACCGGAACTCAAATTATATATATATATATATATATATATATATATATATATATATATATATAACATTCGTCCCAGGTATGATATAAGCAACATCACATAACAGCAATAAGCAATATGGAATGGCGGATAATCTTGGAGTCTCGGGATTCATTTGAGCCGCAAATGAGACCTGACACTCCCGGTCATGTAGATGGCCCGTGCAATGAAAACCTGGACCCCTACGAGCGCGGCAAGTTACCCGCTAATCCCAGAAGAGAGGCAACCCCAATCAACAAAGTGAATGGGCCACCCAGCACTTTACGGAATCCGGTAACTTGAGTACCCCTCCTTGGGTCATCCTATACCCCCTACGAGTGAGGTGAATAGCCCGCCAATTGTAGAGTAAGGCCCCCTCCGTCTCAACGCCATGAGATGCGGGCCTGTTGTCCTCTAGAACCCGGCTACTCGAGCACTCCACCGCGAGGTAATGCTAGTACAGAAAAGAAAAGTATATATACAATGGTGACATCGACCTCAACCCGGTCGTGCCCCAATAAAAGAATATACAATCTGGCAGAAACGGCGGTTCACATGTCGGACGCTCGCCCCGCGATAATGAATATACAAATGAATATGAACTGTACTACTACCATTGCACTATAGGCTATCACCACGACAATCCGTCCACAATATCAGCGCAACACAAAACATCAAAGTGAATATCATATTCATAAACCCGTCTAATTGTACATATAGCAATTAGTCGGGTTATACCTCCTAATGATATTTACGGTCGCAGATACTAACACATACACTAATAAACACGTATTCAAAATTTCGATTAACTAAAACTTTTCCGCATTGGCCCCAAGTGCAAACCAGTACTCAAACAAATCTAGGCCAAAATCATACATCCCAAAAATCATATTTCCATATTACAGAGTGCCAGAAGAAATTTGGAGCACAAAGGCCACACTTCGACCGTGGAACCGCGGCCAACAGGCATGTTAGGCGGCGGTTCCGCAGCCGTATGTTGGGCTCATGTGCCTAAATTTCTTCAAGGCCTCTAAAAATGCCTGTATGTAATTTTAAGGTAATCTGAATAATTTTTTTTGAACAACTTTCAAAACCGACAGCGGGCATGATAAATGGAATTGCAATTTGGAAAAGTTCGTCGATTGAGACTTTAAACTTGTGCAAACTAGCTTGTAAAGGTTTATAGAGTGGCTCTGATACCATGTTGGGTTTCCTAGCATCCTGGCCATTTACCGCGGAACCGTTGCGAAACAAAAATGTTGGTGTTTAAAAATCCGGCGCTAAAAAACCCGTCCTAGAATCTAACCATAAACCGAAACTAGCTAACATAAGAGATCTTAACTACTATGATAGAGTTATTTTACCAAAAGATCCGTGTCCTTCGGTCTTCTATCTTCTTCCTTTGCTCCTTGAGATCTCCTTGATCGAGCTTGACCGCCGATCTTTCTCCATCGAAAATGATTCACCCGAGGGATGTAGTTCATAGCTCTAGCTCCACACTAAAAGTCTAGTGGAGGAAACTTTAGGTTGATAATCTAAAGTGTCTAGGATGTAGTGAGTGGTTCTTAATGTGTACCTATCTCACTTCCTCTTTTGATTCTCAACAAATGAGATTGTAGAGAGGAAGTTCATGAAGAAGGAGGAGGAGCTCAAGAAAGGCTAATGAGGAGAGAGAAGAAAAATGGTGAGAATGATTTTTCCCATTAGAAAGAAAAAGATGAACCATGGTTTTGTATAAAACATTTTTGCAATATTAAAACACAACCATGCTTGAATAGTTTGCACAAATGAATATTCAAGTCATTTGTCAACACTATTGAAGCATGGTTCTCACCATACTCACCTCACTACCTTTACACCTCATTTTCCATTTAAAAATAAATGGATAAATCTAAAATGAGGTGTCCACCTTCTAGAATATTTTCCGTATAAATACGAAATACATTCTACTGTATATACATACCCGTATTCGTATCAAAATATGAATACCCAAAGAGATAGAATAACATAAAGAACATAATACTAGAATATACATATCGAAATATATATACGTAAATTATTAAATCAATACCTGATTTAATAATCCGGCTCAATCCCAAGCCGGCTAGTATTATCAACCGTCCGATCGAAAGTCCGGGTAACTAGTACATGTAGGGTGTTTTTCGTCATCCCATTGAGATGGGAATACACGTCGCTTGTCAGGCGTACTATAGATTCCCTCTGCATAGGGTAGGCGGGGGGTTTATTGATTGTGGGAATCCGAATCTCCGGCAGCCGCGGACTAAGCTGCCGCTAATTACCCCTCGCCTTTGGAGCGAGAGAACCTCTGATTGATAGGTCAACTAGTCATGCGAACTCAGTGTGCAGTGTGTGTGTTGTGTTTTGAAAGGGTTTTGGATATATCGGGGGCCTCACAGAGTTTACGAAGGTCCCGCTACCCGGATAGCGGGCTGGGGGTCAAGGAGGCTAGCAGGCCCCTTACGGGGTGCGGGACAGCGTCCCGTTAGAAAAAATTTCCAATTGACGACGTGTTTTGGGTGTGGAGTGTATGGAAAATAAGGAGTGAGGAGCGTCTTAAAGACATGTGCATGGCACGTGGGCGCTAGACGCCCGCGGGTCATATGCCAGGCACATGGGCGCTTGGCGCCTGTGGGTAACGTGCCAGGAACGTGGGCTCTTGGCCCCTGCAGGTCACGTGCCAGGCGCGTGGGTGCTTGGCACCGACAGGTTACGTGCCCTGCACGCAACCACTGAGCACTGGGCATCCGTGGGTCACGTGCGCGGCATGCTACCGCTGAGCGCTGGGCGTCCGCGGGTCACGTGAGGTGCTGAGCGCCCACAGGTCACATGCCCTACACACGAATGTTGGGCGCCCGTGGGTCATGTGCGCGGCACGCGGCCGCTGGGCGCCCATGGGTCACATGCGCGACACACGACTGCTGGAAACACCAGCGGAAAAGGGGATTAGCCCCTGGGCTAGGATTTGAACTCCCAAGGGGATTTGAAGTTGAACTCCTAACAGGGATTATGTGTAGATTTGGAGTTAAACTCCTAAAAGGGTTTTGTTTATGGAGTTAAACTCCAACAGATCTTGAATAGGGTTAAACTCCTAGAAATGTTTGGAAATGACCGAAGGGGACCCCTTTCTTCCCCCCTTTAGCCCTGGATCTTCCCCAAAGTAGGAT
Source organism: Agapanthus africanus (assembly GCA_030015575.1). Classification (NCBI taxonomy): domain Eukaryota; kingdom Viridiplantae; phylum Streptophyta; class Magnoliopsida; order Asparagales; family Amaryllidaceae; genus Agapanthus; species Agapanthus africanus. The sequence continues at coordinate 152,901,518 of CM057345.1, read as the reverse complement.
TTTTGGAGGTGGGCATCCTTCTTCCTCCTCTTCTGTTGGCCGGATCTTGGAGAAAAAAGGGGGCTGAGGTTTAAAAATCTCCCATTTTTGAGATCTGATGGAAGATCTGAGTTCCCCTTCGAGAGTTTGATGGTGAAAAACTGTTTATTTTAGGAAAAGAAGAGTTAAACTCTTGATTTAATTCAAAAAGGGAAAGAAGGTTTTAGAACCTTGAGAAAGGAGAAGAAGGCACAGACCCTAATTTTTTTAAGAGAGAAAAAAGTTATCATTGATTTTTCATCATGTTGCATTTATAGGCTACACACTTTACATTCAGCCCCTTGGGCTTTGCCAAATGGCATTTGTGCCACCCCATGCCTTATGTGATTATTTCTTTTTTGCACATAAGCCATGGGGTTTACAAAATTTTGGATTTTTGCTTATTTTACATACATTTATTTCTATACATATATATATATAAAAAAATAATTACATTAAACCAATTTATGGCTTCATTCCTTTTGTCATGGGGCCGGTCCCTTTGACCTGGGCTTGGGCCCACTTGGCTTAGGGTTGACTTTGATTTTGACTTGTTCAACCGGGGAGTAATTTTTGACCCCAACAGTACAATCATTCGATCGGAACCCTATACGTATCCTGATCGAAAGTCCGGGTAACTAGTACAATCATTCGATCGGAACCCTACACGTATCAAAATACGGCTACTACATCATTTCTCCTGAACCAGAGAAACCCTCTGTGTGGCACTCTAAAGACTCGACAGTACGCCGGCAGTGAGTTACTGGATAAATCCATAACCACAAGCACGTCAGCGGCACTAGCTGTGCGTAACGGCTACCCAAGTACCTGTCGAAAAGGAAGGCCGACGAGCAAACTCATCCGGATCCCTACTGAGCCTATCTGTGACAATCTCCGTACAGTCTGGTCTCTTCGTCTGAAAGTATCGCATACCGTGTCTAGAGGGTGGTAAACGTCAGACCCTAATAACCCGATAATTCATGCTGATGTGGCTTAGGACCAATCCGGGAAACTACTGATGTAACTATCAGTAAATCCCAACTGCCTTGGCCAAGGTCTTATAGTGCTGGCCAATCGAATACAGTACGACATCGACTTCCTATACCGGGTGAGACGAATCCCCAAAAATCGCTTACTACCTCCATGTGGCTCGGGACTGAACCCAACTAAAACCTATTTTCACTACTCAGTGGAGCCGTGGTAGGGTAGTATTCTAAGTACAGTGGGAACTCACACGAGACAACTGACGATCTTAGGTCTGAAGACCAACCTGTACTCATGTCACCTGAGAACTTCTATCTGACGATAGGTATACCACCATATAGAAGTTCTCAACGAGTCTGTCCAGTGTACTCACCCCCAGTGAACACCTGTATACGATCTTAGGTGCGAAAGACCAATGGCTGGGGGACCAACCGTTGCCCCTCGTCGGGGTCTAGAAAAGTATACACTAGTCTACTCCGGAATATCGATGCCCGGTCTCGATACTCCCATGACTAGGGACATTTTAAGGATGATGTGCATATCGACTACCCAGCTCCTACAAGTATGATCGCCATCTCAACGCAGGTAGTCAAGCAATGATCCTAGGGCTTTATCAACATGTATCGAGAAAGATTGTCCTGTATATACATATGTCTAAACATCCACATGTATACATATACAATAATGGCCTCTAGGGCATACATATCTAACAAGAGCCACTCCATAATCCTTAACTACCTTATTATGACACTTTAATTTCGCCATTTTCGTCGCGCAAAAACTGCCGATGAAAACAGTCCCAAAATCTCAAGTTTTTAGATGTTTGCACTCCCCATGAGCTCACGGTTTGGACCGAGAAGCCACGGGGTATTGCGTGGGTACCCGGGGGGGACGAAGGTTGGGCCCACCCCCCGAGACCACCACAAGGTGGCCTTAGGGGGTAGGGACCCGAGACTACCCCAAAAAAGTAGTCTCAGGTCTGCCCTCCCTTGTGGGACACCATGAGGGGTGGGTACCCCTATAGCCCTCCCAGGAGACAGTTAATTTTGGGTACTTCGCTATCGCGAAGGTTCGTGTGAGTTTTGAGTTCGTTTCGACTCCAAGATTGGCTTTAAACGATGGAATTTTGGGACTTAGTGAACTGTTTTTTCCTGGTTTGGGAAAACTTGCTTTGTTTGCTATTTGTGTGCGAATTCTTTTGTCGTAGCTGTCGTTACTTAGTTATGTGATGCATATATGTGTTGTGAACGTCTTCTAATCGCTATACGTCGATTAGAAGGGGTTACACACATCTGGTTGTTGCGATATTTATCTTTGTGGTGTTTTGGATAGATTGTCGTGATGGATAGCCTTTTGTGCAATATTTGTTGTATAGTTTTGAATTCATTTATATATTTATTATTGCGGGGCGAGCGTCCAACATGTGGACTGTCGTTTTTGTCAGTTTGTATATTCTTTTATTAGGGCACGGTCGGGTTAAGGTCGATATCACCGTTGTATATTCTTTTGTGTACTAGGATTACCACGCGACGGAATGCTCGAGTAGCCGGGTTCTAGAAGGCAACGGGCCTCCATCTCATGGCTTTGAGACCAGGATGCCTTACTCTAGAATTGGTGGGCTATTCACCGCACTCGTAGGGGGTATAGGATGACCCATGGTGGAGTGCTCACGTTACCGGATTCCGTGAAATGCTGGGCGGCCCATTCACTTCGTTGATTGGGGTTGCCTCACTTCTGGGATTGGCGGGTAACCTTCCGTGCTCGTAGGGGTCTTGGTTTTATATTGCATAGGCTATCCACACGACTGGGGAACATCGAGTTTCATTTGCGGCTTAAATGAAACCCAGGGCTTCTAAATTATCTGCTATTCATTTTGCATACCGCTTTTCTGTTTTGTTGCTTATATCATGCCTGAGACGAATGGTTATGTGTGTGTGTGTAAGTAGATGTTGTATATGTTTTGCATCCGCACTAGTCCTGCCCCCACTCTGTCGTTAGTTAAGTAACCTAACGGTACATAACGGGGCCCCGTGGCGAATACGGATAGCATATACGTACATTGTATTTTCGTTATTTTCTAGTATGATAGGAATTAATTGATGGGACCGCGTTAATTTTGATTAATGGATGGAAAATAAACCTAAAAGATATTGTTGTAATAAATTTCAAAAAACTATAGTCGTATTCTTTTGCTTTGCATAGAAGTATTTGGTCATGAATATTCTGGACCTTATTCGAGAGGGGCAAGAGCCTAGATCCCTTCAAGGGGAGTGATCTCTTGAGTGTAGGGTTATTTGGCACGACCACAAGGTTTCATGAGGCATCAAACATGCCGTATTAAAAATTTCTAGTGTGCCAAACAACCTAACCTAGGATATAACTAGAGTTTTAGGAGCTAAATTAAAATGTAATCAAAATTACACTAAGTGAATGAGGAATACAACCTTTATAGACCGGTCCTTCACTTCTAAAGCTCTGTGTAATAGTCCCTTCGCTCCAAGTAGTGAACACCCGAAATCTAGTAAGTTCACATGAAGAAATGAACAAGCTTGCTCGAAGTCTTCGAGGCCGAAGATGATCTACGTCGAGCAGACTCAAGCTCATGCTACCTATTCACTAATGGTAGATTAGTGAAGCAAACACCCTAAACTAAATGGCTAATATAGTATAGGATGATGAAGTAGGAAATGGGCTCACTTTAGATTTAATTTTCTCACAATATTTTCTCACTCAGAAAAAAGCTAGCAAGCTTTTCCTCATGAAGAAGAAGATGAAGTGATCAGGAGAAAATGAAAACCATGAGGTGAGAATAGCAACCATGGGTGAGTTAGTGTCATACACTAACTCATGAAGAGAATAAACCATGGCTAATTAATAATGGTTAGGTTAATAAATATCTACAAGTAAAACAAAATTAGTGGACTTGGTCAATGGTTCCATAAGCTTTTACAAGCTTCAACCATATGACTAATTTCCACTAATTTGGTTTATTTTAAATAAATAAAAACCTTACATTATTTTAAGCATGGTATGAGTCTCATACACCCATGTAGCATGTGGTATCTAGCATGACACAAAACAATGTACATTAATATATATCACATATATACTACGTGTACATAAGTGAGAAAAAGAAATGTTTAAGTGAGCTAATATTAGTTAATGTAAATTAATATATCACATATTTAATTATACATTAAATTATCAAATCAACACTTGATTTAATAATCCGGCTATATCAGATACAACCGGCTAATATCAAAAGTAACATTCTATCGAATCAACACTTAATCCGATAACCCGGATATATCACATATAACCGACCGATATCACATATCACGAGAATAGAATGCGGTATCACATACGCGCATTAATCTCGGTCCCACACAAATCACATATGTGCTCCCACTTCGTTTCGCATGAACTGGGAAATCTCTGTGTAGGACTCTAAAGACTGGTCAATACGCCGGCAGTAGGTGATGATCATATCAAACACCCACAAGCCGCAAGAGATCAGATAAACGTAACGGCCACCCGAATATTGAGCGATCAAAAGATCAACAAGCAAGCCTGCTCATATTCCTGCGAATCCAATCAGTAACACAACCGTACAGTCCGGTCTGTTCGTCTGATATGTCGCATATCTAGTTTAGGGATGGTAAACGTCAGATCCCAGTAATTTGATAAGTCATGCCGATGTAAAGTCCATAACGGGTCGAGAAACTACTGATAACACTTACCAGTAAATCTCATCTACCCTGGCCAGGGATTTCCAGTTATGGCCAGTCGGGCATAGCGCAACATTAACCCCCAATACCGGGAGAGACGAAATCCCCTCCTATCGCTCATTGCCTCCATGTGACTCGGGACTGTACCCAAAAACTACCTGTTTGCACGACTCAGTAGAGCCGTGGTAGGGTGGAAATCAAAGCACAGTGGGAGATACACAAGACTCTATGACGATCTCGGGTCGACAGACTAACCTGTACAAGTGTCACCAGAGAACTGCTATCTGACGTGAGGTATAATACCATCTAGGAGTTCTCGGCGAGTCCGTTCAGTGTACCCAGTCTCCACTGAGCACCCGTATTCGATCTCTGATGTCAAACACTAATGGAAATGGGATCATCCATCGCCCATCATATGGGTCTAGAAGCGTATACGCTAATATCGATGCCCCGTCTCGATACTCCCATGACTAGGAACAATTGAAGGATGAACTCATGAACTGCCCAGGCCCCACTAGTATGATCTGCATCATAATTCTGGTAGTCAAGTACACGTGGGCTTTATCAACATGTAACAAAGAGACTGTAAGTATACATGTTAAGATAAAGAGCAACCAGATAGCGTACTATCATGTCGAGCAAGAAAGTCCTCCCTATATATGTCCAAGCATCCACTATAATATACATCTCATGTACAATAATGGTCTCTAGGGCATACATACAACTAACAATCTCCCACTTGCACTAAGGCCAGTTTTTTATAGTATGTCATACCCAACGTCCTATAAAAGTCTCTCGCAGGAAAGGCCTTAGTGAGTGGATCCACCATGTTATCCTTCGCGTCAACTCTCCTAACCTCGATCTCTTGGAGATCTACCATCTCCCTGATCAGGTGATATTGCCTTAGAATATGTCGGGGTCACTGATGGGACCGAGGTTCCTAGGTCAAAGCCACATTTCCATTGTCACACAATGGTAGGAACCTAGCTCATCTCATGAACAAATATACACCCAGACTACTTCTTTGGTAGTATCTTTGATAGCGATGTATCCAGCCTTTATCGTCTAGTTTATCCCAGTATCTAGCTTGGAACTCTTCCAACACACCGCCCCACTTCTGGGGTAAAGACAAAGCCTGTGACTGTCTGACAGTCAACCTTATCACTCTGGAAGCTTGAGTCGGTAAAGGACTCCCACTGGAGTTCACCGTTACCAAATCCCAAGAACATTTCTTTACTGTTTCACAAGTACTTAAGAAAGTTCTCTAAAGCTATCCAGTGATTTTCCTCAGGATCATTTGATACCATCTCACTACACCTAGTGAGAATCCTAACATCCACTTAGATCTATCTCATAGATCCAAAACCCAGGATTTAGGAGGTATCACCTAGATCCTATATGGAGTATCCTTATGATAAGAGGAGATTGACCGAGTGTAGCATAGGAAACACCTTGCCTATCAAGAGTATGTCATCCACGTACAATACGAGGATGACCACCTTACTCTCTACTACCTTTTCGTATGTACAAGGTTCATCTACCATTTTGATGAAGTCAAACGCTTTGACTATCACATTGAAACAGATGTTCCAACTCCGCGATACCTGCCTTAACGCATAAAGCAACTTGCACACGTTTCCGCTGCTCCCACTGTCTACGAAGCCCTCTGGATATGTACTTATAGACGCTCTCTTCTAAATCAGTATTCAAAAAAGCAGTCATGACACCCAATCACCAGATATCATAGTCATGTTATGTAGCAATGGCAAGTAGGATCCGGATGGACTTAAGCATAGGCACTGGAGAAAAGGATTCATCATTATCTACGCCTGGTTAATGATGAAAACCTTTTGCAACAAGTCTAACTTTGAAAGTCTCAACTTTTCCATCTACCTCACTTGCACGATATTAAACAACCGAAGTTACTGGTAGGAAGGGGGGACGGCATCCTCCTATAATAACCAAGTAATCTTCTTAAGATATACTTGCTTCTGATGGGGTTTGAACCCTTCAGATATAACAACCAAAGTCCATACTTTGTTGGTGTATATGGATTCCATCTCAGATCGCTTAGCATCCAGCCATTCTTACAGAGTCTCCACTAATGATGGCCTGCTCGATACTAGTTGGGTCATCATCTTCCATGATGCAATCCTCGCTCCCACTGTCATTGAGAAAACCGAAGTATGTCTCAGGAGGATGAGGAACCCTACCAGGTCGGCGGAGAGGCTGAGGTTCGTTGGGAACTATTGAATCATCCGGTTCTACCAAATCATCAGCTATAGTTTGTATAGCTAGAACTTATTCCAGTTCTACCTGATGACCACAAATTTCTTTCAAAAAATATATTCCTTTTCCTAAAAAGGTGGTCATGCCGAGAAATAAAACACCTTTTGTTTCTCGGTATGGTAGAAGATATTCCCTTGCGAATGCTTGGGATATCCAACAAACTTCCACAGAACTGATCTTGTCTCGAGCTTGTCCGGATTTTGCCTTTGACATAGGCCAGACAACCCTAAATCTTAACTTGCTTAAGACATGGGCTCTTCCCATACCATATCACATATGGAGTGGTAAGCACTGATTTGATTGGAACCCAATTCAATAGGTATGCAGCTTCCTTAAGCGTATAACCCCAAAAAGGAAATAGGCAACTCAGCAGTACTCATCATAGAGCGCATCATATCTAATAGGGTGCGATTGCTCCGCCCCGATATATCGTTGTGTTGTTGTGTATACGGAAAAGTAATGCTGAGAGAGAATCTCATTCTCCTTTAGAATAGTCCAAGAATTCCATGCACAAGTATTCTCCTCCCTGATCCCATCAAAGGACATAATACTTATACCCGTTTAGGTTCTCTACTTCGGATTTATATTCATTGAATTTCTCAAAAGCTTCAGACTTGCGTTTCAACAGGAACATATGTCCAAATCTTGAGAGATCATCAGTGAATGTAATGAATTGCAAAGAACCAGTCACGGCATGTGTAGACAGGGGACCACATACATCATCATATATCAGTCCCAAGAGTTCACTAACTCTTTCTCTGTTTCAAGTAAACGGAGTTATGGTCATCTTATCTTTGTGACGTGACTGGCAAGTTTCACAAGATGTAAATTCAAACTGATTTAAATATGCATCTTAATGTAACTTAGCTAGTCGGGTCACATTGATATGACCTAATCTACAATGCCACAAGTAGGATTCATTCATATCTGAACTCTTACTCTTGTGTGTGTTCTGTACGTTAAGAACTGTGGTTTGATTTAGAACGTATATGACATTAGATAACGTGCCTGAACTGATCAACTCTTGATATCAAAAATGTTCAAAACATTATCCATCAATACAAAATTATATCCTTCTTTATTTAATAAAGAGACTGATATGATGTTTGTATATCAGGTTCGGTATCTAATAACATTTGTTCAGAATCAATGTATTTGTTAATACAAGGTGATATTTGCCAACTGATTTGGCTGCAACAATTGCATTATTCTCTATAGTTAAAGACATATCACCCTATTCTCAGTTCTCTACCTATACGTAACCCATATAACAAATTACATATGCGGGATCCTGATCCGATTCAAATATCCAGGACGTACAGGATACTGAGAAATAGTTCTCTGTAACGAACACACCCGAAGAAGATGCATCAACATGTACTTTCTTCGTTTGGGCGGAATGGGAATACTGGTATTCCCCTATTTTCTGCTCGGTCTTATAATAATTATAAGTTGGGGCGGGACCAACGTTCCCCAGCTCGGTATAATAAGCGGGTTCGGTCAATACATCTATATTATTATCTTGATTAAGGCGTGACATGGTCGCTACCTGGAGAGAGAGAGAGAAGAAAACACTTTGCGTGCGCTCTTGTAGGATTATATTGGTTATATATTTTATCTAATCAGGATGGCTCCCACTGTTTTTATCAAATCTTCCTTCAAACCCTAAAAGGAAAGACTAGCCGGGATTAATTACACCCTACAAGTTCGCCAATCTTTCAGCCAGGCCAGTGCCGGTACTTTGAGGGAGGTTCCCCGTGCTTTCGCATGGACCTAATTAAAATAAACCTCGTTTTCGTAGGGGTGTAACCCCATTGACACCTTTCTAGACCCTACTTGATCGGCTAATTATAAAGTGCAAAACTCTTCCAGGAGTAACAATTACTCGCAGTGGGTATCGGGATCCAACTATCTCATAGAAGGTATGCAATCTCATTGCAAATTTCAACATTTGAAACTCTCGATAATGGTTTTTATCCCTAGTGACTCATGACCTTAACTATGGTCAACAAATCATAAGCACTAGTCAAGTTCTACTCGTTATTTCATGATTAATTAGACCCACCCACATGACCTTAACTATGGTCAACAAAGTCATATGACTGTCCTAATTAATTGCATCATATGCTGTGTAGGAAGACATCACTTAGCTACCGTACACTGCGCCTTAACTATAGTCAACAAACGCAGCACGAATACTAAGTACTCTACTTCCTAAAATGAAGGAGGGTTGCGGATGGTTTTTATAAAACCTTTAACGCTTTGAACTTGATCTCGTTGCAGAATTAAATGATTTAAAATGGAGTGTTTTTTAGGCTTTTGCTAGTTTCGCTAAAGAGGTCACTCCCGGTAAAGGGATCTCGGCTCTTTCCTCGACGAATGAGGTGCAGGATATTCATAATAGCACTATGCAAAGCAAGAACTAGAAAAGCAATCTAAAGACAAAACCGAGGGTTGTAGCATCTACTAGTTATTGCTAAAGAGGTCAATCCCGGTGAAGGGATCCCAACCTTTCCTCATCGAATAAGGTGCAGGATATTCTACAAGGAATAACGCTATGCAAAGCAACAACTAGAGCTACCTATTTTTGAAAATTCGATTCCACAACATCTTTAGGTTTATTTTCCTTCATTAATCTCATTAATGAATGTCCCATCATTTATGTTACCTAAACATCACAGATAAATACAGCGTACGCTTATGCCATCCGCATTCGCCGTGAAGTCCCGTCATGCACCATTAGATTAGGTAACTAACGGCAGAGTGGGGCAGGGCTAGCGCGAGTGAAAAACATAAGCAACGTCTATAATATATCATATATATTATATGTAAAGTATCTATCTCAGAATATAAAATGATCACATCACAGAATATCAACAGCAGAAGACAACATATGAAATATTGGATATACTAGGATTTTCGGGTTTTAAATTAAGCCAGTATAAAACACGGATTCCACGGTCGTGATGAATAGCCAAACCCACATCCCTAGACCCCTACGAGAGTGGCAAGAACCCTACCAATTCTAGAGTTAAGAGACCCGGATTCGACTCCTCGAGATGGCCTCCTACTGGACTCTAGAACCCGGTTACTTATGCTCCCCTCCTTGGGTCTATCCGAATGCGGAAAAGTAAATAATATACATCAACGGTGACATCTTCCTCAACCCGGAAGTGCCCCAATAAAAGAATATTACATACAAATTTTTACATGAATGAAAATGAAAAACTCTCATCTTACATAAAAGCCCAGGCTATTCAAACACGACTATCCAATATAACATATCACAGCAACACATAACATCACATATCATCAACGTAAGTAAATATGCGTATCCCAATTGTCGTTGACGTATAGCAACGAAACCGGCGATACACCACATATTACACGTACGGTCGCAGAAAAGAAAGTGAAAAATACAACATTTGGAATCCGCAACCACCTTAGACATCTTAAACCAAAAATATCACATATTTTGGATTTCATGCCTAACAAAATTAATTCCTTAGACATCTCATGCCTAACAATTATAAACCCCGCATTTTAGTCTCGATATTGAAAATACTTTCCAATAACAAGTTGGGCAATTCAACAAGATTCCCGACATCCTGATCGAATGCTCGTCGGAAACTTTAGTAGACAGCCGCACCCCCGATACCGTCGACGAAGTGCACTTAGGCAGAATACCGCGGCCGCGAGCACCCGGATAGATACTTTTGGCAATGGAGTTCTCCTACAGTCACTTGGTCGGGGCTTTGGGGTGTGGCTATCTATTAGTGTTATCCGGCGAGTATCCGCGTACGCTACGTGATTGCGACAGACTTTTGATCACATCAAAATCCCGTGGCAACCGATCAAATGAGACTAAATTGCTAGATTTATAAAATTCAAATATTGTGGATTCCAAGTATTGTATCACATTTCACAAATATCCGGACGATGTTAAACATTTCGATCGAATCAACGAATTCCCAAAATTTCCCAGAAAACTCAACACTTGAGCAGTATCAAAAATACCCAAAACCATGCCACAGTAGCTACGGACCTACCGTAAAAGGCTCGGCCCAAGCCTCACACATGGCGCCGCGGAACCGCTGCCAAAAGCATGGTGTCACGACCCGAAATATTAGCTCGTGACCAGCACTTAAATCACGCAATGTCTAGAGACGTAACGTAATTCAAGTAAGCTGAAACCCAGAAATCTAAACCTTTTTAAGAAAATAAAGAAAGTGAAGTTTCGAAATAAAGGTATAATGAAATCAAGTGTGCTTAATGCATAGAAATGAACATGAAATGCAAGTGGATTATGCAAGTTTAAAAAAAACATATTTCGTCTTTTTGAAAATTTGGGCAGCACCTCTTTTGTATATTTTGATCCAAAACCACAAATACATAATAATGATAAGGGCATCCCCAAGCGGGAGCTAGCTCTTCGCCAAACGGCGGATCACAACCACGCAATACAGTAAAAATAAGTATACGACGCCCAACGGCGAAGTTCACCACAAAGATAAAGGAAAGCAAGGCATAATACCACAAGTAGCGAAAAACCCCTCGCTCTAAGTCTCGCAACCACAATCCCACTAAGTCTCATTACTTATACAAATTTCTAATTTTGATTGATTGATGGAGTTAACTAGATACAATATGAAATATAATACAAGAGTGGGTACGATACAAATGTCCCACCTACCACTGCAAAACACCCAAAGGAAGCTGTGTGCCAGCGATTCCGCTACTGATCCAAGCGGTCAACCTGCAAGAACGTGGTACAACGGGGATGAATTGCCAACTCGTGAGTAGAAAAATATTAACAGATAGAAATCAAATAAACAATGACTCCTAGGTCAACTATATCGTAAAGGTAATACTATGATATCTAGGGTGACCGGGTCTGTATGTGTACCAACAAGGTAGTCAATGTCTATAAGCATGTGTATGACATCCAACAGTAAAATCAATGTATGTATGTATATGGATCTAGTCCACGCGTCAACCACTGACGCAACAACATCATGCATGTAAATATCATAAAAGCATATGCATGAAAATATGAGGATATAAATCAACATGTGTCCCTCGCGACACCTCAAAATCATGGAACCTGAGTGTCCATCATCGACACTCGAAACATCATGAAAACCATGTCCAGCATCAACACGTAAATCCTCATATATCTCAGGCGCCGCATCCTCAGATTGGCCCCCAGGCCCCGCACACCCTGGTCGGCCCTCATATCCATCTCGCTACTCCAGTCAGTATCCTCCGGATAACCGCCGAGTCCAAATACTATCACCGGTAGGTAGTGCTCCCCTGCCAGGCTCACCGTCTAACATATACGAGTCTTCTTGCCCCGGGGTACCTCATCGGGTCCACCATGTACCCGCAGACGGTTCCTACCGCTCCTCGAATCGGGTTTCACATGCCACTCTCAGAACCGAGAAAACATATGGTGGACGCACTAAAATATCATATCAAGAGAAACCGGGTTTTTAAAACAATACATACCTTCTTTTAAAATTACCACGGTTCTCAAATCCAGAAATCTCATGAAAATAGCATATCTCAATGCGTAAAATCATAAAGCATGATGTATGCGACATATGATGAAATGTAAGCATATCCGTATATCATGCAGCATGGAACAGTGACATATCATATTAAGGGAAAACCTCTCCTTTAAATAATTCCAATTTTGAAAATATATCTTGCGGCTCCCAATATCTCCAAAGTCAAATGCAACATCGTAATAAAGTGGACAGGTAACTATAGCAAGTAAATTATGCAAAGAGTCATATCATGATGCAGCAATCCTACAGTGTAGTGGCATGGCAATTATCGATGATGAAGTGTGTGAGCCGGAAAATCTGTGTACGTGTCACATACGCATCATCGATAATGGTGTAAGTGTACTAACACAGGTATATGCAATGCAATAATAATATCATGAATGCAGCATAAGGTAAATCGCATAAGGTAAATCATCAGCTAAAACCTATAAGGTATACATAACTATCATATGTTTAAGTCGGTGAACCTATGAATCGGCATCGAGACTCACAGCACCACGTACGGTATAATCCATCGTACGGCAACCTCTAGTCAAGGGTATGGATCAAACCTCAAGTCAAACTCATCATGTACGGAAAATCATCGTACGGCGGCATTAAACTATCAGGGATCCTATCATCCTATAAGACAAGGAGGCTATGGACCTAACGTCTCGTACGGCTATCACTCATGATTCACAGCATATATAAATGTCTCTATATACCTATGTCCCAGGTCACATCCGCAATAATCTCATATCAGGAGACCGACAGGATATAATTCATCTCAATCGATTCGCATCCGTATACCATCATACCATCAACTCATCATATCATCATATCCGTCTCATATTCTTTCATCGCATTCATATCTCACATCAAGTCGAGTTTACATAAACATTTTATCTCTACTAAGTATAAGTATCTAATCTAATATACACACCCGAACCATACGAGTAGATTTTTTAAAAGACGCGAATCGTAGTTGTGAAAATAGGGGTTACGATGTTTTTAAAGAAAAGATATCATTTGAAAATCCGTAACGTTCCTCAAGGTAACTGTTTAAAAGATGCATACGATTCTTCAGTTTGGAAATATGTATGGTTCGGATGACACATCTACAACGACTATCTAGTCCTACAGTACCCTAAACGGCAATATCGCTAAACGTCATCCTATGATAGTCGTAACGTAACACTTCTAACTATCCTCTAGTTTCTATTATGGTTCATAGCTATCTTCATTCTAACCCTAGTTTCTGAATCTAGGTTTCCTTAACCATATTCTATAAATCAGTTATCCATCAAAACTTTGCGGGGTGCTATACGCCATCCACCCGACTTCCCCGGTAGATATAGATCTACTCACCGTAGTCTTCGCTCGCCGAAGTCGATGACGCCTCGCTCCGACGCTTCGGAATCCACGCGAAGGTACCTACAATAATAACACATATCGTAACGATATTAAAATCAAGTTCTAAAATCCAAAATGGCACGCGCATTGCTCGTAGGTTAGAACCTATAGGATATGCGTACAAAAATCAACCAAACAACCCTTGATGTCGATGTACAAACATGAGACAACCAAAAACGAATCCAATATCAAAACTCATCATTCAAAATACGGAAAACATATCCTAAATCACACACAAGTGTTCCCAGATTTTGACTCAGGTCAAATAAAGCCAAGCAAACAAGTATAGAGTGATGTATAATGTGTAATTGAGCTACTGAACCAACCCCAATGCCCCAGACAACCAAGTGGCCGGCCCCATCCCTAGAAATTACGGCGAGACCGGCCCCCCATGCTCAGTTGGGTCTCGTTTTGTCATGGTGGTCTCCTCTGGTCTAAAATTGGTCTCTGGTATTGTTTGGTTGTCTCAGATATTCCCCAGGTCATCCCAGATTTCACGGTAGGCACACTAAAAGCCACAAAACCAATACGGAACAAATCCTAAGTTCGTGCATCGGGTTCAGGTCTATGGCTCAGGTCAGGAATTGTGTCACCATGGTCAAACAAACACTCACAACATCTCCCAGATTTTACCTATAGTCATTACAGAAAAATCCAGTAGAACCAAACACCCTTAAACACCTTCAAGTAACTACCCTACAAAACCCAAACCCTAACTCACCTACCCACCCTAGGTCGCCGGATTTTGCCCAATGGTCGCCGGCCAAAACCGATGGGGAAGGTCTCGTTCTTCAGGTGGTCACTTAGGGTTACGAGCACAACATTACCACACTGTTTGTTTTCCCAGTGAATGCTCAGGGTCACAGCAGGTCAGCGACATCATAAAACGACACTAAAATACGACATCGTACAAAAATAAACTAAAAAAAAGAAGTTATACCTCATTTGGTCCCCTCTAGGCAGCACTAACTCCCAAGGTCGTCAAAATCCCACTTTGCTCGGTTCAACGTGTAGAGGAAGAGATGGGGACTAATTTTTGTAAAGGGGGTGTAGGGTTTTGGGGATTGTTTGGAGATAGATCTAGGGATTTAAGTGGAGGGTTGTGGCTTGAGGAAGATGAAGAGGGAGAAGAAAAAAAAAGATGGGGGAAATGAAATGGCAGCAGCCCCCTCCCTCTCTCTCACATAATCACACACTCTCTCTCTCCAAAAGCCTACCTAACCTAATCATTATGTCCTCCTTTTGACTTTTCCTTTTTTTTTCCTTTTCTTTTTCTCACCAAAAACACATACACCCATATAAAACCACAAATGAAATAACATGTAACCAAATGAAATATGTCATGGTGCACTAACCATGAAAACTGTAGAAACACGGATTTGGCTTAATCGCGATTAGCAGTATACTAATCGGGTTTTTATCAAAACTGCATATAATAAACTTTTAAAATGCCAAATCCTTTAAATATATTATTAAATGAATAAATCATTTAATTTTTATTTATTTCACAAATATTGGTATATATTTATACCCTTTTTCGAAAACCCCAATTTCGCAAATCGGGCAGTTTTCGGGAAATATATTATTTTAATATTAATTTCCAAAAATAATATTTTATATTTTCTGAAATGTTACAATCTTCCCCCCTAAATAAATTCGGTCCCCGAATTTAAATTTAAACCCCAAAATCTAAAACATTTCAATAATCAGCTCAAATCAACGGGGCTCCGAAATCATGGAAAACGCAGAAATAACACAGCGCATCAAGTGCGCATGAAAACGAGTGCAAAACTCAAAATCGAACTCCGTCAAGCGTCACGCAAATCATCAGATTTGCACGCATATCCTCGAAGTTACAATAGAGATACAGATCTCTAAATCTACTACTGAAATTCAATATACACTAGTCAAATACCATAATACGTGTATAGTATGCATCTTTGGAAAACTTTCAAGAACTGAATAAAACTCATGCAAAAATCTTTTCTAAATCGCCGTATGATGCGTAACTCACGGCATAAGTGACGGACACTCATTTTAAAATAATAATATATGTCCATATATATTTTGCTAAATATACGTTCCGTCATTTTGAAAATACCCCAAAAGGTTTTCCTTTATAAACGTTCGTGTCGCTCACGGACACGTAGGAATTAGCGAGACTATAGCTCCTTTGAAAACCTCTTGGTAAGCTTTTAATGCATGCAAAGTACTCAGGTACTGTCCTCATATCAGTCCTGTTCGGCTACTATATACTATATATAGTACCTATCATGAAAACAAAGTGCTCAAAAAGCAAAATCAGCCTTAAAAGGCGTATCCGACAATCACATGCGTCTGGTGCGCACGGAAATCAGATCCCAGCACAGGTGCCACAATATGCACAAAAGCCAAAACTACGTGCAACGGGTGTGCACGAAAGCATCTGTCTAGTGCAACGGGTGTGCACGACAACAATATCGGGTGCATCTGATATGCACAAGAATCCCGATTTAGTGTATCTGGTGTGCACCAAAATCGCATCTCATATTGTGCGCCCAACACGCGCAAAAATCCAAATCAGGTGCATCCAACATGCATGAATAAAATCTAAATCATGTGCATCCCACATGCACGAAATCATGAAATCCAATATCAAGCGCCGAACATGCGCAAAAGTCCACTCCAAGCGCGTCAAATATGCGCAAGAATCCAATCAGGTGCACAAGGTGCATAAAACAAATATCGAATATCAAAATCGAAATCGAAGATATACAACAACTTTCAATCCAAATCCATATCAGGTATACCGTGGCATATAATCTCACAACCATGTGCATCAGCGTGCACAAAAGCAAATCAAAATACTAAAAAGTGCATGAAAACTATGCCGAAAGCATAAATCAAATCATATGCATGCCCTAGGCATGGAATCACAATAAATATCTCAAATGACATCAAAACGAAGTCAGGTGCAACTGTAGTGCACAAAATACGTATCAATGCACTACAAGCACATATAAGCTATACCGAGTGCAAAAATAAAATCATCCGTATGAAATCCACGAAATCATAAACACATGCCATGAAGGTACAAAGTCGACATCAAATGCAATAGGTATGCACAAATCGCAAATCAACACAACGGTGTACAAAATATATATCAAGTGCGACAACTATGCGCAAAATGTAAATACCCAGTAGGTGCAGCCATGGTGCACGAAAACAATATCATGAAACTCAATCATCAAAACTCAAATCCAAGCGATATAAGCGTGATACTCAGATCACAAACGCAAATCGCAACAAAGGACATTGAGGTACACCTCCTACAATGTCGAAAATGAATCGGTGCGCCTAAAACCGGCAGAACAAGAATATCCACTCACCTCGTGCTCACGGCCTGGCATCTTCTGTCTCTGGGTCCTTATCTTCTCCGTGGATTTACCAATCCCGCAATCCATCGGCTCATCGGCCCAGTCAAGTGTGCTAACGGGGACGATTCCGTTCTGGCACTTCTCTGGTCATCTCCCGGTCAATCATCACGACCACTCGTAAGGCAGCACGTTACTGGCGTCGGCCTCTGGCTCTCTGAATACATGTGACACATCTGATCCTGGGAGCAAATCTCATTGCAGCAGTGTCCCGGAAGGAATCCTGCTCAAGGTCTCTTCCGATCTCGCTTATGCCGAACTGTACGAAGGCTGGTACTCTTGCATAATCTTTTCTCGTTTACTGGACATCTGCGTGTTCTGCACACCTTCCTTCGAGAACAGGCCGTATCCCAACGCCTCTGTATACATATCAGATCTCTAATCTCGACGGGGAGTAGCAACAGCTCGTCAGCATCACGCATGAACCTCTGGCTCCACTCGCCTTTGTCATCGTCCGCTTCGATGTCACGTCATGCTATCTATGTACTGCAACAGTTCTCGGCCACAGTCAATCCGAAGTCTCTCACGCGGACTCGAAATCGCGTACTCTGTATCATCATCACTCTGTAGAAGATATCTGGCCGAATGCGTCCTCGGAAACTCGTCCCAACCATCAGGGGAATACTCCATACTCGTCCGCTCTCGATCAACTCACAACGCATCTGGGTGAGGTCCTCTATCCGAAGCTGGTCAGCTTGCTGATCTCTTATCACATGGTATCCGGACGACGTCAAACTTTGCGATCGAGTCATTAAGGCCCTAAAATTTCTCGAAGGCTCAACACCTGAGCACAGTCTAAAAATATCTGGTACATACCACAGCACCTCTGGACCAGCCGTAGAAGGGCAAACCCAAGCCTCACTGATTGTTGGAGATAGTGCCCTCAAAGTCAATTATTGGATCGCAGGTACGTGATTGCAATGATTGAGGCAGGACCTATACCGATATGACAGTCTTGCTCGAGATGATAGTATGCTATCTGGTTTGTCTTTATCATCGTATACATGCTTTAGTTCACTATTGCATGATGATAGAGCCCATAGGATTCTTGCTTGACTACCAGCAGTATGATGGCGATCATATACGTGGGAGCTGGGGTCTGTAAGCATATCCTTAAAAGTGTCCCTAGTCGTGGGAGTTTCGAGACAGGGCATCGATATTCCAGAGTAGACTAGTGTATACAGTCGAGACCCCGACGAGGGGCGGTGGCCGGTCTCATAAGCCACTGGTGTCAGTTGGATCACCTAAGATGTATACATGTGCTCATTAGGTTATGAATACACCGGACAGGACTCGCCGGGAATCTGCTAGTTGGTATTATACATATCGTCAGATAGCAATTCCCTGGTGACATGTGTACAGGTTAGTTCATCGACCTGAGATCGTCATTTGTCTCGTGTGAGTTCCCACTGTGCTTAGATTACTACCCTACCACACTCAAAGGAGTTGTGCAAACAGGTTTTAGTTGGGTACAGTCCCGAGCCACATTGGAGGCAAGTGAGCGGATCATCGGGGATTCGTCTCTCCCGGTATTGGGGGTTGATGTTGCGCAGTGCACGGGTGGCCATCACTAGGAATCCTCGGCCGAGGTAGTGGAGAATTACTGATTTGGATCAGTAGTTTCTCAGGTGGTGATGGGCTTCATACCGACAAGATTTATCGCGTTATTAGGGGTCTAACTTTATCCACCCCCCTAGACTCGATATGCGATACTCTTTAGACGAATGGACCGGACTGTATATACATTGTCACGGTCAGGCTCAGTAGGGTTTATGGATGAGTTCGCTCGTCAGCTTCCCTTCCAATCAATACATAGGCAAACCGTTACGTACAGCTTGTACCTCTGACGTGCTAGGGGTTATACCCAGTTCCAGTGTGTTGATGAGTCATTAGAGTCCCCTACAGTCACTTTCCCAAGTTCGGGCGAAACGTTGTAGAGGCCGTATGGGTTTATGGCAAGGTTCGGAAAAAGCACGTGCATTTTCGCACGTGTCGTTTTTCGGGCAGATAATACTGGTAGGCTTTGGTTTAAGCCGGAACCCAGTATTGTACAGTGTAGATATAATATCTTTGTCTCATTTGCATTTATATTCGGTCGTAATATAAATGCAGGTATGTTTATACTAATACGGGGTTATCCTGAAATTCGTTTCAGGATCGCTTTGGGAAGTTACCAGTTTCCAGTTTTCTATCAGCCGTATTTGACAGTCGGTTAAATACGGATTTATCTTTTCTTTGGATGAGTGTAGAAGTTTCTAGAAGCTTCTAGAAGGTGGTGACAAGGCTTGATGATTCATTGTTAGCATTAATTGTTCATTTAATGCTTGATGACTAAGCTTAAATGATTCATCACTTGCTTTAATTGTATTCATACTATGTGTCATGATAAGCTTCATTCTTATTCTCACCCACCTTGCTCCTACACTCACCCCCTCCCCTCTATTTAGTGGCCGGCCACCCTTGGTGAGGGTAAGGTTTTTTGCTTGAGAGAAAAATATGATAGCTTTGGTGTATGGAAATTTCATTGCTCATTTCATTCCATCATCCGATCCAAATGGCAACTTCATTAACCGTTCGTCCATAGCCTTGGACGTAACGAGACAAAGTATTCTACTCATTCTCTACTTCATCTTGGTCGTCTCTTTTAGCAAACTTGACGATCGAGTTGCCTCGGTTTAGAGGCGGGAGCCCGTTTAAAGATCCGTCGACGTGGTGCCACCTGGACGACAATACTGGAGATTCAGGAGATCGGAGCAGCCGCAACAAGCGTGGGATGATGGTTGAAGACCGAAGGACTCGGATCGTTCGGTATAACTCTTCTACCCACTTTGTAGTTTGTTAGTTTAGCTTTAATTGCAGATCCGGGTTACGGTACGCGATAGCGCCAGTTTGTAAAAAGTTTTTGTTCCGCATTTGGAGTCTGTTAGACGGCCGAGGCGCTACCGTGGACTTACACTGATGGCACCGCTAAACTGCCACAAACCCTAAGGTTCAAAGCAGTTCCGTGGTCATCATATCGAGTTAGGGTTTCATTCTTCTAGAGGGTCCACAGAATTACCTGCATGTTCCTCCGAACACTTTAAACTTGGGAAAAATGGGTTTCTGACACTCGTCCGAACTTTTTAACTTCGTCTAGCCGACATGCGAATACCCTCCGTCCGCACGCTAAACAATGCCTCAATCCTTCAGGAAAGGCAATACATCAGCGGTCATCTCTAGATCGGTCTGCTCTAGATCTGAGTAAGACTCTCCACACTGGAAATCTTCAACTCAACTGGGGCTACGTCGGCGCATCAATCTGATGAATCACCTTCGTCTCTCAACTCGGGGTAGGCTAGCTATCATCTGTCGCATTTCTGCCTGGAACCTCCGGCGATCTCAGCTCGTAAGCTCTGGAAGCGACATCTTATCAATCTCAGCAACAGCTGGGTCATCTGTCTGCACGGTAGGCGACATCAATATCTCTGGGGTATGTTGTACATCAACAGTCCTCTCGCCACTGGCAGCTCTATCAAAGGCCCGATCATCCGGTGCAAAACCAAACACTCGCCTCAACAGGAGGTCACAACACAACACTACATCGAGGAGTTCCCATGTCACCAGAAAACACAATGGTCAGCTTTCATACCAGACGAGCTCGCCTGGACCGCCACACTAGCAGCAGCTCAACTGTGTTCAAACCATGGTGACAGGAACCTCAATCGAGTATCGAAGAAAGCAGATCAATGGCATGAAAGGAAACGACAGATCCAGAATGGATACACGATCATAAGAAGGAACAACATCAATGAGAGTATGATCACGGAAACGAATAGAATCAAGGATCTCAAATGGATGTATAATCATGGATACGAAGAGAATCACTGGTCTCAAAATATGTACATCCTAAGGTTTCTTAAGTGGAATATCGTATCGTAAATATGCCGCGGAACATACATACGGTACGTCACTCTACACAAGCTACCTACTCCATCAATCAGGGTCAGCCTATGAAACGAAAGTTCGGGTCTAATACCCCCCCCATCCCGTTCAAGTCTAAGTTCCGTAAGGTCAAACCTAGGTTCCGAAATACATACCCGCCCTAGACTCCTTATAGTCAAACATAGACTCGAACAAAAGTTAAACCTAACGCTCTGATACCAACTTTGTCACGACCCGAAATATTAGCTCGTGACCAGCACTTAAATCACGCAACGTCTAGAGGCGTAACGTAATTCAAGTAAGCCGAAACCCAAAAATCTAAACCTTTTTAAGAAAATAAAGGAGGTGAAGTTTCGAAATAAAGGTATAATGAAATCAAGTGTGCTTAATGCATAGAAAGGAACATGAAATGCAAGTGGATTATGCAAGTTCAAAAAAAAAATGTTTCGTCTTTTTGAAAATTTGGGCAGCACCTCCTTTGTATATTTTGATCCAAAACCACAAATACAATATAATGATAAGGGCATCCCCAAGCGGGAGCTAGCTCTTCGCCAAACGGCGGATCACAACCACGCAATACAGTAAAAATAAGTATACGGCGCCCAACGGCGAAGTTCACCACAAAGATAAAGGAAAGCAAGACATAATACCACAAGTAGCGAAAAAACCCTCGCTCTAAGTCTCGCAACCACAACCCCACTAAGTCTCATTACTTATACAAATTTCTAATTTTGATTGATTGATGGAGTTAACTAGATACAATATGAAATATAATACAAGAGTGGGTACGATACAAATGTCCCACCTACCACTGCAAAACACCCAAAGGAAGCTGTGTGCCAGCGATGCCGCTACTGATCCAAGCGGTCAACCTGCAAGAACTGTGACACAACGGGGGTGGGTTGCCAACTCGTGAGTAGAAAAATATCAACAGATAGAAATCGAATAAACAACGACTCCTAGGTCAACTATATCATAAAGGTAATACTATGATATCTATGGTAACCGGGTCTGTATGTGTGCCAACAAGGTAGTCAATGTCTATAAGCATGTGTATGACATCCAACAGTAAAATCATTGTATGTACGTATGTGGATTTAGTCCACGCGTCAACCACTGACGCAACAACATCATGCATGTAAATATCATAAAACATATGCATGAAAATATGAGGATATAAATCAACATGTGTCCCTCGCGACACCTCAAAATCATGGAACCTGAGTGTCCAGCATCGACACTCAAAACATCATGAAAACCGTGTCAATCATCGACACGTAAATCCTCATATATCTCAGGCGTCGTATCCTCAGATCGGCCCTTAGGCGCCGCACACCCTGGTCGGCCCTCATATCCATCTCGCTACTCCGGTCGGTATCCTCCGGATAACCGCCGAGTCCAAATACTATCACCGGTAGGTAGTGCTCCCCTGCCAGGCTCACTGTCTAACATATACGAGTCTTGTTGCCCCGGGGTACCTCTGTTGGATATAGTGCCCTTAGAGTCAATTATTGGATCACAGGCACGTGATTGCAATGATTGAGGGAGGACCTATGCCGGTAGGACAGTCTTACTCAAGATGATAGTATGCTATCTGGTTTATCTTTATCATCGTGTACAGCTTTAGGTGACCTTAGAGGTCACTATTGCACATTGATAGAGCCCTTAGAATTCTTACTTGACGGCCAGCAGTATGATGGCGATCATATACGTGGGAGCTGGGGTCTATAAGCACATCCTTAAAAGGTCCCTAGTTAAGGGAGTTTCGAGACTGGGCATCGATACTCCATTAGTAGACTAGTGTATACAGTCGAGACCCCGACGAGGGGCGGTGGCCGGTCTCACAAGCCATTGGTGTCAGTTGGATCACCTAAGATGTATACAGTTGCTCATTGGGTTATGAGTACACCGGACAGGACTCGCCGGGAACATGCTAGTTGGTATTATACCTGACGTCGGATAGCAGTTCCCTGGTGACGTGTGTACAGGTTAGTTCATCGGCCTGAGATCGTCATTTGTCTCGTGTGAGTTCCCACTGTGTTTTGATTACTACCCTACCATAGCTCGAAGGAGTCGTGCAAACAGGTTTTAGTTGGGTACAGTCCCGAGCCACATGGAGGCAAGTGAGCGGATCGACAGGGGATTCGTCTCTCCCGGAATTGGGGGTGAGGTCGCGCTGTGTCTAGGAGAGCCATTACACAAAGCCCTCGGCCGAGGCAGGAGATTTACTGGTAGGTATTTCAGTAGTATCTCAGGGTGTTCTGGGCTACACTCCGACACGACTTGTACCGCTTTTAGGGGTCTGACTTTTACCAACCCCCTAGGCCCGACATGCGATGCTCATAGACGAATGGACCGGACTGTACAGATATTGTCACCGACAGGCTCAGTAGGGTGTTAGGATGAGTTCGCTCATCGACCTCCCTTTTGGTCAATACCTGGTAGCCCGTTACATACGGCTAATACCTCTGACGTGCTAGTGGTTAAATCCACAGCCAAGGTATTGACGAGTCTTTAGAGTCCCCCACAAGCAGTTTCTCAAGTTTCGGGCGAAATGTTGTAGAGGCCGTATGATATATGGCAGGATTCGATCTATTACGTGCGGTATTGCACGGATCATGATCGGACGGATCATACCAGTGGGCTTTGGTTTAAGCCGGATCCTAGTATTAGATTTGTTGGATTACTTTAGTCTCATCGCATTCGCATTCAGTCGGAATGCGGATGCAGGTATGTCTATACAGGTGAGGGGTATCCTTGTGATCCGTCACAAGTTTACTTTAGATGTTGCCAGATCTTTTTATTGTTGCAAACATTTGGATTAATATTTTTTAATGGAAATAATGAGCTAGAATTTCATCATGAGATGCATTAAATGTGACATGGACTTCATTAGTGACTCATGGTCTCTTTTTATGTGCTAATGTCACATTATATGATGGTTTTGTGATGATTTGATAAGACGAGAGAGAGAGAGAGGCTGCCATGAAGAGTTAGCTCTCATATTATTCTTATCACACTCTCTCATTTTTATCATAGCAAAACAAAAGAAAAGAAAAGCTCTCTTCTTCTTCTTCTTCCTCTAGCTCTTTATCTCCATCAATGGCAACATCTCTAACCTCCATCCAAGCCATGAATGCAAGAGACAAAGTGATCACAAACATTCTCTACAACATCTTGGACACGTCGGCTAGCACACTTTGTGCCCGAGTTGCTTCGGATGAAGCGGGAGCCCGTAAAAAGACTCGTAGATGTGGTGCCCTTCCGACGAGGAGATCAAGACCGGAGATGCCACGAGGAGCTTAGGATGGTGGCCGAAGACCGAAGGACACGAATCGATCGGTATAACTTTCCAACCCTTTCTCTAGTAGCTAGTTGTAGGTTAATGGTTCGATCCGGGTTTTAAGCATACGATAGCGCCGTTTTTCAAGTTAAGAAAAAATTTCGTTTCCGTATTTTGGCCTCGGAAAGACGGCCGGGACGCTACCGTAGTCTTACATGGTATCAGAGCCATGCCATTAACCTTTACTAGCTTGCTCTAACGTGTTTAGAACTTCGATCGGACGGAATTTCCAAAAACTGCATTTCCAATTTAACAGTTTCTGTCGAATTTTTTTTGTTGTCAAAAAATTATTTGGCGGGTAACTTGCCGCGCCCGTAGGAGTCTAGGATTTCATTGCACTGGCTATCCACACGACCAGGAGAACGTCAGGTTTCAGTAGCGGCTCTATGAAACCCGTGGATCTCAGATTATCTTTATTGTTCTGTGATGCTTATTACATTTCTGTGATGTTGCTTTTATCATGCCTTGAGCGATTATTATATATTGATATATATATACTAGTAGATGTTGTATATGTTTTACACCCGCGCTAGTCCAGTCCCCGCTCTGTCGTTAGTTAAGTAACCTAACGGGTGATGACGGGACCCAGTGGCGAATGCGGATGACATATACATATATCGTATTTTCGTTCTTTATTGGTGTGATCAATTGATGGGACTGCATTGATTCGAATCAATGCAAGCGAAACAAACATATTCTAATGTTGTTGGAATATTTTTCAAAAAAGCTGTTATTGCAAGGGCGTTCTCTTTTGTTTTGCACAGTGGTATTCGGTTATGAATATCCAGCACCTCGGTCGACGAGGCAAGGGCCGAGATCCCTTCACCGGGAGTGACCCCTTGGACAGAAGTTTGCGTCGGGGTAATAACTTCACTATAGCCGATTGCCTTTTTCTTTGCTTCGTAGTATTCAGTTGGAATATCCTGCACCTCATTCTACGAGGAAAGAGCCGAGATCCCTTCACCGGGAGTGACCTCTTTAGCAAAGGTTTTCGCCACTATATTTTTATAAAAAGTTATCCGGTTCCTTCAACGATATCAAGTTCATTACGTTAAAGGTTTTTCGCCAAAAACCAGCCGTAGCCCTCCGTCATTTCAGATTAGTATTACTTGGTATTCGCGCTACGTTTGTCGTTGCTATTCCCCGAAGCGTAGTGTGCGGTAGCTCTGTAATATTTTTCTGTCGCATGTATATGTGGATTGGTTAGGACGGTCGTACGACTTTGTTGATTATTTGTCAAGGGTCGTGCGGGTGGGTTTAACGCAATCAAGATAATGACGGGTTGAACTTGACTAGGACCTTTTGATTTGTTGATTATTCGTCAAGGTCACTTGGGTCCTAGGGGTAAAAATCACATCGGGAGTTTCTAAAGAAACTGAAACTTGCCAGGCATACGCCTACTTTCTGGAGTGTGATAACGTGAGTGGATTCCGTCACGTTATCATGCGATAATAGTTGGATCCCGATTCCCACTGATGAGTTGGTTTACTCCTCGGGTGATCCCAACTAATTCTTCTTTCAGGTTTGGAGGAGAATTTGACGGTACAGTGGGAGGTTTCCTGATTAGATAAATTGATAACCATTCTGATCTAGGTTAGAGTGCACGCAGAGTGTTTCTTTTCTCTCTCTCTTTGGCAGCGACCATGGCCCGACCCTTGACTATGACTCAGCGACCAAGTTAACCGAACCTTCTTAAAACACTGGCTTTTGGATTGTCAGAGTTGCATACCTCATTGCCACTCCTACTTTTACCCTTTTCTCCAGAACACCCCGTATTACTACGAACATCCACTTCCATTGGATAAACCATTGTATAGTTATATACAAACTCGAAGGAACTTTTTCCAGATTCGAGGATGGTTTCCGGTTCTGGAGAAAACGAATAGGACTATTCAGTTGTCTTTTCCTTTTACCTTCTCTCAGGTTGCGAGTGCTCCTTGGATTAGGACAGTACACCTATTACGCTAATTGGATAGTCTTCTTCCAAACCATAGGCATGTGCCGAACGGTGGGAAATGAAGAAAACCAATTAGCCTAACAAAGGTGCACAGAAGGTATTAAGAAAAGACAAATAAAGGGATTAGTAAGAAGGCAAAGTAAATTACGACTGCTATTCATGACCAAACCAAGTATTTCTTCGCCAATCCTACATCACCTTTGTATTTCTCCGGAACACCCCGTATCACTATGAAGATCCACAGTTATCTGGATACTCCATCGTATGGTTATATACGAACTCGAAGGAACTTGTTCCAGTTCGGGGATGGATTCTGGTTCAGGAGAAATAGGAATAAGGTTTTATTCAGTTGTCTTTTATCTTTACCTTCTCTCGGGTTGCGAGTGCTCCTAGGATTAGGACAGTACACCCATTATGCTTATTGGATAGTCTTCTTCCAAACCATAGGCTGGTGCCGAACGGTAGGGAAGGAAGAAAACCATTTAGCCTAACGAAGGTGTACAGAAGGTAATGACTAAAGACATATAAAGGGATTTGGAGAGATGGCAAAGAAATATACGGTTACAGTTGTGAATCTGATAATGGAAGAGGCATTACTAGGAATACCCGGATACCCCTTCGAAACATTTACATGTTTCAGTTTCACTGTGTATTGTTAAAAGAAAACTGATTTCCCAATTAGTCCTTACTCCAGGGTATGTATTTACCAGGTTTGACTCTCACATCTGTATAGTTTTACAGATGATCAGTGGGAGTAAGTTATTAGGAATTGGGTGATCATCTTCATTATATCGGGATTCGTTGTAATTGGTGATATTTGAGGAAATCACCTGGTTGTTTGCCGGATGGCAAATATTTGGTTTTGAATATCCGTTGTTATGCACCAATTTCAAATTGATATATCTGTACGTTCATTTTTGTGAAGTGAGATATAACTTTTTGAAATTATGTCGGTGACATTTACCTATATCAGTTGATGGTTAGGTAAGGAGTATTAAACAGCGGTGTAATTCTTCTTAACCATAAGTACAGTTTTCAACCTACGACATACAGGGAATGAGTTATTAGACTCAGAGGACTTATACAGAGTATTGTATGTTGTCTAGTGTCCATGAGGACAGAGGGGTTGGTACTCGTACTATATTCTGTTTACTTGTGACTTCTCTAGTTCTTAGACATGTGTTTCGTAGAAATGCAAGGTCTAAGTTTTGAGAAGTTATAGGTATAAGAATAAAGTAGAGAACCAGGTATTGCAAGTATCAGGATTCTTCAAGGTAATCGAAGATGTAGATACTTATGTATGGTATTCAGTTGATAGTAAGGATTAAGAGAACTTGCTTCTCTTTCAGGTTACTCATAATTGGAAGTACTCCTAAGTCGAGTAATACTGATCGGCCTCTCTCCATTTAGTTGACATGCACTGGAGTCAGCTGCATGATTTGAATCTGGTTCCAATTAAATCAGTGCCTCTGTTTCTATATTGGATATAAAATAGTTCATATCTTAACATTGTTAAGGTACGGGGAGTTGTCCGGCTTACGCTTAAAACCAGACTCTGGATAACTCAAGGCACGTTTCTGTAATGGCTGTTTGTGGGTTGACCTGGGCTATGACGAGGGTTGACTTTCTACCATCTGGAAGATCAATAGTGATATTGTTCTTGACTCGCCACAGTTTTAATAAAAATTGATTTTTTCAAAAAAAAACAGTAGTGGGAGTATGGTAGAACTGGAAGTGATTCCAGAACCGCAAACGATTACTGAAAATTTGATAAGAACCTAAAAATTCAATCTGGATTGACATTCCATTGGCCACTCCGCAGATATGGTGGGTAACCTGATTGTTAGGATACGTGCGTGTTCAAGTTCTAGTTTAAATACCGCAATCAAGACGGTTTCGCTTGTAGCTAGCCGGTTGAGTACGGGTCGTCCGCAGGGAGATGGGAGTCTTTTTCAAAGTGTTTTAACGAGTTAAGTCCGGTTTTCAGATTTTGTTGGATTATCTAAGTGTTTTAGGATTAGGTTAGTTTGAGTTAGGAGTCTCCACATCTTTCGTTGCCCCTCTTAAGATCGGTGTTACGGTAATCGGCAACAACGGGGATTAGCACGACTAGAAAGGACTTTGCGAGTATAAGCTAGGCTTTCCAACGCATAAGTCTTCCTTTTGGTGCTTGTCCGTCCGTTCTTGGCTCTTATCCATAACCTCCGGTTCATTCAACCACAACCGGTCTCACTACGGAATCACCGCTATCATGTAGGATAGGGTGCCGTAAGGAGCCGATTGTGGTTCAATTAACGGGAGTCGATTTAAGTTGTTGGGCAAGGAAAGAGTGAGAGAGATTTCCTTCTCTCAAACTTCCCTTATCCTACCCTAACAAGTATAAAACTACTCACACTTCATGATAAGGAAAAACAAAACAAACAAAAGAGGAAGATAGAAAGAGGGAGATTAGAAGAATACGACTAACTATTTGCGACCTCACCTTGGCGAGGATCGAGCGCAAGTATCATTGTCGTATGTAAGGATAAAGAAAAAAGAGAAGAAAGAAACAACAAGGAAATAACAACAACTACTTAACAAATTTAAAGTTACAACAATTATAATAAAAGTAAGACAAGCATGATAATAAAATGATCTTCTTTATTTACCATTCCTCCCTCACAAAGCTCACTACAAGTTTAATGGAGAAGAGATGAGAAGAAGAAGAACAAGTGAACTAAATCCTAGAAAAAGAAAATACAAGAATTGACCCCTTCCTTCTCAAACTTCTGGGCTATTTATAGGCTGGAGAATGGAAATCTAGGGCAACCACCAGAACCCAAACAGAATGACCAATATACCCCCCAAAATTCTGCAGGTGCGGCGCCAGTACGGCCGCGGATCCGCGGCCTGGACCCCACTTTGGCCGCGGATCCGCGGCTCTACTGTAGAGTTAGGGTGTCGTTTTCTCTGTGCTTCCCTGGTCTTTTGTGCTCTGTTCTCTGGTTCATAGATTTTCTGAAAATACCTCCATATTTCTTCCAGAATTTCTGTTGAGGGAAAGGTGGACTTTTTGTCAAGATTTTGTCATGATTTGCCTCGAGCTCCGCGTAGATCTCTTGGATTTTGTGCTACCATTGAGCCTTGTGCATGAGAATGACATTGATTTGACCTTTTGTCTTCCTATTGATATCTGGCAACATACGGATGAAGAGCAGAGACCGTGTTTTTATCTGTGGTTGGCAGGAACCCGGATTTTTTCGTGTTTTCCAAGAATTTCACCGTTTTAGAACCGAGAACCTGTATCCTGCAATTGACTAGCAAACACGGCTCAAGAGTATCTACCGATATGCAATGTGACAAAAATTGGGCGGTATGAAAATGCAAAAATCTGATATGAACAAATACCCCCAAACTTATCATTTGCTCGTCCCGAGCAAAGCCAATTTATTCACAAAAAATTTCCTAACCTCACTTTCGCAGGGAACGCGATTGCACTGAGCATGTGCAACAAGCCGTTAAACCTCTAGGTGTCCCTAGTAGGAGGAGTGTTGTCTCCTGAGGGTTTTCAGCGGATACTACCCACAAAATCCGGTCAAGTTTGGTTTTGTAAAAGAACTAAGCTTCAAAACCCTAAAGTTTTGTTTTAGAAAATAACAATTCTATAATCCTTAAGTCTAGACTATCGAACCTTTATTTTTCACACCTCGCTTCTTATTTAACTACAGATTTTATATGTCTTTACGTGCAGTGCGTATAGTGTCGTTAAGTTTCCGAAAGGTCGAATAAAGTCATCATGTCGCACAATAAAGCCCAGATAACAATTTTAAAAGGATCACATAAGTTTTATAAAGAGTTAAGCATTTTTCAAGTTTCGTTTTCTAGTAAGGTTTCAACTTCAGAATTTCTATCTTCCATAACAGGAAACTAAGTCGTATTTTTCACTCCACCTTTTTCTTGTTTTCATTTCATACACACCTCTGTGAACGTGCAATAGTCTTTATCATAGAATAAAACCTTCATATCTCCGCTAAAATTTTTATAAAAGCCTGTTTTTTATCAAGATTATTCTCACACAAAGAACCGTTAGGAATTTTAACTCGGAGAGAACACTTGCTTGACTTTGTTTTAAACTGGACTTTCTAGGCTTCTTAGCGAGCTTTGGGCCAATGCACCCAAACCAGTTGGTTTTAGGGCATTAGGTGTAGAAACACCCCAGCGGACTTAATTACTCAAGTTACCTAGGTCCAAAAACAAAAGACAGTTTGGCGTGAAAATCAGATGATTTAATACGAACTGAGATATAACCGGCAGTTCAATTATTTTTTTGGATAAAAGACATGTCTAGTGGGTTTGGTGTGTAATCATTCCAATCAAGTTTTAGATGGGTTATTTTTCAGACTTAGCTCCAATTACGGCATCAATAACATTCCTTCATATTCGCTTTACTTCATAAACTATTCTTGACATTACTTATTTCAGAACAAACCTATTTGATCCTCAGAAAATCATTTACCTGTTTAAAAGTTTTTAAACATGAAAGACTTGTCATCTAATTCCCAACACTCACGACACGTGTAGTGTGATGTAAAGACTTATATCAGCTATAGTTAACTTCAAAGGAGAGTTATCTTTCAGGTTTTCAAAATCTAAACATAAGATTTAGTTATTCCTATTTTTTCAAACAAAAACCGTCGAGATGTTGAATCAGAGTTCTTTCACAAGCTAACTTGACAGAAAAGTTTTTATGTTTTTAGAAAATTTTCAAATTTTTATGGATTTTATGGATTTTAATATGCAGATGCAAAAATATACATATGAATGCGAAGGGAAGAAATGCGTACCGAGCGTACCCCCAAACTTAAACTAGACAGTGTCCTCACTGTCGTAGCATGAAGAAAGCAGTTGGAAGGGTCAAAATTGTCGGTTAGCGAAACACAAATTTTTATTTGTTTTTTTTTGTTTTTAAAGGAAAAAGAATATACACAAATATATACAAAATGGTTTGTACATACCCCCAAACTTATTTGGAACAGTGTCCACTGTTCTTGGCTGGATAACCGAAGTTTGGAGATAGGCAGAGGAAGATCATTCAGGGTAAACCGGCTCCTGTAAGAACAGGAGCTCCTCTGTTTGTTCGGCACTAAGGTACGGTTTGCATCGGTGTCCGTTTACTTTGAAAAATGAGCCGTCCTTTGGATTTTCCAAATCCACAGCGCCCTGCGGATACACATTCCGCACAAAATACGGCCCTTTCCAGCGAGATCTGAGCTTTCCAGGATGGAAGTGAAGTCGGGTGTCGTAAAGCAGTACCTGCTGACCAGGTACGAAGGTTTTGCACAAAAGGTGTTTATCGTGAAACACCTTCGTTCGATTCTTAACGACAACCGCGTTATCGTAAGCCTCATCCCTAAGCTCGTTCAGTTCGTTCAACTGCAGCTTCCTATGGCTGCCCGCGTCCTCAAGAGACAGATTCAGCTCCTTTATCGTCCAAAACGCGCGATGCTCTATTTCGACAGGAAGGTGGCAGGCTTTTCCGTACACAAGCCGATAGGGAGACATGCCAAGGTCGGTCTTATAAGCGGTTCTAAATGCCCAAAGGGCATCAGTGAGTTTCAGAGACCAATCCTTACGGTTCTTGAAAACCGTCTTCTCCAGTATCTGCTTGATTTGCCGATTTGAAACTTCGGCCTGCCCGCAGGTTTGGGGGTGGTAGGGCGTAGAGAGCTTATGATTAATGGAATATTTCCGCATCAAGGCCTCGAAAGTCCTATTGCAGAAATGACTTCCATTGTCGCTAATGATCGCTCGGGGGTGCCCAAACCGGGAGAAAATGTTTTCTTTAAGGAACCTAACGACAATCTTGTTGTCGTTAGTCCGGCTAGGCACAGCCTCGACCCATTTAGAGACGTAATCAACAGCTAGAAGGATGTACAAGTTCCCGAAAGAGCTGGGAAACGGTCCCATAAAATCTATCCCCCAAACATCGAAAATCTCCACAACCAAGATTGGTTGGAGCGGCATCTCGTTCCTCCGGGATATCCGGCCCATGTGTTGGCACCGGGAGCAAGTCTTGCAATAGTCGTGAGCGTCTTTGAAAAGTTGTGGCCAGTAGAAACCACATTGCAAGATCTTCTCAGCTGTCTTTCTGGGCCCAAAATGCCCGCCACACGCTTGATCGTGGCAAAATGACAGCACACTCTTGAATTCCTCATCAGGGACACACCGACGAATAATCTGGTCGGGACAGTACTTGAACAAGTAGGGTTCGTCCCAGTAAAAGTGTTTTAGTTGGGATAAGAAGCGAAGTCTGTCCTGACTCGACCATTCAGTCGGTAGTAATCCCGTGGCCAAATAGTTCACAATATCTGCGAACCAGGGTTCGCACGATACTGTCAAGAGTTGTTCATCCGGGAAAACGTCGTTAATCGGGATTGGAAGCGAAGGCGAAGAAGGAAGTCGTGAGAGATGGTCGGCAACTACGTTTTCACATCCTCGTTTGTCCTTAATGACTAGGTCAAACTCTTGAAGCAAGAGGATCCAACGTATTAACCGAGATTTCGCATCTTTCTTCGCAAAAAGATGGCGCAGAGCAGAATGGTCAGTGTAGACAATGACTGGAGAGCCGATGAGGTAGGGCCTGAACTTTTCTAAAGCAAATACAACAGCTAAGAATTCCTTCTCAGTTGTTGTATAATTGAGTTGTGCGTCGTTCAGGGTTCGGCTCGCATAATAGATTACGTGCGGCATCTTGTTGATGTGCTGTCTAAGGACAGCACCGATGGCAAAGTCGGATGCATCGCACATAATCTCGAATGGGTGTGTCCAGTCAGGTGAGGAAAGAACGGGAGCAGAAGTGAGTGAGCGTTTCAGTGACTCGAAGGCAGTCACACAGCTCGAGTTGAAGTCGAAAGGCGTGTCCTTGGCCAGCAAAAGCGTCAAGGGCCTAGCAATCTTGCTAAAGTCCTTGATAAACCGTCTATAGAAACCGGCATGGCCAAGGAAGGCTCGGATATCTCTGACGCATCGGGGAGGAGGCAGATTGGAAATGACCTCAATCTTTGCTTTGTCAACCTCTATGCCATTTTGCGAGATGATATGTCCTAAGACAATACCTTCGCGCACCATGAAGTGGCATTTCTCCCAGTTCAAAGTGAGATTCTTGTCCTTACATCGGGTAAGTACAGCGTCAAGATGCAGCAAACACTCGTTGAAGGAATCGCCGAAGATGGAGAAGTCATCCATGAAAATCTCCAGAAATTTTTCCACCATGTCCGAGAAAATTCCCATCATACAACGCTGGAAGGTAGCGGGCGCATTGCATAATCCAAAGGGCATGCGTCGATATGCAAACGTGCCGAAAGGACAAGTGAAAGTGGTCTTGTCCTGGTCTTTTTCGGCGATGGGAATTTGATTATAGCCGGAGTAGCCATCAGGAAAGCAGTAGTACTCGTGTCCGGCCAATCGTTCAAGCATCTGGTCAATGAAAGGTAGCGGAAAGTGGTATTTCCGCGTTGCGGCGTTGAGTTTTCTGTAATCAATGCAAACTCGCCACCCAGTTTGGGTGCGAGTAGGGATTAACTCATTCGCCTCGTTGGTGATGACCGTGATGCCCGACTTCTTGGGGACAACGTGAATGGGGCTGACCCACTGGCTATCAGAGATAGGGTAAATGATACCACTATCTAGATATTTGACGATCTCCTTCTTCACAGCCTCTTTCATGACTGGATTAAGACGTCTTTGTGGATCCCGGGCTGGTTTGGCATCATCCATCAGATGAATGTGATGCTCAACGATGAGGGGACTAATCCCCTTGATGTCCGCCATGGACCAGCCAAAAGCTTGCCTGTTGCTGTGCAAGACCGCGAGAAGGGCTTTCTCTTGCTCGGAAGCTAGAGAAGCCGAGATGATGACAGGAAGGGTCTCGTTTTCACCTAAGTAAGCGTACTTAAGGTGAGACGGCAACGGCTTGAGTTCGAGCGTTGGAGGTGAAATGATGGAAGGCAAGACTGGTGCAAAGGTCTCGAACTCAAAGGACTCCAGCAAAGGTTCAAAGCGAGTGTAGGCAACCGAGTTGGATGGTTCAGGTAACTCATCCGGAAAGTCGAAGGATTCAAACTCGGGTTGTGCTCGGCTAAGATCGTTCGTGAACGTGAAACACTCGTAGTCGTTGTCGGGCGCAGAAGCAGCAGCAGGTTCGAAGAGAAACGCACTAGTGGCGTCAAGATTATCGTGTTCAAACAGAAACTCCTCGAATTCACACTCTTCTGGGGTGATCTCCTGGATCGAGCAGACATCCAGTATATGAGCATTAGGTTCGGCGGGCTGATTCCCCAACCTAAAAATGTTGAGTTCAATCGTCATATTTCCAAAAGAGAGGTTCATTGAACCATTGCGACAATTGATCACAGCATTTGAGGTTGCGAGAAATGGGCGACCGAGTATCACCGGAATTTGATTCCGGGGGTTAGCTACAGGCTGTGTATCTAAGACAATGAAGTCGACGGGGAATATGAAGTCCCCGACTCTTATTAACACATCCTCTAGCTCACCCCTAGGATGGGTGATCGATCGGTCGGCCATCTGGAGAGTGCAGTGTGTGGGTTTCAGCTCTCCGACGCCTAATTGCTCGTATACTGAATACGGAAGCAAGTTAACACTGGCACCAAGATCTAATAGTGCGCGGTTGATGTTCTTATCCCCAATAGTAATTGAAATCGTAGGACAGCCAGGGTCCTTCCGTTTTTGTGGTAAAGATTGGGTAAGGGCATCACTCACAGCACTAGCCAAGAAAACTTTCTTGGGTACCTGAGACTTCCTCTTTTTCGTGCACAAGTCCTTTAAGATTTTCGCGTAAGACGGGACTTGTTGGACAGCATCTAAAAGAGGAATGTTAATGTTAACCTGCTTGAATAACTCCAGAATCTTCTCCATTTGAGGATTTTGTTTGTTAGACCTCAACCGGTTTGGAAATGGAACATTTTGAAAATTGGTTGAGTCTAATGCTGGAGGAGGAGATTTTGGAGTTGGAACGGATCCCAGAATAGGTGTTTTCGTGGAGTGAGAAGTGGGTCCGTTCAGAGCAGAAGAAGAGGAAGGAGAGCCTGTGGAAGAACGGAGAATAGGCTCGGAAGACGAAGAAGAAGAAGAAGAAGAAGAAGAAGAAGAAGAAGCGGCGGCCGGGGTATCATTGTTGATTCGTGTGCCGGTGTTGTTTTGCAGCATCCTTCCCGATCTCAGTGTGGTCACGGCACTCACATTATGGTTTTGTTGTTCAAGAGCAACATGTGCATTATGTGGGTGACCGGGATTTGGAAGTGGCTGGGACGGGAGCTTCCCCTTCTCTCGCTCGCTTAAGGCCGCGTTCAGCTGTGCAATCTGGGCCTCGATGGTCTTGATGCTTTGCCCGTGTGCGGCAGTGTGTTGCACTAAAGATTGAATCGAAGACTGGATGTTGGCGGTGGATTGAGTCGATTGTTTAACAAACGCCTCCAGACTTCGCTCGAGCGAGGAAACCTTATCAGTGTTTGACGGAACAAAGTTGTTTGATGGAAAAGAGTTGTTGGGTGCAAAGTTGTTCGTCTGGTTTTGGAAAGGTTGGGGTTGGAAGGGCTGCTGATACTGAGTTTGTTGTTGCGCTTGTTGTTGCGGCGGAGGGGCCCTTTGGAAATTGCTTCCCTGGAATTGATTCTGATTCTGATTCCAGGCGAAATTGGGGTGGTTCCTCCAACCGGGATTGTAGGTGGAAGAGTATGGATCATTCCTCGGTCTTTGCTGGAAGGCAGCATTAACCTGATCCTGTCCTTGCGAGGGTGGATTGTAAGGACACTCTTCGGTCAAGTGGGAAGGATCGGAACAACAAGCGCAGATGGTACGAAGGGGGAGAACAGGGGCAGGAGTAGGAGCAGAAAATTTGCTCTCTATTGCTTCAAGCTTTCTTGTTATAGCAGCCATTTCAGCTTTCATCGCAATAGAGACGTCAAGTTGGTGGATTCCTACCCTAGACTGACCGGTAGAAGTGGAGGTAGAAGAAGAAGAAGTCGGTCTGGTGCTCTCCCACTGTAGCGTTTGCTCCGCAAGATCGTCAAAGAACTGCCACGCTTCCTCGTCCGATTTCGATAGGAAGTGGCCCTGACAGATGGTTTCCAGCAACTGCTTCGTTGCTGGGTTCAGTCCCTCGTATAAGGTTTGGCAGAGCTGCCATTTCTCTATACCGTGGTGAGGACACTGAACAAGAAGGTCTTTGTATCGGTCAAAGCACTTCCAGAAGGGTTCAGAAGGAAGCTGGGAGAATTGGTTGGTTTCATTTCGAATTCTTGCGGTCTTATGATTTGGATAGAATTTTTTCAGAAACGCTTTAACAAACTCGTCCCAGCTGGTGATTGAGTGGGAAGCGGTGCTATACAGCCATTTTTCGGTGAGATCGCATAAAGTGAACGGAATGACCCGTAGACGTATAGCATCGTCCGATAGCTGGGTGGTTTTCATCATGGCACAGACGTTTTGAAATTTGTTAATGAAGATATAGGCATCTTCAGATTCAAGCCCATGAAAACGTGGAAGCATGTTGATGAAATGTGGCTTAATTTCAAAGTTGTCCCCATTGGCCGGAGGAAGAGAAAGGCAGGTGGGAAGTGCAGAACGGGTGGGGTAGAAACGATCCTGGAGCGCAATTCGCTGCGGCGCTACAACAGGCGGAGGTGGTGGGAGATTGGTCTCCGTAGGAGGTGGAGCCAATCCAGCGGTGGTCAAAGAGATGTTCGGATTAAATCCCGACATCGCGGAAGAAGAGGTTGGTGAAAGTGAAGGTGAAGGTGAAGATGTATGAACAGAATTCCGGTCAACGTCGGAGTTGGCCGGCAAAGGAAGGGGTGAAAGAGGAGTGGACGGAGTATCGACTTCGGAGTCGATCGCGTAGTCGGTCGTGACTAACGTAACGCGGACTAGACGGGCGCTAGTGTCCCGAGTCCAAGCGGACATACACTAAACGAGTTTAGTATAGTCAAAGCGAAGAAGGTGAGGGTAAGAAAACGTCAATGGAGAAAGGCGATGGGTGGTGGGTGAAAATGGATTTGGCGACAAAAGGGCAAGTTTTTATAAAAGTTTTTGATTTTTTTTTCCTTTTTAAAAAGAGATTTACATAAATATGTACGGAAATACGGCTTAAGCAATCACAAACAAGATATGCACAATCACTCCTAGATCTAGGGTAACCTAGGTCTACTAGACCTGCTCCTGAACTTGATTGTCGAAGTTAAACAGTGTCGAGAAACGGGCTTAAAAATACACTGATCACGAGGCCAGGTAAGTGCAGAGATAAGGGGAGGTTGTCCAACGCTTTCGCGAAGTTCCTTAATTAAATAACCCTTTCTCTTTCGGCGGTTGCGCCTTTAACACTTTCCTAGACACCCCGTAAACAATATACGGTTAAGCAAGGTTCTAAACAAGGTTTATCTTCTCCTAATGAGCGCGAAGTCCTTAGGGCTGAAGTCTAGTATTTTTTTAATTTACAATGGACAATGCATATGCTTTAGTGATTCTTGGGGTCCTGGGAAGGGTGATGAAATCCCCACCCAATCTGGATTGGTTTCAAGCCCCTTAAGTCCGTATTAAAGAAATGCAAAGCAGTAACAAATCAACTGCAAACAATTTTTATTTGCGGCGCAAAGAATCCTGCACAAGAACAGTTTATTGGAAGGGGGAGAAGAGTTTGCGCAAAGAAGGCTGCAGAAAACACAGTTCAGTGGAGTTCAGAGGAGTGGAGAGAGGCAGAGAGACTTACAGAGAGATTTTGGGGCTCTGAAGCCACCAAGTGGCTGCGTTTCCGCGGCCAAACGCATGCAATGGCCGCGGATCCGCGGCTATGTAGGGGAATTGGGGTTCTGAAAAATTTGGGTGTTCTCTGTTGGGTGTCCTCTGCTTGTCTGGATGTACTGAATCTTGAATTGCTCACTGTATTTGCTCCAGATTTGTACAGTAGACCGGATGCTTCGTTTTGTCCGTCGCGGTGTAGCCGCGAAAATGTGGGTCTATCTTCCCACGTCTTTGGCACTGTACTTGAACTCCGTATTTCCAACGTCTTTGGCGTCGATCTTGAGCTTCGTATTTCCTGTACACTTGCACAAAAACTAATCAAGAATAACAAGATGGTTTCTTTTACAAAGTATATTTTTTTTTCGTTTTTTTTTTTTATACTTACAAATTAACCCGAAATTACACAAGGAAATAAACTACCGTCTCCCCGGCAACGGCGCCATTTGATTGTTAGGATACGTGCGTGTTCAAGTTCTAGTTTAAATACCGCAATCAAGACGGTTTCGCTTGTAGCTAGCCGGTTGAGTACGGGTCGTCCGCAGGGAGATGGGAGTCTTTTTCAAAGTGTTTTAACGAGTTAAGTCCGGTTTTCAGATTTTGTTGGATTATCTAAGTGTTAAGTTGATATTTAAAGAGAGCTTGTTAGGGTTAGGATTAGGTTAGTTTGAGTTAGGAGTCTCCACATCTTTCGTTGCCCCTCTTAAGATCGGTGTTACGGTAATCGGCAACAACGGGGATTAGCACGACTAGAAAGGACTTTGCGAGTATAAGCTAGGCTTTCCAACGCATAAGTCTTCCTTTTGGTGCTTGTCCGTCCGTTCTTGGCTCTTATCCATAACCTCCGGTTCATTCAACCACAACCGGTTTCACTACGGAATCACCGCTATCATGTAGGATAGGGTGCCGTAAGGAGCCGATTGTGGTTCAATTAACGGGAGTCGATTTAAGTTGTTGGGCAAGGAAAGAGTGAGAGAGATTTCCTTCTCTCAAACTTCCCTTATCCTACCCTAACAAGTATAAAACTACTCACACTTCATGATAAGGAAAAACAAAACAAACAAAAGAGGAAGATAGAAAGAGGGAGATTAGAAGAATACGACTAACTATTTGCGACCTCACCTTGGCGAGGATCGAGCGCAAGTATCATTGTCGTATGTAAGGATAAAGAAAAAAGAGAAGAAAGAAACAACAAGGAAATAACAACAACTACTTAACAAATTTAAAGTTACAACAATTATAATAAAAGTAAGACAAGCATGATAATAAAATGATCTTCTTTATTTACCATTCCTCCCTC